>OX031067.1:46818375-48018375 GCA_943736015.1 Tridacna crocea | reverse complement strand
GTATGGTAAAGAGTTAAAAGTTACATTATTATCGGATGACAAAGTA
The DNA here is from genome assembly GCA_943736015.1 of Tridacna crocea. Lineage (NCBI taxonomy): Eukaryota > Metazoa > Mollusca > Bivalvia > Cardiida > Cardiidae > Tridacna > Tridacna crocea. The sequence goes on along the minus strand of OX031067.1, from coordinate 48,018,329 downwards.
TATATTGCTGAATTGATGGGATTTCACCTTTGGAATGATAGAAAAACCTGATGGTACTAGGAGAAAATGCTTGCAAGGAGTGTTTTCTCCTTTTTTTCCCCACTAAGTTTTTCCACAAGTTTTCTCCCTTATTGCAGTAAAACCATAGTACTGTTTGGTAATCAGTCAACCTGAGATTAAAGTTTTTTCGTTATAATTGATTCTGAAATTAGATATGTTCTTAACTCATTACCAAACAACAACATTTTAGGCTTGTCCAAATCGAAAGCATTTGCAGACGACAAAATAAAAGTGATTGAAAACTTGAAATTTGTTCTGTGAAAAAGAGAAAACATTGTGGGAAAAGGAGAAAATGCTGATTTACCTGATTACCAGCAGTTTCTCCTTTTCTTATATTTTCAAAAGCTCTCTCTTTCAGGGTTGTTAAAACAAGGGATTCTTTGGTAAAGAGTTAAATGTGGCTCACAAGAGAATTTTCGGAAAAGTGGGGGACAAAAGCAGTTTTCCAGGACAAATTTAAGGCTACACCCTCAATGTTGTAAATAAAAACTTTTAAATATTAAAACAGGTTATAAACAGTCATGATCTAACATAACCACAATGAGTCATTTTACGTAATCAGTCCTTTAAACTTTCCAAAACAACAAATTTTGGACTCTTCCAAACTAAAAGAGTTTGCAGACGACAGTTTTAGATTTGGAGAAAATTGTAGAAAGATCTCAAAAAGGGTAGAAAACACTGAAAACACTGTGGGAAAAGGAGAAATTGCTCGTTACGAGCAATTTCTCCTTTTCCCACAGTGTTGTCTAAGACTTTTACTTTTCTGTAGACACGTAAAAACCAGGGCTTGTTTGGGAAAGGGTTAAAGACAACAAATTTTAGATTCATTTAAATTGAAAGCATTTGGGGACGACAAATAAAACTGGCTCAAACATTGGAAATTGTCATTCAAAGGTTAGAAGACATTTAGGGAAAAGGAGAAAATGCTGGTTTAACAGCAATTTCTCCTTTTCTGAATTTTTTTCCCCAAAACTTTCTTTCCCAGGGTCATAAAACTTGGGATCGTGTAGTATAGGGTAAACTTCTCCTAGCGCTGAAGACAAAATTTCAGACTTGCCCAAATTAAAGCAAAGGCAGACGACAGATTAATCCATTACCACACAACCCCTACTTTTGATGACCCTGAGAAAGAAGCCTTTAGAAAACAATGTGGGAAAAGGAGAAAATGCTGGTAACCAGCATTTTCTCCTTTTCCCACAATGTATTCTACACTTCATACAACCAATTTCAAATCTTCGGTCACTTTTATTTTATTTTCTGCAAAATGCTTTCGATTTCGACAAACCTGAAATATTGTCGTTTGGTAATGACTTAAATTTTGTTTAAATGCTGTAATAAACACAACCTGTCTTATATAATACCTTGGGAAAAGGAGAAAATGCTAGTTACCAGCATTTCCTCCTTTTCCTACAATGTTTTCAGAAGCTCTTTTCACCAGGTAACAGGTTAACCATATACCAAATAATCCCCGATTTTGAAAACCCTGAGAAAGTAACCTTTTGAAAAATTATGGGAAAAAGGCAAAAATGTTGGTTACCAGCATTTTCTCCTATTGCAACAATGTTTTTTTTTTCCCTCCCTGAAGCTGGTTTGACCATTTTAGTTGCCTTTAGTTTGTCGTCTGCAAAAGCTATCGTTGGACTAGTCTAAAATTATGTCATGTATTACAGGGTTGAGAGAACTGGGTAGAAGTAATAACATGCTTCTATCTTTCGGTGTGGGCTGCAAGTGTAAATTTATACATGTACATGATTTGAATCTATTCATGAATCAATTTCAGTTGAAAACTTTACATATTATTCACCAATCCTTTATGAAATATTGCAAGACGACACCCATTACCACACAATCCCTACTTTTGACGACCCTGAGAAAGATGCCTTTGGAAAACATTGTGGGAAAATGAGAAAATGCTGGTGACCAGCATTTTCTCCTTTTCCCACAATGTTTTCAATCCTTCACAAACAAATTTCAAATTTTCTTTCACTTTTATTTTGTCATCTTCAAATGCTTTTGATTTGGACAAGCCTAAAATATTGTTGTTTGGTAATGAGTTAACTATTTCATCAACGTAGGTGAAAGCACGGGCTTTTTAGATGGGCACGGATCAAGATAAGACAACACTAAATATGCAGAAAGCTCTTTGATCTTTACTACTCGTTTGTTTGGGCAGGCCTAGCCGCCCAATATATAAAAATATTTCTGTGTTCCAGAGAATCACAAGTCCCGTCATTGCAAGAGGTCGAGTAAATATATTTGACACTGAAAGTATTGAAAGTACAAGCACAAACCTGGTTGGTTTCATGATTTAAGAAGATCAGGATCAGACTACAAATAAATTACTGTTTTATCATGATTGTATGCTGTTTGATACTCTACAATGTAAAAAGTTCTTACCAAAATAGTGCAGGTACCACAGTTCCTAAATCATTTTTTTTCTCTGATGAAAAGTACAGATTTCATACATCTTGAGGCCTTGAAATTTCCAAACTATGATAACAGGCCTTTGTTTGATTGATTGTATGGTATTTAACACCATTTTCAACATTTCTTCAGTTGTATTGCTGGGGCCAGTGCACATATCCATGCATTCCTGGGATTTTTTTTACTCTGTTCAATTTTCTTTCCAAGCCATCTCCAAGCCCACATATTCATTGTTGAAGCAACCGTCAGCAGTGGGACAGGAATGAATTTTGTTGCAATGGCTCATCAGTCCTTGGAAAGAAACAACTGGCCAAGCCAAGGATTGAACCCACAACCTGGTGCTCAAGTCCTGCACCCTACCAACTGAGATACTGGGCTTGGCAAACGGACCTTTGTAGAGAGTCAGAAAATTTCATTTTACTGGTATACTACAGCCTGTAGTTTGATAAGACAGATTTTTAAAGCAACACAATTTCAAATACATGTATTCCCATTACCACACAATCCCTACTTTTGACAACCCTGAGAATGAAGTCTTTTGAAAACAATGTAGGAAAAGGAGAAAATGCTGGTAACCAGCATTTTCTCCTTTTCCCACAGTATTTTCTACCCTTCCCAGAACAAATTTCAATTTTTCAGTCACCTTTATATTGCCATCTGCAAATGCTTTCAATTTGGACAAGCCTAAAATATAGTCGTTTGGTAATGAGTTAATGCATAAAATTTCAAATACTTTAAAATGGATAGTTGTGATACTTTGAAGGCAAGTAATTCTCTTTGTGCATAATAATCACAGCACTTTTAGTTTATTTATTTTACATCGATTGAGAAACAAGTTCTTACAACTTATACTAATCTCTCTCTATTCTGCTTCCTGGGAACTACACCAGTACTCGCGCCGAATGTGTGGGCCAATGAAAAATCCCAAAGTTGACACCCGCTCCCGGGTATCAAACTCAGGACCTTTAGGAGCCTCTACCTCATGACCACGGACAGCACTTTTAGATGTAGCAGAAACATAGTTGTAACACAAAACTGCTTTTCATAGATTCTACTTATTCATCTAATTTTCTTCAGTCTAACTCGTTACCACTTGACAAAATTTTTGACAGATCAGATCCCAACTGAAAGCATGTCCAAGGGATGCAGTAAATCTGGATTTATCTATAAAAGAAAAGAAAACATTTTGGGAAAATAAGCAAATGATGGTTACCAGCATTTTCTATTTCCACAGTGTTTCAAAAGATTTTTTTTTCAGGGTTCATAAAACTTGAGATTGTGTGTTAACCCATTACCACATAATCCCTACTTTTGACGCCTCTGAGAAAGAAGCCTTTAGAAAACATTGTGAGAAAAGGAGAAAATGCTGGTAAACAGCATTTTCTCCTTTTCCCACAATGTTTTCTACCCTTCACAAAACAAATTTCAGATTTTCAGACACTTTTATTTTGTCGTCTGCAAATGCTTTCAATTTGAACCAGTCTAAAATATTGTCGGTTGGTAACAAGTTAAAAGGTTAACATATAGGATCCTGCTATGTTATCACTGCAGCCAGCAGAGAAAGTCATAATTTCTGTAAGTATGGGGATTTTGATGTAAATCTTCTTACACATAGATTAAAGCTGTTTCAAAAACCCTGTTAAGCCGTGTTTACTGGCGAGCAGTAACCGTATCGGTAGCAGTAGTGGTAGCGGCAGCGGATTTTTTACTAATTACAGTTTTCCTATGTAGTGTTCACTGGCACGGCGGCGGCAGATCGGCAGAGCACAATTTTTTTTCACCACTTACCGCTCGCCGCTAGAATGGTCCAAGGGGCATTTAAATCCACTTGCCGCTAGCCGCTGCACTCGTCATGGAGGGGATTTCCAATAATTACCTTCTTTTGTATCAAGAAAACACATGCAAAAGAGAACAAATTGAATTGAAACATGTGCTAATTTGACAGTTTTATGTTAGATTGACATTAGAAATACCTCCGAAGGACAACGATATTGAAAAGCTTGTAGAGCTAGGGTCATGTCTATTGGGACTCTTTAATTTCAGATGGACGTTCCAATTTGTGACGTCTTTTCCTCCTTTTTTGCTTCAGCAGTAGCATACATAATCCAATAATAATGATATCTTGTTCACGATGTTCTAGAGTTGGCCATACAGGGACCATGATGGAAAAGAAAACCGCTACTGCTACATCGTGTCAATAAACACACACTCAGGTGGAAAAAAAAACGCTGCCACAACCGATGCTGCTGCCGCCACTACCGCTACGGTAACCACTTGCCAGTAAACAAAGCTTTAAGCTTATAATACTAAGTTGATATAGCTTTACGGCCTTGGTAGATACAAGTGTTATGAAGGTCAGACCAAACAAGGTTGCTTGTTTGCAAAATAGACAATTTATACACACACACAAGTTTGTGTGTCCAAAAGAGTGCATTGTTCAATATTTGATAGTACTACCTGCATTTAGTAAATCTGAATGCCCCATGTGCATAATATTATTCTAAGCCTAAATTCTGTCAAAGACAGCTTAGCTAAATTATCAAAGAGATATTTTCTGATCGTTTTTGAGAGGAAATCATGCAAAATATCTCCAAGATACAACATATGATAGTTATTTTCCCATGAACATCACCTTGGCCAAATTCAATTGGTGGAAAATATTACATCAATTACAGGAATACACATACTGTCTGAATGCCTGTGATTCTTTGATCCTCTGGTGTAAATTACTCTTAACTCTTTACCAAACAACAAAATTTTAGACCAGTCCAAATTCAAAGCATTTGCAGACGACAAAATGAATGTGACTAAAGAATTGAATTTTTTTTAGGAAGTGAAGAAAATTTTGTGGGAAAAGGAGAAAATGCTGATACCAGCATTTTCTCTTTTTCCCACAATGTTTTCTAAAGGCTTCTTTCACAGGGGTGTTAAAAGTCGCAACTGTGGTAAAGGGTTAACTGAGATGCAGGGCCTTGACTCTTTACCAAACAACAAATTTATAGACTGGTCCAACTCGAAAGCATTTGCAGACGACAAAAAAAATGTGACTGAAATATCCAAGTTTGATTTGGGAATGTTAGAAAACATTGTGGGAAAAGGAGAAAATGCTGGTTACCAGCATTTTCTCCTTTTCCCACTATGTTTTCAAAAGGCTTCTACCTCATCATCAAAAGTCATCATTGTGTGGTAAAGGGTTAACTGATTACCACACAATCCCGACTTTTAATGACCCTGTGAAAGAAAACTTTTGTGAAGTACTGATTCTGAGCCCTTTGTAACATCCCATAGATCTATCATTGAAAAACTTTTTAACTCTTTACCACACCATCCCGACTTATAACAACCCTAAGATAGGAAACATTTGCAAACATTGTGGGAAAAGGAGAAAATGCTGATAACCAGCATTTTCTCCTTTTCCTACAATGTTTTCTATCCTTCAAAGAACAAATTCCAAATTTTCACTTTTATTTAGTCATCTACAAATGCTTTCATTTTGGACTAGTGTAAAATTTTGTTGATTGGTAATGGGTTAACTCTTTACCACTTTTAACCAAACCCCCCTCCCACCCCCAACCCCCCACCCCCACTGGAAAGAATGCTTTTGAAAACACTCTAGGAAAAGGAGAAAATGCTGCTAGCCAGCATTTTTTCAACCAGCATTTTCTCCTTCTCCTACAATGTTTCCTATCCTTCCTAACAAAAATTTCAATTTCTGAGTCACATTTATAAATTTTGGTGGTCTGCAAATGCTATTCACTAGACAAGTCTAAAATTTTATCATCTAGTAAAGAGTCATTTAACCCATTACCACACAATCCCTACTTTGGACGCCCCTGAAAAAGAAGCCTTTTGAAAACCCTGTGGGAAAAGGAGAAAATGCTGGTAACCAGCATTTTCTCCTTTTCCCACAGTGTTTTCTACCCTTCCCAGAACAAATTTCAATTTTTCAGTCACTTTTATTTTGTCGTCTGCAAACGCTTTCAATTTGGACCAGTCTAAATTTTTCTCGTGTGGTAATGGGTTAATCAAGAACAAAAAATCCTTTACAATAAATGGCCCAGTAGTAAAAAAAGCTTCTAGTACGGTTTGGTCAATAAAAAGGTGTTTCATGGGTTATGTAAGTTAACCTTTCCCAAACGACGAACTTCTGGACTAGACCAAATTGAAAGCAATTGCAAACGACAATTCAATTTTTGCTGAAAAGATGATTTCTGTCTATGATAGGGTTGAAAACATTGTGGGAAAAGAAGAAAATGCTGGTTACCAGCATTTTCTCCTTTTCCCACAATGTTTTCAAAAGGCTACTATTCCAGACCCATAAAAACCAGGGATCGCTTGGGAAAGGGTTAACCTTTCCCAAATGACAAATTTTAGACTGTCCCAAACTTGAGGTGTTTGCAGATGACAATTTTGAATTAGATGAGAATGGCAAAAAATTTTCTGATATTAGAAAACACTGTGGGGAAAAGAGAAATTGCTCGTTACGAGCAATTTCTCCTTTTCCCACAGTGTTTTCTAAAGACTAATGTACTCCAGAGGCAGACACGTAAAAACCAGGGCTTGTTTGGGAAAGAGTTAAAATTAGAAACACAGAATTTAGTTCCATGCATGCACTCATACATTTCCATGGTGCAGCCTGTCTTGTCTTGATTTACACCTGGGCACTGTTGGGGGAAAAGTAAATTAATTTGTGTAAAATGCTTTACAAGTTAACTCATTACCAGAGGACAAAATTTTAGACTTTTCCAAATTGAAGGCATTTGCAGACAACAAAATAAAAGTGACTGAAAATTTGAAATTTGTTTTGTGAAGGATAGAAAACATTGTGGAAAAAGGGGAAAATGCTGGTTACCAGCATTTTCTCCTTTTCCCACAATGTTTTCTAAAGGCTTCTTTCTCAGGGGTGTCAAAAGTAGGGATTGTGTGGTAATGGGTTAATTGCTCATATTACCCTATCCCCACACTGTTTATCTCCAAAAAAGTATATCAACAATCATAGGAAACATTTTTCTGACCTCAAACACAAAAATCACATTACACAAACCAAAGAAATTTCCTGTGATTAAATAGAATTAAAAACACAAACTCAGTGAATAAAACAATTTGCAATGTTGTAAACCTGACTGCATGAGCTTGCACTGTGCAACACTCTGCACAATAACAATAAGCCTACAAAATGATAAGCCTGCATTATGAATAGCTGCCAAAAGTCCCAGCGATTTTCAGAATTTGCGTTAGCTGTGAACTTGCTTCACCACAAAATGAGTCAAAATATCAAAATAGCAGACAGACTCGTTAAGTTCTAGACGGGTATCAGTCGGTTAAAAAGAGCATTTTCATTAAAAAAGACTTGTAATCTAAAACCATTTAATCCCATACCAACTCTGAGAGAACATGGTAGGAAAAGGAGAAAATGCTTGTAAGCAGCATTTTCTCCTTTTCCCATAATGTTTTCTATCCTTTTACAGTCAAATTCCATCATTCAAGTCTAAACTTTTTACCAAACACCAATATTTTAGGCAGGTCCAAATTGAAAGCATGTGCAGATGACAAAATAAACATAACTCAAAAATTGAAATCTGGTTACCAGAATTTTCTGCTTTTCCAACAATGTCTTCAGAAGGCTTCTATCTTAGGGTCATAAAAACCAGGGATTGTTTGGTAAATGGTTAAGATTTGATTTGACATCTGCAAATGCTTTCAATTTGAATAAGTCTAGAATATTGTTGACTGGTAAAAGGTTAATTATTTCTGTGGAAAGTGTGTATCAAGATCAGAATACTCTTAATACAACACAGTCTAATCTTAGATCTACAGTGTCTGCTTCTCTGCTACGTCAAGATCAGACAGTACATAAAGAGACAGAAGTTGGAGCTACTGTGATACCCTAATGTCTCCAGGGTAGTGGTGTCCGATGTCGTGAGGTAGAGCATCGGCCTCCTGACCAAAAGGTCCCGAGTTCGATTTCCGGGAGCGGGTGTCAACTTTGGGATTTTTCATCTGCCCACACATTCGGCGCGGGTACTGGTGTAATTCCCAGGAAGCAGAATCGAGAGAGATTAGTATAAGTTGTCAGAACTTGTTTCTCAATCGATGTAAAATAAATATGTTTAAACTTAATGTCTCCAGGGTAGTCAATGTAAAATGTTGGTAAAAAGCTAACCAGCATTTTCCTAACCCACTACCACACCATCCCTACTTTTGACAACCCTGAGAGAGTAGTCTTTAAAAAACATTATGGGAAAAGGAGAAAATGCTGGTAACCAGCATTTTCTCCTTTTACCACAATGTTTTCTACCCTTCACAAAACAAATTTCACATTTTCAGTTACTTTTATTTTATCATCGGCAAATTCTTTCCATTTGGACAAACCTAAAACTTTGTTGTTTGGTAATGAGCTATTAAACATAATTTCTTTTTTTGTTGTTACCTTTACTTTATCGTAAAAATAAGGGATTGTTTGGTAAAGGGTTAAGCGGTCTTTTTTCCAACGGCAGGTATTGACCATTTTCATGTGATATACATGTATTTGCAAAATGTCTCGATACTTAACGCTTTCCCAAACGGCAAATTTTGGAGCAGACCAAATTGAAAGCATTTTGCAGATGACAAATTAACAGTCACTAAAAAGATGATTTTTCTATATGATAGGTTATAAAACATTGTGGGAAAAGGAGAAAATGCTGGTTACCAGCATTTTCTCCTTTTCCCACAATGTTTTCAAAAGGCTTTTATTCCTGACCCGTAAAAACCAGGGATTGTTTGGGTTAGGGTTAAATGGCATTTAACTGTACAAATGCCAACCTATGCAGATGGATCAAAAAAAAAACTTTGAATGACCTTCTGTGGCAACAGCATAAATTTCTCAATATGAGCAGTTTCTCTTGCTGCCACAGTGTTTATAAATACACCTTGATAAATGTTGTTTGTTTCCTCAGGTTATCTTAATCAATCTGGTTATCTGCATTTTTTGCTTTTCCCACAATGTTTTGTGTTTCAACAAGAGAACAGGTGGTAAACAGTCAGGAGACTGGATGTGCTTTGATAAGCTGAGAAAAGAAGAGGCATTCGAAAACAATGTGAGAAAATGACCAAGTTAGAATATGCTTCTGAAAACACTGCAGGTAAATGTTCATTTCAACCACATTTAATTATTTATCTTGTTTCTTTGAATTTGAATGAGTCTACTCTAAAATTTTGTCCTTCTGATAAGGGGTTGCAGTGGTTTAGATGAAAGCAAATATTTAGTCCCAAAGATTTTGAATTCAATCTAGATCTAGACCTATATTGTGCAATTTTCATTTCCTGCAGCATGTAGGTCTTCCATGATATGAGGGGAGGTCAATACGTTCATAGAACTTTGTATTGTTCTATACAATTCAAAATTTCTTATTTCATTTTTTGGCAGTATAAACCTTTGTCAGTTGAATTATAACAGCCATTTAGTCAGCTCTTACTTTTTTTTGCTCTTACTTTTTGTTGGAAAACCTATACCCATCAGCAAAAAATGGAAAGTCAGAAGCCACTCTGTAGCAGACTTCAGCTCATTATCGTCCACAAATCTCGCTCCAAGCAAGTGGAATATCAAATTTCAGAACAGACAATAATCACTTGGGGCCAGGTCTGGACTGTATGGTGGGTGATTTAACTGCTCAAGCTTGCACTCACGAATAGCTGCTTGTGCAACTCTGGACTTGTGCTCTGAACTCAATATTCTGACTTTTCATTTTTTTTCTATGAGTATAGGTTTTCCAACAAAACGTAAGAGCAGAAACTGTAAAGTGTTGACTGAATGACCTTTATCATTCAACTGGCAAAGGTTTATATTGCACATAAATAAAAGAAAAGCATTTGAATTGTAAATAAAAATACCCAGTTCTACGAACTTATTGACCTCCCCTCGTATCTACTCCGATATTTCAGACCCATTTTTTGAAAAGTAACAATAAAGACAAAAAGTTAACAAAGTGGTGTTTAAATGCATTTTAATTTAGATCCAGCTCTATATCGTTCTATCTAAAAGTATGGAACTTATTGCGAAGATGACAATCTGTCATTGTACGGTCCATCCAACAGTTAGTTGCTGACAGAGAAATTAATTTCAAAACTAGGTTAAAACCCATGTTGCAGAGTCTTTTGTCTCGTGTGTGCCTGATTTTATTTCTGCCAGTGACTAACACATGGCCCTAACACACGATCAACTGTCACCTCCACAATATTGTTCATACTTTCAGATGGTATGATTTGAATTCAAATGTATTATGATACCTGCTTTGATATTCTGATCTTTACTGGGTCTGTCAAGTACTTTATCATACCCGTAGAAAGTCTACCCGTCTGAGATCGTTGAATATTTCCAGACAGCAGACGAACTCTACGCATCAACGAAATAAGATGATTGGCTGATTTAATCATCCAACAACCAATCGAATTTCCTCTTAAATGGTGTCGCAACACTGCAAGATTGCTTCCGGGTCGTAGTAGTCAAAAGTAATCCTATGTGAAATTTTGCAGTAGCACTTTTGTTGCACTGTTACACGGAGCCGAGATGGCTTGGAGGTATATGATTTAGATTTGCTTGAAATTTGGGCAATGGGGGACCACTTAGATGTGTTTTTATTATGCACTGACAGGACTACTTTGTATTAGTGGAGGAACAAAAACTTGGGGTCATGGCGGTGAATAGGTGTTCCTGAGAGGATAAAATTTAGGGTGCCTGTGTTGGTTGGAAATTAGCGATCGCAATCGGTTGACATGTTGTTTTTTTTTTTCATTTTTTGCATCTTTTTGCAAGCATATGGTGGTACTTTTCAGAGTAAGGAACGGACAAGCCATAATTTTGCCGTCAAGCAATATGTGAAGCTTCAAATATGGTCAATTTTGCTCTATATTCAATTAGGGAAAAAACCACAGGTGTGACACTGAACTGGCCACCGTTGTATACCGTGTATTACCTATACACGTAGTAGTATCAGGGGCGGTAACCAGTCTAGTGTGACACCAAATGCAGCTTTCCGGCTTCGTGAAACTGGCTGAACCGTAATATTTACACGATCGACTCCCCATTTCAAATTGCAATCGTTCGGGGCTCGTATTCACCAACCATTCTTAATTAAGAACGTTCTTTATTGTTTTTTTCTCCAGGATTTTTATATTAGAATGTAATCATTCGGTTTAGCCAATCAGAACTTGCGTTACTTACAAATTTAGAAAATCTTGGAGATTAATACTAAAAATATTCTCAAGAATGTTTGGTGAATACGTGTCCTGGGCCACTCCCTTGCACTCCGGATCATCATGAATGTCATTCACATTCACATGTATGGCGAGAGTAACGAACGACAAATCTGCTCGGAGATTGGCCCTGGACTAACAGAATTTTCTTTACAAAATTAGGTGTTCACTTGCAAATGCATGACCACTTCTAGACACTGACTAGTACGAGCTTCCGAGTTAGAGTGGAGCCATGCAAATGCTTTCAACGACCAGGGATCGAAAATATAGCAATAAGAGACCAATATGTCCAGCGAGGGGTACTGATATATGGGATCCCTCTAAACTCTTACTCTTCTCCCCACGAAAATTGAGTGAAGCAAGCATTGGACAAGTTTAAAGGCGCATACCTTTGTGTCTATATATAGTTTTGTGAAAAAAATTCAAACATTATGAAACGGATCCGGGAATTAGACTACACTTATAGATACGTAATCGGTGATCACTCTCTATTGCAGAAACACCTGTGGGCGTAATTTCATAGTGCATGTTCACCTATATTCTTGTATGGTCGTTGGCCTATTGTAAACATTAAATATGTAATAAATGAGTAATAAAGCATCAATCGCTTAACTCATTACCAAACGACAATATTTTTAGACTTGTCCAAATTGAAAGCATTTGCAGAAAACAAAATAAAAGTGACTGAAAATTTGAAATTTGTTTTGTGAAGTGTAGAAAACATTGTGGGAAAAGGAGAAAATGCTGGTTACCAGCATTTTCTCCTTTTACCACAATGTTTTCTAAAGGTTTCTTTCTCATGGGCGTCAAAAGTAGGGATTGTGTGGTAATGGGTTAACGAGCACAGCGCACTAATATCTAAAACTGTGAAGACATGTATGGTTTACTTTCTTGAAAACTTGATCATTTAAGAGAAATGTCTATAAACATGTATGCCTTTGTTCGCACTAGATGACGGATAGGAGTTGTCTTTCGAAGGTTAGAAATCGTCGAGGGACAAGGAGGAAAAAAGATTGAAAAAAAAGTTTGGAGAATGACGAAAACGCCGACTGTTAGCAAAATCTTCTTTTCACACTGCGTTTTCAAAAGGCCGTTATCTCCATGGATGTCTAAATATAAGGAAAGCTCTGAGAAAAAGGGGCTTATTGCATCCTCATCATGCAGTACATGTATACCGATCAATTTATCACACAATTATTTGTCTTTTGCCAAGCAGGAAATGGACCAATGCCAAAGAGTTTCGACCCATGCCAGCAGAAGGTCCATACTTTCTGAAGATCCTTTGCTTTCTTGTAACAAGCTGTAGTTACGAGATTTTCTAGTTTCAATAATGAGACGCTCCCGTAATCTTTCTTATATTTGGACATTTACTGTACACCATTCCAGAGGCGACCAATCAAAAAGTAACATCGCCTTTGGGCACAGTTATCTGTACTACGAGATTTTCGAAGTAAAACGACGATTGCTCTATCATGTTTTAGGGTTACTATATCATGGGCCAGAATGAAAGACAGTTTGGAACTTAATTTCAAACCTTCTTTCTATCGATTTTTCCGGCGCCCTTCACCATTGATGCATGTGAGAAAAGTAGTCCGTAAGTTGGAAAGGAGTTGTCAGTGCTGGCGTGAGAAAGCCCATTATCTCCCGCTAGATGGCATTCTATAAATACTCATCTATCTGATATGGGCATCCTGGGTACAGAACCGAACCACTTTCCTACGCGACAACCGTTACTTTGAATTTAAAACAAAAAAAAAAAGTTTACGCAATAAAACGCTACCTCGTGCAATTCACTCAACTATGATCACCAGTTTAGATGAATCTGTTGCTAAAGCAGGTCTCATTTCTCCTCAAACGTTTTGATACGTAAAAGCTATTTTCAACATTGCTACTTTATAGAGCGTAATATTACAGTCAGCCCGCTTTCGGGGCTAGTAGTGATGCGTCATATAAGACAGTCGAATCTTCGAAGAATATGACATGCGCAGACAACGGAGAAAGCCAGGAAGCATATGTGAACGATGGTTGGGCCTTCAAATAACTGTCCCCAAAGGCGGTGTACTGACCGACGTGATATCACTTTACAAAGTAATTAAGATGGCGTTAAACTCGGATACAATCAACCTCGCCGTATTTTTGTACCTCATGCACTGTTCAGCTATAAATTTTACATCTCTAAGCATTCCCACATAAAGTAAAATCGAAAAAAAAGGACCAAACAATGTAAAATACTTGAATGGTGCATTTTATTCGAAGCCCATGAAATATTAACACTGGAATATGATAGTACAGTCGTCGTTTTACTTCGAAGATCTCGTAACTACAGCTTGTTACAAGCTGTAGCTACGTGGTTTTTTAAGTAAACCGACGCAATGCTATTAACCCATTACCAAACTGGTCCAAATTGAAAGTATTTGCAGACGACAAAATAAAAGTGACTGAACATTTGAAATTTGTTTTGTGAAGGGTACAAAACATTGCGGGAAAAGGAGTAAATGCTGGTTACCAGCATTTTCTCCTTTTCCCACAATGTTTTCTAAAGGCTTCTTTCTTAGAGGCGTCAAAAGTAGGGACTGTGTGGTAATGGGTTAATCGCATATAGAAAAAACACTATTTGACGTGCGTTATCAACCATACATGGAGTCAGTGCAGTGGCATAAAGTTGATATGATAGAAGTTGAACAAAGACTATGAATTCTTTACCAAACGACAAAATTTTAAACTGGTCCAAGTTGAATATATTTGCAGACGACATAATTAATGTGACCCCAAAAATGAAATTTTTCTGGAGGGTAGAAAACATGGTGGGAAAAGGAGAAAATACTGGTTACCAGCATTTTCTCCTACGGTGTTTTCAAAAGTTTTCTTCTCCAGGGTCGTGAAAACCAGAGATTTTTTGGAAAAGGATTAAATATGAACCCGATTTTGTCTTCGAAGTAAACAACTTAAAAAAAACATCGTGGATAAAGGAGCAATTGTTTCTTTTATCCTGATAAAAACTTTCATTCCAAACAAATATGTTTACCTTATGTAGATCTAACCCATTCAGCGTCAAAGGAGAAAAGATTGTCAATTCCGGATGGCAAAGATCAAGATAAGACTCCACAGAACGTGCAGTCTGATCCTAATCTATACCGTTCGCTTTGTTTGCTAACAGGAGATTGTACTTTCATAATATGTAGAAAGAGACCCAAGTTTATGATACAATTATCAGAGCTCAATATAGAGGGAGTGAATTTGATTTCATACTTAAAATCATTAATTATTTCCACTGAACCCTATGTTATGGGTACTCATTGGAATCGTCTCATCGAGACGATTCTAATGAGTACTCACAACATAGGGTTTGAAAGAGAAATAGCGGATTTAGAATGCCATCACTCCCTCTTATCTATAGCTCTGTAATCATATTTGGTACTGAAAGGTAGATATATTATCAAGCCAGTTGTTTATATTCTGCAAATTTGAAGAAAAAAGGGTTTATATTAATCAACATGCCAGTGCAGTAGAAAGATTGCAGTAAAAGAAACTTAAAAAAATACAATACTTTTGACTTACTTTTATGTTTTATACTCTGTCTCGGAGCTTGGACTTCCATCTTAAATCTAAGATGTATGGTATACGCCTCACAAAGTTTGAAACAATTGAAGGCAATTTTACACACCACGACCTTTATACGGTTTATTTTAATGAAATTTACTACACAACTTCCCCCGTCTGAGGTAAATTTTATTTACGAAAGGTTTGTGGACCGAAGTCATGTGACTGACGTGACATACCGTTCTACTTGATAAATGCAGTTGACGCTCACAGGTATTTTTGCAAGTCAAAGGTACGTAAATCTTACTCCATAAGTAAAGATTATTGTGGAAGATAACCTTTTCTGTTAACAAAGAAAAGTTACGATATATGTTACATGACCCATGCTCCGAGAAAAGAGAGATTAATGCATTTGCTAAACTTATGGACCATTGTTAGCCTGCGCAGTCTGCGAAGGCTGATATGAGTCGAAACTTCGGCTGTTTGTCAATTTCCTGCATGTAAAAGGACCATTATACCTTTAAATCACACACGTGCCACCGGCTTCGAAAACTGTGCAGTGGTAATTGCAAAATCAACGAAACTAATGAACAAAATACTAATGTATACTAATGAAGAAAGTTGTCAGGTACCATATGCACTGCTTTGTTTGGTCAGATCTTCAATAACAATAATGTACTAGCTGAATTGTTTTCCTTATGAAACGAAAATGGCGAATTTAAAATGTCTGGGATGACGTATGCTTTGACGTAGGTTGTTACTCCTGTATACTGTGACTAATCCACTAAAATTGGCTCACCGATCTTTGTTATAGATTACAAAGTCATTTAAGCTTTGGTTAATTGGTTTACGCTGCTTTCAAAATTATTTCAGACGTATCTTGTTGTCGTCTAACATAATATGGTGTGCAACACGCGAAAAGGGACATTCGGACATCTGCGTAAAGTGTCGTCTCGGATCAGCCTGCGCAGTCCGCGCAGGCTAATCCGTGACGGCACTTTACGACTACATTAGATTTTGTGCTACAGTAGACATGCGCAAAACAGAAAATGGCATTAAAACGGAAAGTGCCGTCTCGGATTAGCCTGCGCGGACTGCGCAGGCTGATCCGAGACGACACTTTACGCAAATGTCCGAATGCTCCTTTTCATGTGTTGCAAGCCATATGTGCTTCTTGGTCCCTTGCGATTCACTAGATCTAGTCATAGGCTGTAGTCTCTGAGTTGTCTTGCCCTAAAAACGCTTCAACAAAAGATATGTGCTTCGTATGAGAGTCGAACTCGGGGTTCCATGATAATCTACATTTTATCACTGGGCCACTACCTGTGTCATTTGAACATGGCGGGTATATCCCTAGCTTTATTTTTACCCCAACCATTCAGGCCCATCTCCTTCAACAACTTGAATCATATAAATCCGGAAACTTTAATGTGAAATATTACAGTCATGTTTGTTGTGTGCAAAAACAAAGAAGACAATATGACCAATGAGATATTTCACCTTTTCCTTCAAAGTTTCCTGAACTTGTCAGCTGAGAATCCTAAAAAAAAAACTTGTATGCTCCATTATATGAGCCATGTTCAGGCAAAACGGGTATTATGCATCACTGTGATGCAACCTGGCAAGTCATTACAATCATATTTGTGGATTCATCAAATGCAATATGTGTATGAATAGACTGGATTATGCGGCATAGATGTCGTATGCCGATCAGAATAATTGTGTTGAAGTGTTTAGAGCTACAACATTGTTTCATGGCATTTTGATTTCACGAATAGGACAAATATATTTACCGTCACCAGATGAAGTAGGTATTCTAAGTAAATTTTAAATACATAAATATCTTTTTAAAGATATTAATCTGCACTTTGCGCACAAAATGTCGGCTATTCCGACACCTCTGCCATGACATAGGTTGTCACCCTTGATATAATAGCTGGAAAGTTCGTTTCAGGAAATAAACCTTGAAACCGATTTCAGCGGATGTGATGTTACCGTGTTTTCACAAGGGTGATGTTAAATGACGTCACTGACAACTTAAATGGCCGACACAACAACCAACAAGGATGTTATCCTTCGTATGCTCAGCTATCTTCCCAAGCCAGGGGTGAGAACCACTACAGGATCTTACCGAAAAGATCCACATAGTACTCGTCACCTTGGCTCGCGAAGCTGATGCTAAGCGGAAATGAATACACTTTGGCGGACAAGGTAGATCGAAGTCAGAACTCTGCAGGGGTAACAACCTACGTCATAGCATACGTCATCCGAGAGATTTTAAATCAGCCATTTTCGTTTTAAAAAGGTAAGCTTTTCAGCTTGTAAATTATTGTTATTGAAGATTTGTACAAACAAATCAGTGCATATGGCACCTGACAACTTTCTTCGTTAGTTTACATTAGTATTGTGTTCATTAATTTCGTTGATTTTGCAATTACCTCCGCACAATTTTCGAAACCAGTGACACATGTGCAATCTAAAAATAGATGTCGTATACAATGCCGTTAAGAATAATTGTATTGTCAAAGTGTTTAGAGCTACAACATTGTTTCATGGCATTTTGATTTCACGAATAGGACAAATATAGTTACCGTCACCAGATGAGGTAGGCATTTTAAGTAAATTTTAGAAACATATATTTTTTAAAGTAATTAATCTGCACTTTGCGCACACAATGGCGGCTATTCCAACACCTCTGCAATGACGTAGGTTGTCACCCTTGACTCTTGCGGACAAAGTAGATCAAAGTCTGATGCACAGTATATGCTGCGGAAAGATAAATTTTAACAGCCTTAGCAAGAAGGCAGCGTGTACTGCAAATCTAGACAAAAGTAGATCTTAAACACAAAATTTAATTTGCGACGAAACAAATCTTTGTTAAACATCTTTGAACAGATCTACTGTATTAGTCAACACAGTTATGAAGTAGTTTATCGTGGGAAAAACGTATGGAACTACAGGGGCTACAATCAGAATGACAACTGGGTAAACACCACGAATTCGTATATATACGGGTATTGTCCCCCTAACTCTTTACCAAACGGTAGACAAAAAAAAAAGACTTAACGAAAATCGAAAGAATTTTGCAGAAGACAAACAAGATTATGGCTTAACTGATAGAATTTGTTTGTGACATAGTAGGAAACATTGTGAAACAAACTTGAAAGCTTTAAACGCTGATTACTTGTACCATTTTAGCGCTTTTTCCCCACACTGTTGTTTTTAAAAGCCTTCGCTTATTAGGTCACTTAACTCATTACCACACAATAAAACTTTAGACTGGTCCAAATTAATTGTACTTGCAGACGACAGAGTAAAATTTGAAACTTGTTTCCAGCAGGGTAGAAAACATTGTGGAAAAAGGAGAAAATGCTGGTTACCAGCATTTTCTCCTTTTCCCACAATGTTTTCAAAAGGCTTCTACCATAGAATCGTAAAAACTAGGGATTGTTTGGAAAAGGGTTAAACTCAGGATTTAGCTGCAAAGGACTACAAATGACGAACAAACAGAAGAACCCTGTAGTTAATGTCAAACACCATGGTGTTATTGAGATCATCTAACCTTTATCGTACCGAATAAGCTAAATGAAACTATTAGATTGGTTATAAAAACCAGAGATTTTCCTTTTTCAAATGTATGTTTTTGAAAAAGATATCTCCCAATCGGACATTGTAGATCCAAGATCAAACTGCACGTTCTGTGCAGTCTGATCTTGATCTACACTGTCCACAAAAGGTCAGTGAGTCGCGATTAGAAGCCTTGGGGTTAAAAACTATTGCTTGGCATCTTGAGAGGATATTGACCCCTTATAGAGGGGCTAATCAGGTCCCTATGAAAAAGTGATGAAACGTTTTATTATGATAATAAACTATCGGGATGGTGAAGTACAATAAAATCTAAATCGTACCATTAATGGCTTCAAACAGGTGAAAAGGGGCGTCCGGACATTTGCGTAAAGTGTTGTCTCGGATCAGCCAGTGCAGTCCGCGCAGGCTAATCCGAAACGATAATTTCCTTTTTCAGGTAATTTCCTGTTTTGTGCAAGTCCAATGAAGAACAAAATTTAATGTTGTCGTAAAGTTTCTACTCAGATTAACCTGCACGGACTGTGCCGGTGTAATGCACAGAAATGTAGAGGAATGACCCACGGGTCATTTTGTAGCAGAGGGTCATTTCTCTGCATTACATCGGCTAATCCGAGAAGGCACTTTACGCAAATGTCCGAATGCGCGTGTTACAAGCCTTTCAAAAAGTATGTAAATTACTGCCAAGATAAAAATCCGTTATTTTACGCTTGGTCCAAGTGTTACTGGCTGTAACCTAGCTTTAAAAAGTTTGAAATCCAGTTTCAAAAGTTGCCAGGTCGCCTTGTCTTTTGTTTAGTTTTTACCTGGTTCCTAAAATTCAACTACTGCCAACGATAAACACTTGGACCGACTGCACAATAACTTCTAACCTCTTTTTTGTTGGGAATTTTGTCACCATCCGGTGTAATGCAGAGAAATGACCCTCCCCTACAAAATGACCCAGGTCATTATTCTTCGTAGAGAATTGACCCCAGACGTCATTTCACTATGTAAAGGAATGACCCGGGTCATTATTCTACGTAGAGAAATGGCCCATGGGTCATTTCGTAGGGGAGGGCCTTTTCTCTGCATTACACCGACTCAGATGTTTTTGGTAATTCCCCGCGGCGTACCCACTCACTGTAAGAACACTTTACAATATTACGTAAAGCACTGAAAATGTAGGGTAAAAGCCCGACGAAATTTACGTAATACTTCCGGCTGATTGAGTGGAACGCACAGGCGACTTGGGTAACCACTGTATGGAAACTCTGTACGGGAAACTTCTTCGGTGAATTCAAGATGGCGGACACGTATTATTGACAAAGTAAGTGTCGTTTAATTTTGGTCCATACTTGTTTCAAATTGCATCCCCTACAGCGTGTAAGGTACCAATCTAAAGAGCTTTGATTGAAAAATCAAGCGATAGTAGCTTATGAGAAAACGGGAGTGCCTCTTGTCCGTAATCCCGCGATGAACATGATGTTTTGATGAAGTTGAAAAACTAAGCGGGAGACCGGAAGAAAACTGGCTTTATTTCATCGAATAGAAAGCTAATGATAAAAGAATGTGCCTCAATCGGTGGGGAAATGTCATTTTCTTACAACTGTACCAAAATAGGTTGCTTATATTTACTGATTTAGCTGTTATTAAGTTTTGAAATTTTGCATGGTGTACTCTTCGGTGCAAACCGAAACTAAATTGCTGTACGGTTGGGTGATCGGAATTTCTGTTCGCTTCGGTAACAGATATGAAGTCAAAAATCTGTACGCTTCGGTGAAAATGATTAAAGGAGAAAAATGTAAGAACAGTCTATTTGTATTTTCCGCACAGCGAGAATTCCTCATACAAGTACATGAAACCAATTTGTGTCATTTACTCTACATCTTGTTTGTTATGTTAAAACCGTATAAAGCCTCAAAAATGAGTCACGCCAGAGTTTCCTGGTTTTGTAAGGATTTGATAGAGAATTCTTTGTTATTCCTATTTTCTAAAGGAAAAGTACGAGTCATTTCAAAATAGAGTTCAAAATTAGTGTGAATTAAAAAAGAACTTATCCCCAGATAAAACTACAATGTATCAACGCATTCAGATGACCTCGATCAAGACCTTTTATTCGGGTATACTAAATACCGGAGTGTAACAAAAAAAAAAAAATGTTATTAACATTATCAGAATGTAACAAAAAATTTAAGTTCCATGTATATAGTTCTAAAGTAGAACAATGAAAGCAGAAGAAAAAGAAAATACCACTAAAGTAAATCCTCATTCATGTAACTGAAATATAAAAGTGGGAGTTTATAAAAGCTTAAAAATGAAAGCTATGGAATAAGGACAATGTCCCTTGGAAATGCTTACAAAAGGATGATATAAAGGGGTCGTAACTCAGAAAACGATGTAATGAAGACAGAGTTGCCTGAGTGTGCTGTATAATCATCCAGAGTTTCTATTCAAAGGATCTGATACTTTGGATATTAACGTCGAAATTAGTGTGGTTTTTTTTCTTCTCTAAATGAAAAGAGAACTATGGTTCTTCCAGGCTGACTTTCTCAGTTCTATCAATGTATGAAAAAAATTGACGGTTTCAATTAATGAAAAAACGCATAATTTATGCTAAAGCAAAACTCTTAAATATGAACTTGACAAGAGGCATACGATCATAATTCTTGTTTAAAAGGTCTCTTAAGGTATAAAGAATAACAATGATCACTTAGGCGATATCAATGTAAATTAAAAATGAGCTATAGCTACAAGGAAGTGCACAAAGGAGTTTTGTAATGCATTTTTCACTGCCGGTTCTTAGTGTTTGAAAAGTCAAGCCAAAGCTCAGAGATGCGTCATTGTTTGATTCGAGCTTTATATGGTTTTCCAACTGGTTCTGTTCCGATCAACACAAAGTTTGCTCTGAAAGTGCTTCATGTGTTCACTAGGCTTGGGCTCTAAAAATGCGTTGCCAACAGACATACAAACATAACTAGTGTTCTTTGTGGAATTCTAACCAACACCATCCACAAAAAGTTACTAAAAATCTACATTACCTACTGCACCATGGAGGACCCCTGATCAATAAATGATGATAGAGGAGGTACGGTTCTATATTTCGCTTTTCACATAATGCGTCTTTGAAGTTTATACTATGGATCCGATGGCTTCTACATGTTTGGTGTCGGACCAAGACAAAAACCTTAAGTTTATTATTTTTATGTTAAAGGTCCATATACCTATACAAGTATACAAGATGCTTCTGTTCATGTTGCTCAGCACTTCTCAATAACGAGCCATTTTAGTGTGCGAAGTTGTGGATTTATACATCACGTTTCTTTGAGTTCAACATAAAAAAATCAAGTAAATGACCGATGTAGGTTGTTCGTACATTTCCTTTTTTCGCCCCTTAATCGTTTTCACCGAAGCGTACAGATTTTTGACTTCATGTCTGTTACCGAAGCGTACAAAAATTTCGATCACCCAACCTTACAGTAGTTTAGTTTCGGTTTGCACCGAAGAGTACACCATGAAAAATTTCAAAACTTAATAACAGCTAAATCAGTTAATATAAGCAATGTATTTTGGTACAGGTGTAAGAATATGACATTTCTCCACCGATCGAGGCACATTCTTTTATCATTAGCTTTCTATTCGATGAAATAAAGTCAGTTTTCTTCCGGTCTCCCGCTTAGTTTTTCAACTTCATCAAAACATCATGTTCATCGCGGGATTACGGACAAGAGGCACTCCCGTTTTCTCATATAAGCTACTATCGCTTGATTTTTCAATCAAAGCTCTTTAGATTGGTACCTTACACGCTGTAGGGGATGCAATTTGAAACAAGTATGGACCAAAATTAAACGACACTTACTTTGTCAAAAATACGTGTCCGCCATCTTGAATTCACCGAAGAAGTTTCCCGTACAGAGTTTCCATACAGTGGTAACTAGTGCGAGAGAACTACTGTTTCCGCTTGATTAAGGAAATATCTGCAGTTAATTTCATTGGTCTTATTATTTGCAGTGATAAACTCCGTCAAGTTTTATAAGTTGACTACGCTTATGACGTCATACTTATTTCAATACAGTTCCGCCAAAATCGAAGAGTAATTGTGTGACAGTCTCACAAGCCTTTATGAGATTCTGACATGAAATATGCACTACCTAGACTACATAGGCTGCGGATCCCGTAAAGGAAGCACCATCACTTCTTTTTCTTTTTTCACTTCTTTTTCTTTGACTTTGCGAGCTATTGTCCTTCTAAATTCTCTGATGAAAAGTTTTGAAGTTTGGTCTGATTCCATATATATATATAAAACAAACCCCTTTCAAACCGGTACATGAGACGGACAGTGTAGATCAAGATCAGACTGCACAAAACGTGCAGTCTGATCTTGATCTACACTGTCCGATAAGGAGATATTACTCCTCCAAAATAATTCCAAAATAATAGAAGTTTTTTTCTATCGAATAGAATGTTTCTGCTTCGTTATTTTAGTTATTTTAGTTACAGTATTCAGTAGGAAAGGGGTTAACAAACAGTTGAACGATACGTGATGCTCTAAATCTGATTTCCTGATTGAATCAGGATGTCCTAATTACAAAAGTGAAGCCCTTAACACGTTCGTGTAGACTGCCGATTTTATATTGAACACTATTACAAAATTAATTTTTTGTTAAAGGCCCTGTAGAAGCCTAATATGTACAAAGTGCACAAATCCCCATATGAAAATTTATTATACATGTACAAATAAAATTGATTTCATTCACGATACCAATCAAAGTATGGCGATTATCGCAAGTCGGACTCTCTGTTCAAGCACATTCGGTTACAGTAAATGGGACAACAATGAATGTCAAAACTAAAATTCATCACGGTTGCCAACATAATCATCATATTTTTAAATGATACTTTCTCCCTCAGGGTTGTTGAAACTCGGGGTTGTTTGGTACAAGGGTAAACTCACCAAGTCTGTCGAAAGAAATTCGTTAAACATTGCGGAAAAAGCACAGCAATTTCCGCTTCCGTAAAATTGCTCTCAAGAGCAAGTAAATGTTACGCGATGAAAGATCACAGATCGGCCTTTTTTATGAGTAAGGGAAATAACCGATGCTATAATAGAAAGAAAATTGGATGAGTTTGAGTTCGTATCGGGGCTGAAACATGTTTCACTGTACTATTTCAAAACAATCTAACCAGTGCTTCCCTTCAACATCAGAAATATATACAGGTACCAACACATTATCTACTCCGAGTCATCTCTGAACAAACTGCCAGGTAAGGAGGCTCAGTTAACTCATTACCAAACGACAAAATTTTAGGTTTGTCTAAATCGAAAGCATTTGCAGATAACAAGATAACAGTAACTAAAAGAATTGAAATTTGTTTTGTGAAGGGTAGAAAACATAGTGAGAAAAGGACAAAATGCTGGTAACCAGCATTTTCTCCTTTTCCCACAATGTTTTCTAAATGCTTCTTTCTTTGGGTCGTAAAAAGTAGGGATTGTGTGATAATTGGTTAGTAAAGATGGTAAGAGTTTAGAAATTTACGTGATTGCTGATTTGAGAGGTCATCAGACCTCTTCATTAGTGGAGAATTTAAAAGGCAGACTGTCTTAGAGATTGCTGTCCAAATCCATATTCTTGTCGAAATTATTCTGAAACACAGTCTGTTTCGTCATAGTTTTATAAATAAACCGAAATAAAAAAAAAACTGAAATAGGAAAAAGAAGTGGTTTGGTTTTATTTACATATTTCAAAAGAGATTTGTTCTATTGATGTGATTGCAAAAGTCCTCCCTCATAATTGCATTTTTTTTTTTTCAAATTAAGGTGAATATTCTAAGCAAGAAACAAAAAAAAGAATTTCGTTAAAAAAGAACACCGCAGGAAATGATCACGCGACTTGGAAACACGGAAAGAAGGTCACGTGACTTTCATGTACGACATGAGAGATTTCTACGCTGCATTTTTTCCCCTCGTTCATTGAATGTCCTACTTGTTTGTTGACATGTACAAAAATATTTTCAAATTGATGCCAATAAACCATTTGTAAACGTTGATACCGACATTTCCTTGCTTCTTTTTGTAAAGAAGCCAACTTGTTGACTAATACATTTGGTTTAGACAGAGAGCACATTACTTCGAAAATGTGTGCTCGCTACTGAAAAGTACAGGCGATTTTCAGTATTTGGATCTTTCTAAACTATTTAGATCTTACCCTACATCGCGACAAAAGGTTAAGCTTATCCAGACGACACCTCGGACGTGGCTTAAATGATAGATTCCACTATGAAAGGGCACACGCCTAATGCATGGTTTAGCCAATCAGAAGTTCTGTTACTTTCACAGTCATCAGGGCCCGTATTCACCAACCATTCTTAAGAACGTTCTTTGTCTTATTCTCCAGAATGTTCTACATTTGTAAGTAACACAATTTCTGATTGGCTAAAGCATTCGCTTTAGCCAATCAGAAGTTGTGTTACGTACAAATTTGGAAAACTGTGGAGAATAAGACTAAGAATATTCTCAAGAATGGTTGGTGAATACGGGCCCAGATCTTGAAGAATAGAACTGAGAAAGTTCTTATGAATGGTTGGTGAATACAGGTCTCCTTTCGCCTCTGAACACTGTTTATTCGATGTTTATGCGAGAAAGTAGCCAGTAGCTTCAACTTGCTTGGAGAATCATGACAAGTAATAGTGAAAGGAAATCCCAAGAATAAGTTGCCGTGAGATGAAGTATTGAGCACTCGAAACAGCATTAAACACCAAACAAGTACAAAGACAATTAGCCATTTCGGATAAAGCTTCTATGAAAAATACAAACGTATTACGCATATTTTTATATTCAAGAATATTTACAGTCTCCACAAGACAATGGTATCCGTTGACACAGATAGATTAGCTTTAAATAATCACGTGAAAGATGTTTGAAAACTGTAAGCTTGACAGACAGATAAAGAGTTTTAACCCTTTACAAAACAACAAAAATTTAGACTGGTCCAAGTTGAAAGCACTTGCATGTGACAAAGGTAACGTAACTCAAAAATTGAATTTTCTTTTCAAGCAGCCTAGGATAGAAAACATTGTGGGAAAAGGAGAAAATGCTGGTTACCAGCATTTTCTCCTTTTCCCACAATGTTTTCAAAAAGCATCTGTCTCAGGGATGTGAAAACCAGGGATTGTTTGGGAAAGAGTTAAACTGAAATTGCATCTACTTGTATGCAAAGGGTATCTTTGTACACATTTACCGTCATTTTTAAAAACAATCGTATTCTCAACAATTTTCTGACGAAATTTCTGATTGGATAAACCAAATTTATTCTTTTTTTTTTTCCAAAATGTTATCAAAAGTGGAATGTATAACACAAGTACAAAGTACAGGTGGTATCATTTAGTACTAGATTACCGCTAACGGAGACCCGCAAATAGAAATATTTGTCTGGACCAGTCATATTTATAAGGTCTACATGTTAATGTATTTATTTTTATCTGTCTCCCAGTGTTTTGCAGATTTCAATTCTTTACTTACTACATATGAGAATATTGCTGCAAAAGGACATTTTGATTTTTTTCTCTCCGTATAGTGAGCAAGTAAATAATAGGTATTCTACTATATATATACATGTAGCTATATAAGAAATACATAGAGGATATTTGTATTTTTCGGTGAAAGATCGAAAGTTATTTCATCGAGTGGACACCATCGGTAATATTTTCACGAGTGGCGCAGCCACGAGTGAAAATATTACCGATGGTGTTCACGAGATGAAATAAATTTCGATCTTTCACCGAAAAATACAAATATTCTATTTATTTCATGCTTTTTACCCTTTCTGGGTGGAGCTTTATCAAAATTCAGTACAGTTCTTTTCCCTTATTCCCCGTGGCGTACCCCTCCCGCATAGCAACGTTACGTCAAGCGTGAGAAATGTAAGGTATATGACGTCATATTTACCATCTGGTTGTTAGGCACGCGCAATTTACCTAGGCAACAAGAACGTGAAAATCGGTATTTTCACTGGTGATACCAGTGTAAGATCGAAAAATATTTTCACTGCTATTTCTCGATATCCTACCGGAAAGCATGAAATAAACTACAGTAACTATCTAGCAACAGTTGCATCGAGGTCTCTTTCAGCATAATTATTGTGATTTGGTTCTTGCCTCTCCGTACAAATCAACCCATTTACTCATTTACCTTCCGCGAGCTAGATCTTTTAAACAGTTTAATAAAAGGATAAATTGCAAATGAAACATAATTAACTTACATCTTGCAGAATGTGTAAAACTGGCAATCTCCTCAGCTGCTTTGGCCGTATAAGGCATCCATTTGCGCGGCATTTTGCACTGAATTTACTCCATGAGTTAGAATTTAACACCGAGCTATTAATCCATTATTGTACTTTGATATTTTAAACATGTACAATGATTATGTATTGAAACACAGCCGATATATATCGTCGGTTTACTTCCAAAACCTCGTAACTACAGCTCTTTACAAGCTGTAGTTACGAGGTTTTGGAAGTAAACCGACGATATATATAATCTCTATCCAAACCCTTCACCGCACAATCCCGACTTTTAACGACCCTGAAGGTAACCAGCATTTTCTACTTTTCCAACAATGTTTTCCACTTCATCAAAGACGAAATTCATCATTTTTGCAACAATAAATTTGTCGTCTGCAAATGATTTCAGTTTGAACTGTCCTAATTTTTTATCGTTTGGTAAAGAGTTTACCCTTTTCGAAGATGACTAAATTCCTGGATGTGTCCGAATTGAAAGCATTTGTAGACGACTTGTTGAGTTCGGATGATCTTTTACCACACAACCTTGGGTTTTACAAACTCTATGTGAGAGTGCTTTTGAAAACATTGTGGAAAAAAGGAGAAAAAAACCCTGGCAAGTAGTATTTATCTTTTTCCTACAGTGTTCTCTGCCACTTCTTAGACAAATTCCCTCATTTTAGCCAGATTTATATATCTTCTGAAAACGCTTTCAGTTTAGACTAGCAGTCTATATTTTTTCGTTTGAGTTGATACGACTAAAGTCGTCTATATGGAAGTTTTAAAAATGTTAAAAAAATACTGGTTACCAATACAGTCTTTTCGAAAGCTTCTTTCCCTAAAGTCATAAAAACACGATATCGTTTGATCAAGGAGTAACTCAGTGCCAAACGACAAAGCTTGTGACTAGACCGAAATGTAAAACTTTTGCAGACGTCAAATTTTGTGTCGCTCGCATGATTATTTCTATCTTAACCCTCTACTAAACGACAAAATTTTTACACCGGTCCAAATTCAAAGCACGTGCAGACGACAAAACAAATGTTACTCAGAAAATGAAATGAAATTTGTTTCCAGACTGAGGGTAGAAAACATTGTGGGAAAAGGAGAAAATGCTGGTTACCAGCATTTTCTCCTTTTCCCACAATGTTTTCAAAAGGCTATCTTAGGGTTGTAAAAAACAGGGATTGTTCGGTAAAAGGTTAAGCAGGGTAGAGAACATTGTAAGAAAAGGAGAAAATGCTAGATACCAGAATTGTCTCCTTTTACCACAATGTTTCTTTTTTTTTATTTCTTTCCCTTAGGTCACGGAATTGTCTGGTATAGGATCAACTCTTTTCCTTACGATAACAACTTTTGTTCTTCTTTCGGTAGAATTAACTGAAAACATTGTGAAAAAAGGAGAAATTGGTCGTTTCGTTAAATTTCTCCTTTTGCCAATCTGTTTCCATTCACACGTATCACAAGATAATATATGACGATAATTTTCCTTTATACACACAAATGTATCCGGAAGTCGTTTGATGAAAATTAAATTTCACACGAGGCAAAGGGTTGAATTGTCATTTCTTTAAGCAAGTATAGTTCACATAGGTGTGCAGAATTGAATCAGACGAAGGAACAATGTAACACTTAAACACAACCTGTTCTTAATCCCAACTCTTTTTAATTACAGTGTTGCTTTAATACTATGGATTGTTTGATTAGAAAAACAAACATAACCTATGCCTTCATTAATGACATACGTAGCTTTTTCTATTTCTATGAAAGTCACATTGAGTAATTTCCAAACAATTCCGTCTTTTAACCCATTACTACACTATCCCTACTTTTGACGACCCTGAGAAAGAAGTCTTTAGAAAACATTGTGGGAAAATGAGAAAATGCTGGTGACCAGCATTTTCTCCTTTTCCCACAATGTTTTCTACCCATCCACAAAACAAATTTCAAATTTTCAGTCACTTTTACTTTGTCGTCTGCAAATGCTTACGATTTGGACAAACCTAAAATTTTGTCATGTGGTAATGAGTTAAGCCATCCTGTTAAAAACGCGTTTGAAAATAAATTGCTGGAAAAAGGAGAAAAGTGCTGGTTACCAAAAGTTTCCTCCTTTTTCCTAATACATTTTCTACCCTTTAAAAGATAAATTCCGTGTTCTGAGTTAGATCAACATTTAATTTGTAGTCTTCAAGCGCTTTTAAGTCGAAAAAAAGTCTAAAGTTATCAGGCCTAGAGAACAGTTAATCAAACTGTAAATATGTCTAGAATGATATTTACAATTGGAAACACAATTCAAAAACACAATAAAGATCATGCTTCGATTTTGTTAACAAATCTTTATAGAAGTAAAAGACAGAAAAATAAATCCAATATTAGTTAAACCTAACTAGTTTAATTACACTCACTTAATCACTGACATTTATAAATCGGGGTTAACCCTTGACCAAAAATGTCTCGTTTTTTTTTTACCAAAACCTTTATAAATAAGACGTTTGAAATAAAATGTGGGAAAAGGAGAAAATGCTGGTTACCAGCATTTTCGCCTTTTCCCACATTTTTAAAACCAAGTCACAGATAAATTATATTGTTTAGGGTACATAAATTTGTCGTCTACAAAATTAATGCTGTTAATGGACCAGTCTAAATTTCTTATCATCTCGTATAGAGTGAAAAGGATTAATGATAAAACTAGAGTAACTTTTATCTATGTTTTGACTTTTCTTTTCTTGATGTTTTTTTGCCATGCAAAAGGCTGCAAAATTTGTAGCAGAAGGAAAAAACAGAGCGTACAGCTTGTAAAAAGTCTTTTCTTCTTTGCCACATCATTTTTAGAAATCCGTGTAAACGAGCAGAGCTCTGGGAAAAAACGGTTAAATGCACATATCCTATCATCGTTATGTGTCATACAACGTATGAAAGTCGTCGCATACCAGTAATATAGATCCATTTATCCTTCAAGATGTCTAAATTTTACCTATAGCATGAACAGTTTAACAACCTACGTCATAGCATACGTCATCGGAGACATTTTAAATCCGCCATTTTCATTTTAAAGAGGTAAGTTTTTCAGTGTGTACATCATTGTTATTGAAGATCTGTCCAAAAAAAGCAGTGCATATGGTACCTGACAACTTTCCTCGTTAGTATACTTTAATATTTTGTTCATTAGTTTCGTTGATTTTGCAATTACCTCAGCACAATTTTCGAAGCCGGTGACACATGTCCGATTTAAAAATAGATGTCGTATACAATGTTGTTAAGAATAATTGTGTTGAAGTGTTTAGATACATAATATCTTTTTGAAGTAATTAATCTGCACTTTGCGCACAAAATGGCGGCTATTCGATGAAGTATTGACCCCTGTTCGAACAGACCGACATGGGTCAATATTTTAGAAGATTACTGAAATCACCATTACAGAACATGAATCAAATCTATCAAAACTTAACACACACGATGATTTTTCATAGTCACAAATTTGTCAGTTACAACAGAAGGCACCAATGCTGTTGTAGACAGTGTGGATCAAAACCAAACTGAAACAGAACTTGCAGTCTGATCTCTTATCTACAATGCCCATTAATTTATTCTAGGTTATGACTAACCTGGAACCGTCACCTTTCAGCGAAACTGTTTTTTAACGGTTGAAAGGGGGTGCATTTTCGGAGTAAGTGTTAACTTTTTACCCAACGACGATATTTTAGGCTTGTCCAAATCGAAAGCATATGCAGATGGCAAAATAAAAGTGACTGAAAATTTGAAATATGTTTTGTGAATGATAGAAAACACTGTGGGAAAAGGAGAAAATGCTGGTTACCAGCATTTTCTCCTTTTTCCACAATGTTTTCCAAAGACTTCTTTCTCAGGGTCGTCAAAAGTAGGGATTGTGTGGTAAAGATTTAAAAGAAATATAAAGAGTCTGATAAAGCTCTTAAGTTCTTATCGGATTTAAAAAAATATATATATGTATTTGTTTTATTATGTTTTAAAACCAAACAAAACCCAAATCCAGTCAGATCTTTGACCCCGGAAAACAAAACCTTTGACCCGAAATATCGAAAAAACAAAAACAAACACATAAAGTCATACCTGTAGAGTCTGTTATAACTGCTAAATTAGCACTGATTGATTGAACGGTGTTTTACGCCACTTTCAACATTCTTTCAGTCATATCAAGCCGACAACTCATATATTCATGTATTTCCCAGATATCACCAGTACTAGGCTGGGGTTCTGAAGTGTCTTGTCCAAGGACACTGCCACCAAAACCTAAGAGGATTTGGTAGGACTTGAAAACCGGTCTCCAGGTCACGAGCCCTACATTTTACCACTGTGCCACACAGGAACCCTGTTATACGTATATCAACATCTTTTTTATGCATAGGCTGCTAAGCGCGACTCACTGACCTTTTGCGGACAGTGTAGATCAAGATCAGACTGCACAGAACGTGCAGTCTGATCTTGAATCTACACTGTCCGATTAGTAGATATCTCTCCTAGAAAAATACCTATGGAATAACAAAATATGGGGTTTTACCATTGACTTACACCCTTGGCTGCTAAGCGCGACTCACTGACCTTTTGCGGACAGTGTAGATCAAGATCAGACTGCACAGAACGTGCATTCTGATCTTGAATCTACACTGTCCGACTAGGAGATATCTCTCCTACAAAAATACCTATGGAATAACAAAATCTGGGGTTTTATCATTGGCTTATACCCTTGGCTGGTAAGCGCGACTAACTGACCTTTTGCGGACAGTGTAGATTAAGATCAAAATGCACAGAACGTGTTAGTCAGCATTTTCTCCTTTTCCCACAATGCTTTCTTAAACGTTAAATCTCCTTATTGTCGTTAAAAGTCGGGATTTATTGGTACAATGGACGATAGTCTGTGCAGTCTGATTATTATATGCCGTCCGGAAAGGCCTGTGTTTGGGCCTACAGCACTCAAAAAGTCCAACAAAAAGAGGTAAGCAGATTGATTGATT
Organism: Tridacna crocea; assembly: GCA_943736015.1. NCBI lineage: Eukaryota > Metazoa > Mollusca > Bivalvia > Cardiida > Cardiidae > Tridacna > Tridacna crocea. The sequence continues at coordinate 47,986,240 of OX031067.1, read as the reverse complement.
GATTGATTGATTGATTGATTAATTGATTGATTGATTGTATGTTTTTTAACACCCCCCCGTTCTCAAAATAATTCTGAGCAATATCACGTGGGCCAGTGCACCTATTCAATCTTTTCAGAAGTTTTATTTACCAGTGCTCCGCACAATGTTCTTTCCATGCCACTGGCTGCTTTCCCATATAACCATCATCGAAACCGTGATGGTCAGTGGTGAGAAAGGAATGATTCCTGTCGCGATGGCATTTGTTAATGCTCGGAAAACCCAACCCCGGGAAACAAAACAAAGAGAGATAGGGGAGAGAGGGGGACAGAGACAGAGAAATGGAGATAGAGAGAGAGAGAAATAGGGAGAGAGAGAGAAGGTAGGAAGTGTCAGTCAGTAAGCCAGTCAGTTCATCCACTGGCTGCATAAAACTTTCTGTAGCCTATAGTAATGAACAAGAGAAATAAATTAGTTTTCCATCTATGATTTGTAGCAAGCCTGACAGGCGATTTGATTATCCCAAACAGGTGCGATTGTAAATAAATCATGTTTACAAATTGGAGTATCGATTGTCACTTGAGCCGATGTAAATTTTATGCTTTTATCTTTATAACGCAATATTGCATGGTCAATATATTTGAGCCATGTTCTGGGAAAAGGGGCGTTTAGTCCGTCTGTAATGCATCCTACCCAACAAGTCACCATGGAAAAAAGGGCTCGTATTTACAAACCACTCTTAACCCTTTCCAAAACGACACATTTTGGGCTCTTCCAAACCGAAAGAGTTTGCAGACGACAATTTAGATTTTGAGAAAATGGCAGAAAGTTCTCACAAAAAGTAGAAAACACCGTAGAAAAAGGGGAAATTGCTCGTTATGAGCAATTTCTACTTTTCCCACTGTGTTTTCAAAAGACTTTTACTGCAGACACGTAAAACCAGGGCTTGTTTAGGAAAGGGTTAAGAACGTTCTTGGTCTCGGTTTCCAAAATTTTCTAAAATTTGAAAGTAACGCAACTTCTGATTGGCTAAACCATTTGGTTTAGCCAATCAGAAGTTGCGTTATTTACAACTTTAGAAAATCATGGAGATTAAGACTGAGAATATTTTTAAGGATGATTGGTGAAAACGGGCCCTCTGATTCATAAAACCATTTTTTTCAGACAACAGACTGAATCATGAAGTAGACTGCTCCTTTGACATGCAGAAAATTTAATTTATGTCACAAAAAGTATCGACCCATGTCAGACTGGGCGGACAACGCAGGCTGACATGGTTAGATATATTTTGCTGATGCATTAAGTCTCTTTTTCACAGAGCATGATTCGTGTTTCGTTTATTACTTTCCAGTGTTTTTGCCAGGCAGAGAATGTATTCACTAACCAACATAGATTACATTATTTGGCTTATTTTAGATTAAGACCGAAACGCACATTTCTGATTGGCTAAAACAAACGTATCCCAACGCCAGTAACTCCTGGTTTGACTATGCGCCACAAAGTATCGGTACAAGGCAGTAAGCTTTGTTAGAACCACTTTTGAAATAAAATCCAGTTTTGAAATTAAAATTTCGACCTCGCTGTAATCCTTTAATATTCATGCATCGAAATTTTTATTTCAAAACTGGATTTTACTTCAAAAGTGGTTCTAACAAAGCTTTGTATATTGATGTCATAAGTGGTCAAGCAGAGGTACCCACAGAAGTCCACATTTTTATCCAATCGCGAGTTATTATCTATTTATTCGAGACTTATACCAAGAAATAGGTCAAAGGCAGCTTATACAGCTTCGCCGAAAAAACAAATGCCTGTGTTTCCATAGGACAAAAAGATCAACAAAATGCCATACCTATAATCAAATAATGACCACGTGACATGACATGGCATGGGGGAAATAAAAGGTTTTATAGGAAACAAACAGAGAAAATTGAATGTAATTTGATGATGGTGATTATTTTTCAGCGCTGACACGACGATAATTCGCTGAAAATTGTAATATAAAGCAACAGACAGGAATTATGTTGAGAAGCACCCGGACATGTAATTCTAAAGTAGACACCAATTCATCCCTTTTAGGCTTTATAATTAAGCCGTCGATAGAGATGCCTGGTTGATATATTTGGTGCTCAAAGTTAACCCTTAGGCTGCTAGGCGCGATTCAAAGACCTTTCGAAAAATATTGTGGGAAAAGGAGAAAATGCTGGTAACCAGCATTTTCTCCTTTTTCCACAATATTTTCCTCTCTTCCTAAAGTCAAGTTTCAATTTTTGAGTCACTTTCATATAGCCGTCTGCAAATACTTTCGATTCGGACAAGTCTAAAATTTTGTTGTTTGATAAAGAGTTCACAACCAACAAAATGGCGAGTAGACCGGTCCTTAGGCACGCAGATAATTTACGAACAACAAAACATTTCAACCAGGGTGGGCCTGTATAGACTGCGCATTGTGACATGGACTATCCTAATACGGCAGGTGTATTAGAGCCTCTTTTCATGGGAAACGGCTCACTTGCATAGTTCAGTTAGCACAGCTAACTTAACAATTTTAATTCAGAAGTCACTGGTTCGAGTCGCGACATGTTTATTATTACTCTGAGACTTCAAAGCACCCAGTCAGAGGTATTAAGGCGAAAGCAGTTCGCACTGTAATGACCGAACAGCTACATGTACAGTTTTACTTAAAAGAAAAAATAAAAATAGCTCCTTTTTCTCATAAAGTTTTGCGTTTATTTTACAGTTGTAGAGTGCCGCTGTAATGCAGAAAAATGAACCTCCCCTACACAAAATGGTCATTATTCTACATAGAGAAACGATCCCAAAAGTCATTTCACTGCGTAGAGGAATGACCCGGGTCATTATTCTACGTACAGAAATCATTTCTCTACGTAGAATAATGACCCGGGTCATTCCTCTACGTAGAGAAATGACCCATGGGTCATTTTGTAGGGGAAGGCCATTTTTCAGCATTACACCGGAATGATAAGACTACATGTATATTTGTATGGTGACTAGATTAGTACGTTAAAGATTGAGGCAGCTGGAAAAAGTACAGAAGTACATGCAGTTTAATCAATCTGACAGAATTATGGCTGAATTGTATGCAATATTTCATTATGTTGCAAAGCCAACATCTAATAGATCGCGGAAGCAAAGGATGTGTATTTTAACTCTTTATCCGACGTCAAATTTTAGACTTTTTCACATTGAGAGTATTTGCTTACGGTTAATTAAATATAGCCTAAATGATGGGATTTATATTTTATAGGATAGAACAAGAAAATTTTGATGCATAACATCATTGGCGCCACAAATAAGTTGTTTCTGATTGAAGCCACATTACAGCGTTATGGCGGGAATAAAGATTATGTCGAAGTGACCTTGACCTTAATTAAAAAGTAAACAAGACTGTATATTTACCTTAAAGAGGTAAACGGAGTTCATACTGAGCCCTTAGTATAATAAATACATGAAATTGATATTTTCAGGACAATTAACGGCTTTAATTTTGAGGTTCCTTTGGCCTCACTACGACTATCTCACGGACTAGTATACCTACCACGAAGTACAAAATATTTATTAGGCAACATGTATAGATATGTACGGTCGTTTTTCAGATTGCACAGTTTATGTTCAAGTGCGCCGAGAAGAACAGAACTAAGGGCTCACCCAACATCATAGGTACTAACCGTGAACTCAAAGTTGTCACAACCGTCTCTAACTCTTATTCACCAGTTATTATTAGTATTGTCATAAATCTTTTAAATCCCAAAACTAGACATTAGACCGGATGAGACTGAACGTCTCGCCAATTCAGCGGTACACTCTTGGGATTAAAAGGTAGAATGGAATCTAAAACTCATTACCAAACGACAAAATTTTAGATTTTTCCAAATTAAAAGCATTTGCAGAAGACAAAATAAAAGTGGCAGAAAATTTGAAATTTGATTTTTGAAGGGTAGAAAACATTGTGGGGAAAAGGAGAAAATGTTACCAGCATTTTCTCCTTTTCCCACAATGTTTTCAAAAGGTTACTCCCTCAAGGCCGTTAAAAGTCGAGATTATGCGGTAAAGGTTTAAGTTATTTTGGTGCTTTTAGACCTACAGTCCTACCGGGATAGTGAGTTTTTGTTTAAGCATGTGCCACACAATATCGAGCTTTTAACTAACCCTGACGAAAAGAGCTACTGAAAGCATTGTGGGAAAGGAGAAAATGCTGGTAAACAGCATTTTGTCCTTTTCCCGCTATATTTTCACCTCGTAAGAGATTTTAGGCTCATTTGTTCCAATTTTGAGTTTGTCGTCTGCTGATTTCTCAATTTCGTCGATTCTAAAATCTTATGGTATCGTATGGTCGGAGACCTTAATCCTTTACCAGACTCTTGCTCATATTGAAAGTATTTCCAGACGAAAATCAAATTTTGTTCAAGCGACCAGGCTTGTCATAGAAAGAATTGCGAACAGTCTGGGAAAAGAACGGAATAGAGAATGCTGATTATCAGACCCCCTTTTTTTACCCCAAAATTGTCAAATCAGGAATTTTCCCCAGGGTAGTATGGTAAGGGAAGCTGGGCAAGTTCAGGTATTTTTAGATTAACCCTTCGCCTGTTAAGCGACCTTGCTGACCTTTTGCGGACAGTGTAGATCGAGATCAGACTGCACAGAACGTGCAGTATGATCATTGGTCTACATTGTCCGATAATGAGAGTAATTTCTCCATATAAATAATTTGAAATTTCATCAGTTAGGTCTTGACTATCGCCTTGGAAGTTTCTTTTAAACCTTTACTTCATAGATACTCATTTTTACGCATTGCTTGTAGGAGCCTTTGGAAAACTTTGTGGCAAAAGGTGAAATTGCTCGTGATGAGCAATTTTACTTTTTGCCACAAAGTCTTCTACACTATCAAAAGTCGTCATAGACACAAAAGAAACGGCTTCATCCTTGCTGTCATTTAGGGTCAATGAGAGATACCATAGAAATGCCTTATGGGGTAAAGGGTTAATTCATTTACCAGGATAAAGGTTAACCTTGCTTTCTGATTGTCAACATGATGTACAGCCACTGTAAAAAAAAGTTATGCGCTTGAAGTCGGACAAGAAATGACAAAGGTGAACAAATACACGTGTATGTAAATTTAAAAAATTCTGAAGATAATGTAATTAACAAATCTATACTTACGATAAGGTTGGAAGTAGAAGAGAGCGTAGCCGTCCTTTTGCCCGTTTATCGAAGAGTATGTTGCTCGCCGGAGCATTTTATAGCAAGATCCATTTAAAATGTCATTCCTTTATAACCGTTTACATTTCAGATTGTAAAACACGAACACACACACTCAAACACACAAAAAAAGTTTTACATTCTAAAAATTGTAACTGCTTTTAATACTGGGCACCTTTCACTCTGACATCTGACGTGTACACTGAAATCTACATCTACGAAAGTGACATAATTTATTGTGTAGATTTCCTCGTTGAAAATGTCATGATACTTTGCTCGTGAACTTTCTTGCTGTTTTTTATTAACTCATGACTCCCCTGAAACAAGATCTGCTGCAGACGACAGTGAAAAAACCATTACAAAAATGAAATTGCGACAACCTATATGTTCTGGTAAAAAGGGGTTTTAACCCTTGACCAAACAATCCCTGGTTTTTACGACCCTGAGATAGAAACCTTTTGAAGACATAGTAGGAAAAGGAGAAAATGCTGGTTAACCAGCATTTTCTCCTTTTCCTACAATGTTTTTTTAAAAGATTTCTAACGACAAATTAAATGTACAGTAAATGATGATGTATTTCTTTGAAAATGTAGGAAACGTTTTGAGAAAAGGAGAAAATACTGGATTCAAGCATTTTCTCCTTTTCCCAAAGTGTTTCCGAAAGTTTTCTTTGACAGAGTCATATAAAAACATGAATTGTATGGGAAAGGGTTAAACCATACGATATCTCACAAAGCATCGAATAGTCTTGATTCACAACGGGCTTTATGACAAGAAAGTCCAAAATTTATATGCATTAACACCATTAGATAAGATGGGGGTGATGGTATTTTAAAGTCATCTTCGAAACCCTCTCCTCGTTGAGACGATTCTAATGATTACCCACAACATAGGTTTAGTGTAGAATAATGATAATTTTCAAGTTTGAAATCAAAATCACTCCCTGTATCTGAAGCTCTGATTATATCATTAAGTCTGATTTTGAAATGTTTTGTCAGTAATAAACATCCTCGAAATACCCTAACCCTGTAAAAAGTGAAGCCTTATCAATAAGACATGTACCATGTCAGTTTATTCATAATTCGAGTTACCCGGGGTTCATTCCCAGTGCAAATAGATCAGAAACGGTCATATTCCACCTGTATCATGAATTATTAATTTGACTTTATATTCTGTTCTGTTTATATGCGGTAGACTAGCATCACATGTTCTCTCTAAAAATGAGGGAAGAACCGTTTCCCTATAAAAAATTGGATGGGGTGGGTGAAAAGGGGGATGGGGCGAAAGGGGGTTGAGACAGAGAAAGAGATACCGACGTATCATTAAATTTTAATTGTTTTCACCCTGGTTCATGTAACATAACTCAGAGCTCCAGATAAGAGGGAGTGATGATATTCTAAATTCATTATTCCTCTTCCAAACCCTATGTTGTGGGTGCTCATTAGAACCGTCTCAATGAGACGATTCTAATGAGCACCCACAACATTGGGTTTAATGGATAATAATTGATATTTTAAATTTTAAAATCAAAATCACTCCCTATATCTGGAGCTCTGATACTGGTAAGTTGAAGTATGAGCTAACTTAATTTTAATTTTAACTTTTCTGTCCACATTCCGAAAATATTAATCGACTTCTGATCGTCAGATCCCTGTTGGACTAGTGCCTTTTTCTGCATTCAAGTAAAGATTTATTTATATTAAGTATTTTCCATGCTTTTAAATGGTATGATTTAAATCTAAATGCATTTTAGCAACTGCATAGTGGTTTTGGCCGCTATTGTGCCTTTAACCCATTACCACACAATCCCTACTTTTGACGACCCTGAGAAACAAGCCTTGGAAAACATTGTTGGAAAAGGAGACAATGCTGGTGACCAGCATTTTCTCCTTTTTCCACAATGTTTTCTATTCCTTACAAAACAAATTTCAAATTTTCAGTCACTTTTATTTTTTCGTCTGCAAATGCTTTCGATTTGGCCAAGCCCAAAATATTGTCGTTTGGTAATGAGTTAAAGAATAACCTAAATCAGTTGCTCATATCAATAAAAAAAATATGTATGGTGCCAATCTGAGTCACTAGTTTATGACTTTCTAATAAATCTTAAGTAGTTTACAAAATTGTATTTCATTATCATCTCGACATCAACTAATTCACAATTTCAGAAATAAAAAAAGGTGGCTTATAATATTTTTATATCCCAATAAACACGGCAACCACACGAAAATATTTACTTATCACATTAAACAATAAAGCAACCATAGAAATAATACTACAGCACTGACTATATCACTCTTGCGATTCGGAGCGCAAGTTTTACAAGTAGTACTGTGCGCTTTATTCTTGACAAGCTGTCGTTATTGCCTGTATCTTTGATCCCACACCGATAATCAATTGCATTAGGCGCTCGGAAACTGCTCACTCGGAATGTATGACCTGGACACGTTACCTGTATGTAATATTGCAGGAAAATAAGTGCTAATGACGGATAACTCAACCAATAAATTGCTACTGTAAACAAAGATACAGTATGTAAACAGTATTTGAATCATGATGTGTAAAAAGGAGGTTAATTGCAAGTGCCAAAAGTACAGACCCGTATCAGTGTACGGAGTCCACGCAGGCTTATCCGAAACGACACATTCCGTTTTTATTTAATACTCTTTTTTCCGCAAGTCTACTGTAGCACAAACTCTAATGTAGTTGTAAAGCGTATCAGGACAATTCCCCCCGGACAATTGCCCCTGAGGACAATTCCCCCCGGACTATTGCCCCTGAGGACAATTCCCCCCGGACTATTGCCCCCCGGACAATTGCCCCTGAGGACAATTGCCCCTGAGGACAATTCCCCCCGGACTATTGCCCCCCGGACAATTGCCCCTGAGGACAATTCCCCCCGGACTATTGCCCCCCCCCCCCCGAGGGCAATTCCCCTCCGGACTATTGTCTCCCAAGGACAATTCCTTGTCCTCGGGGGCAATGGTCCGGAGGTGGGGGGGCAATAGTCCGGGGGGGATGTCCTGGTGGGAATGGTCCGAGGGAATTGTCCTCAGGGGGCAATTGTCCTAGAATCTTGTAGAGTGCCATCTAGGATCAGCCTGCGCGGACTGCGCAAATGTCTGCATGCTTCTTTTCGCGTGTTGCAGGCCAATAAGAACTGTGCCGCAACACAAACTTTTCAACAGACGACATCTTTTTTTTCATGCTTCTCCAATTTAAAAGCATTTACATACGAGAAAAAAAAGTGGTTCAAATAAGAGGATAGTTTTAGAAACGCAATCAAAAAAAAAATCAATGATTGCTGGAAAAGGGAAAATATTGTTTCCTACTCTGAGAAATTTCTTTTAGCCTTCAATCCCCAGGACCGTTAAAATTGGGATTATTTGGGAAATGGTTAATAATAGGCTAAAACCGGATTTGTTGGAAAAGAGAAAAAAATATTTCCGGCTCTGACTTTTTTTTTGCCTTCATCCCTATAGGGCTGTTGAAATTGGGATTTTTTGGGAAATGGTTAACCCATTAACACACAATCCCTACTTTTGACGACACTGAGAAAGAGGTTTTTAGAAACATTGCGGGGAAAAGGAGAAAATGCTGGTAACCCTTCACAAAACGAATTTCAAATTTTCAGTCACTTTTATTTTGTCGTCTGCAAATGCTTTCGATTTGGACAAATCTAAAATATTGTCGTTTGGTAATGAGTTGATTTTATGCTAAATGTTAACCCTTTCCCAAACGACAAACTTTTGGACTAGACCAAATTGAAAGCATTTGCAGACGACAATTCAACTCTTGCTGAAAAGATGATATCTGTCTATGATAGGGTAGAAAACATTGTGGGAAAAGGAGAAAATGCTGGTAACCAGCATTTTCTCCTTTTCTTACAATGTTTTCAAAAGGCTACTGTTCCAGACCCGTAAAAACCAGGGATTGTTTGGGAAAGGGTTAAACCCTCGACCGATACATTTCTGCCGGTGTAATGCAGAGAATTGACCCCCATTACAAAATGACCTACGTTCATTTCTCGACGTAGAATAATGACCCATGTGTCATTTCTCTACGTCGAGAAATGACCCCCGGGTCATTTCTCGACGTAGAATAATGACCTGGGTCATTTTTCTACGTCGAAAAATGACCCATGGGTCATTCCTCGACGTCGAGAAATGACCCGGGGGTCATTTTGTAATGGGGGTCATTTTTCTGCATTACACCGGCAGTACAATTTGATGATCCTTCGTACATTTTGTGATTAGAAAGAACAACATGGAACACCTGGTAGATAGTGCTGTTTTCCTTTTTCAAATTTTCCTTTATTTATTTTTTGATTGAGTTTCTTCGATATAATTTAAACAACTTAGAGCCCTGTGTCACGAAAAAACTTAATTTTTAAAGTTTCTTATATTACTCAAATCCGCTGACGGACGGACTTCCGTGTATTTTTCCGATGTAATTTCCTTAAATTCTGAAAACACATTTCAGCAAAATAACTGACACAATCTGTCAACTGAGTTAAGCCCGTTTATTCATTTCAGCTGAGTCTGAAACTTTGCGTCATTTCAGGATTTAAGAACCGTATTAAAGGCTGTTAATGTTAGTGAAACTCCTCTCAAATAACGGACTCAACTTAAGTCAGAACTAAAGACAAGCTTAAGTTTATAAACCAGAGGACCTAATATCATGTGTATCTATATTTCGTCGGTTTACTTCCAAAACCTCTTAACTACAGGTTGTTACAAGCTGTAGTTACGAGGTTTTGGAAGTAAACCGACGATTTATAACAATAATCGGTGTATAGGTGCAAACAATGAGTGTATATATATATACACATGTATACAGGTAAAGAATTGAGTTTTGTCTGCTGATTTTTTTGTGAAGGAATGCAAGATGTTTTTTACATATCTTTATCATTTTTATTGTTTCTGACAAGTTAAACTCTTGTCAGCGCCAAATATATTAACTCGATCTCGTTTGACGGCTGTACAGAATAGTTCACTGGAATTCAGATTTCTATCAAATGCGCTCGTCCATAGGAGGGGATGGTCCAGACCCACAATCCATTCGCATATTCTGTGCAGCCTGATCTTTGTCCATGATATCTGCAACAACGCAGCGCTGTTTTAGCATATAGCAATGAAAGAGTTTTTTTCCAGATTTTACTATCCCCATAACGACAATATTTTAGGCTTGTCCAAATCGAAAGCATTTGCAGACGACAAAATAAATGTAACTAAAAATTTGAAATTTGTTTTGTGAAGGGTAGGAAACATTGTGGGAAAAGGAGAAAATGCTGGTTACCAGCATTTTCTCCTTTTCTCACAATGTTTTCTACATGCTTCTTTACCATCATTTTCTCTTTTTCCCACAATGTTTTCTACAAGGTCGTCAAAAGTACGCTAATGGGTTAATGTGTGAGGGCTAGGAAGCTATCCCTCTCCACATTTCCTTTTTTTTCATTAAGTAAAAAATGTACATTATACCGGTACATTTCGGACAATTATGACAGTAAAACAAAACCGTAAGTATCAACATGAATGAAAAAAAAGTAGCTATGCTGAAAGAGTTAATATAAATAGCACACTTTCGGATAGCATTGTTTTTGTAGTCAACAGTTGGTGTTTTATTCTTTGCATTCATCTGTTAATAGCTTCCCCTTCTAATTGCGAAATCTACACATGTCAAGGTGCGAAAGAGAAAAAGATGAAAGCTTGAGTTATGAATGCATGAACATTTAATGTGTAGGCAGGATGAACAAGAAGTATTGTCAAAGAAGGAGAATGAAATGAAATGAAGATAGGGTAAGAGGAAGATCGTAACGAAGAAGGTAAAGGAAAATGGGGAAAACAAAGACAAAGACGAAGACGAAGAAGAAGAAGGGAGGATAGAGAGAGAGAGACAGAGAGACAGAGAGAGAGACAGAGAGAGAGACAGAGAGAGACACAGGAGACACAGAGAGAGACAGACAGAGAGGAACTCTGAGGTGAGAGAGAGAGGCAGGCTATTGTATCAGTTATTGACCGGAAGTGAGTGACGCATCACAGTCCGCAAAGTGTACCGCTGCCAAAAAAGAAGGACTGTGATGTTGATAGATTCTAAATACCTTTGGCAAAGGTGCAGCCACTTATTTTTTAACATTTCAACAGTTCATTTATATGCCACTATTTATACTAGGACGAAAAAGAAACGCAGGATACCATACGAGACATCGAAGAAGCTTTGAGTCTCCATATGCAGTTAGTCACAACTTTTTTTCACTGAGGAGGGGCTACTGTCAATAAGAAGCCATTTTCTCATTTATACTTGTGGCCACATTGAAATTGAAATTTCATCAAATATTCAAAACTGATCACTGGTAAAGATAAAAAACCTAATTAAGAATTCTCAATCAAGTTATACACCTCTAAACTACCGTGAAAGATTACTAGAACTTTTTTTCGTCCTAGTATATAATGATTAACCATTTCCCTTACTGTATACCCTTTGAGCAGTTCTACGTCAGTGGTCACAAACCACGAAAAGTCTTTCCAAATGTCAAAAAAACCTTCTTATTTCCAAATACATGTGTATAAACTCGGCCTTTTCCTAAAAGGCTGTAAATATAGTCTACTCAAACTCAGGAAGATTTTTATCTTGTAGGCTTTATTAAACAAACGAACGGATTGGAGACAAGACTGCCTATATGCTAAGACTGATAAATTTTCGTTTGGTAGAGACAGAACTACAGGCACAGTTTTTCACACGATGTCGGACAGTATGTATGAAAGATTAAACAGCTTTTGTGCAGTTTTATATCAATCTATACCTCTTGCAAGGGTCGCGTATCCAAAAGCTATATAAAAAGGGACAATAATTGTTTATCATACAGGTACTATCAATTCGAATTCTCACAACCAATGCTAGAAAATTACAAAACAAGCAATCTGACTCTTCTCTCAGTTTAGACCTCGGATAATATATGGAGAAATTTCTTTTTGAAGAACCGACCAAATGGATTGCTGTAGTTTTATCCACTTTCAGCCACTAAAATATTTATGCTTGTTTTACCGGTCTAAAACTCGAAAGGCATCCCATTTCCAGGGTAAATACATTGTAGGCGATGGAACTTTTTGAAGCAATATACAACAGAGAAAAACACCAAAATAATCATGTTAGCTGGGGTAAAAATTTCATGGGTACTTTTATGTATGTTTATGGTTTCAAATGCTTCCTCGAAAAGAAAGGGTTCTGAAAGCCGTAATAAATGGCTTGCTTAATGGGAAACGGGCATTCGGACATTTGCGTAAAGTGTCGTCTCGGATCAGCCTGCGCAGTCCGCGCAGGCTAATCCGAGATGACACTTTCCGTTTTGATGCATTTTTCTGTTTTGCACATGTCTATTGAAGGACAAAATCTGATGTAGTCGTAAAGTGCCGTCTCGGATTAGCCTGCGCGGACTGCGCAGGCTGATCCGAGATGATACTTTACGCAGATGTCCGAATGCTCCTTTTCGTGTGTTGCAGCCCATATGGTCTACAGTTTGATACCCGGAGCAAATTCTTCATTGTCCCACATATTCGGCGCGAGTACTTGTGCAGTTTCTAAGAAGCATATTCTAGAGTTATAAGTTGTAAGAAATTGTTTTTAAATTGATGTAATAATATACAGATGTTTGAACCTAAAAGCGACAACTTAATAATGAAATTATATAAAAACTGGCCTGGATATGGCAACCCAACTGTATAACTGAATTGACTAGATAAATGCAGACATATTCTTTTAAACAAATACTGATATTATTGACCGAGCTTCAGCAATCCGCACACTGCAATAAGTCGAGGCAATTCTCTTCGTCCTGTACGAGTTCGAACTACCGAGGTTATTTTCCTCTATACACGAGCGTACATAGTCTCTTTCGATACTGAAGTATAACGATTACCTCTAATGATTTTCCCCCAAAATATCTTCATTTAGGTAAGCCATTTAGTTCTTCACTTATCTTTCACATACTAGACTAAAAAAAGGTTTTGAAAAAATGCCTGGTAGGTAAATGCGAAAATGCTGGTAACCATCATTTTCTCCTTTTCCCACTACGTTGTCATCTCCCCATTTGTGATAACATCATCTTATTGGCCAGATTGAAACTGTCGTATGCAGATGCTTTCAATTTTGGACGATTGGACAGTTTTGTCGTCTGGTAAATGGTTAACGCTTTGACTGCTTAGTGCGATTCACTGACCTCTTGCGGACAGCGTAGATCAAGATCAGACTGCACAGAACGTGCACTCTGATCTTGAATATTCACTGTCCAATAACGAGATATTTTTCTCCAAGAAAATACGTTTGAAATAGCATTTATTCTGATTTTCTTTATATCGTTTTTTACTTTTATTTCACCCTTTTCCCAACAATCCCGGCTTTTAACGACCCTGAAGAAAAAGAAGGCCTTTGAAAACATTGTTAGAAAAGGAGAAAATGCTGGTAACCAGCATTTTCTCCTTTTCCGGCAATGTTTTCTACCCTATCAAAGACAAAATTCATCATTTGAACTATATCTACTTTATCGTCTGCACATGCTTTCAGCTCGATAGAGTCCAAAATTTTGTCTTTTGGTAAAGGGTTAACTTATTCTTGCAGGGATAAGGGTAAAAAAAGAATAGACTAATTTGTTGGCAGAAATTGCTGCGTCCCTTTGGGCACCGTATATAGAGTACCATCTATTGATTGGTCCATCTTTAATCCTAGATACCAAACGACCAAAAGTAAGGACTTATCCATTTTTACAGCACTTGCAGACGACAAATTAACATTAAGAATGCTATGTGTGACCCAACGTCCTCTTGCGGACAGTGTAGATCAAGATCAGACTGGCCAGAACGGGCAGTCTGATCTTGAATCTACACTGTCCAATAGGGAGATAGCTTTCCACGAAAAAGGACCTCTAAAATATAAAAAAAAGAAATGTTTTTACTCTCAGCTTGAAAGTTGTACTACTCATATTTAGCAGTAGAAAAATTAATTTGGTCGGTGAAAGGCTAGGAAACATTGCGAGAAATAGCGAAAAAATTCGGATGACCAAAACTTTTTCTCCATTTTAACAATATGTTGAAAGAAAAAAGCAACCCCTATTCCTAGGAGTCTTCAAAACACGTGATTATTTTGTACAGCGTTGAACCGATATTTCTGTTTCTTCTCAGGCTGGGCCAATAACTAATTACTTTTCTCAATCCATATTTTCCTTAGTCTTTCTGAACCTTTATCATAAGTAAAAACCGAAATTCTGCTTTTTTTTTGGGGGGGGGGGCTTGAACCTTTCCCAAACAATCCCTGGTTTTTGCGGGTCTGGAATAGTAGCCTTTTGAAAACATTGTGGGAAAAGGAGAAAATGCTGGTAACCAGCATTTTCTCCTTTTCCCACAATGTTTTCTACCCTATCATAGACAGAAATCATCTTTTCAGCAAGAGTTGAATTGTCGTCTGCAAATGCTTTCAATTTGGTCTAGTCCAAAATTTTGTCGTTTGGGAAAGGGTTAAATATCTCCTGATGGAACAGGGATACCAGGTTCTGTGCCGTCTGATCTTAACCTACACTATCTGCAAAAGAACTCTGAGTCACGTTTAGCAGCCTAAGGATGAAATCATTCCGCTACAAAATCGCTTTGAAACGAATCTTGTAAATATGAGAAGCTTTCTTTACCATTTACTAAACAACTTCTAATTTTGACGATCCCAAGGATCAAATTCTTTGAAAGCATTGTTTGAAAACTAAACATTATCAGTAACCGGCATTTTCTACTTTATCCACAATGTTTTCAACCCTTTCAGAGACAAATACAAGTATCTGAGTATCTGTTTAATTTGTCGCCTGCTGTAGCTTTCAATTTAGAAAAGTCTAAAATTTTGTCGTTTGGTTCGGAGTTTGATTGTCTTTTGTAGGTGATGCATATACATGTACGTAGTAAAACGTCTAATTGAGCTCACATGTTGCCTACCGTAAATAGATCTGCCTTCAAATTGATGAAACTACTGTACTCGCATTGGATTTCCGGTCTTAGTATAAGTTACTAATGTCATTATTATGTCAACAGAGACCCGCAAATTAAACATATTCACATATTTGACCAATCGCAAATCACCATCTATTCGTTCGATTGGCTGTTTTAAACTCTGTGGGTTAAAGATTGCAGTTTCACTTTTAGTGTCGTATTTGATTGCATCAGAATAATTTCAGCATCGTCGTCAACAAGAACACTTAAGGCCCCGTACCCAGTTAGTTACATCTTGAAAAGCAATACTTTCAATCCTTGTTATTAAATTCAGTTACTTAATAGAGCTGACTCTTACTAGCACCGCTAAATACTTGATTTGAAAGGTGTAGTCTGAAACTGTGCCTCGATCTTGATACTACCTGCATAGGCAACCCCTCCCGTTATACAGCCCTATCACGTGTAAGTTCTACGTATGACTGTGTACAACGAGGACCAGGGCCCGTATTCACAAAGATTTTCTAAATTTGTAAGTAAAACAACTTCTGATTGGCTAAACCGAATCGTTAGTTTCGTCAGCATATTTGATTCGTGAGATTATGAAATTGGAAAATTTCGCTTCACGCACTTTGAAAGGGTAAAACTTTGCAGTATAATAAGTTCGTTGTATGGTCAAACTTGGAAACTTGTTCACGGCTGTGGTGAATCATGTCGCCCCGAGCCGAAGGCGAGGTGGCGACATGATTTGACACAGCCATGAACAAGTTTCCAAGTCCCCTGCCACCTGACCGTACAACGAATTTATCATACTGCAAAGTTTTACCCTTTAAAAGTGCTTTAAGCGAAATTTTCCTGTATCATAATCTCACGAATCGAGTATGCTGAAGAAAAAAAAATTCCCTTCTGAGTGCCCCAATTCAACGAAAACTGACGTCACTGGAAACTGACGCCACTAAAACGTGCAGTTTGGTGTATAAATGTGCAGTCTGGTGATCGATCGACGCCGCCATTTTGGATGTTGTGTTGCACGTGCAGTGATGTTTACGGGGCGCTCAAAAGCACACTGATCAACGTGAGCCGCGGACACCATGTGTTCTCGGTACACCAGATCGGATTTTCCATGGAAGAACCGGAGGTGGTGTAAGTATTTTCATTTTCATGGATCTGATTTACATAGATAGAAATGTTGATTTACAGCAATGTCAAGGCGAATGATTGATCTGTTTACATACATACTAAGGAATAATAATACCATCATCTAAGCGAGCTGTGGCTTTATGAGCAACTGGGGTCTTATTGTTTTGAAGTTTATTGCCGAATTTTGGACAAAATCCCAAACCATTGTTCATTTTACAAGTCTGTATGATAAGATAAATGTATTCCCTAAAGGAACACAAAATTTCACTTAGAAATGTCCATCCAAAGCGAAGATATACGTTTTTGAATGGACCTGGGTAGAGGAAAATATGCTAACAAGACACCAATTTTAATTTCAATGTATGCACATGGACACCAGATCAGAAAAAGCTTGCGGTAACTGGACACCAACCTTTAAATCATCAATATTTCTGCCTGAAACTCGATGCATGGGCTGTATACGAAGACTATTTTTGTAAACATTATGTCACTACGGTCCATTACCTGATAAAGAGCATGTTCAAAACCAATTTCATTATTTCTAGCACTTGCTTTTTTGAAATATTTGCAATATTACGGCAATTTACGAAGTAGACCTACGATGCTTGATCACAATTGACCAGTCATTGCCTACACTGTTGGTGCAAGGCATGTTCCTTGTTTACAGCGTTTCAGTTTTATGAATGGCGTATTAACCCATTACCAGGCAATTACGAGCTTTAATTTCCCTGGGAAAGATGGCTTAGAAAAACATTGTCCCTATTAACTAATCCAAAGAATTTGTAATTCGTGTTCATTACTTTGAGTGCAAGAATTGGTCACACTGGCCAACGTATGTATACGTTGGATTGCCGGCTTTGACGTTAGGTTGTACATACACCGAAAATGTTCAGTTCTTTCATTCTTGATGGTATTAAAACTTTTTTATAGAATACACTACATGCCGAATGGGACTATGAAAATTAATTATCTTCAAGGTAATGCATAACACATATAGACATATTTGTAAACATCCGAGTACTAATAAAGAAGTCAGTTTGTTTTTGAAATTTCTCAGCAACTTGATTACTGACATTTTTTTCACTTGAACAATTTTCACTTTGAGTTTGATACTACCTCTCGATGCTCTAGAACCAACTAAAGATTTCTGCATGGATAAAAAGAGGGAACAGAATCAGGTTAAATTTATATCGCTCAAAGGTACGTAGTGTGCTAGGAAACTATTAGAGAGGTTAATTGCATCCATGGCAAATTACTAAATTAAACCTTTTCTGAAATTCGTCATTTATGAAAATAAACCATGTCTTTTTCCTGTTTCGTTTTTTTTTATTTCGCTTTATTTACAAAACTATGACGAAACAGACTGTATATCAGAACAATTACGCTCGAAGATATAGAATTAGCAAATTCTCTGGCAGTCTGATTTTTAAAATCACCACTGTTGGAGGGTCTGATGACCTGTCCTATAAATTTCAGCGATACGAAATACAGTAAAACCTGGCATGTTGGCCACCTATATTAAGCAAGAAACGTAAATAAACAAGCATACATGTAGTTCCCGACAAATAGCAAACAGACATCCATCTATATCAAGCAAGCACCTGCCTTTGGCAAGCTCTTTCGACCGTCCCTTTGGTAATTGATTAATATAGGTTTAACTGTAACTGTATCTGAACACTGTAATGCTGAATTTTCAAGAACTATGTAAGTTTGTAACAATAAAGATTAATATCTCATATATCATGATCACCCAGCATATTGGATAAAATGAAACATTATCAGAGATCATCTGTGTTATTAAATACATGTACATACATTTATTATCAATGAATTTAAAGAGCTGCAAGTACTTCCGCTTTATGACACTAACAGAAAATAAGCCCCACCAACAAAAGCCATGTTTTTCAACAGATAAAAATTTATTGAAGGAGTGTGATAGAAAACTACCCAATGCCAATCTCGTGATTGATTTCTTTAGAGAGGACAAAATTTACAATTTTCACAACGCGCCGTACACGGAAAATAAGCTTCTTCCACATAAGCCATGTTTTTTAAAGGATCGAAGTATCTCGAAAGAAATTTATTGAATCATCCACGTTGATTTTTGTTGATTTCCACTTGGTGTTTTCTGAAGAGAAGTCTATTAAATAAAAAATTTAGATATAAACACGTAGACGAACAAACGCATGCATGTAAATGTACGAAGGGTACAACGCCATCCTAACAGTTGGCCAAGCGGATTTGAAAATTAATTAAACTAAGAATCAGGCCAAATGCGGTAAATAGTGTACACACTGTTTAAGTTAATAGGGTTTTTCTTTATGGACAATATTTTTCTAAGCCATCTTTCCAAGGGACATTAAAGCTTGTGATTGCGTGGTAATGGGTTAATTAATACGCCATTCATCAAACTGAAACGCTGTAAACAAGGAACATGTCTTGCACCAACATTGGAGGCAATGACTGGTCAATTGTGATCAAGCATCGTAGGTCTACTTCGTAAATTGCCGTAATATTGCAAATATTTCAAAAAAGCAAGTGCTAGAAGTAATGAAATTGGGTTAAACATGCTCTTTATCAGGTAATGGACCGTAGTGACATAATGTTTACAAAAATAGTTTTCGTATACAGCCCATGCATCGAGTTTCAGGCAGAAATATTGATGATTTAAAGGTTGGTGTCCAGTTACCGCAAGCTTTTTCTGATCTGGTGTCCATGTGCATACATTGAAATTAAAATTGGTGTCTTGTTAGCATATTTTCCTCTTCCCAGGTCCATTCAAAAGCGTATATCTTTGCTTTGGATGGACATTTCTTAGTGAAATTTTGTGTTCCTTTAGGGAATACATTTATCTTATCATACAAACTTGTACAGTGAACAATGGTTTGGGATTTTGTCCAAAATTCGGCAATAAACTTCAAAACAATAAGACCCCAGTTGCTCATAAAGCCACAGCTCGCTTAGATGATGGTATTATTATTCCCTAGTATGTATGTAAACAGATCAATCATTCGTCTTGACATTGCTGTAAATCAATATTACTATCTAGGTAAATCAGGTCCATAAAAATGAAAATACTTACACCGCCTCCGGTTCTTCCATGGAAAGGTGTGTTCTCTGAACGCCTACCAGATTTAATCAACACCTATCTAGGAGGGGGGATTAGGGGGCCTACTGAGGGGCACTGATAATTATAATTGTCTTAAAAGCCTTTTGAAAACATCATGCGAAAAGGAGATAAAACCATTTTCTTCTGGTACCTCACTGTTTTCTAAACCTTTATGGATAATTCCATCTAATGAGCTTTGATATGTTTGATTAACTGTGTACCACAGACTTAAATTTTCAAAGAGATAACAAAAATCACCCTTCTCTTCAAGGTTTTCAAAGGGAACATGTCTAAATTTTGTGGTTTGGTGGAGAGTTGAAACAAATAAGATAAAACTTTTAATAATAAATTGGTGTAATATCTGTTTGCACTGTTTCCATTAAGCTGATGCTGTGCTGTTTGGTAAAGAACTATATTACTCAATCATGGCCAAATTTCTTTCTTTGTCACATTGTTTAAATCAATTTGTTGTACAATTTTCCTTGAAAGGAAATCTGCATTATAAACAACTCATTGCTCATACTGAGATATGTTCCCATTTGTCACATTGTTACTTTTTAAACTCCTTTGAACAAACCTTAAATCATACCGTTTCGTAAGGAGTTAAAAAAGGAAACAGTCTGGTAGTAACCATTACTCATAAGAGTAACGATTTTTTGTCATATTTCTTTCCTTACTTTTGTATGCTCCATTTTGTTGAAAGAGGAACAAATTCAATCATTCATTCATTTGAAATTTAAACAGTATGATGAGTAATTATTGCTTATAACAGCAATGACTTCCTTGTCACATTGTTTTCTTACAATGCTATCCTTATATTATAGAATATATACCTCAATTAATTTGAAAAAAAAAATATACAGTTATAAATAACTAATCTTCATTAAGAAGAAATCAGTATGATAATGTAGTCGTTGCTCATATTGAGCAGTGACTGCCTTTATCACACTGTTTACTCCTCTCAGTGTGCTAATAACTGCTGGAATCTAGGTGGTAATTCTTTCTCTCAAATCCAAGATATAATGATCATGTAATAATTAGCTAAAACCATTTTTTTAAATTCTTCTTATGAATAAAGTTAAATGAAATTAAATGAATTATTTTTCACTTTTAAATAGTTGTTATTTACCTGTAGTTTATCATCACAACTATTCCCCAAATAGACCCCCCTAATCCCCATTTCACACCCTATGTTATTTTATAGGAGTAGGCGTTCGGGGAATAAACCCATGGAAAATCCGATCTGGTGTACCGAGAACACATGGTGTCCGCGGCTCACGTTGATCAGTGTGAAAAGGGAAACTGGCTTTACCTGGTTTTTGCCAGGGAACATGATATATGTTCCCGGCATGTTAACCAATCAGATCACGAGAAATTTCTTTGCAGTATAATACATGTAATTAATAATGTCGTCCGCGGGTGGTAATAAAATAATATTTAGGCTATCAATTATTTACACCAAGTAACGTAATCATGGCAAAAATATTGACAGAATTACACTTGGAACATCCTCTGTCAAAAGGAGCTTAATACATCTCTGTAATACATTGTATCAAGGAAGTCACGTGACATAGTTGTGGGTCCATAAAATCCACTTTATCTGGCAACTAACTGAATTATGAGTAAGAATAGTCCTTTGGCTCGCAGAAAATTTATCAAAGGCATAAAGTTTAGATCCATGTCAGCCTGTGCGGATATGGGTCGATACTTTTTGCGGATGCAGTAAGCTCCCTTTACACAGAACACAGCTCACACAATCTAATATTCTAGATCCATATCAGGTGCGGCCATAACGCGAAGAATTATGTAATAAGAGTCCAATATTATTAATTGTTTACTGAACTAGTTTGTTATCAGTCAATAGCTTTATCACATACTTTCTCTGTAAACCCATTACCACTCAATCCCTACTTTTGACACCCCTGACAAAGAAAGCCTTTAGAAAACATTGTGGGAAAAGGAGAAAATGCTGGTAACCAGCATTTTCTCCTTTTCCCACAATGTTTTCTACCCTTCACAAAACAAATTTCAAATTTTCATTCACTTTTATTTTGTAGTCTGCAAGTGCTTTGGGTTTGGGCAAGCCTAAAATATTGTCGTTTGGTAATGGGTTAATTCTTAATTGCTTAGCGTGACTCACCGACCTTTTGCAGACAGTGTAGATCAAGATCAGACTACACGGAACGTACAGTCTGATCTTAGATCTGCACTGTCCGATAAAGAGACCTTTTTTTCCATTAAGAATAATAAGTTTGAAGTCGCATTATTCGGGGTTTTACCATTGTTCTGAAAACTTTACTTCACTTATACAGCAGGATACGGGTTAATATTCATTGTTTTAGGTACCAATGTAACTTTTCTTTATATTCTTGGAAAGTGGAATCTATTGCTATCTCTTTTCTTACTCATTTTTTCCCAAGCAAATGATTTTTTCGGTATATTTCAGATATGCTATCGGAAATGGCATGTTAAAAAATACACTGGGTGAGGCTATCGATCGTCGAAGAACTAATTTTTTATTGAAAATAGCTTCACTCGCTCAGAGCCTTCTATTGGTGCAATGATATGTATTCTTTCAAATTATTAATACCACACATAATATTCCTTGACAAACACCATTTCAGCGTTCTCAACGCTTTGTTGCCATCTATTGAGTAATCTGTGAACTACTTAGCGATAGACACTTAAGTGTCCAGTTTCTGGAACAACGAAACACGGGTTTAAAGGCTCAAAAGCGGCCAAAAACACAATGCAGGTGTTTAAATGCGTGTAAAACTAAACTATGATACCATGTAAAAGTATGGAAAATATTGTGAAGATGACAATATGCTATTTAAGTCGGGCCAAGTTTTAGATACTGGCAAAAAAAAAAAATGAATTTCAAAATCAGGCAAAAAGCAAACGAAAGATAGAGTGATCTGGTACATTTCAAGTTTTGGTATTAATAAATTTCTCTACCATCGACTAACTTGGATCGACAACAGAACAACAGAGTGGCTGACTTCGTTTGGGGCTATAGCCACAGCTAAAGTGACGTCAGAAAACTATAAATAAACGGGAAGCTGTCAAGTACGCATGTCATGAAGCGAACACACATAGCCTTTGCAACGGGTGTGACTAAAACGCGGACGCGATAAGCGGACCATATAGACAAAGAGGAAAAAAGCGGACGATATGAAATATAGAGGGAAAAAGCGGACGCCATCCTGCACCTAATTCGGTGCCTAATATTAGTTTTATAAGAGCAATTAACCTTTTTTTCCCAGATTTATCTACTTGAAAATTTGATAATTAATGATATATATATATATTTCAAGTTAGTTTGCTTTTTGTTTTTACACAAATAAACAGAAATGTTTGCATAGTTTATTTCACTTTCCTACATGCATTGATCGTTAGGGACATGTACATTTTGTCGTTGCTATCAGATAGAAAGATAATTTAAAAATTAGAGTCATAATTGAATTAATTAAAAAAAGGTGACTGTTTTGATTGGTCTCTTACTCAGACTCCGTGGACAGCATACTAGTATTCCGCGGGTGCAGGGTTATTCAGAGAATATAATTCCGCAGTTTATAGACTTTGACTTAACCCTTTCTCAAACAATCCCTGGTTTTTACGGGTCTTGAATAGTAGCCTTTTGAAAACATTGTGGAAAAAGGAGAAAATGCTGGTAACCAGCATTTTCTCCTTTTCCCACAATGTTTTCTACCCAATCATAGACAGAAATCTTTTTAGCAAGAGTTGAATTGTAGTCTGCAAATGCTTTCAATTTGGTCTAGTCCAAAAGTTTGTCGTTTGGGTAAGGGTTAAGGTACCATTTTCGAATTGATAAAGGGATGTGTGAGGAGGTTCTAAGGATTATCGGCCTTTTTCTTACAAGCCTGGACCATAGTGGTGGTATTGAGGACACAGATCTGTTTTTCTTCCGAAAAATCGCAAATTTCAATGAAAATTTTTGGTATTTTTCTTTCACCCCAAAAGGTTTTCAAAACTTTTGGAGACAATTAGCTCTACCATAATTCCAGCTACATTTGATTTCTGCATATGCATTTAATTTCAACCTTTGAAAACACTGTTGGAAAAGGAGAAAATGCTGGTAACCAGAATGAAGTAACCAGCATTTTCTCCATTTCCCACAATGTTTTCTACCCTTTCCAAATCAATTTTCTATTTTTTATTCACATTCATTTTGTCGTCTGCAAATGCTTTCAATTTGGACAAGTCCAAAATTTTGCTATTTGCTAAAGAGTTAAATACAAAGATTCCCAGGGCTATGACCAAGACTCATACAGTGTAGGCCTAGTTGAAGTCTTGATAAAAATCCTTTTTTGGTGTAAGGCAGATCAGGAGTTGAATAACAATTTCTATCTGGCTAAAAATTGTTTAGCCAGATCCTGAATGAGTCCAGACCAATTAAGAATTTTTATCTGTCCTAGTCCTGATAAAATCGATTGCCTATCTGGTCTAGCCAGATTCTGAATCTAGCTGAATTCCTGTCTAGCCTACGACATTTATAACTGTAAACCCAAACTTTTACTATAAAGTAGGTCTTACAAAATTGATCATTTGAAGGGTACCGGTATATTTAAGTCATAAAAGCAGAAGTTTGGAAAATAAATGAGATATGCCAATAACAGTTAACATCATTTTAATAAAGTTTGAAAACTAACATGAAAATCAAAGTGTCAGATAAATCTAACAAGAGGCCCATTATGCCTCTGTACATTGCTCCACTGGCTTTTTAACCATACAAATTTGAAGTGATTGAGGTCCATAAGATAAAGCTAGATGCCAAATTTGGTAGCCCTGGGCCTTATGGTTTCAGACAAAAAGATTTTCAAAGACAATCAAAATTTTTCGGTTTTGTTGCTATGGCAACCAGCTTTTTAATTCTTTCAAGAATTTCTGGAGAAGACAATAGCAAGATCGTTTCTGTGAGGTTTCATCAAATGAATGGGTAGTTTCAGTGAAGAAGTTTGAAAAAAAAGTTAACACACAGACACACATGTACAACGGGCACCAGGCCATGACATAAGCCTGCTGGCCTTGGGCCAGTGGAGATAAAAATGTCTAAGGTTGTTCATAAAAACTTGTGAAATCAAATGCAGCCACCAAAGTTTCTTTGTATGCTGCTTCAAGTTAAAGCAGAATTAGGGTAAAAGCCTTGTCCTGTTTTAAATGGAGGCAACAGGCATTAGACAATATAACATATAAATATCCCATCACTTCCTGTGGTAGAGTATAAAGAACTAGTGGCCCTTAAGAGCCTGAACTGCTCTACTTGCAGTGTATCTACTTATTTTCTTGCAAACTGTCAAAGGTAAAAAAAAAAAAAAACATAAAAACAAATGAAATTTTCATCATGTAAACAAGAAATGGAAATTTTCAACTTGAAATGCCTACTTTTCCGATATTGTTTGTTTCATTTTTTTTTCAAAACCAATAGGGTTAAAGCTATTGATAAAACAAACTTTGCAAGTACACAGAAATCTGACAGATAATGCATTCTTTATCAAGTAAACAAGAAATAGCTATTTTCAAATTAAAGTGGCTACTTTTCCCTTACTGTTTGTTTGTTTGTTTGTTTTTTCAAAATCAATCAGCTTGAAGCTGTTGATGAGATAAACAAATTGTGCAAGTTTCACGAAAATCCAACCAAAAATGCTGACCAAATCATGTAAATACGAAATTGAAATTTTAAATTTTAACTTATTACCAAACAATAATATTTAATTTACAGACTTGTCCAAATTGAAAGCATTTGCAGACGACAGAATAAAAGTGATTGAAAATTTGAAATTTGTTTTGTGAAGGGTAGAAAACATTGTGGGAAAATGAGAAAATGCTGGTAACCAGCATTTTCTCCTTTTCCCACAATGTTTTCTAAAGGCTTCTTTCTCAGGGGCATCAAAAGTAGGGATTGTGTGGTAATGGGTTAACTGGCTACTTTTCCCATATTGTTAGGGCATAAATGTGACAAATGTGCAGGTGAAAAATAAATGGAACAAACTTAAAAAAGATTATCGGAAAGCAGTCTTGAGAACAACAGTACAGGGAATAATCCAACTAAATTCAAGTATGTTGAAGATTTCAACATAATCTATTGAAACAGGGCTTCAACCAAACCTATGGTAGTGTATGACACTGGTAACAAATGGCCACTGACTTCTGACACATACAGCCACTCTGCCTTTTTAGAGTTATCAAAGAAACAGAAAAAATGATCCTCTGTAAAGAAGCACTCAAAAGTCCGAAAATGTTAAAATTATGGAAAAGTTAGACCAGTAAACCAGGACATCATGGCATTGATTTTTATTAAACTCCTCATCAACCTCTCCTCTCACACTTATTAGAGCTTTCTCTTCACTTGATGTCCATAGGTGTATAAGCTATAAAAAATAAAAAAAAAAGGGATATATTTAACGACTGTTTTATGCCGCTTCAACATTATTTCAGTCATATCACTGCAGCAGCTGGTATATTCATGTATTTTCTGGGTTTTAGCAGTACTAGGTAAGGGCTTTGAAGTGTCTTGCCCAAGGGCACTCCAATGAAAACTCCAATGAATGCAGTGCAGCTTGAACCCAGAGCCTCCAGCTTGTGAGTCCCACACTTTACCACTGAGCCCTGCAGGACTCCTCCTGTGCTGTCAGGAAAAGATAGCCTATCCTAGTTCTTTTTCAACCACTAAAATCATTCAAAGCCACTGTAGCTTGTGATGACAAACATTTCTGCCAAGGAACAGAATTTTGATTTGGCCTGAGCACTTACTTTCACGGCTCTAGAAAAGCAATGATCTTTCCAGTTCTGCCGAGGCCAAATTAAGTTTCAGTTTACTTGCCAATATAGAAGTCAATATATGATTTCATAAGATTACACAATTATCTCTTTGGAGAAGTGATATAACTCCCATGTTATTACTATTTTTGGTACAGGACAGGTAAGATTCTTTCTGAAGTAGGCAGATGCAAGTATCTGACTTAGTACTGGTTAACTGCCTATTCAGTAGAGTCTGGTTAGGATGAGTGTTGATATACATGTATAACTGAAAATTTGCTAATGTGGCATGAACCCCAATAAGCAATTATCAATCTTATTTCTCCATAATTAATAGGAGTGTAAAGGGTACTGATAAAGCTTATGAAACTTCAAAAAACCTGCCTGCATGGTACTAATCTGACACAAGCTAGAAGACTGGTGTTTGATACCCCAACCTAGCAACATTTTTTTTTTTTTTTAACATTTCTCCCAAATCATACATACCACATTCTGGTGAACTGATCATATCAAATAAAGATTGGCTAATTCTTGCCAAGTACATTGTGCCATTTTTGTTCACCTGCACCATAATCCTGAAAGAAGAAACAAGTGCAAATATCATATTGCTGCTCTTCTACAGTACAATAGTGATTTTGAATAGAAATAATTTTAGTTTTTTACTTAATAAACGTTACGTTCTGCAAAACAATATCGTGGACGATTAAGATTACTCTAACGTTTAAGAATAATTAGTTCAATCAGGTAATTTTACTGGTACAAACAATATAATACAACTTGGGCCGAATCTTCTCACCCTCGGGGCCGAATCTTCTCACCTGCTGGGCCGAATCTTCTCGAAAATCGCTGGAAGGCCCTGGGCCGAATCTTCTTGGGTCCGAATCTTCTGACATCCTCTCCATCAATCATAATGAAAAATATCATCGGCTGAAGCCATCGGTTCGTTTGAAATAACACATATACTCCATTTCGATGCATAACTATTGGCTGGCATATAGGTCTGATCAAATAAATAATATGGAACGAATACGGTTTGTACTTCTACCTTTTCAACATAACTTACATTTCATTTCCTTCCCCAGTCGCCATCTTGGAACTAAACCGACCGTGGGTGCGAGCGCGGTCCGACAATAGCCGAGGTTAAAGGTCAAATGACATCATTATAGTCCTGGCTTTTGATGTTCGATTGAAGCCATTGCTTCTGTAGCCGTGGCTATAGCCCCAAACGAAGTCAGCCAGTGTTATTGACCATAACTAAAGTGCCCATACCTTCAACGGTATGATTTGAAGTTACGTGCATTTTTTTTTCAACCCTTTGTCTAGTTACGGCACAATTTTTTACGATTAATTTGTGTACCAAGTTTTGCGCCTGTTTCCCACTTTTATCTTTTTTCCCTGTAAAATTACTTCCCAGGTCAGCCTGCGCGGACCTGGATCGATACCTTTCGCCGATGCATTAGACCCATTTTCACAGAGTATGGCCCAATGATTGTGGTGTATACGTAGTAAAAATTCACGCCCTTATTATAATTCATTAAAAGATAGGATCTCTATCCTACATTTTGTTTAAAAATCCAGTTTTATGCTGCTTTAAAAGTCAAATATTTGACATTTGTGAGTTTGGTTCTCTTAAAGACCACAGTATTCTTGGAAAGTGGTAACAGTATTTTAGCTATATGACGTCGGCTGATGTACTAAATATACTTTATGGGTACTAAACGCGTACCTTTCTCTTCCAAGCCAATGGCTGTTTTCAAAAAAGAAAAGCGAATTCATGAAGCAGTGAGAACCATTTAACCTTTTCCCAAACGACAAATTTTAGACTCTTCCAAACTCAAAGAGTTTGCAGACGACAATTTCAAATTTGATAAAAATGGCAGAAAATTCTCCAAATATGTAGAAAACACTGTGGGAAAAGGAGAAATTGCTCGTTACGAGCAAGTTCTCCTTTTCCCACAGTGTTTTCAAAAGACTAGAACTGCAGACACGTAAAAACAAGGGCTTGTTTGGGAAAGGGTTTACATTTTCGATCAGTAAACGTGTGTAAAAAGAAAAAAAAAAAAATCTATTTTTGCTACCATTTCAAAGACATCCCATTTTTTAGCTACACTGGTCATCTACAAATGCTGAAGTCTGATTATTGTCTTCTGATAAGTAGTAAACCCAGTTTCTAATTTTTTTCTTAAAAAAGAAACTATTTTTTCGGGAATCAAATCCTGGAGAACCTTCAGATGTTCCAGAGAGCTATCGTGCTACAAGTACATGTCTTTGGTCCGAATGTGGTTCAACTATTGCATAACTATATGAATAAAGTTCTAATAATGTGCCGTAAAGATTGGATCCAATGACTTGGTTCGAATATTGGATCTAAGTTTATGGAATATGAAACGCACGTCAATGTTATAATTGAGCAGACAGGCAACTGCGGATTATGTATAAAGCCGCAACAGGTGCGCATGTTCATGCCATTCTTGATTTGCATCCTGGAATTCCAATCATCAGTATAGCGTAAAAAATTCTGTCGAAATAATTGGCTGACGATATACCTGAAGTAACGGTTATACATAAGGTGTTCTGGTGATCAGAAGTGCTCTTGATCTTATTAACAGACCTATGTCACTTGAACAGGTCTTAGGGACATAAGTAATAGTACCGTATCGTGAAAACACGATTTTAAAAGTGGGTACCATAAGCAGAACTTGGGCTTTGAAAACATTGTTTGAAAAGGGGAAAATGCTGGTAACCAGCACAGAACGTGCAGTCTGATCTTGGATCTACACTGTCCGAGAAAAACCAATACCTTTCAAATGGCACAATTTGGGTTTATACTAAAACTATAAAAGTTATAATCCACTAATTTTGGTATGCTAATGGTTAAATAATACATTATTACATGTACATATATTAAATCAGGACCACACCAAATTAACCCTCAAACTTCTAAAGTTTTATGAAAAGTGTATTTAATACATGTGCAAAAAGTATCGATTCATATCAGGTTGCACAGTCTGCGCAGTCTCACATAGACGAAACTTTTTTATGTTTGTCAATTTTCTGCACATCAAAGGACGATTCATCCAGTTCGTTAAACAAAAAAAGTTCTATATTTATCAACCAACTGTTTAACTCATTACCAAACGACAATATTTTAGGTTTGTCCACATCGAAAGCAAAATAAAAGTGACTGAAAATTAAAAAAAAAATGCTTTGCGAAGAGTAGAAAACATTGTGGGAAAAGGAGAAAATGCTGGTTATCAGCATTTTCTCCTTTTCCCACAATGTTTTCAAAAGACTTTTTTCTCAGGGTGGTCAAAAGTAGGGATCGTGTGGTAAAAGGTTAATATTGCTTAATACATTTGAAGACGCTTGAACACCCATTTTGCACGGTCGCCGCTCATGATTTAAACAAAAATTTCCAGGCAATGGTTTAAGCCAAAATATAACAATTTAAAACCTGTACTTTCCGAAGAAGGTTCACAATGTAGATCCCAGATCAGTCTGCATCTTCTATGCATTGTAATCTTAATTTACAATGACAGCAAAAGTGCGCTTGGCTGCCTAAAGGTCGAGTCGGCAAGGAAAGAAGTAATGTTTTGGTACATTTTTAAGCTCTATGCAATCGAGCTAATCAGCAGACAGTGCATATTGTGGCGTGAGAAATAGACGAGACGTACGTATCCTTTTATTATTGTTTTTCTTAACGGACAGAGGTGACGTCACATTTAACTACCATTTGGCGCGGAACGCGCTAATTGGCGTTACGTTAATTAATGTATCGTGAATTCCCGATACATATCAAGATCAGACTGCACAGAATTGGAGTCTGGTCTTGGCTCTACACTGTTCGATAAGGCGATATTTTAGCCCTAATTTTAAGTTTGCAACACCATTTTTCAAGTTTTTACTTTTGACTTAAAACTCACAGAAGTTTAGGTTAACAATGTAGGCAGTATAACGAAAGGGAGGTAATTCTGCTCATGCAGTCATTCATACTGAGAAAAACTGTCATGATTTTTGTCCCTTTCCTACTTTTATTGTGTTCGACAAACTTCATTACTTCTTCCACGTTTATCTCTTTTCAAGGAGACTAAAATCTAGAAACGTCAAAGTCAAGAGTTTTTGAAGACGACATATTAATTCAGAGCTCAAGACAGAGGGAGTGATTTTTGATTTCATAATTGAAAATATTACTAATTCTCCACTAAACCCTATGTTATGTGTACTCATTAGAATCGTATCATCGAGACGATTCTAATGAGTACTCATAACATAGGGTTTAGAAGAGAAATAGCTGATTTAGAATACCATCACCCCCTATCAGGAGCTCTGTAAATGTGATTTTAGACAATGTGTTATGTCTCTGAAGGAAAGAAATCATACCCAGTCGATGAAGAATGTACTTGTAAAGCAACGTTATCTCCTTCTCCTACATTATTTTTGGAGAATTTCCATCGTCTGGGTCGTTAAAACATGTGTTTATTTGATACATGTTTAACTTATTACCAAACAATCCCTAGTCCTAACTACCCCAAAAGAAACAGACTTTTAAAAAACACTGTTGGAAAAGGAGAAAATGTTGGTAACTAGCATTTTCTTCCATTTCAACAATGTTTCTCTTACCTATCACAGATAAGCTCCTTCATTTGAACCAAATTTATTTTGTCGTCTGCAAATCCAATCGATTTGGACTAGTCTACACTTTTATCGTTTGGTTAAGTGTTAAACCTTTAGCTGCTAATCGCGAATCGCTGACCATTTGCGGACAGTGTAGATCAAGATCAGACTGCACAGAACGTGCAATCTGATCTTTGATCTACACTGTCCGATAAGGAGATATTACTACCCAGAACATAACTTTGAGGCAGCAATATTTGGGTTGTTAACCTTTTACCCCATAAGACAT
The DNA here is from genome assembly GCA_943736015.1 of Tridacna crocea. Lineage (NCBI taxonomy): Eukaryota > Metazoa > Mollusca > Bivalvia > Cardiida > Cardiidae > Tridacna > Tridacna crocea. Next base: position 47,955,156 of record OX031067.1, on the reverse strand, counting down.
TTCTATGGTATCTCTAATTGACTCTAAATAACAGCAAGGATGAAGCCGTTTCTTATGTGTATATGACACCTTTTGATAGCATAGAAAACATTGTGACAAAAGGTGAAATTGCTCGTCACGAGCAATTTCACCTTATGCCACAATGTCTTCCACGGGATCTTACAAGCGATGCGTCGAAATGAATATCAATGGAGTAAAGGGTTAATATCTAATTGAACATTTACTTTTAGCTATGTAAAAGGATAAGGGTTAAGGACCATTATTTTCAGATCTGTCCCAAAATTGTATCACAGTTCTAATATATTCTGACAACATGGAGGTCTCCTAAAGTTTACGTAGCGCCAGACATGACTTCAAAGAATGTGTATCTTCTACCCCGATGTGAAAAGTGTAATATTATCTTCATTTTTTATAAAATTTCAAACAAATGTTTATCTCGAGAGCTCGACCCTCTGGGACATATACGGTATCTTGCATATTTTCGACAGCATTAAGCACGTCAAGCAGATGATATGCAGCATACACCTACGACATTAATTTTTTACCAGACGACAGAATTTTTGGAGTATCCAAGTTGAAAGCACTTGTAGATGATAAGACATATTATCGGTTTACTTCAAAAGCCTAGTACCTACAGCTTGAAACAAGCTGTAGTTACGAGATTTTTGAGATAAACCGATGAAATATGGCTCAAATTATGTGTTTTCGTCTTTGAAATATTACCACTTATAAATACGTGTTTACCACTACTCGTATTTTCTTACTTGCTCACGATGGGTCAACATTCACCAACCATTCCTAGTAATTCTTATGTACATAATTCTTTGACTTATTCTCCAAGATTTTCAACATTTGAAAGTAACACAACCTCTGATTAGTTAAACCGAATGGTTCAGCCAATCAGATGTGTATCTTTTAGATTTAGAAAATTCTGGCGAAAAAAGACTTGGAACGTCCAATAGAATTGTTGGTAAATACGAGCAATGGTTTTAAAGATAGGAAAATCAAGTCCATGCAATCTGTTATTTAGATGTGCAATCAGGGAAAAATGCAGTTACAGTGAGACCCAATCAGAATGTGTGCTCTGAATAGTCTGATCTTATACTTACATCGTGGAGTACACACCCAAAATAATGCAAGATAGAACTGTAGGCTTCGTGCGGTTTTATCAAGGATCTGTACTTTATGGATTATTCAACCAAACAATTCCGAGATCAGACTTCAGTATTTCAAAGTCTGGTCTAAGAGCACTGTGAATTCTCGCCAGATATACAAAGGGGGTATAAAAGGTATCTAAAGATAACTGTACTCACCGACCGGATCGTATCGTATGAGAAAATCTGGCTTCCTTATTGTCAACCGCCAGTCCATTACGCTCCTTCAACAAAGTACTGTAAGTACTGTGAAACGCCGAACAGGAAACATCCGTTTCAAAATCCGCGGGATAGTTTTCCCATTTTGGTTTGTTGTTTTGATTTTGAGTAGTTAGAACCTATAATGACATTTCAGTATCTGTGTTTTACAAATGCATTCATATGCACAAATAATGAAAGAAAATTCAAAACCTGACAGTTTAAAACTAGAAGTTGTAAAGTTGTATTTCTGATCCTTCTGTATTATTCACTCTCTACCCCATGAAACATGTTCATTCAAAGACGGTCATGAAAACAGACTTGATAAATAATCGTTATAACCCTGTGTATTGATATAACTGAAAGCACTGTGGCATATGGAGAAATTGCTCATCACAAACAATTTCTCCGGCCACAATGTTTTCAAGAGTGACCTGTCGAGAAAGTGACTCGCAGATAAAGCGTCAAAGAAAGAAATTTATTTCATTTGAAACAATGAATTTGAAATGTGTATGCATGATGTATGCCGATCTGAATGACCTACTCAGGTCAGTTCTGAATCACTAAGAACCAAAACAACAACAACAACAACAGCAAAATCCACAGAATATTAAAATATAATAATGCATTTCCGCAGAGAATATCTCATAAACACAATCATGTCTTTCGTGTATTTGATTACGAATTCTTTTCAACCTTAAATTGAGTGTATTATCTATTTTGTAAAACCCGAAGAAAAACAAAGAATGACAGACCGCCAGTATAAAATTGTCTGAAAAAAACGATCTTTTAAGTCTGTCCTTAAAGCGAGTCGCGTGTGGATTTCATATCGATAAGTTTTGAAAAAAAAAAAGATGTTTATAAATACTGATAACCTATATTCGTCGCATGCGTAGATAGCCTTCAACATAGATATTTGAAGACATACACGACAGATTCTCTGTCTGTCTGTCTGTCTCCCTTGCTCTCCTTATTCTTTTTCGTTGTTCAGGTCTTTTTCCCCGTTTTTCAGAGTTATAAAAGTAACATAAACATAGTATTTTAAGCACATTCTAAACATAATTATCCGATCATGATATGGAGCTACGATTCAGTCTGTCCGCGCGCTGACCTATAATCTACGGTCGCTCGAATCTTTGTATGGACACTTATTTAGAAAGCACAGATTTCTATTATTATCCGGAAATAAGAATAATCTATCAAGTATTAAGGACTTTTCTTCTTCATAATATCAATTATCTTTTTCTTTAAGTCGAACTTATGTGTAATTCGCTTTAACGCAAAAAGGGGCATTCGGACATTTGCGTAAAGTGTCGTCCGAGACGACACTTTACGCAAATGTTCGAATACCCCTTTTGGCGTATTGTGGGCCATCTTACAACTGGCTAAGTTCAGAGGTAAACGGATTACTAGAAATGCAGAAAATTGACCAATATCAATTAGTTTCGGGCTAGGTGAACTTGCAATGACTTCACCTATACTAGCCCGCCCGGGCGGTTCAGTGGTGAGCGTGTCGGTCTCATGACCTGGTGGTTGTGAGTTCGATACCCGGTTGAGGCCAACTTTCTTTCCGGCGTATTTTCGCCTCTCACTCTGCTGAAGCATGTGAAAAAGGTAGCCGGTGGCTTTGGAAAGAAAGTTGTGTCAGTACTGGTGTGAGAAAGTCAGGAAACACATGTGCGTCACCGACCGCCATTATATGACCTTAGTTGTTAAAGTGGTGTTAAACCCCAATACAACCAACCAACCAACCAACCAACCAACCATCCATCCATCCATCCAACCAACCGACCAACCAACCAACCAACCATCCAACCGACCAACCAACCAACCAACCAACCAACCATCGCCTTTACTTTTTGCATCTAAACCCCATTTCCGTAGAGCATGTCTCATACTTATTATGAAATGTTGTTGATAAAGGTTACAGTAGCCAATGTATTTAAAGAAACATTAAAGAAACCATATAGTAATTATTACTTGTATATTACAGTAATTATTTTCCCATGTTTAAATCGACTCTTTAACAGTTGAACCCTTGGTAAAGTTTTATATTCTAGACAATTAAAATTCTAAACACGTATTCCTTATAGTTCAGAACTAACTAATGACAGGTGTACATTCAGATAGTACTTTGTGCTCTGTCTGATCTTAATCTACATCATCCAGAAGAGCCATTACACCGAAAAGGTTGATGCGTGTTAGGGTAGGTTTAGTTGTGTAGGATGAATATTGACAAAGTAATTTGATCGTTAGTTTTATACTTGGTGTATTGATCACGGTCAATATTGACTTTCAAATATTCTTTTTAAAACAATTTTAAACACCAATATAAAACTAGAGGATGTACCTAATCTACACTTGATCTAACCAAAGTATAAAGTCTTTTACAAAAAAGACACGTCCAGATCTAGACAGAAAGTTAACAACAATCCTCATTCACGAAACAAGGTATTAACTATTTACCATACGGCAAAATTTTAGACTTGTTCAAATTGAAAGCATTTGCAGACAAGAAAATAAAAGTGACTCAAAAACTGAGACTTAAGTCTAAAGAATCGTTCAAAACATTATGGGACAATGTTTTCATAAGTCTTCTTCCTCTGGGTCGTAAAAACCAGTACAGAGTAAAGGTAAAGATTTAAAATGGAAAGCGATATCAAAATTGATTTGGTAGACACATAAACAAACCAATGAACATTCTTACGAACAAAGTCCGTAACAACGAAACAAATGAATAAATGCATGGCAGAAATAAGGGATCGGGCGGGATTCGAACCCCAGAACACCCGGACGAAAGGCCAATACCTTAACCACTGAGCCAAAGAGATTTCTCGCTGACGCAGTAGTCAGGTATTGTATTTAAATCGGGACGAAGCCATGCAGGAAGCTTTGGTCTCCCGTAAAAACATCATCATAAACGACGACGACTAGGGCGAACAAAAAAAACTGTGACCTCTACCACAACATATCCAACCAACGAACCAACCAGGCAGCAAACAAACCAACCAAGAATCTAAGCAGCAATGTAAGAATATAATTGAACCATGCTTTTGTATAATAAGATTTGATGCATCTCTGTGACGAACTATCGCAAGAGAGTTATCACATAATTATTATAGACCAATCAAATGCATTTGTCTTACGACTAACCAAATCACTTGGTAGAACTGTCCTTGAACATGCAGAAAACCTACGAATAGCAAAAAGTTTCTACTCAGGTCAACCTGTGCAGACTTTGCGGGCTGACTTGAATTGATACTTGTACGTAACTATTTGTCTTACGACTAACCAAATCACTTGGTAGAACTGTCCTTGAACATGTAGAAAATATACAAATAGCATAAAGTTTCTACTCTGGTCAGCCTGTGCAGACTGCGTGGGCTGACTTGAATTGATACTGTTTGCAACTGCATGAAAGCCCCTTTTCGCAGAACATGGCTCAATCAAAAACAAAATTTACTGACTTCTTGTTGTATCCGTCTGTGTATGTTGTGAAAATCTTAATTGTTCTAAAACCGAGTATATTACGATGAATAACTCGCCGTAATGACACATTTTCAAGACCCCTGGGATAACTGTTTGAAAAGACCGCTGGTGAAACAGAAAATATACAAAATGCTGGAAGAAGTATTTCTCTCTGTTTCGTTGTTGTTTTTTTTCTTTTTAGTATTCACATTTTATTTTACTGTTTTTCAATGACGTCGAGTTTGTAGTCTGTAACGGACTTTCAATATAGACGATGATGGGATTATGTTGTCCGGTCAAGAGTCATTTCTCCTCATCGTTTTGTTACTTATAGCAAACTTCATCTATTTACTTCTGTTTTTTACCCTCCTCCTGACCCTCATTTTTTGTGTCAACGTAATTTCTGCGGTTAAAGTAGTTGTACATGTCATTACTCCGAGTTTGATCCTTGCACCTGAAACCCTTAACATCCGTTTACCAAAAAAGTCATTGTTTTACCCACCAAGAAGACGTTTTTGAAAGCATGGTGGAAAAAAGAAAATGCTAGAAACCAGAATTTTCCCTGTACCTTTTAACATCATGCTAACTCCTTTGTTTTAGCTACTTTCATTTGTGGTCTCAAGATAAAACCCATTTGGACAAGTCTGGTTACAAGCATTATCCACATAACATCTATATCAAAGGCCTTCCTTTCATGGTCATTTAAACATTGAACTGATCAAGAGTTAATAATGCCATTGCCATATGGAGTGCAACACGCGAAAAGGTGCATTCGGACATTTGCGTAAAGTGTCGTCCCGGATTAGCCTGCGCAGTCCGCGCAGGCTAATCCGAGACGGCACTTTACGACTACATTAGATTTTGTGCTACAGTGGACTTGCGTAAAACAGAAAATCACATAAAATCGGAAAGTGTCGTTTCGGATTAGCCTGTGCGGACTGCAGACGCTGATCCGAGACGACACTTTACGCAAATGTCCGAATGACCCTTTTCGCGTGTTGCACTCCATATATCAATGTTCTTTTTTTGTAAATGGCCAATGGCATATTTGTTTACCGAATGCCTAATAAAGTTGAGTTGAGTTGAATAATATCAGACTGCGATTCCTTTACAATCTGATCTTGATCTATATTGTTCGCAGAAGATATTCAAGTCCCATTCATCGGTGAAAGAATACATGTCATGAAGCGTCTTGATCTAACTGCCTTCAATATCACATTGTTTTAGGAACAGTTCCTTTCTATCATGATACTTTTATATACATGTATGTGTGCCCTATTAAAATTTGACATTCCACGCTTTGGTAAACGATTGGTATTAAGATCAGGCTGCTTATAATGTAATTCTACACCTACTTACCGGGATTTCCTTGACTGTGTTTACTGTTAACTGAAGTGACGAAGTTTTGGACTCGGGGCTTGGGACCCCTGTTGTGATCCTCGCTGGATCCACTAGACATTTCGTGGGGGTGTCCTTTGGCAAGGCACTCCAGATCCCTAGCCTATAATATTATGAGGTGAAAAAGTGTTGAAAGCGGCATAAAACACCATTTAATCAATCAGTATTAATGCGTCATTGTTATTGTCATCTTCGTAAAAAATGGTTGGAAAAGTAGTTTCTGTTTGTAACAATTCATTGCTCTTTTCATTTTCTTTTTCCCCAAAAATTTTCGAACAAATTCCTTTGCCCGTTTACTCGAGGTAACCAGGCTGACTCGGTTTCTTCTAGAAGAGGAATAACCATTACAAAGCCATATCAATGTTTTACGATGTTATCTCCCTTGGCTAAACACACAATTTCTTGGCATGTTCATGTACATTTTATTCGCTCTACATCATGCTTTAACCTGCTAAGCGCGACTCAGTGACCTTTTGCGAACAATATAGATCAAGATCAGACTGCACAGACCGTGCAACCGGATCTTTGATCTTTTCTGTACGATAAGGAGATATCAGATAAGAAGCTTTGAAATCGAAAAAAAAAAAAAGTTTTTTCATTGGTAAATTTTCATTTCATTCATCTAGCAGGATAGGGGTTTAGAGTCCCTTTTTTAAGGCTTATTATTTCAGTTTGTCGACTTGTACTTTTTTCTGAGATCTCTTCATTACCCTCCGCAGAGGTTTTGCTACCGCACCTGTTATACTGTAGGTATTCATATTGTATATTTCAGTTTCCTGTCTGCCAATTCGCACCTGGCACAGTCCTACCCTTACTTCGAAAATCTGAAAACCATTTCCCTTTCTTCAGCCGTTCAAGGACAAACCTGTGCTTTAATGACCCAGTGGAAGAAGGATTTGGAAAACACTTTGGAAACAGGAAAAATGCTGGAAACCAGCGTTTTCTTCTTTTTTTTTTCCAATGTTTTCTACCCTTTCAATAAAACGATGCAACTTTTGAGCCATATTTAATTTGTCATCTGCTAACGCCTTGAAACTGAACCACTGAAGATGGTAGCTTAACCATTTACAAAATAGTTAACTTTATACCAAGCGACAAAATTGTAGAATAGTCCAAACTTAAAGCACTTGCAGACCACAAAAAAAAAACGTGACTCAAAAATTGGTAGTTTCTAACAGGTAGAAAACCTGGTGGAATTAGGAGAAAATGCTGATTACCAGCATTTTCTCCTTTTCCGACAATGTTTTTTCAAAGGCTTCCATCTCAGGTTCGTAAAACCAGGGATTGTTTGGTAAGGGTTAAATGTTCCAACGACCCTGAGGATATTGATAACACTGTTGGAAAACAAGCCAAATGCTAGTTACCAGCCTTCTTTCTCATTTTACGCCCCCCACATTTTTTTTGTGAATCTAATTTAATACTATTTTATTGTCAGCAAATGCTTTTGATTTCGGCATGTCTAGAGAATTTTTGTCATCTAAAAAAAAGCTGCTTATCTCTCTAAATGTTTGTATCTTTCTATGAATGGCAAAGACTTCGAGATTCAGCCAGAATTAACCCTCTACCACACAATGCCGAGTTTTGACGCTCCTGGAAAAGAAGCCTGTTCAAAACATTGTGGGAAAAGAAACAAATGCTGGTAACCAGCATTTTTTTCTTTTCCCACCATGTTTTCTGCTCTATCAAAGAAAAATTACACCATGTGAGCCACTCTGAAATTGTGGCCTGCAAACACTTTCAATTTGGAAATGGCTAAAATGTTGTCGTCTGATAAAGGGATAAATGTCTTCCCTTTCTTCAGTCCTGCTGAAGTGTAAGCAATGCAAGAACGCTGGAAAAGCTCGGCCTATACAATCCTTCTTCCTTCAATGACGAACGCTTGCACCAAAACGTTACAAGTGTCTGCGCTCAGAAATGCCGTAACCGGAAGCCCTGTCAGTTATGTAAAGGGCTTGAAAATAGATGGTCAAAGTTCGAGTCTTCTGTTCGGCATATTCCTATCCGAGGAATGATGACACTTATTGCGACACATGCTCGGCAACCCAAGTGCGAAGCATTGCGCTTAACTCTTTACCAAAGGACAAAATCTTTGATTGGTCTAAATTGAGAACATTTGCAGACGACAAAATAAAAGTGACTCAAAAATTAAAGTTTGTTTCGGGAAGGGTAGAAAACATTTTGGAAAAAGGAGAAATACTGGTTAACAGCATTTTATCATTTACCCAAAATGTTTTCAAAAGCTTTCTGCCTCAGGGTCGTTAAAAGTCGGAATTGTGTGGTAAAGGGTTAACTTTGTCTATCAAGTGATGGTTATTGATAATTCTCTACCAAGCGACTAAATTTCAAACTCCAAAAAATTGATTGCAATTACAGACGACATGTAAAAGGCAGCTCAAAGAGCAAAATACGTCCTCTGTGTAATAGATAACATGGCGGTAGGAGGAGAAAATGCTGGTTACCAGCATCTTCTCCTTTTCCCTCAATGTTTTCAAAAAAAATTATCCTCTGTGTCGTTTATACACATGATTACTAGGTAAATTTAAATATTAAATTGTACATCTACATCTCTGAATTCACCATACCGAACAGTCATCTACAGGTGATTCGCCATTAAAAGATAAAGATCGGACAGGCAGTCTTGCAACGTGATACGGGTATATCTATTCTCCCCGTCGCCAGTCACGTGACAGCGAATATGACGAGAAATTAATCCTACTTCAGGTTCTTACAAAAGTTGTGATAAAAACATTGAATTTTAACATTGGTCAGAAAAGGTTGCAATTACGAGCATATTAGACCCTTAAGAAGCTAAACACGATTCAAGACGCTCTTGCAATCTGTGGAGATCGAATGTGCAGTCTGATCGGGGCTTCACAATTTAAAGTCCGATTGATTATTTTGGAATCACTGAAGTCTAGTCTAGTCAGCTTTTTTTTTTGTTAGAAAACTCTTGGCTTAAATTGAAAAACAAAAAGTCACATTTAGATCTAGCGCTGTAAGGGTTAGAACCTGAAAGTATCGATTCAAGATCAAACTTCGAGTTCTCTGGAGTTTGATCTTAGGTTTTGTGAAAACCATAGATCTACAGCTGTCCGTTGTAACCTTTGGGTAGTTACGCCCAACTGAACTAGAATGTAGCTCTCAGAGAAAGAGAGGGGAGAGAGTCAAGAATGTTTGCCCCAAAGATTACAATTATTTTGTAGATCTATACTAAGAGATCATCTAAACTCTGAGTATGTCAAAGGTCACACGATCTTTTAGCTAATTGTCTATAGATAGATTGCGAGCGAAGATTATCCCGTTTGACGCCCCTTCTCTCATTAATATGCAAAAGTGAGTCCTAGATAGAATAGTGCATATTCGCCAGATAAAGCGTGGGAATATTTATTCTAATACTCCGCTCGTTGTGCCTCATAAAACATGAATGTTGATCAGGTTATAGATTACAATTTGCAGACGTAGGCACACTTAGCAATGTAAATCAGTCGTTCTCTGTACGGAAATGAATGGCTTTAGAATAGATGAAAAGGATAATTTTTGAAGACACATCTGTAACTTTTGAAATATAATTACATGTAGTATTATACACTCTCGTTACAAGACCCACACTATAATGTTGGGGGTAGAGGAAAGATATAGACTTGGTTAAAGAATCGTATCATTGTAATTTGTAATCTCAAATTAAGAGGGTGTCTAAATCATGATTTCTGACTGGTTGACTTGGAACAATGCTAATGAATAGGACACAAACTTGTGCACATTACTGTAGTTAGTTTATGAGTAACAACAGTATTTTCATCTTTATCCTAAAACCCTTTCCAACGCGTTTATATTTCATGTCATAGAACGATAAGCAACTACAATTTTGAATTGTTCACAGACCTATAGGTTAACCCTTTCCCAAACGGCAAATTTTGGACCAGACCAAATTGAAAGCATTTTGCAGGTGACAAATTTACTGTTGTTAAAGAGATGATTTTTCTATATGACAGGGTAGAAAACATTGTGGGAAAAGGAGAAAATGCTGGTTACCAGCATTTTCTCCTTTTCCCACAATGTTTTCAAAAAGCTTTTATTCCTGACCCGTAAAAACCAGGGATTGTTTGGGAAAGGGTTAAAGTGGGTAAGAATGAATTCGAACTTGAAGATTTCTTTCTCACCACAACCAACGTTGTGGCTTGTCTCATGGATTCAGACAATACTCATGAAGGAGTATCTCATGAATTTGAATAATGATCGAGCGGTCACATTGGTATCCAACCACATTTCTGGCAGTCCACTCCAACTCCAGTGAACTAAATAAATTCCACTGGCCAGCGAGGACAAAAATATTGGTTATACAAGCCAAGTACGTCGGTACTAATATTCACACGCTATATCTGGCGATTACGCACTATCAAATCTAGAACATAGCTCTGAGGCGAGATAAACGGTTGTATGTAAACAATGAATAGTGTACACTTAAACTCCTTTTGCACTTAGCAAATAATCGATTATCATGTCGCATCATATGAGACCGTGGACGGAGAAGTGGAACTCAAACTGCACGTCTTGCTGTCTGTACCGGAACTTAAACATGAGTTGCTTCATTCTCGAATTAAAAAAATCTTAACCTTTATCCATGCAATGTCTACTTTTAGCAACATTGAAAAAAAAAAACATGTTGACAGCATTGGCAATATAGAAAATGCTGAAAATCCTGCGTTTTATTCCTTTCCCCGCAGCTCTCTTACATAACACGCCCAAGTAACTCCAATTTAGCAAAATGACACTTGGCATTTGCATAGATCTAGTCTAATACTTTGGGTTTCGAACAAGTTCTAAAATTTTGTCATGTGGATAAAGGTTTATGGATGCGTTAGTTTTAGTGCTTTCTTGCATTTTTTGCACCTTTTTGCAGTCGATCTTGATAAAGTATACGGATCCCAGACGATACTGCACATTCGATCTTGACTTGACCAACCCACCAAGCGCTTCTTGTCGCGTTTAGCAGATCTATTATACGGGCGAAATCCAGATAAAAGTACGTTTTTTATGGTCGCACCTTGACACATTCCGACCTAAAAAATAACCGTACTGGGCATTCGTCATAACTAAAAATAGTTGATCCAAGACTAGATCTATTCTCTTTGAGTTAATCAAAATTAATATCAAAACATAATGTCTTTTTCTGTTTGTTAGAGATGATAATTGCATCCATATTGGACCAAGATCAGATGCCAGTCTGCTGTATATGTCCGTCATCCGATCAATTGAATTATTAATTTTTTTAACAATGGTGATAAATGTTTAACTTAGATCTATTTATTTAGCATATTTATCGAACTCTTTACCAAACAATCCCTGGTTTTTACGACCCTAAGACAGAAGCCTTTTTAAAACAGTGTGGGAAAAGGAGGAAATGCTGCTAACCAGCATTTTCTCCTTTTTCCCACAATGTTTGCTACCATTCTCACGGGAAAAAAGATTTCAATTTTTGAGTTACGTTTATTTTGTCGTCTGCGAGTGCTTTCACTTTGGACCTGTCTAAAATTTTGTCATGGTAAAGAGTTAAAGGTGAAATCTTATCGACTAAGGGTATCTGATCGTGTAACTTTTGTTTAATCCATTACCACACAATCCCGACTTTTGACGACCCTAGGAAAGAAGCCTTTAGAAAACATTGTGGGAAAAGGAGAAAATGCTGGTAACCAGCATTTTCTCCTTTTCCCACAATGTTTTCTACCCTTCACAAAACAAATTTCAAATTTTCAGTCACTTTGATTTTGTCGTCTGCAAATGCTTTCGATTTGGAAAAGCCTAAAATATTATCGTTTGGTAATGAGTCTGGGTTAAGTCTTAACCCTTAACCTGCAAGTTCACTTCCTTTATCGGGTTTCACCACCCTTGGACAGCGCAGTGTCTCGCCCAAGAACACAGTCGACGAGTGAAGATCGAACTGGAAACCTCTGGAAAATCACTTACTGCTCTTGAACAATGAGTATAACGGAGCCAAAACTCGACTTTTTTGACATTTGACCATGCAGAAATATACTTCGTAGATAAGTTCACCACCCACTTTAAGTTCCAGTTGAAGCCGTTTGATTGCATAATCATTATGAACTTTTGTCTCAACCAATCAGGTTGCTTGTGAGTCAAGATTTAGAATTAAAATTAAAATGGTTGTTACATATAGATCCAACATGTCTGATCTCTCTGCTCTCATAGGATGCTTGATTTTCATTGGTCGATGGAGAGATATGATGATTCAAGGCCGGTTCTTATGAACCTCAATATTGGTCAAGCCGAGGACCCCTAAGGTTTTGTAATTATTGCGCATTTATAGGCGTTTTTCCCTCGCAAAAAATAAACCCCGTCATTATGGCTTAATAAATGGAAGGCAGTGTAGATGCTGCAATGTAGGGGATGATTTCGTCAGGGTATCCCAAAAAATCCCTAATATGCTGTCTAAAACAACTTAACTCATTACCAATCGACAAAATTTTAGGCTTGTCCAAATCGAAAGCTTTGCAGACGACAAAATAAAAGTGACTGAAAATTTGAAATTTGTTTTGTGGAGGGTGGGAAACATAGTGGGAAAAGGAGAAAATGCTGGTAACCAGCATTTTCTCCTTTTCACACTATGTTTTTTGAAGTCTTCATTCTCAAGGTCGTCAAAAGGAGGGATTGTGTGGTAATGGGTCAACCAAGCGACTAGAGTTTTGGACTCGTTCAGCTTGAAAGCGCGAGTAGAATGCAAACAAAGTGTTTTTGAACAACAAATATTTGTCCTTGAAAAGATAGAAAAGTTTGTGGTACATTTTGAAAATGCTGATTACCTGTATTTCCAGTATTAATGGTAATAATATCTATGAGTAAATATCCAAATATTGCGATGAATTCTGGCCCTTTTTTGCTAGAGAAATTCTTGAACATACTGGTAGATCTAAGATCAGACTGCACGTTCTGTGAAGTCTGATCTTGATCAACGCTGTCCCCAAAAGCGCCGCTTGATTCGCGCCGAAGTGTTTATTGTCGATTGATTACTGCCATTTAGTTTTACAGTCTGGTGTCAATCTTCACTGAATTCAAGAGCATCAAGAAAGCTGTGCACTAAGAATACTATACGAATGCATGTTTTTACCGCAATGGAGCATTTCGAAAACATTCATGCTAGATAGGACATTAAGCTAGTTCCAAGACATACCATTGAAGGAAAGGATAAATTAATCTGTTCTACCCTGGTAATGGCAGAAAACAGTAATACATGAATATTCCATGTACATTGCATTTTGCATGAATCATGAGATAAATTGGTCCTTTGGCATACAAAACATTGACTAATAGCGAAAAATTATTCTACCCAAGTCTACATAGGTCGATAATTTTGGCCCTCTTTTCACAGAGAGTGTTGCATTTTGATGCGACAGCGTGAAAGCAGCGCGGATATCTCAGTCGATGGGATCCCTGAGCTAAGGTTTGGAAAGTCAAAGCCTGAACTTTAACCCATTACCACAAAATCCCTACTTTTGACTTCCTTGAAAAAGATGCCTTTAGAAAACATTATGGGAAAAGGAGAAAATGCTGGTTACCAGCGTTTTCTCCTTTTCCCACAATGTTTTCTACCCTTCACAAAACAAATTTCAAATTTTCAGTCACTCTTATTTTATCGTCTGCAAATGCTTTCGATTTGGACAAGCCTAAAATATTGTCGTTTGGTAATGAGTGAAACATGGCAAGCATTTTTTTGTGGTACCTTTTTCCTCGACTTAGACTAAACTGTGTGACGTCCTAATGACCTAATCTTCGATAAGAACCAGCCCTTGACCCAGTAATCCAGTGTTATTATGACCCTGAAGAAGATTTCTGAAATCACTGTGCGAATGGGAGAAAAAGGTAGTTTTTATCTTTTTCCAACAATGTTTCTAAAGTCAAACGAGCCTAGGTTTTTATGTGTCGCCTGCATATGTCTCGAGTTTGGTAAAGTGTAAAATTTTGAACCTCTGCGCCTTTCATAGGTTTTGATGAACTAATTGTTTTAGCCCTTTCCCAAACAGCAAATTTTGGACCAGACCAAATTGAAAGCATTTTGCAAATGACAAATTAACATTTGCTAAAAAGATGATTTTTCTATATGGTAGGGTAAAAACATTGTGGGAAAAGGAGAAAATGCTGGTTACCAGCATTTTCTCCTTTTCCCACAATGTTTTCAAAAGGCCTCTATTCCTGACCCGTAAAAACCAGGGATTGTTTGGGAAAGGGTTAAATAAATCGAGTTCGATCCTTGTGGAAAGAGCTAGCCAGGTTGTCCGATGCATCGTAGTCTCCCAAGAGTAAAACGCTTGCATTGGACTAGGAAAAACATGATCAACTGACAGCTGTTGCCATGATATGAATAAAACACCGTTTGTCTGTCAGGTTTTCATTGAGTTTATTTTACCATTACTTTACAAGAGCTTCTTTCAGAGCAACCGTAGCTGCTTTCCCAAATTGGTCGACACGACTTTGTTGCGATGAACATATATCTATCGATCGATCAATCAATCAACCAAACAAACTATCAATCAATCAATCAAGTCCGAATGGACCGTGAGATAGAAGCCTTTTGAAAACCTTGTGGGAAAAGGAGAAAATGCTGGTAACCAATGTAATTTAGGGGAAAATCTGTCCATATCGGACAGTGTAGATCCAAGATTAGACTGCACGTTTTGTGAAGTCTGATCTTGATCTACACTGTCCGTAAAAGGTCAGCGAGTCACGCGAACCAGATTTCATCAGTTGTCAATAATAGCCTTCTTGAAATCTGTTGTGTCTAAAAAGTTTTTCTCGACAAACTTATGGCGTGTTTGACGGTTCTGAGAAAGAGGGCATTTGCAAACATTCCGGGGAAGGTGAAAATGCTGAAAACCGTTGACTGGCATTTCCTTCTTTTCCCACAATGCATTCTTCCCTTTCAATCCCAATTTCCATTAATTGAGGCACATTTAATTTATCGCTTAAAAATGTTTTCATTGGGAACAAGTCTTAAATTTTGTCATTTGTTTCAGAGTAAATTCATTGAAGTGGAATGTTGGAAAGTTACCTTATACTTATTTGAGAGGAAACTTGTACCGCGTAAAATCGATTACAGATCGAACAGGTCTACTTGTTTGAAGTCAAATCACGAGTTTTTACGTGTGCGTCGAAACTATTTCTAATTAATGGCATTTATCATCCAAGCTCCAGCGACTTAGATCTACGTAGCGAGTTTTACATAAACTATTTATTACGAAAAAAAAGTTATATAATATCCTGTAATAGGTGCGTCTCGGTGCACTTTATTTCGAAAGAGACTCTCGCGTTTCTATTTTTATCATTTTATTTTCCCCCTTTTCTGAGCCTCATGTATTAGCTCACGTCACAAGACCATGTGACTTACTATATGCGATTCTCATGTATCAGCAAATCAACCATATGAATGAAATCGTCTGCTGTGTCGACTTAAACTTCTATTGGGAAAAATTTGTGATTTAAAGCAAAACCTTCTCGCCACAAAGGTATGTGTGCTTTACATTCAAATTTTATATTTCATTAAGAATGTTTTCTTTGGATGACAATTTAGTTTACAATAAAAATTTATTTCTGAAATCGTTTGTTTACTAGCGCTTCGTAGTCACGTGCTTTGAATCTGAAGAACAGAGCAAAGTATCTCGAGTATCAGCTTCCATTACAACGGCCAGAGTCGAAAACTTTTCTAAATCTTCTTTTAATTAAAAGAAAATGTTTAAAGGTTGGTGTGTACATTTATTCGGGGTAGACCAATCTGTTCTAAGAGATGTTATTGATAGATCTAGTTGTTTACAAATTCGCTTTTCTCTTTTAAAAGTCACCGTATCCCCGAGTCTTTTGCGTTGCTCCAAATATCATTAAATCTTTGGCTTGCAGACAGTGTAGATCAACAGAACGTGAAATCAGGGCCTGTATTCACCAACCATTCTTGAGAATATTTTTAGTCTTATTCTTCAGAATTTTGTCAGTGTGAAAGTAACAGAGCTTCTGAATGGTTTAGTCAATTAGAAGTTCTGTTATTTTCACAGTTAGAAAGTCTTAAAGAATTGCGCTCTGATCCTCTCCTATAATGTCCCCCACTGTTATTATTGACCTCTTTAGCAGTGAAATAGCAGAGAATTCACTCGGCTACAGTATCACGCAACGTTTCGGACAGTGTAGATCAAGACCTGCACATTTATGTCAGCATCACACTATCACATCCCATTGTCACTCTACTGATGCAAGGATTGGAGGAAGTGTCATGGCTATTTGGGCCAAAGTAACACCAACTGAAACAGGGTCCAGTGGTTTTATCATTGAACCTTGATCCTGCTTTGAAACCCTTTACCAAACAATCCATGGTTTTTACGACTCTGAGATAGAAGCCTTTTGAAAACATTGTGGGAAAAGAAGAAAATGCTGGTAACCAGCATTTTCTCCTTTTCCCACATTGTTTTCTACCCTGCTGGAAACAAATTTCAATTTTTGAGTCACGCTTAATTTGTCGTCTGCTACAGATTTCAATTTGGACCAGTCTAAAGTTTCGTCGTTTGGTAAATGGTTAATAAGTGATATGAAACTAAAGCAGATCGTAAAAAACCCAAATTTTGCTATTTGAATAGTATATTTTTGGGGAAAGATAACTCGTTATCGGACAGTGTAGATCCAAGATCAGATTACACGTTCTATGCAGTCTGATCTTGATCTACACTGCCCGCAAAAGGTCAGTGAGTCGCGCTTTGCAGCCTATTTTAACTCTTTTCCAAACAACATGATTTTAGACTGGTCCAATTTGGAAGCACTTGCAGAAGAAAGTAACTCAAAAATAAAAATTCATTTCGGGAAAGGTAGAAAACATTGTAGGAAAAGGAGAAAATGCTGGTAGCATTTTCTCCTTTTCCCACAATGTTTTCAGAAGGCCTCTTTCTCAGGGTCGTGAAAACAAGGGATAGTTTGGGAAAGGGTTAAAGAAGGATCATGTAAGTTTTATCCAAACTCTTTCAGCCAAATATATAAACTTGACCATTTCTCTAGGCTCGAACAATCAATCGACTGAAACCCAGTCAAGTTTTACTTTGATTGCATGAGTAAACAATTGGGCACTGTAGTTCAAAGATTAGACTGCACAGGACATGCAGTCTGATCTCGATCTATATACCATCCGCAATAGCCCCCTGTTTATATTGTCCATGACACCAAAAGGGTTACTTCAAGCGGCTAAGTGCAACCCACTGACCTTTTGCAAACTGTGTAGATCAAGATCAGACTGCACATAAGGTGTTATCTGATCTTGGATCTACACTGTCCGAGAAGGAGATATTAGCTTCCAAAACTTAGTTTTGAAATAAAAATAATGTTTTTACTACCAAACTGAAAATTTCTTTATAGTTAGGCTATTTAGTAGGAAGAGGGGTAAGTTTACATTTGTCCCCATTCACAGATAACTCATATTATCTCTAATATTGATCCTGCTCAATTTGTGAAATGAAACTTTCATAAAACCGCTAGCTCTGTATTTTTCGTCAGCAGATGCTTTCAGTTTGGACCAATCTAAAATGCTGTTGTTTGCTGTTAAGAGGTTAACCCATTACCACACAATCCCTACCTTTGACGCCCCTGAGAAAGAAACCTTTAGAAAACATTGTGGGAAAAGGAGAAAATGCTGGTAACCAGCATTTTCTCCTTTTCCCACAACGTTTTCTACCCTTCTCAAAACAAATTTCAAATTTTCAGTCACTTTTATTTTGTCGTCTGCAAATGCTTTCAATTTGGACAAGCCTAAAATATTGTTGTTTGGTAATGAGTTAAGACGCGGAATATAATGATTGGACTCTTGTGGATGGTCATAAATATATTTATGAAAGATCGGGAAAAGTCGGTCAACGTAATCGCTTTCTCTGATAAAATATCCTTGTTCTTTTAATGCAGACTTTGAGTGTTTTTTTAACCCTTTACCCCATAAGGCATTTCTATGGTATCTCTAATTGACCCTAAATAACAGCAAGGATGAAGGTGTTTCTTATGTATATATGACACCTTTTGATAGTGTAGAAAACATTGTGGCAAAGGGTGAAATTCCTCGTCACGAGCAATTTCACGTTTTGCCGCAATGTTTTCCAAAGGCTCCTATAAGCAATGCGTAGAAATGAGTATCTATGGAGTAAAGGGTCAAAAGATGTTTTATCTGTTTTTAACCAGTTACCACATAGTCCCTACTTTTTATGGCCCTGAGTCTGAGAAGCTTCCAGAAAACATTGTGGGAAAAGGAGAAAATGCTGGTCACCATCATGTTCTCCTTTTCCCACAATGTTTTCTACCCTTTACAAAACAAATTTCAAATTTTCAGTCACTTTTATTTTGTCGTCTGCAAATGCTTTCGATTTGGACAAACCTAAAATATTGTCGTATTGTAATGAGTTAACGCAAAAAAGTGATAACATTGACGCGGGGGTTGGGGATTTGGCGGGAATTAAAACTATGTAGAAGGGACAAGAATATCTTTGAAAAAGAAAGGCGACATAATTTGCGCACCAGTTGTCTGTAAAGGCCCGCAGAATAAACATGTCTGCATTTTTGACCAATCGCAAAATTCTATTTATTTATTCGAATATGTTATCAAAAAAGTAGTTCAAACGCCAAAGCATTCAGCTACGCCAAAAAAATAATCCGGGAGCTAAAAGATTAATCACAGCCAGTTAATATAAACGATCAAAAATCGATCAGTCATTCAAATAAAGCTGTTTTCGCCAACCCGCAAGCGATGTGCATACGGTTGATACAGCGATCTTTTTTCGCACAGATACGCTTTCGAGCGGAAATAATCTGGATCTGCAACCCTGGCCATGTCAATAAATGGTCCATTGAAAGTGGCATCAATAGCATACAATGGTTGTTTTGCACAAAATGTGGGGAAGATTATTATACTTGTATAGGTCATATAAAAAGCTTATTTCCCTCAACATCTACAAATGTTTTCCAACCAGTTGCGAGTTAATAATGGAGGCATACTATGGCAAAAGGGGGCATAATTTTTACCCCATTACTACACAATCCCTTCTTTTGAGGACCCTGAGAAAGAAGCCTTTTGAAAACATTGTGGGAAAAGGAGAAAATGCTGGTAACCAGCTTTTTCTCCTTTTCCCAAAATGTTTTCTACTCTTCACAAAACAAATTTTAGATTTTCAGTCACTTTTATTTTGCCGTCTGCAAATGCTTTCAATTTGGACAAACCTTCAATGTTGTCGTTTGGTAATGAGTTAATGCGGCATCTCCGTGATATATGATACCAACCCAAGTAATAACATAATATATAATAATGCATCCATAATAGTCGCTGTTTGAACACTACTATGTTGATCTTGAGATAGACTGGTCCTTTGACTAACAAAAAATATCGAAAAGTTTCGACACAGATCAGCCTGCGCAGTCCGCGCAGGCTGATCTGAATCGATGCTTTTCGCAGATGCATTAAATCCCCTTTTCACAGAGCACGGGTTTATTACATTTTTTTGCAATTTAACAATTCCGGACTTAAACGACTTTGTGGAAAAAGCCTGTAGAAAATCTTGTGAGAAAACCTGGAGAAAATGCTGGAAATCTATCCCATTAAAGACAAATCCACTCATTTCATACTCATATTTTGTCGTATACTAGTGCTTTTCAATTTGTACCTGTCCAAAATATGTCGGTTGGTCAAGATTTCAACGATTGTATCACCTAATACGTAAATGAAACGCACATCTTAAATCTGTTAGCTCTTTCCTACATACATAACTTTGGACAAAACCAAATTCAAAGCATTTTTGACGATCTCAGTGATGAAGTTGGAAATTTTTTTGAAGATCTTGGTAAGGAAAGTAGATCTATTTAGATTTTTTTTTTCTTCGGCTAAATGTTTTTTTCAAATTTTTCTATCAGTTCAAAAATAAATTTATCTGTAAATCAAAACTTTATTACAGATACTATTTGAGGAATCCGGATTCTTACGTATCAATGCATTATACGACTAAAATACTGTAGTCAAAAACAACGATAATTACTCGGCGAAAAAGATAGTAGTCTACCGCGGCAGATTGATTACCGTCACGGGCCAGATCACGAGAACCAATCGTAGAGTACATAGAGACACGTGGATCAATCACGTGAATCAAGCAGCTTGCGTAACTGTCTATTTATAGCATCGGGAAACGGATATCCCAGGCTCATCCATCAAACTGAGGCGGAAAGGAATTTATTGTCGTTTAGCTTGAATTTGCACTTTAATTAAATGCCTTTCTTCTTGCAGTCAATCGAACGTAATAGGTATTCGTTTTTTTTCTTATTCTGTCTTAACTCAATTGTTGATTTTTTGTGTCGGCAAAATCTTTTTTTCTTCCCACTGATGACACAACGTTCATTTTTCATTTCCATTGCAATATGAGGTTGAGTTTATTTAACTTTCAATTTTTCTTTGGCCTGTAACATGCGAAAAGGGATTTTCGGACATTTGTGTAAAATGTCATATCGGATCAGCCAGCGGGAACCCGAGATGGCACTTACGACTGCATTTGATTTTGTCCTACAGTAGAATTGCACAAAACAGGCATACATAAAAACGGAAATTCTCGGATTCAGATTAGTCTGGGCGGACTGCGCAGGCTGATCATGTGGGACGGCACTTTATGCAAATTTCCGAATGTGCCTTTGCGTGTATTGCAGGCCCTTTTGTATGTATAAGAGAGATTTCAAGAAATTGTGTGAGAAGACTCCTCCAGCCATTGTTTTTTTTTTTCAAGTGAATAATTATCATATTAGGGATCTTCGGCGATGAAATTGGTAATATTCTGTGCGAGCCGAGCCTGATAGCGTTTTCTGTAAAATACAAGACTTGCAGGGAGACGTTGCGGTTAGGATTTCCCGGCTAGGAAAAATGTTCTTGGAGGCCATGACTGGTGATGAGAACTGCTACAGGATACACACCTCTACCACTAGTATCAGGGCTGTTGTCTTACATACTTGCAACGGTGCAGTTTTAGATAAGACTCCATAGAATGCGTCTTTATAGTTTAAAACAACCCTATATAAATTATAATCGTTATTTGTTTGCCCTTTCTGTATGGCTAACGAATAATAGTTAAAATCGCTCAGGTTGAAAATAATCCAGGTCGTGTCATGTAGGCTATATATACACAGGTACTTACTGACCTAGTTATCGACCCGGGTAGATCTAAAAATAGACCGGGTCAGTCACGAATTCCATCATTGAAAACGACTGTTAGTTAATAACTGTTTGTAATCTACCCTGTCTTCCGCAGTAAAGAATCATAAATTATTCATGTTCAAAAACTGTTGAGCAGAAGGTCTTTTCCGTCATAATGTTTTGTATCCCTTTAAGACAAGTTGTAACATTTGAGCTTTATTTAAAATGTCGTCTGCAAAATGCTTTTAACCCTTTACTCCATAGATACACATTTCTACACATTGCTTGTAGGAGCCTTTGGAAAACATTGTGGCAAAAGGTGAAATTGCTCGTGACGAGCAATTTCACCTTTTGTCACAATGTTTTCTATGCTATCAAAAGCTGTCATTTACACAAAAGAAACGGCTTCACCCTTGCTGTTATTTAGAGTCAATTAGAGAGGCCATAGGAATACCTTATGGGTAAAGGATTAAACTAAGCAAGTCGAAAGTCCTGTCTTGAAGCCTGAATCCATATCCTAATAAATAAATGAAATGAAACGTTTAAGTCTTTACCAAACAACAAAATTTTGGGCTGTTCCAAATTGATAACACTTGGTCTAGCCAATCAGAAGTTTTGTTACTTTCACTTTAGGAAAATCATGAAGAATAAAACAAAGAACAAACTTAGAATGGTCGGTGAATACAGGCCCAGGTGTAGGTTTGTAATCTCAAGACTTGAAGCTCGATTCCAGTTGACTGTGCTTACCTTTTGCACATTCTGTATAGCATTTAGGCCCAGATACTGGCCTGTTGAGTAGCCGTAACGTCCCTGTTTGAGACCTTTGAGTAAACCTCATTAGCATTTTAAACATACATATTCATATATGATGCGAGGTAATTTATGCATCGGTTTCCATACTCCATGTTTATGAATATCAAACCAAGCCTTCTAAGCTGTTTAACCCACTATCACACAAACCCGAGTTTAAATGACTAAAACGGGGAAAAACATAATAAGAAAACCTAATGGGAGAAGGCGAGGCGATTCTAATGAGTACCCACAACATAGGATTTCGGAAAGAAATAATGGATTTAAAATACCATCACTCCCTTTTCTCTGGACCTCTGTAAGAATCATAATGCAAATTCCTACAGGAAGGGTTACAAACATGCAATGAGCTATACTCTCCCAAAAAGGGGGTTTAATGCACCTATAACTCGCACCAACCTATGCAGCCCTTGCAGGCTGGCCATGCACGATGCTTTTTGCTATTGGTCAGTTTAATTTTCTGCTTGTCAAACGATCGGTTTACTTCATGATTTTTTTGGTCCATAATTACAGTATGACTTGCCCGGTACGATGTATCATAGAAATGCATTAACCCTTTACCACACAACAAAATTTTAGCCCTGTCAAAATTGAAAGCATTTGCAGACAAATATTTCAGGACAATGCTGGTCAATTGGTGTAATTGTTCTTTGATAAGGTAGAAAACATTGTGGGAAAAGAAGAAAATGCTGGTCACCATTTTCTTCTTTTCCCAAATGTTTTCAAAAGGCTTTTTTTATCAGGGGTATTGGATGTCTATCGTCATTGTGCGGTTAAGGGTTAAGCTACCTTTTCACAGAACAAGGCTCTAATGTTTTTTTTTAACGTATTCGGCGACTCCTTGTTATCTTGGCATATGATGCTGCCTGAAACGTATCCGTTCTGGCCTGGACAAGTAGATTAGCGAGATCTTGGGTTGTTCATATGATAACCCAAACAGCACGTGACAAGCGTGATTTGTTTATTAATTACCTTCAAACGATTGCTCAATTCTCCTTAAAGATTAGATGTATACATATAATTATCTCTATTATTGTATATATTAAACAAAATTAATGAAATGATATTCATAGCCCTTTATGTCGACCTACCGCTCAGTCATATCACATCTGATATCAATAAGAGTCTGTGATTTTCAGCTAGCAGAAATAATAAGTCGGAATTATTTCAATTTCAGTGCATATAACTGATTAGTTAGGGAAAATTTTCAATTCTTGTGGTTTAATAATGGAGTTATGCTTGCATGATACTGAAGGTGTAGCTTGTGATGTGGGCACCATTAAAGAAGAACCGGTATGGTATGAGGAATGTGACTTTGCAGGTCGTAAAAAAGTGGAACCAATAACTCCTAATTATGTAGATAATTATTATAGTCCATGGGTGACATACAGTAACACCTTCTCTGAACAACAATGGTTTACAGAATATGGACACATCAAAAGGGAAATTACAGATGATGATTATCCAGTGTATGAATCCATATCTTTTGACCAGCAAGTGCTACGTCATCACTATTGGTACGATGCAAATTCTGCAAATGCTTCTCATCTATCTTTCACAGATAATAGTACAATACAAAGGTCCAGAGATATTAATCAAATACAAAATATAAAACAAGAACCAAAAATGGCAGAGGTTATGTTACCACTGGAAGATTTCTCTTTGCCCAAGCGAAGAACGGGGACCAAACGAAAAAGAGGAGAGGGGAAGAACAAAGCCGGGAGCCCGACATCATATACCACGGTACCACTTCCGCCCTGCAAGATCTGTAGCGGTGTCGCTACGGGTTTCCATTTTGGCGTAATAACTTGCGAAGCCTGTAAGGTAAGGTTTTCGTAATTGACACTGTGTCTTTTAACCCGTTACCACACAATCCCTACCTTTGACGACATTGAGAAAGAAGCCTTTAGAAAACATTGTGGGAAAAGGAGAAATTGCTGGTAACCAGTATTTTCT
Organism: Tridacna crocea; assembly: GCA_943736015.1. NCBI lineage: Eukaryota > Metazoa > Mollusca > Bivalvia > Cardiida > Cardiidae > Tridacna > Tridacna crocea. Next base: position 47,930,985 of record OX031067.1, on the reverse strand, counting down.
CCTTTTCCCACAATATTTCCTACCCTTCACAAAACAAATTTCAAATTTTCGGTCACTTTTATTTTGTCGTGTGCAAAAGCTTTTGACTTGGACAAACCCAAAATTTTGTCGTTTGGTAATGAGTTAAGTCTTTAATAGAAATTCATACGCAAAAAGCCCCTCCCCCTATATTAGCTCCGTAATTTGCGACCTATTGCACTTTTGCAAACTATGTAGATTGAAATCAAACTGCTCAGATTGTTGCAGTCTGAACTTGAAACTGCTCTGTCGCTCACGGTGTTTTTTTTTCCTAACGGAAAGAGCATTGCGATCGAGATCTTTTGACGCTTACTATTTTTTGATCTTCACTTTTTTCTTATTTTCTTTTTTTATGTAGATTAATCTTTTACTACACCACAAAAAAGAAACCCTTTTCAAATTGAAGAAATTGTAGTCTGCAGTTCAAATGTGGCTTAATTTGCCTTTGATAGAGTAGAAAAACATTGTGAGAAAAAGAGAAAATGCCTGTTTTCAGGTATTTTCTGCTTTTTCAACGATGTTTGTATAATACTTCATTCTTAAATTTGTTAAAACCTGAGTTTATGTGGTAAAGGTTTAAACATAAAAGGTGCATTGCCTGGATATTTATTGTCCGGGGGATAAAATTAATGACCAATTCATTTCGGACATTGTCCTCCTATATATTTGACCGACTTTGGACAAAAACTAACATTAACAGTTTAAAAGCTATACAAGAGAAAGGAAGTATTCAACCGCAGTTTTTTTTATTCATTTGTGAAAAGGTAATGTGGACTTTTAGCCTTCTGTATTACGTTAAATGAACCTTTCAAGGCGATAGTAAAACCCCAAACCATGCTATTTCAAAGTTAGTTGGGGTGGGGGCGGGTATCTCCCGTTATCGGACAGTGCAGACCCAAGATTAGACAGCACGTACTGTCTAATCTTAATCTACACTGTCCGCAAAGGGTCCTTCAATCACGCTTCACAGCCTAAGGGTTAAAAGGTAAACGGTCGGAAGGTCAACAAAACAGAAGAAAGCAATGGTTAAATTCTGCTGAAAGTGATGGTGATGTTGATGATGATGGTTGTGATGATGATGTTGATGTTGAGAATGATAATGATTATGATGAAGCCACAATGACAACGACTTTTATAATATCGAAGACGACTTTGATGATAACGGTGACGACAACGATGACGATGATGACGACGACTTCGACGATGATGATGTTGTTGATGATAATGATGATGATGTCGCTGGTGGTATTGTTGTTGTTGTTGATGATGATTATGATGATGATGATTTTTACTAATTTTAGGCATTTTTCCGACGAGCTCTGATCCACAAACAAGAGTATAAATGCATGAAAAACGATGACTGTGAAATCATAGACAAAAAACTCGGGAATTGCTCCGCCTGTAGACTGAAGAAATGCTTCGCTTTGGGGATGTCAAAAGGAGGTAAACTCTTTATAGTCCAAAGATCCACGTTGGGGTCAAATTCAGATAAAGATAAAAAAGTTCGTCGAGAAACCTGTGTTTTGGCTACTCATAAGAACTGTCTTATTGAGGTGATTCTAATGGTTACCATAATATAGGTTTTAGTGAAGAACCAAAAAAATATTACCGTTGAACTTTGGTCAGTGTGAAATATGAAACCAACCCCCATATTAGTTCCTATGCAGAATTCCGAGTTTGATTAAAAAAAAAAGTAATAACTTGAAACAAAATTTTTTTATACGACGTAAATGTAATAAGAGTGATGAACTATGTAATCAAAGTAAGCGATAATGATATTTATTATATACCTAGCAGTGAAATCCTGGAATTTCCCAGTGTAATAAATTTTGATATCATCACTAGTGACGTTATCAACTTTCACTTCCTGACGTCATTTGGGAACTGCCTTCTTTTTCGACTACATTTTTTTCGACTTTCAAACGCAAAATTACAAATAATGATGTTAATAAGGTATATAATAAATAGAATAATCAACTGGTTGTTTTTGATATGAAAAATATCTCACTCGGACGCGTCGTAAGGCGTTAAAAAAACTCGTGCTGCGCACTCGTTTTTTCAATGCCTAACAACGCATCCTCGTGAGATATTTTTCATATCAAAAACAACCAGTTGATTATCCTCTATGGGTTGTATCACAAGCCTCTTGAGTACTGGTAAGACGTAGTCCTGTTTGAAACCCCCGAATAAGTTGTATATTCATTTATTTTGGGTTTTATTATCGACTGAACACGTTTAGTTGATCTATTTAATAGTTGTAGGATTAAATATGAACGCATAAAAGGTGAAGAAGACTAGAAAATCAAAATGTCGAAAAAAAGTAATATCAGAAAGTTGGGCATTCCATTAATTTACTGTGCAAGGTATAAATAGCGTGTCTTTAATGGTTAACAAATTTTAAAGAGAAACTGTTGAAGACGCCAAAAATTGTCGATCTATTTGTTAGAAGTAAAAGAGTTTTGGACTTTGTTCCACAGGTGTTCGTCGAGGCCGATACTCTATTGCGATCAGAACGAAAGCCATCGTTGAAGCGAAGGCACTGGAGAACAAAGCAGCCGAAATGGTCTCCAATAGCAACAAACGAATGAGGACGGAATCAGACGTGTCTGTCAATGACACTATGCTTGTTTATCCAGATTCGAACTCATCCGACTCAGGCGTGTTATCCGATTACAGCGACAGTATCTTGGATCTCTCAGGTAGATTCCGGGACAACTTTTAGTGCTCTTACGCCGGACAGTTTATACTTTTTAGTGCATTCTCAGGAATGTTATTTTTTTTTTTTAATTTTAATTTGATAAATGCTGTATAACATAGGTATTTAGTAACTTTTCTTTATAGAAGAAAATTTACAAATACAAATTCGAACGAGTTTAAAAAAATGAATTTAAGCAAATAATTCAATACTTGAAAGGCTATAAAGATTTTTTTCGTCTTTTTAGGTTTGGTAATTCAACCAAATATACTATTACCATTAAAAAAAACCCTTGCCTTAAAAATAGTTATTTTAGCCAAATTTGTACTCAAATAACTATATCACTTTAATATACTTTTCCAAAATTAAAGTACACAGACTCGTTAAAGCAATACCCCCCTGAGTTTAATCCATCACCAAAAACCCCAACAATGTTTTCCGACCCTGATGGAGAAGGCTGTTGAAAAATATTACATGTAAGGGTGAAAGAGAAGCAGGTGCATTGAATTTGTCGTCTTCCAATGCTATTCAAATTGATAGGTCGAAACTTTTGCCTTCTGGTCAGAATAAACCGTTGTTAAACCATTTTTCACCACTATGGTTTCCACAGCGGTCAGTGAAGATAAAGATCAGATTGAACAAACAGTGCAGTCTTATGTTTGATATACCCTGTCAGCTTCTCTGAGCAAGAGCAACCTTGGTATTGCGATTAACTGGAGCTCTATCAACAAGATTGAGAGTGTACACTGGGTTTATTTTCTGCTGTTTAGTCCTGTATTTACCTGTTTATATTTCTAGACACCTACAACCTGACAGTAACCATCGACAGCCCGGAGGACGCAAGAATGGTCAAGAATTATGAAATGGAATGCCTTATTGACGCACTGCTGTCGTGTCAAGAGGCCGTATACCCAACCATCAAGAAACAGTTCCAGTTTAACATGGAAGATGCCCAGTATAAAGTTTACGTTAGTATTTTATTTCTTCACATAACCAACAAGAAAGGATCGTTGATCTGTGCTTGTGTGTTTAGTTTCACCCATTACCACACAATCCCTACTTTTGACGCCCCTGAGAAAGAAGCCTTTTGAAAACACTGTGGGAAAAGGAGAAAATGCTGGTAACCAGCATTTTTTCCTTTTCCCACAGTGTTTTCTACCCTTCCCAGAACAAATTTCAATTTTTCACTCACCTTTATATTGTTGTCTGCAAATGCTTTCAATTTGGACGAGTCTAAAATTTTCTCGTGCGGTAAAGAGTTAAACATATTTTATTGCCAAGTATTTTACAAGAATAGAATTTACAACACAGACCAATATACATAATCAAAGGACAAGGCAAAAGGGTCTGACCACAAGTTCTCTCAAGTTAGATTCGGTCATTCCCTTTATGAAATTACATTTTTCTTTTAGAGTCGCCCATTTTTACTTTTGGCTTTTTAATATGCATTAAGTTTTCATTTCATTTTTGACGACAATTTTGTTCCAGTTACGCACTAACATCGTAATGGCAATTGATAAATTGATAAATCGAGTGTGCTTGTGTGCTTCTTGATATCACCAGCCCTGTACCTAGAATTTTAACTCGTTACCAAACAACAAAATTTTAGGTTTGCTCAAATCCAAAGCATTCGCAGACGACAAAATAAAAGTGACTGAAGATTTGAAATTTGTTTTGTGAAGGGTAGAAAACATTGTGGGAAAAGGAGAAAATGCTGGTTACCAGCATTTTCTCCTTTTCCCACAATGTTTTCTATGGGCTTTTTTTCTCAGGGGCGTCAAAAGTAGGGATTGTGTGGTAATGGGCTAAGGATTAACTGCATGATAATAGTGGGCTGCGATACGTGAAAAATGGGCATTTAGACATATTTGCGTACAGTGACGTCTCAGATCAGCCTGCTTTTATGTAATTTTCTGTTTTGTGCAAGTTTATAAGGAACAAAATGTAATGTAATCGTAAAGTGCCATCTCGGATTAGCCTGCGCAGACTGCGCAGGCGAATCCGAGACGACATTTTACACGAATGTCCGAATGCCCCTTTTTGCGTGTTGCAAGCCATATGAAAGCATATTTGCATCTTCAAAAATGTCGACTTGAGCCGTAATCTGTCAAAATGCTATTGATGCCACTTTCAATGGACCATCTATTGATATGGCCAGGGTTGCAGATTCAGATTATTTCCGCTCGAAAGCGTTTCTGTTGCTTCTGTAAAACATTATCGCACCGAGTCATGCTCTGTGAAGAGGGGCATCCCTGGGCTTTGCCTTAAAATACTTCGATATAGGTCGCATGACAGTTTGGTGTTTGCGCTTCGGATTAGCTACCGGTCGGACTCGGCCTTGATATACATAACTTCTGTACTAGGGTCACGAATTTCATTACGAAAGTCAAATATGTATTGCCATTTGAAGTGCAAACAGAGTTACATTTGTGTTTACCTGACCTCCTTCAATTGGAGGTCAGTTCTGAAGCACAGGGGAATTTTAATGGTATATGTTAACATTGGAAAGTTTGTATAAGTTATTTCCAATTGAATCCTTTACCAAATAATCTTGAATGTTAAGGGCCTTGGAAAAGAAGATGTCGGAAACTACTATAGTATCAAACCTGCATTTTTCTTTTCGTTGCTATTAGGCATTTGATACATGTTGAAATCAAAAGGTCCGGATGTTTTGATGGGGGTGGTGGGATGTGGGGGGGGGAGCAACAGTTTTCTGATTCTAGAAATTTTATGCCTTTACTAAAGCCTCTACATGTATCTTGTTTGCACTTATAAAAATTTTCTGTACGAGATAATCTGTTAAAAGATCCACAACATTGGTTGTCATGATGAAAGAAGGTGATGTTTCTCTTAGAATCCCGATTAACCTTCTTAGCAGAGCTCCAGATAGAGGGAGTGATTTTGATTTCAAAATTGAAAATATTAATTATTCTCAATGAAACCCTGTGTTGTGGGTGCTCATTAGAATCGTCTCGTCGAGACGATTCTAATGAGTACCCACAACATAGTGTTTCGAAGAGAACTAATGGATTTAGAAAAATTATCACACCCTCTTATCTGGAGCTCTGCTTCTTAGTTTGTACATTTGTAAATATTCAAAAATTGACTTATACTCTTTTAGCAAGGTTTTTTTTATTCACATTGTAGGAGGAGTTTACCATGAAACAAGAACTGTTTGGAGATTTGTTCGGGAAAACAGAGACCGTTTCAACTGAAGAATACCAACAGATCTTTGCTGAAACTGGGATAGATCTTGACGACAGACTTGCTCACTTTAACAAGAAAGGCAAATCCATGGAAGAGAGTATTGCGCAATACGTGAACTTTGCGAAAATCATTCCTGGCTTCAAAAATTTAAACCCCAAAGATGTATCCAGACTGTTAAAAGGTAGGGGAAAAAAAGAAGAAAAATAATTTATTTTTTGTTGAATAATAGAACAGTCAGTTTATTTACTTGTAAGTTAACATAACGGGGTTTGATGAATTTGAAAAAAAAAAATCAAAATGTATCAGCACATGTCGACTAAGTGTAGTGATTTTTTATGAGGATCACAATCGTTTATTCTGCGGTCGGTCCATGTCGGTCCAGGTGTTAGTCCCTGGCAGAAAAATGAAATTTCAGACCAGGTAAAAAGCAGACAAAATATAAAGCGACCTAGCAACTTATAACCTAGTTTTAAAATTCATTTTTCAGTCTGCGGCTTAAGACTCGGACCTGCCGTACAGACTGTCTTCTTTACAATAATTTCCATATTTGTATATGCATGATCTATATTTAGGCATCACACCCCTAACTCATCGGTAAATATCGGGTAACATCGGCCAATCTCGACAGTTTCTGTCTTCAACCCTTTCCAAAATAGCAAATTTTGGACCAAACCAAATTGAAAGCATTTTGCAGATGACGAATTAACAGTTGCTAAAAATATGAATTTTCTATATGATAGGGTAGAAAACATTGTGGGAAAAGGGGAAAATGCTGGTCACCAGCATTTTCTCCTTTTCCCAGTGTTTTCAAAAGGCTTATATCCCTGACACGTAAAAACCAGGGATTGTTTGGGAAAGGGTTAATATGAGAATTAGGGGCCGTAGACTTTAAATGCATCATAATACCTCATTGTTTACTTTTGGCTGCCATTGGGCCTTTTACTTTTACGCCACCAAGCGTCCCTCAAAGAGCGTTTTAAACTGGGTATTTCAACATTTGGACTAATGTTTTTTTTTTGTCTCATCTTTCAGCTGCTCATCTTGAATTTTGGCTGTTTGGTAACTATAAACTAATGAATGAAGAATTGGGGGTGTGTAGCAGTTGGGATGGCTCGATGGGGACCACGATTGAGCACATGGTGAAGTTCTTTGACAGAGAATGTATTGATAAATTCATGAGCTTTTCAACAACCCTTAAGAAATTAGACCTGACTGTTGAGGAGTTGGCAATTGTTAGAGTTATTCTGCTTACTTATACAGGTGAGTGACATGTACCCATTTCTTGTATTCATGAATAAAGCACAATTACTGAACATAATTACATTATTGCAGCCGTTTATCTGTAAGTCATTCAAACAAATTCAGCATATGGCTCGTAACAGTACGCTATTGAATTTATTGAATTTGATTAATTCTTAAAGAGTATCTCTTAGACAATTTGGACTAAAACATTGAAATTGCAATTATTTGGGTATAAACAGCCTCTGTAGATCAAAATGAGACTAAACGAAACGTGCACTGATCTTTGATCTACTCTGTCTGCCTGACTTGAAAAAAGCAACCCAGAAATAGCAACTATTTTGGTACTGAGTTGTTATAGAATGAAAATGTTTGTTACGTATGTTCTGAGCTCTAAGGGCCTAAATATACATCTTGTGACATACCGATGCCATTCGTGCTTTTAAGGCGAACGAGTCCGTTGTTTAAGCCTAAATTATCCAAGTTGAAACCTTTTCTAGACGACAAAACAAGCTTGCTTAAAATTGCATGAGCCAATTTGTCGTTGACTCCAGCATTTTCTCTTTTCCCCACAATGTCTTCAAATGTGTCCTTTCTCAGGATTGTTAAAAGTAAGTATTATTTAGCCAACGGTAAAAGTACATGCGCCCCTCGATGTCTTCGGTTTATGTATACCCTCAAGACCATTCCGCCTTTGGCAGTTTTCATATTAATATACAAAATATTTATCAGTATGTTTCATCTTCGGTCATTGACAGTTGAGTTCAATGACCACAAGTTTTGCATTCTACAACGGAAGTCTTTCTGTTGCCATCGTTATTGGCTGTTTATTCTCTGCTATCCTCCTCTATCATATCTTCTAGACATACGCAGAGACTCAGTTTAGCGAGTTATATGAACAATTTTACTAAACGGAAAAAAGTAAATTGCATACGATATATCATCTTTGCAAGCAAAGGATACTAAGGTAGTACCCTTGGCCGCTCGCCTCTTTAAAAATCGAAACTCCCGCTGCGCCACCTATCGAATATCACGAATTGAGTAACCTATTCTAATGTTATTTCTGACCAATCAATATATTAATCTCTGGTTTAGATGATGATAGTTGTCTATGAAAGGATAGAAAATATTGCGGGAAAGTTGTTTGCACTCTTATATTGATCTACACTGTTTACTACATGCAGTGTTGGTCTACGTTGCCAGCATAGAGAGCCATATTTGTGCATTGAGCCTTATTAGATAGATTTGATTGAAAAGAAATGAGGCTTTGGAATTCGATTATAATTTGTCGTAGACTTGATGTAGCATTTAACAATGCATGGCGTGGTTCTAATATATTTGATTTTTTTTTTTGTTCAACTCTTTACCATACGCCAAAATTTCAGACTTGTCCAAATTGAAAGTATTTGCAGACGACACAATAAATGTGGCTCAAAAATTGAAATTTGTTTTGGGAAGGGTAGAAAACATTGTGGAAAAAGGAGAAAATGCTGGTTACCAGCATTTTCTCCTTTTCCCACAATGTTTTCAAAAGGCTTCTTTCTCAGGGTCGTTAAAAGTCGGGATTGTGTGGTAAAGAGTTAAAACAGTGTTATAAGCCGCCTCTTAGAGTCTATCTCAGTCATGGCACGACGAAACCGCACTTATTTCACCTGTTCCTGTTTGTTTTAACGCACTAGCTTGATTTTACTTGTTTAACGTCATTGTCTTCTATTCATTTCCAGACCGATGTTCTCTACAGGAGGCCGAAAAGATACAAGCTCTCCAAGACAAGTTTGTGGAGTGCCTGCAGTATCATCTGACCAAAACAGTACAGGAACCCATGATAAGATTGTATCGCATCTTTGACAGACTTTTGGCTATCAGAGATCTCACCCATATCAACGCGATATGCAACAGAAAGTTCCTGGCTAACTGGTCCTTCGTTATGCAGGATTACCCTCTATGGAAGGAAATGCTTTCATTTGATGAAGTATGAGGTCATATTGCTGGAATTTCATATCCGTAGACCTTATTCAGACTGATCACACTAACTTTGTGAAGTTCGGTGGTTGAAAGATGGGGTATTTTATTCCAGTGCACGAATGCATTTGCAGTGTCTCATGTTGAAACGTAGATGTGTTTTCAAACGGACCTGAAAAGGGTGACAGCAGTTCGTTGGACAGAAATCATGATTTTCATAAGTTTGAAGATGATATTGTCAAAAGTGTTCACATAATGCAATAGCCGAGAGATTCGAAGTACTCGTTTCTTTATGTATTGCAAATTATACAAATGCCTCAAAAGTGCTGATGACAAAGGCAAATATATGGATTTTAAGAAACATGTATAAGGCACAAGATGACTCTTGGCGTGAAAAACTGATGAACAAGTGTAGGAAAATAACGTGTTTAGGCTGAAAAGCAGTAAAATGCAAACACAAAGGTATATGAAATACATGCGAATTTCATGAATATCAATTAAAAGAACGGCAATTATCATAATTCTGTCAACCTGTTAAAGTATGGATATGGGTAGTCAAAGTTCCATTCATTGGGAGAATAATGAAAGTTAACCCTTTACCTGATATGCCAATTTGAGGCTCTTCCATTTCAGCAGCAAATAAAGATATGGTGTCAAAAATATGGACAAATGAGGATACAAATATCTGATTGAGTGGAAAACATTGTGGGAGAAGGAGAAATTGCTCGTTACGAGCAATTTCTCCTTTTCCCACAATGTTTCCAAAAGCTGTCTGTTGTTGAAACGTCAAAATGAGTATCTATGGAGTAAAGGTTTAAAAGTAGGAAAAATGTTGCCAGCATTAATTCTGGTTTTAGTAAGATCCATTCCTTGGGGGATTTAATGCATGATGCATGATATCAAGCAACTTATCACGTGACTTTTGGTCAATAAAATCTATTTCATACAACAGCCAGCTAAATCATTAGGCAGACAAGTACTCTGATATGCAGAAAGATGACCAAAAGCAAAAAGTTTCGATCCAGGTCAGCCTGTGCGGAGTGCGCTGGCTGACCGGGATCCATACTTTTTGCAAATGCATGGTTCATATTTATTCTTTTGCCAATGACTGAAAGCTGGTAGCCTAACTTTAACGGCTTTTCATACTTTTAATGGTGTAAGTGAAATAGCAGAACTTTTATGCACATAATACTACATTGGGCTGCTTTTCAGGCCTTTAACCCATAATTTCAGGTTTGTCCAAATCGAAAGTATTTGCAGACGACAAAATAAAAGTGTCTGAAAATTTGAAATTTGTTCTGTGAAGGGTAGAAAACGTTGTTGGAAAAGGAGAAAATGCTGGTAACCAGCATTTTCTCCTTTTCCAACAATGTTTTCTAAAGGCCTCTTTCTCCGGGTAGTCAAAAGTAGGGATTGTGTAGTAATGGATTAAATCCAGCATCTGCTGTTCGCCTTAACCCATTACCACACAATCCCTCCTTTTGACGCCCCTGAGAAAGTAGCCTATAGAAAACATTGTAGAAAAAGGAGAAAATGCTGGTAACCAGCATTTTCTCCTTTTCCCACAATGTTTTCTACCCTTCACAAAACAAATTTCAAATTTTCAGTCACTTTTATTTTGTCGTCTGAAAATGCTTTCAATTTGAACCAGTCTAAAATTTTCTCGTGTGGTAATGAGTTAATGTTCTAATAGCCTTCCGCGGGAAACTTTGCATAATATAACTGCATGATGGAAAAAGATAGATACGATGTCGGCTCTGCTTAAAGTGTTGAGACATGTGACTTGGTTAGATCTTAATTCTATATCGTATTAAGGGGTAGGGCCGTATAACCTTATTGGCATATTTATCACGTACAATTCGATATTTTAGGGATGTTATTTGTTCCAATTTATATTTATGTTGAGAAATAATGTTCATTTGTATTTCTATTGTTATGTTATTATTCTTATGGTGAAATGAATTAAAAAGATATGTTGAGAGTATCTACTTTTGTTTTTTATCCAATTCTGGAATATTGTGCAATACGATACGCAATTCTTTTTTCATAAAATTGGCAAAGAATTAAGAAATGGACCTAAATGCTAAGCATGGTAGCGCAGTTGGTGGGACAATACAGAACATGAGAACAGGGAATCGCAGCTTCCAATTTCTGGCCCTTCAAGTTTCTTTGCAAAGATTGATGATATTCATTGTGACAGGATTCATTACTCTCTCACCACTGTTCATTATTTCGGATAGGTGAGAAAGCAGTCGGTGGTTTGGGAAATATATTGTGTGAAGTTCTGGTATACGAACCTAGAGTAAATGGTGGGTAGTTTTACTGGCCTCAGCGAAATACTTGTAACTGAAATAAATGATTGCAGCATTGAATACCAACCAACCAACCAACCAACCAACCAGCCAACAAACAAACAACGTGAACATGATGCGTAATACCTTTAATCAACTTGTATATTGCTTTGAAGTTGCATTATGGTCTGGTACACAGATTATACGAGTAAACTAGGTTCAAAGAGTTATTCACACCCCTCAGTTTTGTCCCCTAGCGCAAGGAAAATTTTGCAGAAGACTTTTTCTGAATCAGCTACACTCTGTGAAAAGGTTGTTTAATGCACCTACAGAGTATATATCGACTAAAGTCAGCCTGCAGTCCGCGGGGGCTCACATTGGTCCTTATGAATTCAAGAAAAATCATTCTTTTGATTGTTCTCAGTCTTACTTTCTAGAATTTTCAATGTATAACTAAGGGACAGAGCGTGTCTACAGATCCTAAATCAGAATTTACGTTCTCTATAGTCTGATTTTGATCTATACTTTCAAGCAACTAAAGACAACTCCAGCCAAAAGGGATTTACATGGAGAAAATCTGGTGGGCTCGTAAAAGCCCACGCACCTGGACGGAGAAGACTTAGTGTTCAACGTTCTCGGAATATAAAGTAATAAAGGTATGTAACTCGTACCGACAGATGAGCAGCACGAGTGTACGAGTGGTATATCTTGAACATACTTCCCTCTCAATTTAATCAGCTATCGTTGAATTAATAAATAAATAAAGGAATAAAAAAGGAAACAGCCAAACGAACGAACAAGCAAATAGACTGACGCAAATGTAGAATACTTCTTCAGAACAGAACTATCCCAAAGTTCGATTACTTAATTTAAGTCTAAGTCTAGCGAAAAGTCTATTATTATCTAAGACTAACTTCAGACGGAAGGGTACAAAATAAGTATCCAAATATCAAAAGAAAAAAAAGAAAAATCTTATTATTGAGACTAGCGTCCATCGATTCAAGCCGCCCAAAATGTGGTACAAGACAAACGTAATGAGTAGCCTGCACGCCACCATATTACATGTATTAGATCTAGAAACTTCCCTTGGTAGTATTAGTAGTTATCATTTCAAAGCGGAAAAAGTGGATTATTTCTGAAAATAAATAAAATGAATGCAGATACATATTATTATTGTTTGAAGTCGTTTTTAAACGAATACAGGGAGTTAAAACGACCCATCCCTGCATTCGGTAAGCAAATCGTGTCCAAATACATACATTACAAGTAACGTTTAAAGGAAAACTTATTTTTGATTTAGGCAACTAATTGTCATTTACTTTTGCCAAGAAATCATCAAAATATAAAGTCACTTACCTTGAAGTTGTTTAAATCCATGTTTAAATAAAAGAACGTCGAATGCCAGTCGTAGTGACATTCACCAAACTGCACGATTTCCAAGTTCTAGTGACGTCAGTTTTCGGTGAGGTTGACAGTTTCCATTTAATTGGGGCACTCAGAAGGGAAATTCTATTTCGTCAGCGTTTTCAATTCATGAGGCCATAAAAAGGGTAATTTTGCTGATTACACTTTGAAATGAAAAAAAAAAAGTGTACTTTTTTAATATATATATATAATGAATTCTCTGAACGGGTCAGGTGGCAGGGGAATTGGAAACCTGTTCACGGCTGTTGCGAATCATGTCGTCCCGAGCCTTTTTGTCTTAGTTTTCTCGTCCCCTGCCACCTGACTGTACAACTAATGAAGCATCTATTTATTTACATTCCCAGAACATACATGTTTGCGTTTTTCATTAGATGAAAAAGTTTAGAGGTCATCGACTTGTATTTTGACACGAAATATACCAAACAATCTCATGTTTACCGACCCTCAGGAAAGAAGTTTTTAGAACATTATGGGAAAAGGAGACAACTAGGTCAAATGGCATTTTCTCCTTTTCCCATAATGCTTTCTTCGTATCCTATCCTTTCATTTTATCATTTTAGTCTCAGTGCATTTGCAGTCTGCAAGTAGATCTATTTGTATTTTGTTGCCTTGTAAAGACTTAACTGGATCATGCCTTGATCTTTCTATATGGCTTGCAACACGCCAAAAAGGGGCATTCGGACATTTGCGTAAAGTGTCGTCTCGAATCAGCCTGCGCAGTCCGCGCAGGCTAATCCGAGACGGCACTTTCCGTTTATATGATTTTTTTCTGTTTTGCGGAAGTCTAGTGGAGGACAAAATTCAATGTAGTCGTAAAGTGCCGTCTCGGATTAGCCTGCGCAGACTGCTCAGGCTGATCCGAGACAACACTTTACGCAAATGTCCGAATGCCCCTTTTCGCGTGTTGCAAGCCATATATAGGCACGTTATAATGGCCCGCGAAAGGGGCATTCGGACATTTCGGTAAAGTTTCGTCTGGGATCAGCCTGCGCCATCCGCGCAGGCTAATCCGTGACGGCACTTTACTACGATTTTAATCAGATTTTGTCCGATGGTAGACTTGAGCGAAACAGAATATTACATAGAAATGAAAAGTGTAGTTTCGGACTAGTCTGCGAGAACTGCGCAAGTTGATCCGTACCGACACTTTACGCAAATGTTCGAATGCCCCTTTTCGCGTGTTGCAGGCTTATTATAACTCGTATAAAATAAAATACAATTTTAACATTTAAAACAAACTTTTATCTTGCGTTTTACACGAATTATAAAACAGAAATCTCGAAATAAGTTTGAAATAGTCTGTTGTTTTCAGGTAAAGAGTTAAACGGCCTGAAACAAAGTCATGCCACATGTCTTTTCTCAAGGAAGATAACCGCTTGTAACCCCTTTGCAGGGTCAGTCACACTGCATTTGGGGACTACATATATCAGGAAAAGGACAGTCAATCCTCCAAATTTGACTTTGTTGATTTACTGTAAACAGGTACTTGTACTGTATTATTTTGGAAATCAGTGTTTGAAAGTCTAATGTCTTGACACGCATTTGAAGCCTTTGTATTGTTTCTGTACAGTTTATAATAATAATAATAGTGTTAATAGTAATGCTGAAAATGATTTAACTGATAGTTATACTACTACTTATAATAATAATAATGATAATAATAATAATACAGTAAAGTTAATGAGTAAAATCAGCTCAATAATGCCCTTGGCAATGGAAACACCAACTAGATTTAAAATTTAGCCTATCAGAAGACAGTGATATCAGACGAGCCAAATAAAAGAAAATGTAGCATAAGAAACAGAGAAAGTAATAGGAACTGGAAACATCGACGATGTGATAGAATTCAAAGGACACAATAGTATAAATAACATTTCTCAATGAAATTGAGACATTCTGTGTGTAAGGAGGGTTTGGTGCAGCTACAAGAAATATTGATCCATGTCAGCCTTCGCAGTCCGCACAGGATGTCATGGGTGGAAACTTTTTCCTATCAGTCGATTTTCAGCGTTTCAAAGAACCAGTATTCCACATGATTCAATGGGTTGTTCGACAAAATGGACCTTACGCATCTATAATTATGTGATGGCTTACTTAGTATCATGTATCAAGGGGATGAATTTGATCTTCTTTTACCTGGGTAAAATAAAGATCCTTATTTTTCTACAGATATAATTGATAACTCAAAAATGTTTTATAAATCTGAATAATATCACTAAGTGAAACAAGGGAGATTTCAGATATCTACAGCAAACTTGTGTCGGAATGAAACTATAAGAAGTTCATGTGGTGGGTATCTCTCGTTCAAGCAAAACTAATTGTGGCTTATAGTCATCAAACACGAAGTTCTGTATACAGTATCTATACATAAAATTCGAAGATTAAAAAATAAATAAATCTTATTTTCAGAAAAAATGAAAGTAGCGCTATTTCTATGCCTTATTGCTGTGTGCAGGGCGAATTTCCTGGACACTGTGGTCGATGGCGTCAAAGACGCTGCAGGTACAGTTGCTGACGGTGTAAAAGACGCCGCCGGAACGGTCGCTGACGGTGTTAAAGATGCGGCAAACACAGTCGCTGGGGGAGTTAAAGATGCAGCCAATGCTGTAGGAGGTGCTCTTGGCCCAGTTGGACATACTCTGGGTAAAGATCAGTTCCACCGTTCTGTAAATCATTGATACGATTTTCTCCTTGTCATTGTGATCCTCAAATATATAAAAAAAAAAAAAAACAAGATTCTAGGAAAATCTTGACAAAAATGATCATTTTCATTTATCTAAAAACGTGGCTCTAAATCGAAAATACACGTCAAAATTAAGATGTGGAATGTACAATGATCTCTCTTTTATTTCAATCTGTAAAATTTCTATTTGGCACTTTTGTGCCTTCCTTTATCCTCACCCTCTCTAAGAGTAAAAAGGGACCACAAACAGTAATCACTCACTTCATGATGAATCTTTTTTCCAAACATCAGCTTTCCTTGAAATATGTCCATGTCGTTTTATAATGCATTAACTCTTTACCAAATGACAAAAATTTAGACTGGTCCAAATTCAAAGTACATGTATATTTGCAGATAACAAAATTAAATGTGACTGAAAGGATGATTTCTGTTTTTGATAGGGAAGAAAACATTGTGGGAAAAGGAGAAAATGCTGGTAACCAGAATTTTCTCCTTTTCCCACAATGTTTTCAAAAGCCTTCTCCTACATGGTCGTTAAAACTTGGGATTGCGTGGTAATGGGTTAAGGATAAGAATACATTGTATAAAACCCGGTTCATTTGGCGTCAGAAGGCGAATGTATGTTATTTCCTTATCCCTCAAATAAATTTATTTTAGAAAACACTTTCGGAGATATATGGAATGTTGCCAAGGATCCCCTCGAACAGGCAGGCAAAGAGCTTCTCATACAAGCCGGTACCTTTGCTCTTGAACAAGGGATCACTTTGGCGTTGAATGCTTTGGCAGCCGGTAAACGGGAACTTCCGTAAGTGATTTGCAATTTAATCGGTTACTTTAGAGTAACCACTGGGTTCGGGATTTAGAAATTACTATTCAACATTTAAAATGCTATTACTTATATCACTTTTGCGCTAGTTAAATAAATAAGTCCCTACAAGATAGATTGAAAACTTTTCATCCCTCGCAAAGTCTTACTCTTTCACTTTGTAAAGCTGGCGCTGTTGTCGTTGTTGATACAACCTATTGTAATCTATTCTGGTTTACTACCAGAGGGTGGAGGCTTATACAGTTTGGCAGTATTGAACGGCTTTTTGGAGGAAACTCTTAGCCCTTTTCCATAAAAAAACCCAATGTTGTATTGTTTTCCGAGGCATAAGTATGATATCGTAACAAAATTTAAAAAAAACTTGGGTTGGAAGACGAGCCTGAACGAAGAAGGTTTGCGAAAAACGTAGATATCACAGTTACAACTTGTTGACCAATAAAAACGTATTGAATCGAATTTTTTTGTATAGTTGAATTTTTCTTATACTCGACTTTTTCAAAGGCATAAAATGCTCTTTTACAACGCATGTTTCGAATGTAATTGGCAAGAGAAATGTTCATTTGTAATTAACCTCGATGAAGCACATGCAAAGAAATGCAACGAACCCCACTCTTGTAGGAGCCAATATAAAGGATGACTTAGTTACCTGATGTGAAACAATAAAACATTCTTTCAGGAGCACAGATGCCCTAAAGATGTATCTAACAAACGAACTGAAGGACGAATACAACAAATGGAGACAGGAAGTAGAGCAGCAGATTCTCGGCTCAAAGGACGAACTGACCCAACAGTTGGCTTCTGTTAATGACGTCGACAGTCTACCAGACGATATTCAAGATTACGTTCAACAATATACACAGGCTTTACTTAAAGGCGATGTTCCGCCCTTCATCAACCGGGAGGCTGCAAAGGCATTTGAAACTGCTACTGATTGTAAGTGTGATATGATAGAAGTAGGTCTACGTTGTATGCCAGTGCACATTCTTGCAGAATATAATCATGTTCCTATTGACCTTTTACAGTTTCTCATTCTATGCAATAAGATGATTTTTTTGATAAGAAGACAGTTATACAGCAAATGAAAAAAAAAAACATTTCGGTCCCTCTGAGCTCGTTATCCCGGTCAGAATTGTTAAGGGTATAGGGTGCCTATTGAAACCAAGAGGTCACTAATTCAAATTTTATTTAGCTCGATCACATTCTTTCCGAAGTGTGGTGATAGCCATTACGACAGGAGTCATCTCTCTCTCACCGCTGAACATTTCATAAATCGTATAATGCGCGGCACGTTTGATTTATTGTCGGCAAAAATTTTCAATTTCAACCAGTCTAACATTTGATTTTGGGTAAAGAGTAAAGTTTATCCGGTGTAATGCAGAGAAATGACCCTCCCCATACAAAATGACCCTTGTGTCATTTCTCTACGTGGAGGAATGAACCGGGTCATTATTCTACGTAGATAAATAACCCTCTGGCCCCAGGGTCATATCTGTACGTAGAATGATAACCCTTGGGTTATTTCTCTACGTAGAATAATGACCCGGGTCATTCCTCTACGTATATATAGAGAAATGACCCATGGGTCATTCTGTAGGGAAGGGTCATTTCTCTGCATTACACTGGCACTTAAAGGATTAATGACCATCTCTTTACGTAAAAACATCGTCATTATTCTACTTTCTTTGCTTGTTTTATTTTTTTCCAGCTTTGAAAGAACGACTAAAGAACAGATTATTTGCTGCTATCGAGAATCTGAAGAATTAGAAAGTAGAGTAATGTATTACTGAATATAACATTAAAATGAAATTGTTGTTAACTCTATGCAGGACTTGATTATTTTTGAAATGTTGGGGTCCGCATCAAGCATCATTCTGAATACCAGAAAATTAATGTTCTTTGGGCCAAGAAAGTTACTAGGTTGAAGCATTTATGTTAAACCTTTAAATGTCAGATAACTTAATTGAAAAAAGTTTCAGTTAATAGTCAAAACCGGACATATTGCGATTTCAAATATCACACTGCCATATCGAATTGCGAAAACCCAAGATAAGGTTGTCTTTTGTACAGTCTAACCTTGATTTACACGGCCCTCAAAAGTGATATATAAGAATGTAGGTCTATATTTTAAGTCTCGTGTACAATTCATCACACCAATGCATTCAAAGCATCCCCCTACTTTAGCCATAGCGTGGCCGTAGCTTTTAAAAGGAAAAGGTGGGATGTATACAACAAATTTTGGTCCAAATATACTACTCAACATTTGCTAGGGATCACCATCTTATATTGAGCTGATCTGTATGCGCGGCATGTTTTTGGTATGGTTTTTCAGTACCTAACATTGCTACACTGATGATATGAACTATCTAAGGAAATGAATATTTCTCAAGCAAAACTGTATTTATGTAACATATTCCTGTATTGAAGTATCGAATTGATCACTAGCAAATGTTGAGTATTTAATCGTAACATTGCTTACAGAAATGTACACCAAAGACAAGTGACTATATAGAGGATATTTGGTTTTTTTCGGTGAAAGATCGAACTTTATTTCATCGAGGGAACACCATCGGTAATATTTTCACGAGTGGCGCAGCCACGAGTGAAAAAATTGCCGATTGTGTTCACGAGATGAAAGAAATTTCGATCTTTCACCGAAGAAAACAAATATTCTATTTATTTTATGCATTTAACCCTTTCTGGGAGGAGCTTTATCAAAATCCAGTACAGTTCTTTTCCGTTATTCCCCATGGTGTACCCCTCCCGCATAGCAACGCATTACAATATTACGTCATGCGCGAGAAATCTAAGGTAAATGACGTCATATTTCCCATCTGGTCGTCAGGCACGCGCAATTTACCTAGGCGACAAGAACGTGAAAATCGGTATTTTCACTGGTGATACCAGTGAAAGATCGAAAAATATTTTCACTGCTATTTCTCGATATCCAACCGGAAAGCATGAAATAAAGCTTTGTAGTTTATTACAATGAAAAATACTGTTCTTTTCCTGACGATTATAAAGTGTCTTATCTTCGACTTTTACATCTCAATTATGGAGATCTCTAGACGTCATAAAACACACCACCCTTTGACCTTTGATATTGAATATAATATATCGTAATTGAAAACTCGAAAGTTGAAATACCGGTCACGTTTCTGTTGAACCTGAGGTTTCTTCAATTTTGTCAACACTTCACCTTAACTCTTTGCAAGCCTCTCTTTCATATGGCATGGTTCATAAACATGCATGTAGTCATATTTGCCTGTAGGCAAAAACAAGTGTATTTGCAGTCAGAATAAATAAAGATTGCGCTGCAAAGACATTGCAGTCTGACCTTTGATCCATATCTTCCGCCAGTTTAATCAAAGCCAATAAAATCAATATCTCTGACATTCTGTGGATTGCATTAAAAGTCATCAATAGAAACCCGAGATTAAATAAGTCCATACACTTTGAAAAGGGAGTTCAATGCAACTTCAAAAAGTGTCGACTCATGTCGGATTGCGCAGTCTGTGCATGCTGAAATGGGCTGAAACTTTTTGCTGTTTATTTTCTGCAACTCTATGGACCGTTGTACTGCATGATTCGATCGCTTGTTAAAATGATTATCATGGTTGACCTGCTTACTATCATGTATCACGTAGACGCATTAGACTCCTTTTTGCAAGAGTACAGCTCATTTATTTTAGGCTGAAAGAAAGAGCGGGGTTAAGGCTTTGATGAGATGCCGAAGGGAATGTATAAAGTCCCTTCTTGCCGAAATTGCGCTGTTGACCTTCACAAAGTAACACGCTGTTGAGTTGTATCCAGATAAAAAGGTAATATACGGAAATTAATGACCCATCACCGACCGAAGAGTGTGGGCCAAGATCAGACTGCACGTATGTGCAGTCTGATCTTGGCCTACACTCTCCGAAAACTATATTCATATTCGCGTAAAGAGGGATAAGGATCAAAATGGAATTAACCGTCGCTGTTTTTCTTCTTAATAAGCTCAACAAGAAATGCTTGAAGCAAGCTATTTTCTGTCGTCAATTCTGAGAAACTCTTGAGTCTAAATAAACCCAACCACAGCTGAAGACGAAACACGTGATTTCATTTTCTTCTAGAAATAGTTTTAGGTTCAGTGTTTATAAAAACTTAGTAATTCGCGCTCAATTTATCTCACCTTAATATCATAAAGTGGGTTAATAAAATGTACCTTACTTTCAGTATTTTCGAGGTTGGTATAATAGTATTAATAATTCTCAAAGACTGAAATATCCAATGTCTGCGCTGAAACGAACTTCTAAACGGCCACCTTTCTTTCTCCTATAAATTGGAGCAAGTAAAGGAAATGTTAATAAAAACAATTTGTGATATATATCTAGACGTTAACCATGGTATTGTGATGAAAAGATTCTCGATTATGCCAACTGAAGGACTCTCTTTTTCAGAAAAAGGAAAACTAGTTGTTGTGCATGTATGGTGTCCACCACCCAAAACAGTTTAAGAAAGAGAGGCATAAAATACTGAAGTTTTGTAAGCAATGAGAAAAATCACGAAATTCTTTTTCTGCGAAAAAATGTAATCCGAAGAAACCAACACAGTTTTCAAAAACTTGATTTTTCAATTTACAATGTTGAATGAATGAACGACAAATAAGTTTCTTTCGCGATAAAAATTGAATGAATTCTCTTCAGAATTAGGTTCAGGTATGTTTTCAGACCTGTCAATTATTCTGCAAAAAAACCCAAATAAGTTGTTCCTTTTTAGGCAGCGGACGCAAGAAAAGGTGTATAGGAATTTAGAGCGTAAAAGTGGCCGTTTAGGAGTTCATTTCAGTGTACAACATGCATTATCGATAGATCTTAAATACGAAACAAACAAGCCGGTCGAATAAAAATGACATTGAACAAAAACATATCGTGGCTGTTAAGCAAAACTCAGTAAACTCTGTGAAGATGAACATCAGACGGTAAAGGCCACTGATCTACTTATCGGACAAAAAAGATTCATGATCAGACTGTGCCTTCTGTGCATCTCGATCTTGATCTACACTGTCCGCAAGAGGCCAAGAAATCGCGCTTAGCAACCTAAGGGTAAATGGGTTAATTCAATGGACTATAACTAGCTCTTTATTCTCTCCATGTTCTTGGTTAAGCCATTAACACACAATCCCTACTTTTGACGACCCTGAGAAAGAAGCCTTTAGAAAACATTGTTGGAAAAGGAGAAAATGCTGGTAACCAGCATTTTCTCCTTTTCCCACAATGTTTTCTACACCTTCACAAAACAAATTTCTAATTTTCGGTCACTTTTATTTTTTCGTCTGCCAATGCTTTCAATTTGGGCTTGCCCCCAAACCTAAAATTTTGTCGTGTGGTAATGAGTAAAAAATCTATTGGTTAACTCTTTACCACACGACAAAATGTTAGACTGGTTCAAATTGAAAGCAACTGCAGACTACAAAATAAAGGTGACTGAAAAAATGAAATTTGATCAAAGACAGGTAGAAAACACTGTGGGAAAAGGAGAAAATGCTGATTACCAGCATTTTCTCCTTTTCCTACAGTGTTTTCAAAAGGCTTCTTTCTCAGGGGCGTCAAAAGTAGGGATTGTGTGGTAATGGGTTAAACAGCTATATATGTCTAATGCACACGCACTAATTAATCCGTATGTATTACGCAAGCTTTTGAATTTCGGTTCCACGGTTGCACTTGTCTGCACTCAAACAGGAAATAAGTGTCCAATTAGGTATATAGACTGATATTGTAGCAGCTAATTGTGGCTGTCTCAGGCTCAACAAGGATTAATATGGAAACTGCCAACTTAGATGTCCATATGGTGGTTCTGTAATTGCTTTACGTAGACGT
This sequence comes from Tridacna crocea, assembly GCA_943736015.1. Lineage (NCBI taxonomy): Eukaryota > Metazoa > Mollusca > Bivalvia > Cardiida > Cardiidae > Tridacna > Tridacna crocea. The sequence continues at coordinate 47,908,784 of OX031067.1, read as the reverse complement.
TTATATGCCTAAGGGTGCGAGACATTTTTTCGATAATTCTTTCTTAATCTCATATATTTTCATCTTCGCAAGCCAAGGCTGACGATTCACTACACTACTCTAGCCTTGGCGGATCGAGCGTGATTTTTACATTCCTCCGATACGCTTTTTCATTGGATGCAGCCAACTCTGACTGCAACGGATGAAATCGCTCGTAGCATTTCATCTTTGATAAAAATAGAATAAGGTCGCTGCCTTTCGAATAGAAGGTAAACATGGAAACTCAACGTGGATGTCTGCTTATCGCTTCATGTATATTCGTAAGCGGTTTGTAAAACGATATTTCATTGGCTTTTATAGAGGGCGCACCGCAGGAATCTCGAAATCGGGCTTAATCAGCCAAGGTAAGATCCACGTAGTGATTGTAACCTTGGCTCGCGAAGATGATATATTTTGTGTAAGTTGTTTGTTTATGTGTCCGTCTCCGTCTCTATCTCTTGTGTGTGTTAGTGTGTCTATTTCTCACTATTTACAAAGAGAACTCTAGGGAAATATTGCTAAATATCTTTCTGTTTAGTAGTTGCTTTGATTGATTGAATGAACTTTTTTCTTTATCGTTGTCACCGGTTGCCCATATAGGCCAAGCCTTCTGAAGGCTATTAGTACTGTGATGGGTCGGGGGATGGAGGGTCGGGGGTAGCGCAACCTATTCTAAGTTAGCCTTTTTTTCTTTAACGTGCTCGTTGTATAGCACCTTTATACGAGACCTCGGTTTAATGTCTCTTCCGAAAAACTATTTGTAGTTTTTGATGACCAGTGGTGGGAATCAAACCCACATCATTCATTGACCCGGAATTTGACCTTTCCGAGTCCTGCGCTTTAGCAATTGAGCTATGCGTGCTCGTTAGAGGTTGTTTCTGGAAAGTCTTCATTTAAAATCATTTCTAGAACTCTAAGATATTAATATATGACATAAGTAATAAGGAATAGCCGTGTATGTTATAATAGTGTCCTTACAAATTGATATCATTCGAATTTGAAAAAGGTAGACAAAAACAACCGAGCCCAATTTTTGTGTTTGGCTTTCTTGCAACCTTCAAGTAAGATTGATTTGTTTTTTGAACGATTATTTTTTTTTCGAGGCGAAAAATAACGTTAATGGTGAAAAGATCATTTCAGCAGGCCAATCTCTCACTGCTAGAAATTGAATGTACAAAAAGAGACAAATATAGCGACCTTCGATGAATAAAAGTTTAAACATTTTTCACCATATCATCAAAAACAATCACGATAAAATCGATCCATTAGCCTTAACTAATCACCCTACATACTAATTTTAGACAAACCAGAAAGAAACAGATCATGCCAGTATTTGACGGAAATGGAAATTCCTTTATGGAAAAGATTGCTGAAAAAGGAACTTCAGCTAGTTTGCTGACAGTATTATAGAAGAAAGTCTGATGCCGGTGTAATGCAGAGAAATGACCCACCCCTACAAATTGACCCAGGGTCATTTCTCTTCGTAAAGGAATGACCCGAATCATTATTCTACGTAGAAAAATGACCCGCAGAGGGTCATTTCTCTACGTAGAATAATGACCCAGGTCATGTTGAAGGGTATGGTCATTTCTCTGCATTACACGGGCCCGTAAAAAGACGCATCTGTTACGAACTAATATGTCATGGAATCCCTTTACACAAATTTGCTTGGTGGCTCTAACCATGAAAACGAATGAAATCGACTTTTCCATGCTGAAAGCATTCTCTCACAAATTCAGTATCGCTCAAAGTTGGAATTTGTTTTCTTGAAGTGGTAGAAAACATTGCAAGAAAATGAGAAAATGCTGATTACCATCATTTTCTCACAATGTTTTCAATAGACTCTTTCTCCCAAAGGTCCTTCAAACACGGGATTATATAGTTAAAGGTTTTATACAATCAATTGACCTTTAATATCAGACTTTGATTTGTAACAGATGCGCATACTATATAGCACACGAAGAAGAATGTATTCCGCTGGGGTTTTAGAATGCCAAGGGCACAAATACACTATAAAGTTCATTGAGATAACGTTATAATTCTGGGCATGTTTTATGTAATCTCAACTTAGATGGTTCATTTATTTAAGGCTTTTTTCGGAAGACAAAAGCCGAGAATTTCTGATTCAGAAAGCATTTGCAAAAAACGTGAGGTGGCTCATATGATGCGATTCGTCAAAAAATTCTTTACGAAATCGTACACTGATCCATAGTGAGAGCGTTTGCAGACGTCGAATTAAAAGAATTAAATCCCCAGTTACTTTGTCGACTGCAAAGTGCTTAAACCTTGGAGATGTCTAAATTTTTGTGGCATGATAAACGAATGTTTTCCTCCTGAAAGAAACTCGACGCGGACGCCACTGAAAACGCCACTTGAAATGAGAAAAGGAAGCATCGGCATGGCTGACTGATGCGTGATATGTGAATGCAGGACAAAGAGTGAAGTTCCTTGTCAGTTGCAATTGTTACCTATTTTGCCACGTTGTTTGTAAAAGCTGCACCAAGCAAGGAAGGAAGAAGAATCGGCCTCTTGTTGGTATCGTTTACGTTGCTTGTGTGTATGCTGGTAACACGGAACTTCCATTTATATTATAACTAAAACACTAACAGAGAATCATATAGAAATGATCATGATTAAATTAAGATATATCCAGGCGATCTTTGCATTTAATTTCTTCACAAGGGTCATCAGAAGTCACAATGTGTCGTAACTAGGTTAATCTATACTTGCTTTTTTTTTTCGAATGTTGTCATAGAAATTTCGGGGTCATTAGGCCTTAAAGACGAACAATTTCTTGACAACTCAACTCTAATGAGCAACCGATTTCTAATGGACTTGGACACCAATGGTTTTTGTCTTATCTCTTCACCAAACGACGAAATTTTAGACCTGATTTGTCTGTGAAATGGCAGTAAATATTGTGGGAAAAGAAGAAAATGCCAGTTACCAGCATGAAACATAGTATTGTTTGTTAGAGGGTGTTTCTGATTTTGTTTTACAATGTCAGTTAACAAGGTGTACAGTTGAGTTAAAAGGTGACCATAAATATAGGCCTATGTGGCGCTTTGAATATGACGTCGGTAACACAGTCATTCTGTATATCGCCACAGGACTGCATCACTTACAGCTTTACCTTTCTAGATTGAATGGTAGGAATGGATGGGCATAATCTTACTGCATAAACTTTGTGTGGTTCCAGCGTACTAGGAGCAATATCAGAGATGTTTGTTTTCGGTGTGGGTCAAAGTCATACTGCACAGTACATGTCTAAATCCATTACCACATAATCCCTACTTTTGACACCCCTGAGAAAGACGCCTTTAGAAAACATTGTGGGAAAAGGAGAAAATGCTGGAAACCAGCATTTTCTCCTTTTCCCACAATGTTTTCTACCCTTCGAAAAACAAATTTCAAATTTTAAGTCATTTTTATTTGGTCGTCTACAAATGCTTCCGATTTGGACAAGCCTAAAATATTGTTGTTTTGTAATGAGTTAAACATACTCTCCCCACATTGCTGTGGAGTTTCATGGCCAAAGTGATCTTGAATTTGAACCACTGGGTTCCTTCGACTGAAAATATCTCGTTTGGTTATTAACCCTTTACTCCATAGATACTCATTTCTACGCATTGCTTGTAGGAGCCTTTAAAAAAAACCTTGCGGCAAAAGGTGAAATTGCTCGTCACGAGCAATTTCACCTTTTGTCACAATGTTTTCTATGCTATCAAAAGGTGTCATATACACATAAGAAACTGCTTCATCCTTGCTGTTATTTAGGGTCAGTTATAGATACCATAGAAATGTCTTATGGCGTAAAGGATTAAGCAATGTAGAGACTATCTTTCATATACTTTTTTGGCTTTTCAAACCAGTCTGATCTTACATCTTCACTGTCTAATATCTTGCTAAGTATTCTCACTCAAAAAAAAGAAAACATATACTTTGCTTTTCATATACCCCTGTCGCTGACTGTAAACGTCCGTTTCAATTATTTAACCCATTACCAAACGGCAAAATTTTAGGTTTGTCAAAATTGAAAGGAATTGCAGATGACAAAATAAAAGTGACTGAAAATTTAAATTTGAAAATTGTTTTGTGGGTGGTAGAAAACATTGTGGGAAAGGGAGAAAATGCTGGTTACCAGCATTTTCTACTTTTCCCACAAAGTTTTCTACAGGTTTCTTTCTCAGGGCGTCAAAAGTAGGGATTGTGTGGTAATGGGTTAACACTAAAAGTGTTAACCCTCTATCAGGTGTAAAAATCCCTGAGTCGTCCATTTTGTAAGCAATCAACGGTGTTTAAGGTACTTTATTGGTGCGATTTATCTTTGTCTACGGGGTAGAAAATATTGTGTTGTAAGGAAAACATGCAAGACTCAATTAATTTCTCATTTATAAACAATGTTATCCAAATCTTTTATTCTTTAGATTCGTCAGAAATCGCGATCATTTTGCAAAGTGTTAATGATGCGCGAACACAGGCCCCAGGCTGCGAACTACTTTTATGGCATCCGCTTGTTTACCAGAAAGAAAATAGGACCTTCTTATTAACTATTTTATCTCCTGAAGACGACCTTTTGCTTTAGGAGGCAAACCAGTATGAGAACATAGTGGCAAAATAAGACATTGCTAGTAACAAGCACTTTCTACTTCTGCCACAATGCTTTAGATGTATTCATTTGTAAAACATGGCATGCTGTTGATTATCCATTTTTTTACTAGGACATTTTAGAAGTTTTAAGTTTCAACTGCTTATATGTGAGGCATGGCGTTAATGAAACCTTGCTTTATCAATTTTGTTTACGGTCATGTTTTGTTTGCGATATGCTGAAAGCCACCGGATGTTTTCGTTTGTCATGGTTACGTAAAAAAAATGTGTGCCCACGGATAACCACCCTCTTGCAAAGACATCTCTAGTTTCACAATTGTATCTTTGAAACATATAAGCCATGATCTGGCAAAAGGGGGCTTAATACAATACAATACAATATTTATTATTTGTATAGAAAGGCCACCGGCCCATAATACAGCATGTTAAGTCTTTACCAAACAACAAAATTTCGACTAGTCCAAATTAAAAGCATTTGCAGGCGACAAAATAAATGTCACTCAAAAATTGAAATTTGATTTAGGAATGGTAGAAAACATTGTAGGAAAAGAAGAAAATGCTGGTTTCCAGCATTTTCTTCTTTTCCTACAATGTTTTCAAAAGCTTTCTTTCTCAGGGTCGTTAAAAGTCGGGATTTTGTAGTAAAGAGTTAATTACGTCTTAACAATGACAACAAGTTGCGTCTACAAAATGAAGAGAAATAGCCAATATAGGATCTAACAATGATAGCTATTATCTAAGACAAAATATGCTATGATCCATCTCCGTGATCCATTATACGGAGCAAGTAATTGCATAATTAGGGATTAGTAATATCAACTTAGTCCGCCGGCGGATCCAGGCGGTGGCGGGGTTCGGGGGGGTTCGGACGAAGCTCCCTAAATTTCCGGATTTTTGTTTTTGATGGACTTCCAACTCATTGGCGACTGATTTGTGCTTTGTGTCGGTGTCTGCGTATATCAGATTGACTGAGTTGAACCCTCCCCCCCCCCCCCCCGAAGAAATCCTGGATCCGCCCCTGTAGTCTGTGCAGGTTGACCTGGGTGTGTATTCACCAACCATTCTTAAGAACGTTCTGAATTTTATTCTTCAAGATTTTCTGACTGTGAAAGTAACAGAACTTCTGATTGGCTAAACCAAATGGTTTAGCCAATCAGAAGTTCTGTTACTTTCACAGTGATGAAATTTTGAAGAATAAGACTAAGAACGTTCTTAAGAATAGTTGCTGAATAAGGACCCTGGTCAATACTTTTCACAGCTGCATTAAGCTGCCTTTTCACAGTGCATGGCTCATGTTAAAGGTGGGTATTTAGAATTTTCACATCACACCAAATAAAAAAAAATATATATATCATTGAAATTTATATGAAAAAACAATACAAATCATCAATAATTAAGAATCATAAATTTAAAAAAAGAAAATTTTTGATGGTATTCCCTTAAAAGGCTACGTAGCCTCTTAAGCTATTTTTAGATTTCGCGCCAAAAATCAATAAAGCATTTTGGGAATGTCAAGAGACTGGCATGTGACTAATAACGCTTAAATTCCATTACATAATAAGCATGTAATAATTATTTTCCATAATGTCTTCTTCGGACAGATGTTTGTTCAAAACTTTGTCTGTGTTTTTCCTGTATTTAAATGAGAGAATTAATAATCTAAAAATAGAACGTGTCTCCCGTCGGTGTCAACCTGGTTCGTAATAAATCTCTAATTGTTCGTGCTATTGCCGGATGGTTTTCGACTACTGGGGTTTTATGAACGCAAATTAAAAGGCTATGGGGGTATAAGGATGATTTTTTTGCATTTTTGTAAAATTTTCTTCTCAAAATCTGAAGGGCCACCTTTAAACGGTATTTCTACACTATGCCTTGCACTTTTGTTGCACTGTTTTATGGAGCCAAGAGGGCTTTACGGTTTATAATTTAGATCTACTTTATATTTAGACGGCATGAGACTACTTAGATGTGTTTTTATTGTATATTGTGTTGGCTATTTAGTGACACTGGAGGACCAAAAAATTGGAGGTCTTTCCAGTGGACAGGCGTTTTTGAGAAGGAAAGTTCTAGGGTGCGCGTACGCGTTTGTTGGGATTTAGCGAAAAACGCAATCGGTCGACATGTTGTTTTTAATGCATTTTTGAAGGACGACCTCAGACAATAAGAGATGGAAAAGCAAAAGGTTTGCCATTAAGCGATTGTGAAGCTTCAAAGATGGCCAATTTCAGACTATTTTCAACATGACAAAAATTAAAGTCGTGTGATACCTTCTATTCGTATCAAATTAAGCTAGCGTAATTACCTAATTTTAGCAACATTTTTTGAAGACCAATCTATTTTTAGCTATAAACGCTAGAATGATGATTGTCACTCTAGTCCAATTCACCCCTTCACAACCTACGTCAGTGTGACGTCACAGGTAGTGATATCGGACCCTTGTTATAAAGTTAGTGTGCGTATTTATACTTTTTTTTGTAATCGTTCCTTTAAATGATCTGAAAAAGTCTTTAGACCTCCAAAGCGTACAATGCCTAGGGACTTTGTTTTTTGTCAAAGCTTTTGTTCACTACTTATAATAATGGAAAAGACTTCGACAAATTATTAAAACTCAATCACTTTTTGATTTTTGGTCAAAGTGTTTGTGCATATATAGACATCTGCTTCCTGTCTAAAACATCAGAATATTAAATGTATTCATCTAATGTCTTTGATAAATACATGAGAGTCTTTGTAGTCCGTTTGTATCCACCCAAGCTAACCTCATTCTATCTTCATATCGTACTTACTTTTCAATATGGCGGACATAAGTTATGAAAATACGCAGGTCCGATATCACTTACTGTGACGTAGGGTGTTACCCTTGCAATTACTTCGGCGTAAACTTGCATTTTCATTCTTCAACATTTAACTATCGTACATTTTGATTTTTCCTTGGATATACAAACGGGTCCTATTCGGTTCTATCTAGTAAATCCGATCACTTTTATACCGGTTATAATATCCTCGGATGCTCAAACTGCGCTCCTCTTAAGTAGCTTTTTAAGGAACACAGCTACATTAAATTTAAACTTTCTAAACTTGATTAAACTTAACTACATGTCAAACAAACGACCGCCATTTTTTGTGTGCCTAACTCTGCCCTCCCCCCCCCCCCCCCACATGGAGTAACGTAAGAAATTATCCCAAGTCTCGGAAAATATGGGAAAATTATTATTACATTTTTTTTTTAACAAACATAACTTCAACATTGAGCTGTTCCAAAATAAATAAATACAGGAGTTTTCATTATTGTAGGTGATCCACTAGTTCTAGTAGCGTCAATAAAGGGGGTTAACCAATGGTTAAATTGTTTTAGGATGCACCTTTCCTGGTACCCTGTACCCGAGATAGATGGGAGGTACACTAAATATTTAGCAGCCCTAGTAATTGGCATGATCTTCTCTGCGTTTTTTTAATGCTTTCTGAGGTGCAACATGGGAATATTGCTTACTTGCTCTGATGATCTTTCATGAGTTGGGCTTGAATTAAAACAGAGAATGCAAATATCAGTTAAGGACCGGGGGACCAATGCCTATCTATAAAGTTTTACCTTGCCTTAGAGAAATTTGTTTTGTCACTTGATTTTCATAAAATGTAAATCTTTGCAGACCAAGAGTTTCAGATGTGTTTACAGTTGTATTTCGTGACTTTAGAGGTGAAGTTTGACGAAAAGAACAATGCATTACGAAAATACACACATCTGCCTATATCTGAATTTGTGGAGAAAAACATTGGAATGTTTCTACTATGATGAAGTGAAAACTTTTTTGACTGTCATTCTCGTGCTCGCTTAAACATTGCGAGGTTTTGAGGAAAAAAAGGAAGGTGGCGGACATAGGGCAGGGGCGTAGTTACGCCAGTTAGGGCACCCGGGGATACGAAAAAGATTTTGATTTACGTGTAGGAACTACTTCCGTTAAAAAACATTCGACAGCTGTTCTAAACAGCAACAAAATTCCATGACGGAGATTGCTAAAGGAAACTATGAAGATACTGATAAAACCCTACGCACACGTGTGTCAAAATAAAAAAAAGTAATGAACGCGTTTTTTTTTTAAATCAGTAGTAGTGTCGTTGTGACAAAATTTACTTGAATCAAGTTCAGGTTTAGATTCTTTTTCTATCAGCGGCAGTCGGACTTCAGGGGCGGATCCAGGATTTCTTCGAGGGGGGGGGGGGTTCAACTCCGTCAATCTCAGATATGCAGACACGGACCCAAAGCACAAAACAGTCGCTAATGAGTTGGAAGTCCGTCAAAAAAAATTCTGGAAATTAAGAGGCTTCGTCCAAACCCCCCTCCGCCAGTGGACTTGACTTTGACAAATCATACTGTAGCATTCTATCAGGCACATTATGATATCCATACATTGAAATGTCATGAATTTGATTTGCCAGCATTTTGATTACCGAATTGTTTATTTTTGGCAGCTAATTGACCTTTTATACTCGTTCGCAAATAATTATGTGTAAACAACTGTTCCTACACTAGCATAAGTAAGGAAATACTTCTTTCAGCCTTTCCCAAACAATCCTTGGTTTTTACGGGTCTGGAATAGTAGCCTTTTTAAAACATTGTGGGTAAAGGAGAAAATGCTGGTGACCAGCATTTTTTTCTTTTTCCCACAATGTTTTCTGCCCCATCAGAGAGCTCAAGTTCATTTGCACAGTTTTGAATCTATTGTCTGCAGATGTTTCTGAAATATATAGGGTCCAAAATTCGACGTTTGTGAAAGAGTTACAAACACTCCTAAGTATGGGCGAGGAACAAGTCAAACGATATGCAACCACAAATAAGCGCTGCTTTCCGTTTGATCTCAGTACAATACTCTTGAAGACATGCTTGTCATCCACTGAGTCAAGATAACGAGCAATTATACGCTTGGAAGAGCGACGTCATGCTGCTTCAGTGTCAATGCCAATCGGCTTTACTCATTACCAAACGACAAAAGTTTTGGTTTGTCGAAATTGAAAGCATTTGCAGACGACAAGGTAAAAGTGACTGAAAATAAATTTGAATTTGTTTTGCCAAGGGTAAAAAACATTGTGGAAAAAGGAGAAAATGCTGGTTACCAGCATTTTCTCCTTATCCCACCATGTTTCAAATGGCTTCTTTCCCAGGGTCTTTAAAAGTCGTCATTGTGTGGTAAAGGGTTGATTAATACCGAAACTTTCTATAACCACGAAGAAAATGTGCACAGGTCTAGAGAGTCTAAATTGGTGTGCATTTTATGGAGAATAGAACTTCAGAATAGCGAGGCATCGGTTGTAAGGATAGGGCTTGGCTAGAATTTGCATTTTTTTTTCGGTTTAAATAGGGGGTTATACAGATTTTAATAATCAAATCAAACTTTAAAAGTGTTTTTCACTGATTTTGATAAATAGTTGCTGGGAAGCAGACAGTACAATTGAAAGAGAAAAGCAAAAAGAACAATAATATTGTTAGATCTAATAGCACGTCCATAATAGGACATGGTGCCTCAAGGTTTTTACAATGGCTTCCGTTATTGTCACATAATCAATTATGTCGATTTTCCGGGATGGGATCGTATTTAAACAGGTACGATTGTCTCACATTCAAAGATCTCAAACTTAGATGGGTACTGGCGGAGAAGAGCATGTTTGAAATAAAGGTAAGCGTACTCACGGATTCACCACGAACACGAAACAAAAAATACGCGTTCGGCTGGCCGACGTGGAAAATTGTTGAAAGCGGTCTTGCCTGTATACCTTCACGTAACTACGATCACTCCGAGTTATATTTTCAAGGGTGCAGCCCATCTTCTTCAGAGACAATAATAAAAAAAATATAACACAATACGCCTCAGTGCATATTCGACTTTTTTTGTTTTGTAGGAGACGATTTTTAAGGACATTTTGACAAGCAAACTCTCGTTTTGCAATAACGTTTTCGCACGTACCAATAGTTTTCACCTTAATCTATATTGATAATTCATATCGTAAGAGTATGTTTCGAAATTCGTCTGGCACAAGTTATTTCAGGAGGGAAACAAGATAACTCTTTACTAAACGACACTTTGTTTTTTCACTGGTCCGAATAGAAAGCATTAAAGGTGACAAATATGACGCAGAATTTGCATTTTTTTTTGTGTGTTGACGGATAGATTAGAAAGTGGGAAAGAGAAATTTCTGGTTACCCGCATTTTCTTTGTTCACACAATGTTTTCGATGGCCGTTTTTCTCGGGCTTGTTATACCTCGCGATTATTTGGGAAAGGCTAAATACCAGTTGGTTTCTTCAAAGAGCTAATTTTTCACAAACCGATAAAGTAAACGTTGCAAAAGAGAAACACCTGTCGATAATGGCACAGAGTATATCGATCATTTAGCATTTGTAGCATTTATAATGTATTTTGGCGCCGAGTTGACAGTAAATCTTCTTTTTTTCACCATCAAGAAAAGTTGAGTTCATTTTGAAGCCATTTTGTAGCTATATAGTAAAGAATCGCGAGCTTTTTACGTGGAATGCACACATATTTCGTATAGTGGTTTAATTAGCTCGTATAACAAACAACGATACTTTGGACTGCTTGTCAGAGCTCTTTACATCGTTTTGGGAACATTGATCAACAGATATCTTAAATCATCAATATATAAATCTTCGGAAAGAATTCAGCAGAACTGGGAAACGAACACTTGTCCCTTGGTTTTCAAGCCGTACACTTTACCGACTTTGCTACATTCAAGTCAAACAGGTCTATACATTTGTTGTGTGATAAAGATCAAAGGGTTGAGGCGTTACTAATTTCGCACGTATTACTAGTTTTTCCTCTCCATTAGACAAAATAGACGTGATTGTATTAAGGGAAATTCTTCTCAGGGCCCATGAAATCATGGCTATACCGACAGGTCGTCACAAATTGGGCAAAGAAAGGCTTAATAGATTCAAGAGCCATTCACGAAGACGCTAAATTCAATTAGAAAAGGAGCTTATATAAAGACATGCCCAATCTGCTTATTTTGTCAGTGTCAGCCGGACACGTGTATAAGTAGTTTCTTTATACGCTAGAAATGCAGTACCTTAGCAGAAGATATCGTGAGTGAACAAGGTCTGTTCTCTTCTGTTGGCCAAATCCAAGTTTGAATGGTTTTCGTCGTCTGGTAAAGGTTTCAATCAGGCAGCACATGATATTGAGATCGCAGTTTGTTCTAAAAGCTCGACTTGACGTCTAAATTGGCTTTTTGAAATCTGTGATTGCCTTGTGATTGCTGCAAAATGCGCCATTGGTTATTTTCTCATTTATCATGCAGCAATTATATTGATTTATTTGAACTTCATAAATAATATGGAATATGTTGCAGATCTGGTTTGCCTTTTCATGCCAGTGTTCTTGTATGCACAAGATACCGACCAATGAACATCAGGTTGCTTAGCGCGACTCAACCCTTCACCAAACAATCTCTAATTTGCTGTTTATATTTCATTGTGCTGAAACAAGTATCCAAATATAGATGCATTCGATAACAAATGAAGTTGTTCTTATAACTGTGAAGTAGGCACAACTATACTCTAATATAAGTGACCGAGGACTAGGCTTGGGCCTCAACTGGCAACTTGATAGCGATCCAACGTCTATTGGACATTCGTTACAACGGGTGCTAGTTTAACATGGGACCCCGCTGTTCCATGTTTACTTATACTCGACCTTACCAGCGCGGCTAGCAGGGATAATGGGATACAACTTGAATCCGATTTTACATTGTAGGAAATGGCTTATGTATGAGTAGTTTTTATTTCGAATCGAGGATTTTTCAATTAATTAAGAATCTACATTTTTCGCAGCAATAAATGGTCGCTCTGTACTCTTCGTTTACGAAGTATGTTAGATTTTTGCCCAGTAAGTTGTAACCCAGATATCTTAAACAAAGCTTCTTATTTTCTTAAATCGCCTTAGTTACCGGAAAAAGTAGGTCATCTAATGACCAAGCGAAAAATACTGATGGATTTTGATGGAATTAAGATCATTATTGATGCCCGTAACTATCGTCATTTCAGCGACTGTTTTAGAATGAGTTAACACTTCACCAACTTTAAGGATTTGAGGAAGTCTTTTCAAAACGTTAAACGGGGAAAAGATAAAATGCTAAAAATCAGAATTTTCTTCCCTTCCCTTGATGGTATCTACCGGTCCCACAATGATGTCCATTAAACAAACTGACCAAATCATTGGATCCATTTCAGTTTGTGCCTGTTTAAATTTATGCCGCGTGCAGGACAATTGTATCAAGATTTTATTTCAAACATAGAAACAAGTCGTTCTTGTAAACTATGATGCTGATTTGAGGTATTATACAAAAGTTATTAATTGTTGTAAAAGAAGTAGACGCATTTCTCTTCGTCGCATGATGCTTTATTACGTTGAATGGGTTACTAGAGTAGTTTAATTATTGACCATAGTCTTGGTGAGGATGTTCATACGGAGACGTGAGAGACGTGAATGATGAATGAAACCTATGGAAACTGTGGAAAGTCTTTAAATAGAAATAAATCAACTTATCTGATGTATTTGACTGAATTAGTATCTGTCACATTTACTCACACTCATTCATATAAACAGGAAAGGACGAAACGTGCCAGTAAGATAGAAAGACGGAATATGTAGTTTGGTATCTAGCGACTTCATATCAAACTTCATAGTACGTATAGCGACCTTGGATTAGAGAGAGAGAGAGAGAGAGCTAGCTCCAGCAGGGTTATCGCCAATACGTGCATTTACCACAGTACCAGAAGCGTTGTTGAGGTGCCGAAGGTACAACTTCTGGGATGGAATGATTCGGGAATAAACAGTTTTATGGCGAAAGAATGAGAAACAAACACATTTGGGGGAAAATAGCCAGTCTAGGGTAAAATATTAAAAGTAGTTGTGCATTCAAAGGTCCCTCACTAACTAACTGAACAGTTTTGCATTAAGCTCTTTCAGCGCCAAAAATATAAACTTGGTATAATTCCAAGAACAGACTGCATTTAACCCCCTTTTTGCAGAGCATGTCCAATTCTCAAGTTCTCTATGTGTCTGGTGTTGTTTAGTAATCAGAATCGCTAGGTGTTAGGACCCACGTCTGTCTTCTGCATAAATGTTATAAATGACCAGTTAAAGCACGAATATGTTTCTTGACGTCCTCATGAATTATTAGCCAACCGTAATAGCCAGTAGCAGGGCTTGAAACCACGAGGTTCCAATGCGCAGATCAGCCTCCTGTCCAGATATTGATGGTAGTCAGTGCGACATGATACATTCCTCTCTCTCGAGCAATGCTTATTTCGACTCTGCATGTATGAGTATGTGTTGAAACACTAAATATTTGGGGAAAATATTGTGCATAGTACTAGCAACAGAAAATAAATGAAAAATGATTGATGAATCAGAGCGCCAAATAAGAGGGAGTGACGGTATTCTAAATCCATTATTTCCTCTTCCAAACCCTCTATGATGGGTACTCATTAGAATAGTGTCAATGAGACGATTATAATGAGTAAATGAGTACCCAAACCATAGGGTTTAGTGAAGAATTATTATTATTTTCAAGTCCGAAATCAGAATCACTCCCTCCATCTAGAGCTGTGGGTGTACTGGCTTCAACGATATGACTGAAATACTGTTGAAAAAAAAAAGGCTTCAAACAGTATACAAAGGGAAACAAAGGAAATTCGGTAAGTTATCACAATGATACTCCGATAGCTTGCAATGACCAGCCTTATTACGTCACTGGAGGATGTGCCGCTGTGAAAACAAATAAAGACTGCGTGACCACTAATTATGAAATTATTTTCTTCTCTTGGATGATAATTGTTTGACAGCTGAATCATCCTGAACAATCATTCTTTTTATTTTGAGTATTATGAAAAGAGGTTTGGTGTCTAATATCATATTCAGAAAGGAACACAAGACTAGAAAGATATGAAACAATTTTTAGTTCTACGGAAGGCCTCCAGTTATACAGGATATTGAATGTGACCCGTCACACGAATAGGGACTATTAGGGAGTTTCGTACATCAATTATATGTAAACAGATCGAAGATAGTGCATGTCAATGTAAGTTGATAATTCAAAAATAGTAGGGTGGAATGACCGCTTTTCATACAAAAAAAAAATCATAAAAGCGACAAGTGTCGACCCTTGTCAGCCTGCGCATTTGCGTAGTCTGATGAGGGTTGACACTTTTAGCAGTTCTCAGAAGGTCCTTTTGTGCGTGACGGGTCACAAATAAATGAGCGACACCCTCGGATATAAGGGTTTTGATGCATATTCGTTTTACGTTGAACCAAGCAAGTAATAGAATTATGTGGATGCAGTTTGTATTGGGAAAAGCCTGAATCATAAAGTAAAACGGTCTTTTCAGATGAAGAAATTTTACTAAAAGCAAACAGTTGAACCAGGTAAGTTTGCGGGAGCTGTACGGGCTAAAAATGGTCGACAATGCATCTTTTTTTTGCAGATGCATCGGTCACCTTTCACAGAACATGGATCAAATATTGCTCTGCGTTTTTGTTTAAATGTTAAATGTTGAATGTCACTTCCAATGTTTTGTATAGGGTTAAATGGTGCTCATTCGACAGAATGTGATATTCTTTTTTTTATTACGTTGTCCACTCCTCATTCTGTCGTACGTATACCTAGATTTTAGTCGCCGTCTTGTTTGGCACCTTACTGGACAAGAAAAAAAAAAACGCACCGCTTTTTGTACTATTTTCTGATTCTTTCATTTACATACATATTCGTTACATGATCAAGAATATTCTGACAGCTTTTTAAAAACAGAAAATCTTTGACCGCTACTTTCTATAGAGACTATAACAATTATGGTGTCAAGTTTGTTTCCGGTATGACATCGATTATGAGCGCGTGACTTCCGTTCAATGAATAGGTGTTAACGACATTGTTATACTTATTGTGCCTATGATAATGATCTCTACCTCACTTCCTCTGCTCGACTTTTTATGTTCGTAAATCTGTCCATTCATAAAATCATTACGGAAAAAAGAAAAGAAGAAGGAAAAAAAAAATAGGCATATAATTATTTTGCCAAACCACTTTTACGCTTGTCACTTCAATTTCTATAAAATCTTTACTCGTTTATTAACCCTTTACCCAATAAGGCATTTTTATGGTATCTCTAATTGATTCTAAATAACAGCAAGGATGAAATGTTTCTTATGTGTACATGATACCTTTTGAAAGCATAGAAAACATTGTGACAAAAGGTGAAATTACTCGTCACGAGCAATTTCACCTTTTGTCACAATGTTTTCCAAACACTCCTACAAGCAATCTGTAGAAATGAGTATCTATGGAGTAAAGGGTTAAGATAGTTCCAAACTCGTCCACTACAAATCTGATTCTGAACGAGTTAAAATATGAGCCTTGCTCTGGCAAAAAGGGACTTAAAGCATCTACATGATGGATTGTACCAAGGAATTAACATAGTAACATAGTTATGGATCCAGTGAAACTCTGTCAAACAACTGACTGAATCATGAGGTAGAGGCATCCTTTGCAACACAGAAAGTTGACCTATTGCAAAAAGTTTCGGCCCAGGCTATTGCAGGCTGACCTGAATCGATACTGTTTTTAGATGGTTTAAGCCCCCTTTACACAAAGCATGGGTCATATGTCAGTTTCATTAAACTTTGCACCACCTTTAGACTCGTTACTGGACGGAAACCTTTCAGATTCATCCATATTGATAGCGTTTGCTGGCGAATGATTTAACGTCATTCAAATGCTATAATATGTCTTGGAAAGAGTAGAAAGTTGGTTGTAGTGGAAATATCAGTTTCGAGTGTCAGCCAGAAAACTTACCTTTGTATGAATTAAATAAACCCTATAATAAAGAGCGAAGGACATGCAGTGTGTATGATACTTCATAGTGGCCATTGAAAAATTATAAGCAAGAAACTGGTTTTGGTCTAAATGACTTGTGCGTATACTTGATTAACTTGCTGTTAAAATACTACAGCCTTTTCAGTGCTTTGTCATGGAGCAAAGAAATGGTGATGGGTTCGTAGACTCTGCTGTTCCTTTCCCCTACAGTGATAAAAAAATCATAAACAACAAAACGAAAAAGAAGATATTCTAACCTTCAAACCCATTAGAGCTCTTATCTGCTGAAGAGATAGAAAGAAGTTGGACCATTTGTTTCAAAACATATCTTGGGACTTTAAAGGTTAGGGTTAAACGGCGAAAACTCTTACTGTATCTCACGTTCTGTGCAGTCCGAATTTGACTTACACTGTCCACAAAACTACATTAAGTCATAGCAGCTTGACAGTGAAGGTAGGGAGCTGCAAACACGAAAGGGACGGTGAAGTAAAACTGAATTTACAACAAACCATTGCTACTTAATCATGTTGAATGAAGAATGATATTCCGGTTTCCAAGGCAACAAAAGTGCTGTATAGCGAGACGAAACGTGCAAATTAATAAAAAAAACTTAGAATTAATTGTCAGTTTTAAAAAGCAGACGATAGGATTTTGAAATAACAAAAGAGCACTCCTGTTTCATCTCCGTAAGGTTAATTCCAGACCGGAAGAAGATAATTTCCTCACCCTCTATCCAGACACAACTATTCGCTATGCACCAAACGTGAGATAAGTGCCTTGTTCTGACAGTAAAGGTGAAGATCAGACCTCATAAAACCCACATAATAATCTTAGATCCACAATTTTACATTTTTGGGTGAGATATCATACCAACCATTGCTTGTTGCAGTAAATGTCTTTTTTTTTCTACAGATTGAAATGGTAAGTTTCGTATTAATTGCGTATTGTATTTTCCATTGCACTTCTTCAGAAGTTGTGCAAGTGCGACAAACTCGAGTAGAGTGCATTGTTAATAGACTATTTTACTTCCAACAACATTTGCAAGTCACTTCTTTTTTTTTCGTGACTAGGGTTCACATGTATTTCTTTCTTAAACGTTTCATTTCTGTTGAGAAGTCGCGTCAAATACTGGTGACCTCCTGTGTTACAATAAAGTAACGTTTATATGTTTTTCAATGCTGACGTTTTCAGCGTCTGTGTGAAATAAAAATCACAGCAATCAGGATATTTTGTTGTGGACCTATCAATGCATTTATTAAAGCATTAGCAGCGCATGAATATTTTCTTTTCAATTTTCATGATTTCTTATAAATTTTCAATGACTCTTTATATTTAAAAAGAACAGTTCCTTAAGGACATCTTGGAAAAATAACGTCGGGGGGACATTTCATGGGAACAAATTAATTTTCTGCTAAAAACATCAGTAAATAAAGAACTACCTTAATTTATATGTCATTACAATCGCAAGAAAAATCGTATTTTTCTACAGAAAACATTTTATTATTACAAAGGACTATTAGTTAAATTGAAAGCTTACAAGTGTGTTAAATGAAAAAGGTGACGTCAATTTCTTGATAAGGGACATTTGAGGGAACAAACTATTTTTCGAATTACAGAAATATGTAAATAGTGTTTCCTAAAACGACACTATATTTCAAAACTACACAAAAAACGTATTTTTGTGCAAATATAAAAATGTTTTGTGATGATTCTTTCAATGTTAAATATGTTATAAAAAGCTTGACTGACAAATTTAGTAGCATATGGGACACTTTCTCCTCAATAATAAAACTCGCTATAGCGTTCTCAGTTAGTGTCATACAACAAAACAAATTCCAGTACAACATCTGAAAATGACGTCGCATTAATGTTGCAGACAACAATAATGAGTTTCCCCGCCTTAATCGTCTGCATGAAGCAAGTTTCGGTGAGGTTCTGACGGAAAAGTAACATGGGACAGGTGAATTTTTACCAACCATTGGGATGTGCACTGACAATTTTACGCAGACATACAGGTATATTCAATCAATTACAACACCAGTGAAATCTGCAATTCTTTACCTTTATTTTGATATATAATAGTACCATAGCAAAACTTTGTGTTTTATATCATACACTAAATGAATGCTCACATTACCAAATTTAAACAGGGGACGCGACCTTTTGACGCGACGTCTATATCAAAAATATGACGAGTCTTCGTCACAGGTGATGGTGACAGATTGACAGAGTTATTGAAACTATTGGAATAAAAACAATAACGTTTACAGATTCTTTTGTTGACATCAAAATATGTTTGGGATAATCTGGGCCCTTATAAATGCGGACAGAACATGCAGTCTGGGCCAGTATTCACCATCTATTCTTGAGAATATTCTTAGTCTTACTCTCCAAGATTTTCAAAATTTGTAAGTAACACAACTTCTAATTGGCTTAACCGAATGGTTTAGCCAAGTAGAAGTTGTGTAACTTACAAATGTAGAAAATTCTGGCGAATAAGACAAAGAATGTTCTTAAGAATGGTTGGTGAATACGGGCCCTGATCTTGAAACTACTCTGTTCCATACTGTTATTTTTTCCTGTTGTAATCAATATAGAAATAGCAATATTTAAAGGTGTTTACAAGTGAATGGAAAGTTTTGTTTTATTTATTGAGCAGCGTGAAGTTTAAGGGTTAACATTGCACGTTAACCTGTCAACAGGTTCGGTGCAGTCTTGATCTTTATCTATGCCATACGCTCCCCTATTTACGCCTAATGCAACATAGAAATATTTTACTATTTGACAAACTATATTTAATAAGCGGATGGAATAGATTAAAGATCAGACTGTACTGAACGTGCAGTTGATCTTTGCCATCCACATAGTCCATAATTATATTGCGTCCAATGGATTAACTCACATACAAGAAAAGTGCAATATTTTTCTTCAGTGGCATTGACATTTTGTATCATTGATATTAACATTGGCTTTTGACATTGAACCCATTAAAGACACACCTTATCAACAACTTGACTGAGACAAGTTCCTTCCGTTAACATCACGTAATGGCTATCGATTGAAATCAACGTCACTTGTTAGTGTTACGTAATGCCTAAACGGGATGGAGAAATGGCTGGATTGAATGATTCAGAGATACGGAAAAAATATTGTTTACAAACTAGAGTTAAGTAAACCTGATAGAAGTCAAAGCTGACCGAGAAAAGTACAAGGAAAGGATGAAAATAGATGCAAAACACTTTACGGAAATCTTTTTGCTCCCACATAAAATGTGATGCACGAAGTGAGCTTGAAGGTCAAAGGAGCATCCAACCAGATTGCAACACGTAAAATTCACAGAATTGATATCGACTCTCCTTCCTAAGGGGTTTAGATATTGACAAAAAGTTGAATGTTGAAAATAGTTAGAGGCCGTATAACTGCCAAATGTGACCAGTGTGGGTGTTAAAATGCACTTTAATTTAAATAATATCTTTTCAATGTATTTAAATTTTGTTATTCCATGGTGGGTTCAGGTGCTAGTCGCTAAAATGAAGAAAACCTTATGAGAAAAGAAGAAAGCTTTCTCCTTTTCCCCCACAAGATTTTCAAAGGAATATTTTCTCAGGGTCTTTAAGATTCAAGATTGTGTGATTAAGATTGAAATCATACATATTGCCTGTTTCAATTTTGAGTTAAAAACCAATGTTCAAAGAAAAAGATAGACGTCGTAAATTTGCCAACATAGAGATCTTGGGCCCTTAAAATAAACATGTTTACATTTTTGGCCAATCACAAACTTCTATTTATTCATTTGTTATCAATACCAAATATTAGGTCAAAAGCCAGCTCATTCAGCTAAGCCGAAAAATCATTTTTAACCCTTTACTCCATAGATACTCATTTCTACGCATTGCTTGTAGGAGCCTTTGGAAAACATTGTGGCAAAAGGTGAAATTGCTCGTCACGAGCAATTTCACCTTTTGTCACAATGTTTTCTATGCTATCAAAAGGTGTCATATACACATAAGAAACGGCTTCATCTTTGCCATCATTTAGTGTCCATTAGAGATACCATAGAAATGCCTTATGGGGTAAAGGGTTAAATGAGTTTTGAAGGGCATGCAGAGAATTGTCAAATAAGACAAGCAGTTTGCTCCAGAACCCGCATGAGCAAATTGCTGCTCTATTTAGGCATATTAATGCCCTGTGTAAATCAAGACAATTATTCGAAGGAAGGTTTACAGCATTCATAAACTAGTGACTGACCCATTGTTCAACTTAGAAATAAGCACGGGTTTCGTAGCTTCTGTAATTGGCTGGAATATTCGTTTATCACTAGATCTTCTTAAGTGACAACACTTAACTCACTTTACATGTCCACACTCAATATATTGAAGTTCCCTTGTTACACCAGAAACAGAATACTCTCTGACGTCTATGAAAAACAACCTTGTAAAATATGGATGATAAACATTCATCAAGATTGAAATACTTCGGTGATTGAACAATGATACATTGCTAAAGCAATTTCTCATTTTGCCAAAACTTTTTAATAAGTGTTGTACACTTTTCAAGACACGAAAGGCCTCCTGCAGAAAGTTCTGAGTTAATTGACTGCCCTACTGATGGAGTGCTCTTGTTTAACGGGGATTGGGAACAGATTTACTCGGTATTAACAACGTTGACCTAGGGATTCGTGCGATATATCTTATGTCCCTGTTCTGAACTCATAACAAGACCAACTAAACAGCAACATTTTTGACTTATTTAACGCATTTACAGACGACCAATGAAATGTGGCCAGGATGATTAGGTTGTCTCTGAAGAGATGGAAAACATTGGTGGAAAAAAAAAAGAATATCCTGACTCAATATTTCCCTTAGCTATAGGATTCAGTTTGTTAAAACAATTAGTTTTTTGGTACAGGGTAGGGCATATTAACATTTTACCAAACAATTCCTGGTTTTCACGACCCTGGGAAAGAAGGCTTTCGAAAACATTGAAGGAAAAGGAGAAAAACATATCGTCAGCAAAGGCTTTCAGTTTGGACCAGTCTAGAATTTTGTCATTTGGTAAATAGTTAAAGGCTCGAACGGCACATATTTTTTGACACATGTCTTAAGAATGCGATGTTAGGAATTGAAGGCTCCATTTTGGTATACAGTTCGACAGAAGAATCTTTTTATCAATACTCGTAGATAAGATGGTTTAAACCATTGTATTGGACCAGGCTCGTTTAATACATCTGCAAAACCTTTCGATCTATGTCCACGCAGCCTGACATGAATCGAAACTTTTTTGTTATTTGTAAAATTGTATGCATGTCCAACGACTATTTTATCACGGAATTCAGACAGTTGTTCGACTAAATAAATTTTATGGGTCCATAATTACTGGTCTGCATCGCGTGAAAATGGACATTCGGACATCTGCGTTAAGTGTCGTCTTGGATCAGCCTGCGCAGTCCGCGCAGGCTAGTCCGCGCAGGCTAATCCGAGGCGACACTTTCCGTTTTTATGTAATTTTCTGTCTTGTGTAAGTATACTGAAGCAGAAAATCTAATATAGTCGTAAAAGGCCGTCTCGGATCAGCCTGCGCGGACTGCGCAGGCTGATCCAAGACGACACTTTACGCAAATGTCCGAATGTCCCTTTTCGCGTGTTGCGAAACTATGGGTTTTATTGGAATTTAACGCCGTGTTAACAGTTGCGGTCATATCATTGCGGTCAGTACACCTACGGACGTGTTTTCTCAGTGGCTTTCTCCCACAAGTACTGGCACACCATTCTTTCCAAGCATTTCTTACATGCATCAGAGGTGAAAGGCAAACAAAAAAAAATGGCCTCATCCGAGCATCGAACTAGCAAACAACAGGTCACAAGTCTGTAATCTTTACCATTGAGTTTGCTCGAGCGGTCTGCTTATATGATGGTTTAATACATGTACATCACGAGGTGCATTAAGATGCATGGTCCAAATTAACCTAGCCTTTTGCTTTTTATAGTAACTGCAATCTGATTTTGGACTGAGGCTAAATCCTTGATTCAATAAAATATATACAGATCTACTCTGACTTTGCCACTCGCCTAAAAGTAACATACTTTTTTTACCTCCAAGTTTTTTTTCTGTGGATTGATTTATTTCCCATGATGTCTAACAGTTTGTCTTGTAGTAGATATTATGAAAAACCTTATATGTTGTTTAACGTCGGTTTTAACATTACCATTTATATCGCGGCGGCAAAAGCACCTACAGTCTATGCTCTCTCACGGAGATTACCTCATCAGAACTTGCACAATATTCTTCTGAAGCCGCTCTTAGTACCTGTACTTTTACCGAAAAAGAATAGAAATATACAGGCTATAGACAGTTATCGAGTTTACAGGTCGTTATTCATTTTACCCCCTCATTTGCATCTTTATAAAGAAACAATTTCCTATAAACAAGACATTTTTATGTTTCGTTTTCCTCACATAATTACTCCTTGTTTCATTACCCACGTTAATTATTTGTCTGTTTCTTGGTATGAGATACGAGACGGAAAATGACCAGAACAAACTAGGTTAGTAGTACACCCACACCAAACCTCCGAAGATAACAGCAGTGGGTTTTGTTCATAGGCATCCGTCTTTTCCGGCTGTAATGTAGAGAAATGATCCTCCCCTACAAAATGACCAATGGGTCATTTCTCTACGTAAAAAAATGGTGCCTATGGGTCCGTAAAGTTGGCTTAACGCTCAGTAATCGACATTAAGCTCAACACCAGCCTTGTTGAGACAGCTCGACATTCCAGCTAAACGGCCAGCTCAACAGTAAAAATACATATACATGTCAAAATCAAAGTCCGTTGAGCAAGCATGACATTCCAGCTCAACGGCCAGCTCACCAGTAAAAATACTTATACATATGTTTCAATCAATGTCCGTTGAGCCAGCTCGACATTCCAGCTCAACCACCAGTTCAAGAGCAAAAATACATATATATCTCAAAACCAAAGTCCGTTTAGCGAGCTCGACATTTCAGCTCAACCACCAGCTCAACAGTAAAAATACTTATACATATGATTCGATCAATGTCCGTTGAGCCAGCTCGACATTTCAGCTCAACCACCAGCTCAACAGTAAAAATACTTATACATATGATTCGATCAATGCCCGTTGAGCCAGCTCGACATTCCAGCTCAATCGCCAGCTCAGCAGTAAAAATACTTATACATATGTTTCAATCAATGTCCTTTGAGCTAGCTCGACATTCCAGCTCAACCACCAGCTAAAAAAAAAACACACAGCAAAAATACAAGATCCATGTACGTTCAGCCAGCTCGACATTCTAGCTAAACCACCAGCTCAACAGTAAAAATACTTATACATATGATTCGATCAATGCCCGTTGAGCCAGCTCGACATTCCAGCTCAATCGCCAGCTCAACAGTAAAAACACTTATACATATGTTTCAATCAATATCTGTTGAGCCGGCTCGACATTCCAGCTCATCAACCAGCTCAACAGCAAAAATACATATATATCTCAAAATCAAAGTTCGTTGAGCCAGCTCGACATTCCAGCTCAAGCGCTAGCTCAACAGTAAAAATAGTTATATAAAAGTTTCAATCAATGTCCGTTGAGCCAGCTCGACATTCCAGCTCAACAACCAGCTCAACAGCAAAGCTCAAATATCTCAAATTTAAAGTCCGTTGAGCCAGCTCGACGTTCCAACTCAAGCGCTAGCTCAAAAGTAAAAATACTGTTTCGATCAATGTCCGTTGGGCCAGCTCGACATTCCAACTCAACCACCAGCTCAACAGCAAAATTACACATATACATTTCAAAATCAAAGTCTGTTGTGCCAGCTCAACATTTCAGCTCAACCGCCAGCTAAACAGTAAAAATACTTATACATATGCTTCGATCAATGTCCGTTGAGCAACCCAAATTTCCAGCCCAACGGCCAGCTCAACAGCAAAAATTCATATATACCTCAAAATCAAAGTCCGTTGAGCCAGCTCGACATTCCAGCTCAACCGCCAGCTCAACAGTAAAAATACTTATACATATGTTTCGGTCGATGTCCGTTGAGCCAGGTCGATATTCCAGCTCAACAGCCAGCTCAAAGGTAAAAACACTCATACATATGTTTCGATCAATGTCCGTTGAGCCAGCTCGACATTCCAGCTCAACGGCCAGCTCAACAGCAAAAATACATACATATGTCAAAATCAAAGTCCGTTGAGCCAGTTCGACATTGCAGCTCAACCGCCAGCTCAACAGTAAAAATTCTTATATATATGTTTCAGTCGATGTCCGTTGAGGCTGCTCTACATTCCAGCTCAGCAGCCAGCTCAACAGCTCAGACATATGTATAAGTAGTTTTACTGTTGAGCTAGCGGTTGAGCTGGAATCTCGAGCCGGTGTAATGCAGAGAAATGACCCCCATTACAGAGTGACCCACGGTCATTTCTCGACGTAGAGAAATGAATAATGGTCATTTTGTAATGGGGGTCATTTTTCTGCATTACACCGGCTCAACGGATGGCCTTTGAGCTGGAATTTCGAGCTGGCTCAGCGGACTTTGATTTTGATATATATATGTGTGTATTTTTGCTGTTGAGCTGGCTCAACGGACATTGATCGAAGCATATGTACAAGTATTTTTACTGTTGAGCTAGCGGTTGAACTGGGATGTCGACCTAGCTAAACGGACTTTGATTTTGACATATATATGTATTTTCGCTATTGAGCTTGCGGTTGAGCTGAAATGTCGAGCTTGCTCAACGGACTTTGATTTTGACATATGTATGTATTTTTCCTGTTGAGCTGGTGGTGAAGCTGGAATGTCGAGCTGGCTCAACGGACATTGATCGAAACATATGTATAAGTATTTTTACCGTTGTGCTGGCGTTTGAGCTGGAATGTCGAGCTGGTTCAACGGACTTTGATTTTGACATATATATGTATTTTTGCTGTTGAACTGGTGGTTGAGCTGGAATGTCGAGCTGGCTCAACGGACATTGATCGAAACATATGAGCTGGCGCAACAGGGCTGGCGTTGAGCTGAATGTCGATTTCCGAGCGTTGAGCCAACTTCATGGACCAAATATACATGTATATACGAAATACAATCAAATGCAGCTATCTTTACCAACGCAGACACATGTCATTGCGATGCACAGTGTCTGATGAGTATATCCAGGCTTTTATTTCCCATTTATCTTTCTCGTTATCAATTATTGTTGCGCCGGAAAAACGGCGGCCCTGTACTTTTTATTCGCTTTTAAAAAGTACCTATAGAGGCGCTATTTCAAAAACAACTGATTTTTGGCGCCATTGATGTTATGAATCAACATTTTCTTGTTTAATACTTTGTTTAGGTTAGGTTTACGTTACGGGCACCGTATCTTACTTAAAACCAAAAATTTTGCGTTGTCTCGCGAGACTTGTTTATTTTCTTACCAGAAATACAGAAGAGTGCTCAAAGACAGATAACTCTACCCGACTGGCAATAATGAGTATTGGGTCTACGAGTTTCAGTTTTCGTTGAAAAAAAATCGGTGAAAAGAAAGCATAAATGTAAACACTGGCAAAACACTTGCTTGTTGAATTTATAGTTCATAGTTTATCAATAATTAGGAAAAACATGATGAATGAAAAAAAATCCTTGATCTCCTTACGAGCGAGTATGCAATTCTGACATGCGTACACAATAGAATCATTTACAGAATGATAACGTGAAAAAATCCAATTAAAAGATAAAATCATGAACTGTAGTTGTTTTCTTCCAATTAACCCTTTAGCGACGTCAACGACCTTAACGAAGAGGGGCGTTTTGAAAACATTCTGGGAAAAGAAGAAAATGCTGGTAACCGGCATTTTCTCCTTTTCCCACAATATTTTCAAAACTATCAAAGACAAATTTTGTCATTATAATCCCCCATTAATTTGTCTTCTGCAAATATTTTTAACTTGTACTGGTTTAAAATTCCATTGTAAGGTGAGGAGTAAACCCTTATTCTGCTAAATGATTACAAGGAATATTGTCAAACGATGGTAAACCCCAAAAATTGCGATTTCATAATTATTTTGTCATTTTGTAGGTCATTGCAGTTCCAATATCACATTGCGGGTTCTTTGCAGTCTGGTTTTGATCGACACTGGCTGTAAAAGAATGTTTAGTTACGTTTAGAAGCTTAACTCATTACCAAGCAGTCCCGGATTTGAACGACCTTTGGAAATTCCAAAGAAGCCTTTTGAAAACATTGTGCAAAAAAAAAAGGAGAAAATGCTTGTAAGCAGCATTTTGTCCTTTTCCCATGTTTTCTACCCAATCCAAGTCAGAAATCATTATTTGAGCTACATTTAAATTGTTGACTATAAATACTTTCAGTCTGGTCCGATCCAATTTTTTTGTCGTCTGGTATAGGCTTAAGGGTTAAAGTATCCACATTTAGCTTCAAGGTGATTGCTTACGTGTCTTGCTTCATTGGAACCTCTTGATGAGTGTAAGCCCGGCCTACTTGAACGGAATATGGATCTTTATTGGTGATCTATTGCCCGAATTAAACAAGACCGCATGTTGTTGTCTTGTTTCGTTAATTCTTTACAACATTTGTGAGAAATAGAAATTCCTGGTGATGAATAGTTTCCTTTTTTTCCGCATGTGGAACCATGAAATTTTATGAAAGTCTGACGATAAAATAGCATGTCACAGATGTCTTAAAATTCTATATAGATTTCACGGGGACACCTTCCTGCGTTGTTGTCAAAGAATTGATGGTGTTCTAGAAAACAGACAGTCGAATCGATAAAGGTCAGTAGGTATTACTGCTGTTAATCAATTAATCAGCTGTAATTTCTTTTTACTTAGTGAAACAAATTACTCACGCAGGATAAGCTAAAGACTATTTACCATGCATTATAGAAAAATTTCAAACTCAAAAGCAGGTTCTAACCCAGAGACCAATATCACCGTGACCATCATCTTTTATGCACAAGTATAATTATGATGTTATCTGAGAAGCTGAGATTCTTGTCAAGACTGCTCATGAATAATTTCAGATATTTACGCTTTCCCTGGCATATATTTAAGCATAGCCCTGGCCTTTGAGGACGGCTTAGATCAATATATTACGTTTTGTGCAGTCTGATCTTGCATCGTTACCGCCCGCTTGTTTAGTCAAGCTTACTACATGAAAAATCTTTATGGGTTTTAGTTGGTTGCATACTCAGGCATTGATACAGGTCGGGTTTTATATATATGACAATGAAAGAGGCAGAGGATGGTAATATGCAAATGAAGAAAGGTTCTTAAGCTAAATTCTATCTTTTATTAGATATATTTTATTGTCCGATACAATGCCATATAAACCTAGTTCTGTATTCATACATGTGATTGTATGAGACGTTGAAAGAATATGCAGACATCCCTGGAGAATGAGGCATATTGGAATGGTCTTGATGAATTGTTCTCCTAAAATCCAAATGCAGCTGCGCGTAAAATATTAACCCTTTACCCCATAAGACATTCTATTGTATCTCTAATTGACCCTAAATAACAGCAAAAATGAAGCCGTTTCTTATGTGTATATGACACCTTTTGATAGCATAGAAAACATTGTGACAAAAGGTGAAATTGCTCGTCACGAGCAATTTCACCTTTTGCCACAATGTTTTCCAAAGGCTCCTACAAGCAATGCGTAGAAATCAGTATCTATGAAGTAAAAGGTTAATAGAACTAACACTTACGTTGAACAGATTTGGATACTTACTAGTATTTTTTCTTGTCATTTTGTGTTGTAGTTTTAAGTATTTCATCGATTAAATCTCACACGCTCGTCTTTACAATTTCTTGAACATTTTATGTATGAATTGTTCAATGTCTTTGAATGCAATTATATAGAAATGTGCATTTAATCATGTAAAATGCATTTGAATATTTATAAGGGCGTGTTTGTTATGACAAAAGCACTTTATTGTCCTAGTACTTTCCCTGCCGTATCACTGTTGTCTGATGAATAGTCTCGATGTAAGAAGCTGTGATTTAAGGCATAAAGAAATACTTGGGATCAAATACAGTCCAAGGCATCTTGCCTCAATAGCCACATCTAATAAGTGCCCACCTGCATAAAGCAATGTCATAAGTCCATAGAGTGTACTTATGTATAGGAGGCACAAGATAATCCCGTATTAAGTACACCCATTTCGAGTGTCCCATAGATAGACTAGATTCTCATACAGATGCATGTTGGACTGTGTATTTTGTAATAAATAAACCGTACTCTGCGAAAAAGAGGCTCGAGACACGTATCATATACCAAGAAGGTCATCACATAACCATGAATCCTTGAAAAAAATATGTCTGACAATCAACTGAAATATGTGGCATTAAGATCTTTTGCTATGCAGAAAAAATTGCAAATTGCAAAAATGTTTTGATCATGACACCCTGCCTGCACTGCGAAAGTTGACATGGGCCATGCTCTGGCAAAATGGGGCTTAATGCATCTTTGAGATACGCGATACCAGCCGAGTCATCACATAATTATGGTTTCATTAGAGCCACTTTTTTTCAATAATCGACTTTATCATGTGGTCCATTGGTCAATGGACAAACAGAAAATTGACCTATAGCGAAAAGTTTTGGTCCAGGTCAGCCAGGCTGACCCTGGGTCGATACTTTTCGCAGATGCATTAAGCCCCCTTTTCACAGAGCATAACTCAAATGCATTAACCCCCCCCCCCCCCCCTTTACAGAGGATTACCAACTATTTTTTAAGTGTACCCGTCGTAAGTATAAATCTTGGATTTAATTTACCGCTTCAAGTTTGTTCAGTACAGTCTTCAAGGGGTCTGTAATGGTCTTCGAGATGATACGCCTTATCTGGATTAAACGATATATAAAATGGAGACATTTTAAAAAGGCATTCTCTTGTTTGGTATAAGCCCGGAAGAACATTTTACCAAATACTTTAGATTCGATTTTTAAACCAATCTACGTCTTATGGTTACTTTAGTAAACATCTCTTACGTGCTTCTGTGTAATAAGACTTTTCTTAAGTAACATCCGTCTCTAGTTTCAACATTTTTACGCTGGAAAAATTAATGGATTATTCCTGTCTCGCACAGACACGAGTTCTAACGACCATTAAAAAAAACTTTTGAAAAAATTGCGAAGATGTTGCCAGAGACAAGCATTTTCTTCCTTCTCCTCGTTGTTTTTCTTTTTCTATTTGAGACACCAGTTAAAACCTGTAAGCAACTTTTGATCTGTCGTCTATTGTAATCTGTTGTTATGTGGAGGGGATACGCCACGGGGAATTACCGAAAAGAACTATACTGGATGTTGATGCAAGCAAACCTCTCCCAATCCCCTTCAGCTCAACATCAGCCTTGTTGAGCCAGCTCGACATTCCTGCTCAACTGCCAGCTCAACAACAAAAATATTAGATCCACAGCCAGCTCAACAGCAAAAAAAACCCCACATATATATGTAAAAATCAAAGACCGTTACGCCAGCTTGACATTCCAGCTCAACGGCCAGCTCAACAGTAAAAGTACATAAATATGTCAAAATCAAAGTCCGTTGAGCCAGCTCGACATTCCAGCTCAACGGCCAGCTCAACAGCAAAAATATTAGATCCATGTCCATTGAGCCAGTTCGACATTCCAGCTCAACGGCCAGCTCAACAGCAAAAATATTAGATCCATGTCCATTGAGCCAGCTCGACATTCCAGCTCAACGGCCAGCTCAACAGTGCAAATACTTATACATATGTTTCCATCAATGTCCGTTGAGCCAGCTGGACATTCCAGCTCAACAGCAAATAATTTGCAGTTAATTTGACCTTGACTTAGATCCTACGACCGTAACTGACTGCGATTTCGACATAAACATGTATGTATTTTTACTGTTGAGCTTGTGGCTTGCGGTTGAGCTGGAATGTCGTGCTGGCTCAACGGAAAAGAATCTAGTATTTTTGCTATTGAGCTGGCCGTTGATTTGGAATGTCGAGCTGGCTCAAGGGACTTCGATTTTGACATATATATGTATATTTGCTGTTGAGCTGGCCGTTGGGCTGGAATGTCGAGCTGGCTCCATGGAGTTGGATTTTGACATATATATATGTATTTTTTGCTGATGAGCTGGCTGTTGAATTGGAATGTCGAGCTGGCTCAAGGTAGTTCGATTTTGACATATATATGTATTTTTGCTGTTGAGCTGGACGTTGAGTTGGAATGTCGAGTTGGCTCAACGGACTTTGATTTTGACATATTTATGTATTTTTACTGTTGAGCTGGCCGTTGAGCTGGAATGTCAAGCTGGCGTAACGGTCTTTGATTTTTACATATATATGTGTTTTATTTTTGCTGTTGAGCTGGCTGTTGAGCCGGAATGTCAAGCTTGCTCAACGGACATTGATCGAAACACATGTATAAGTATTTTTACTGTTGAGCTGGTGGTTGAGCTGGAATGTCGAGCTGGCGCACCGGACATTGATCGAAACATATGTAATTTCTTTTACTGTTGAGCTGGCGGTTGAGCTGGAAAGTCGAGATGGCTCAACTGACTTTGATTTTGACATATATATGTATTTTTACTGTTGAACTGGCCGTTGAGCTGGAATGTCGAGCTGGCTCAACAAGGCTTGTGTTGAGCTGAATGTCGATTACTGAGCGTTGAGCCAACTTCACAGACCCAAATAATGTCAACATAACCCATCCCCACGAACCTATATATCATTTTTGAATACAGTTTTAGTGAAATAGGCAAAATTACAATTCCTGAGCAATGGTGGTTATCGATGATGATTTAGACAATCAGACATAAGGATGGGTGGATAGCATACAATGTGATCAAAGAAAATCTTCTGTAGGAGGCAGTATGTTTTTCTTATTGCTGGATCAGCTCGTTACTAATGACTAACTTATCCTGAAATAATCAGTTAACTCGGTATCGATTAACCCCTTTCTCGGCAATGGACGAAGAAAGTAATTTGTGGACGGCAAAGACCAACATCAGACTGCATATAAAGTGCATTCTATAATTATGGGGGGGGGGGTTGTAATATTTTCAGCCGAAGGAGGTCCAGCTTATATATTTGATGCTGAATGGAGTCAATTCTGTTTGCTTAACCTTTTACTCCATAGGTACTAATTTCTACGAATTGCTTGTATGAGCCTT
The DNA here is from genome assembly GCA_943736015.1 of Tridacna crocea. Lineage (NCBI taxonomy): Eukaryota > Metazoa > Mollusca > Bivalvia > Cardiida > Cardiidae > Tridacna > Tridacna crocea. Next base: position 47,877,122 of record OX031067.1, on the reverse strand, counting down.
TAGAAAACATTGTGGCAAGAGGTGAAATTGCTCGTGACGAGCAATTTCACCTTTTGTCACAGTGTTTTCTGTGCCATCAAAAGGTACCATATACACATAAGAAACTGCTTCATCCTTGCTGTAATTTAGGGTCAATTAGAGATACCATAGAAATGCCTTATGGGGTAAGGGGCTAATAAACATGTGTACAAGCTTACCTCATCACCCTTGCAAAACAAAACAACAGAAGACGACCCAAAAATATATTTGTAAAACGTTAATAATAAACAATATCCACAAATGCACAATTTGAAAACATCGTGACAAAGGCAGACATTAATCATTTCGAGCAATGTCTCCCTTTGCCACGATGTTTTCGAAACCCCTGACTATTTCAAGACGTAAATAGGTTGTCGGCGAATGCGAATGTATAACTATCCTCTTTATCAATGGTTTATTCTGATCTTGTCTAAATAGGAAACCCAGTATTGACAAATCCTCTTTGCTTAGTATTAGCATTAGCTTGGCATTTCTTAGCTTAAACCTTTACTCGGCTAATTGACATGATTAGTGGATCTTCTCATTATTTGAGATGGACCGGATATGCTAAAGTTTGAGCATTTACCTGCTCATGGAATAACGTAGACCCAATATCAAAAGATTACGGAAAATATCCTGTATCTTGAATTTTAACGAGTCTACTCAGGTTATGAAAAATCACTACCGGGGGAAAAAATGAAACCTTTCGCTCTCAAAAAAAAATGCATGGTTCTTTTACCGAAATGTTTTTTTTTTCTTACAATACCTTGCTTCTCTTGAAGTGTTTTTCATTTGAAAAACTGTGTTATGTTTATGTAAAATTTCATCTTAAATTCAATTATTAATAGTGCACCTATTCACTCTTTCAGTCATACTAAGGTACCCGTGTAGTGCCTAACATATTCTTTGTGTTTTAGTTGATACTAATGTATACGGTGATCATTTACGTATTTCGATCACTGTTTAACCTTTTACCAAACAATCCCTGGTTTTTACGACCCATGCGATAGAAGCCATTTGAAAACATTGTAGGAAAAGGAGAAAATGCTGGTTACCAGCATTTTCTATTTTTCCTACAATGTTTACTAGCCTGTTGGAGGCAAATTATAATTTTTGGGTTACATGTATTTTGTTGTCTGCGAGTGTTTTGAGTTTGGACCAGTCTAAAATTTTGTCGTTTGGTAAAGAGTTAAGTTGTAATTTGTATCATAGCTCCTCTTCTGTTCTGTTGATTTTGGCTCACTGTTTCCACAAACAGGTCATGACACTTAGGAAAGGCTAATGGTATACTTTCTGGAACGAAAGCCGACGTAAATGATCGTTCGTTAATAGCGTTGACAGATCGTTTGTTAATGATGTCTACAGTGCAGACTGATAAATACAGTTCTTACCTGAAGTTAACAGAAGTTACGTGCATTTAAGTAAAAAGGCAGTTACGTTTAGTTCAAACATGCATTGGAGCCATGCTCTGTGAAAAGGAGGTTTAATGTAAGACCTGCGTAATGGAAAACAGTTATTTCCACAAAAAAATATCCTGCAAAATTAGCTATAATTAAAGATGAATATTATTGAACTACTTTCACTGATTCATTTTTTCCTTTTTTTCCTTCTTTGCATTATCATTTATAAATCTAAAACCAGTCTATTCTCAATTAAAAAAGAGATAATAACTACGTCCCTTTTCAGAAAACACACGAAAGTATCAAAAAATAATTTCGAGATAGACATAAACGGAATTTCTGATCCGTTAGAAATGTGCAAAAATATAAGTTCTGCATAAATCCTTATTTATCCTTATTTATCAACCAATTAGAATTTTTGTCCCACGTTCATCGGAAGTCCATTACACAGGTTTTGCCTTGATGCATCTGCAAAAAGCATCGGCCAAGGGCAGCTTGCGCAGTTCGCGCAGACTGACCCTGGTCGATATTTTTTGCTATTGGTCATTTTTTCTGCATGTCAAAGGAGCGGTCTACCTAGTGAATCAGTTGAATGGGAGAGAAAATGGGTATTACGGATCCATAAGTCATTATCTCCCGCTAGATGGCATTCTATAAATACTCATTTATCTAATTCGGGCATCCTGGCTACAGAACCGAACCACTTGCCTACGCGATAACCGTTACTTTAAATTTAAAACTAAAATAAACGTTTACTCAATAAAAAGGCTACCTCGTGTAATTCACTCAGCTATGATCAGCCATTTAGAGAAATCTGGAGCTAAAGCAGGTCTCATTTCTCCTCAAACGTATTGATAAAAGCTATTTTCAACACTGCTACTTTATAGAGCGTAATATTACATTCTGCCCGCTTTCGGGGCTAGTGATGCGTCATATAAGACAGTCGAATCTTCGAAGAATATGACATGCGCAGACAACATTCCATTGGTATGTGATGACTTGATAGATATAGTACAACACGCAGATGCAGTAAACCGTCTTTTCCTTAGAAATTCATTGTAAATCAATTTCTTATATCGTACATCACTTTCTGTCAATGGCTGTTACTTGGAAGCCTTACGAGTACTAGCGCCAACATGTGGGGTAATGCTTAAGTCAAGGGGAAACAGCTATCGAGATTGATTGTCATTAAGCTGTAAGAACTTCTGAACAAGTGTGTCATTCATAAAACGTATAGTAAACGGCTATTCTAATCATTTTAAAAGTCATTTTCTAAAGTAAGTGCAATAAGTGCAAACATAAGGCAAAAGTAAAGCTAGAGAGAGAGAGAGAGAGAGAGAGAGAGAGAGAGAGAGAGGGGGGGGGGAAAGAGAGAATGACGCTAGACAGTAACACAAATTCCAATTCCAAAGTTATAAAATCGTGAATGTGTACAGGCATTGTTGAGGAATTCCCGCGGCGAAAAAGACAGAAATAACGTCCACCCAACTGTAAGAAGATTAGAAGATTTCCATTAAGCTATCATTAAATGAAATGGTCACTAATTCTGTTTGTCGTTCGGCTGAAAACCATTTTCGAACACCCCGCAATAAGTAAGCACTCACGCGTCAGCTTTAATTTGTTTTATTTCTTCCGCTGTATACAATAATATCATATCAAAATTCAGGTCTATCTCTTGATAATATTTCATAGATATGAATGCAAAACTATCTAATTTGCAAAATTATATGGACAAAATTTCGTTTAAAAATAAGGAGAAACCCACATTCTATATGTTACTTTGCATGAGCCATTTGGAACGATCACCTCAGGCTCTTCCGGAGCCGGTCATAACTAAACAAGGTGCTGCAGAATTGGAAAAGATATACTCATTAATATGTACTTTTTGTGCAAGCAAATTTTATCATTCGAAAAGAAACTTTATTACAATGAAGATGAAAATACTGTAAATATCATTGGCAAATGTTTAGACCTATACATGGTAACAAGTTTGGCATTTACTGTTCTTTACGTCTTTGGTAAAAATGTGGCGTTTTGAGTTACATACAAAGCTACCATTCAAACTGTTCCTCTTTGAATGTACAACATGTCTTTTTGCACCAACACCATTCGATACACAACCGTTTGTGTTTGTGTTCTTCAACGACAAGCGTCCGTTGGGCTGGAAAAGATTCATATCACAATGTTTAAATTGAGTATTTGTAGAAATATTAGCTGGATCACAACTAGTAGTTAGTTGACGGAAACTTACATTGTCATTGACTGACGAGCTATTCTTTCTAAACAAACCTGCGTCACTATAAGCTTTTCTACAAAACTCCGATTGTCGACTTCTTTCTGATGGCCTCTTATGAGTCGACCATCGAAACCTTTCCCGGATAGAACTTACTGATATACTTCTTAGATATTGTCCATGCCCGCAGCAAAATATTTCTTTATAGAGAAGTCGAAATTTCCGGCTCATTGCCATGTAGATTATAAAGTTCACGGATGAGTTGATGGTTTCCAGCAGAAATGTAAAGGCCGCTATGAAGTTAAATAGATTCTTCTTTTTTCCTAACCGTGAGTAATTTGGCCAGATGTGGGAAGCGATGCTGTTTAAAGCTCCTGGTAGAATGCAAATGAAGAAGATAAAGGAAACCGTGAGTAGCATTATGGTGATACGAGTTTGTCCATTAGAGTTAAGATGCTTCCTCTCCTTGTCTTTTGCGGTCAGTTTGACACTGTCCTCGCGGTCCATGGCGCTCATTTCTCGTCGCTTCTTCCAATTTTTATGTAAAATTCGAATCATGAGTGTATTTAAAATAGGAATGAGAACCAAAGGTGTAAATCGGAACACAATATTTAGAAATGTCCCATAGACTGTGAAAAATTTCCTATTGTTGATGAAAAAATCTGTTGTTGCCATTATTGTTCTAACATTAGTTGTTGTGCTGTTTGAATAGATTTCTTTGGCTTCGTATTTCAAACTTAATGGAATGAACAGTACCATTGTAAAGACATAGATGCACGCTACACAAATACACGTATTTCTATTATTGCAAATGGATTTTGCTCTCATTGGAAAATAGACTGCTACAAATCTTTCAGCACAAAGCAGTAACGTCAACCAGGAAGTAATTCGCGCGGTGACAACACTTCCGTAGGCACCAACAACAGGATATACATGCGCACGCAATGTTTCGCCTCCGTTTGGATCAAACTTCCGGTACACGTTCATGCCAGTGTATATCAAACAATGGATAAGGAACAGTGTATCTGAGACGCATAAAGCTGCCAGCACATAATTTACTTGATTGCGCATTCGCTGGTGAAATAAAACACATAAACTGAGAATGTTTCCTATTGAACCCAGGAGACAAAATATTGGGATGAGAATAATACCGCTGACTAATAACATAGCTTTCACTTTTTCCTCTGAAATATCTCGGTCGTCCATGGTGGAAGGTGAACAATCCAAGTCTTCATAAACATCCGAACCATTTTCACCGAAATCCATCCCTTTTTGTATTATTGTCAAGGTGATGTAGCTTTTTCCTGTCATGGAGTTGGCCAACTTCCTGTGAGGAAAAAAAAAGGAAATTTTTCATCACCAAATATATAAACCAAATTTTTTTCTGCGACTGACAAAATGATAGAGAAGGCTTTTGGAAAAAAATGTGGGGAAAAAAAGGAGAAAATGCTGGTTACCATAGTCAAAAGTTTGGTCGTCTGATAGAGAAATTAATCCTTTACCACATAGTGACGTGTTTTACGATCCTGACAAAGAAAGCGTTTGAAAACATGTAACCAGCATTTTCTCCTTTTTTCACAATATTTTTCACCCTATCAAGGCCAAATTTTGTCATTCGGGCGATCTTTAAATTGTCGTCTTCAATATGGAAAATCTCTACGGTTCTGTCTAAAATCTTATCGTCTGATAAAGAGTTTAGGAGTCCGAGTTCTTGGTATTATTTTTCAAATAATTTTAAATAGTTTATACTATTTGATTTACTTTGTCTGCAAACCCTTTTTAAATACATCGTTTTACAAATGAGTATTCAAGAAAAATAGACGGTTTAGGTAAAAACACTAAAGAAATAAATTCGACCGAAGAAAATCTGACTAAATGACTCAAGGGAAACTTTTACCAAATGATGTAAAAGCTAATATATCTTTTTCACAGAAGGTAAATAGATCTTCCTAAAAATATCTTGAAACATTTTACCATTATGTATGATGAGGTTCACATTGAAATGATCGACAACACAGAAATTAGCGAAAAGTAATGTCCGCAGAGAATTTGCTACGACCAACTGCAGCGCTCTACTTTTTTTTTATTTAGTGGTGAAAAGCATATAAACTGTCCACATGGTAGATCCAAAGCTCTAGATAAGAGGGAGTGATGGTATTCTAAATCCATTATTTCTCTTCCAAACCCTATGTTGTCGGTACTCATTAGAATCGTCTCAATGAGAATTTTATTACAGGTATTTGCATTCTGCATAGAATATCGATCCATGTTTATCATCGTCTGCTGTAAATTTGTTGCGGGGAATTACGGGTTGAATTACTCGTATAATTGATTATATTGGATTTACTTTAACTCTTTAGCAAATGACAAAATTTAAGACCAGTCCAACTTGAAAGCACTTGCAGACGACAAAATAAAAGTAACTCAAAAGTTGAAATTTGTTTCCAGCAGGGTAGAAAACATTGTGGGAAAAGGAGAAAATGCTGGTTACAAAAAAATACAGACGACAAATTTAATGGCGTTAATATGATTTTATTTGTCGATGAAATTGTAGAAAACAATTTTGGAAAAAGGAGAAAATGCTGACTTCCAGCGTTTTCTTCTTTACCCATAATGTTTTCAACATCCATATTTCTCAGGGTCGTTAATATTTGTGATTGTGTGGTAAAAGATTAAACTGCCCAAATAATTAAACGAAAATTTATAGCCAACAGTTAGAATCCAAATATTGCGATTACAAGATTCTATTTGTCTGAAGGTGTCACTACATCCAACAACGATAAAAGATCAGACGACACGTTTGAATGTTAGCTTCATCATTAAAACATTTTGAGTAGGCAGGGACTGTTCTGCCACTCAATAACGTCATTTATGCATGCTTGTCAAGATTACACACAATTCTAATTGATTTAGCTCATTTTATAATGATCTTTTCGACACAGAATTTCATATTATCATCTTGTAAAACAGACATGCGTGCTAAATGACTAGAGCTGTCAATGCGCCATAAAACAACATTCATCCATTAGAGAGTTACTTCAGAATATCAACATTTTGCAGTTAATCGTTTGCCCTTGTTTCTAGGACTAAGAGGAAGAACATTGTTGGCAAATAAGTGAATACTGAAAAAAAGAATTTTCTTCAAAGACAAATTTCATCATTTGAGTCCAAATTGATTTTTCGTCTGCAAATGCTTCAAATAAGATGCGCTTACAATGGTGTCATCTTGAAAGATATTATTAGATATTGCGTTGAAAAGAAATGTTATGTCTTACAGTACACACTTTTTCCACGTTAAACTGAAATTAAAAAAAAAATGTCATCTGTCAAATCTTTTTTTAAAAATACATATTCCAAAAAAATAAAAGCTTTCATAGTTTTACCTGTGATAGTATCCACACTATTTCGTATGTTTTTACTTGAATATAATATTCCGTGAGCAAGGGGAGACTTAAGTCCTCTCTTCAGTCATTAACTTTTTAATCAGCACAGACAAATCCAAGCACCTACGTACATTATTGTACTTTAAAATTTTATGGTTCTTTTGTTTATTTACAGTATAGTCATATATGTTAAGTTAGTAGAATCCAACTTCTTTCTTCTTTCTCTCTCGAATAATTCCATGGTAACTAGTAATGAACAGTTTCGTTGTTTTTATTACTTCCGCCTATGTGCATGTTTTGCCAATTGTTTATTGTAAAGCTCTTTGGCCACCGATCTGTGTTATGTCTAGCAAGTCATTGATCACCTGAAGAAAACGAAAAAAATTTAAAAACTGTTATAAATACCAAACTTATTCATAACATCATTTTATTTTTGAGTGTGTTTCTCATTGTGGATACAATGAATAAATGTTTTATTTCGCGCTGCACTATGTAAATACAATGAATAAATGTATAATTTCGTGTTGCACTATGTAAATACAATGAATAAATGTATTATTTCGCGCTGGTTCTCTAAATATTTCATTCAATTATTGTATAAAAAATCATACGGAGCTATAAATCATCCAAAGGAACACCCAGAGTGTACGTCAGAGCTACTCTTCGACGCTAGCTCACTAATAAATCAATGGAATAACGACCATGCTTTATAGCGGCCAACGGGCTGCTGTATTCTATTGACCCTTATAACGCTAGGCGCCATTGAATGCGCTGCTGCGGACAATATAGGGTAAGATCAGACAGCACTGAACATGCCGTCTGATCTTGAATCTACACTGTTCGATATGGTAATATAACAGTTTTGAAATCGCCAGATTAGGATTTTTTATAATTTTTTTCATTTTATTTTTCTTTTCGCAGCTTTACGATATTTGCGTTAACTATAGATAAACTTAAATTGAACTTTCATGACGGTTTAAATGACATTCACTGAAATCAAGAAAAAGTTTTATCAAACAGACCTGACTAAACAAGCAGGAGTTAAACGGAGATTACAGCAGGCTTAGAACTTATTGCAAAAGTTCTTGCCTTTGGCCATTGCACGACAAAACAGTAAATGTTAACCCTTTTAATGTTTATCACAACTGTAGAGGTTGGTATGGCAAGGGTCGACAAAGACCGTGCAAACTGTGTCTGATCATGCTTCATATGTAGACAAGTCTAAGTTTTTGCCATTTGGTAAAGAGTTAAACTAAAAATATCAGTATGTATTATTATCTTAGCTTATATACTAGTTATCTATTTGTTATTTCTTGTGCTAAGATACATATTTAACACACTACATAGTCTTTTGTGTAAAGTGTCGTCTCGGACTAGCCTGCGCAGCCCATGATCTGAATTTAAGACTAATCTGAAACGACACTTTCCGTTTTAGTTCAACTTTCATTTTTTCCAAGTCTACTGTAGCTCAAAATCTAAAGAAGTCGTAGAGTGCGCAGGCTGATCCGAGACGACACTTTACGCAATTGTTCGAATATCCCTTTTCGCCTGTTGCAATCCAAATGCTTTTCCTACTGTAGATTTAGTCTCTATTCAATCTACGTGAAGAGTGGCTTTTTTCAGGTTTTAACTGGATATATTGTCATGTACCTGTTTCTTACTGTATCCCTTTACCGAAATTTACAATATTGAGACATAAATAAATAAAGAAATAAATATGCTTGTGGAACAATGTCATGGTCAAGGCAAGTCAACAATGTAAATGGTCAAACAACGAAGACCAATCAATTATACTGCGGTAAGTATTTCCTTGGTTTTATCAAGAGTGCCACTTAACCTTATGCAAACTTCTGGCTGTCTTTGCACCACCCACTAAACATTACTCCATATATCAAACGCTTGGCTGTAAATGTTTTCGAATGCGAATGAAAAATCTGCATATCTGGTTCTAAAAATAGTCCCTGTTTATTGTTACATGTTTTTGAAGGATCCAAAACAACAAACAATATGAAAAAAAAAAGGAGATCCTATTTTGACAGAAAATTCTGAATTTCTTCCTGCAACAACGATCAGAGTTAAAATCGACAGAATAAATTTGCAACTGATTTCTTATCCTTTTCACTTGTAAGAACTTTTTCGAACGACGTAGATCAAGATGAGACCGCACTTTTAGTGTAGTATGATCTTTGATTTGCACCATCCACTACCTAAGAATTAGCTCTGATCGAAATCGTATATAATGGCCTTTGGAAACTTACGTTTAGATCTCGGTAAAATTCGATTTAACTTTATTTAGACGGTTGAAAATGAAAGAGTTCACATAACATGTTGCAGATCAATACTTAAATGTGGCTGAACTAATAAAAAAAATCTATGAAAGAGCAGAAAATATTGGAAATAAAAAAAAATATGGTTATTTGAATTTTCTGCAACTTTGAATAACCTTCTACCTCAGGGTCAATAAGACTCGAGATTGTTTGGAAAAGAGTTAAACAAGAAAACAAACAGGCAGCATGCAACAGTAGTCTACAAACACACTCCACAGCGGAAACACTTTAAAAGAACCCATTATCTACAAAGTTACTCTCCAGCCATTCAGCCAGAGTGAAGAGACGATTTTAAACCTATTTTACAATTCTGTTAAAAAAGAAATACTTTCAATCATTACATCGACTCTTCGAAGTGTTTGGAATTAGAGATAACTTTGACAATAACAACTAAGTTTTGACAATGGTCTCTGCCTACTTCCGTTAATAATCAGAGCAAATAGGGATTGGCTGATTGATTGATTGATTGATTGATATGGATTGTTGAGTTAGTTTTTAACTGACTGGCTGACTGACTGGTTAGTTTTTGATTGATTGATTATGTGACTGGTGCCTTACACCACTTTTAAGATTTCAGTTTACTTACTGCTACAGCACACTTACTCATATCTTTCCTAGATTCTCAGCAGTCGTTTAGTTTACACGTATTTATTTTACATCGATTGAGAAATAAGTTCTTTAAACTAATCTCTCTCGACTCTTCATTCTCATCAGTAAGAGGTTGGGCTCTGAAATGTCTCGCATAAGGATACACGCACAAAAATTTTGGCCATTCGAATGAGGAACAAGCCTTGAACTTGAACATACAGTCTGATTTTGGATTTCCTTCTGATAAGATTTTTTTCCCAAAAAGGTAAATGTGACGTAGCATTATTCGGGTTTTCACTGCCAGTTTGAAAGTTTGACTTATTTACAGGGATAAGGGCCAAAAACGCTATAATATGCTAATAGAATGTTTTATCTTAGGATACTCAGTATAAGTCAAAAGTTCATCATTGTTAGCTCATCAACCTGCTCTGTGCCCAAAACTGTCATGTCGATATTAAATCCAAAAGTATTGCTATCTCATTCATTTTTATGGGAGATAGCTCTTTATCGGACAGTGTAGATCCAAGACCAGACTGCACGTTCTGTGCAGTCTGGTCTTGATCTATACTGTCCGCAAAAGGTCAGCAAGTCTGGCTCAGCAGCCAAGGGTTGAATCTAAGTTAGGAACCAGTCATGCTGAGCAATCGATAGATGGTTAATACTTTCCATCGAATATTTCGATACCCCTATTAGTGTAGTCAATAGTTTTACGGGAGTTGTCGTTTAAAACTCTCTATGACATCTAACAGCTAAAGTATCATTTAAGGAGGAGAAAAACAGTAATGGCCAAGGTCACCAGAGAACCTGCACAAAACACTCAACACCTCGTGTCAAGTCAAAAAAAAAAAGTTACAGTCAAGTGGGCGTCAGCCATAAATTGTTTCTTGTTAGAATCTAGTTATTGTATCTATACTTGGTTTTATCTTTTCCATCGACACTCTTTAACTTATAGAGAAAAAAAATACACGCTTTTGTTCATTAAAGGAAAAGCTTTAGTTCCAGTCCGATCTTTTTTGTTCCATTACAATGAGCCACGATCTTGAAAAGGGGGAGGGGTTAATGCAACGCAGTGATGCTTGATACTAGGAAAGTTTTCATATATTTCCGGAACCTATAAATTCTATTTCGTATAACAACTGACAAATTATGATCCTTTGACGTGCACAGAACTGGACATAGAGCAATTGGCTTCGAGCTTTAGTCAGTACGGAATGTGCAGGCTGGCCTTGCTCGATACTTTCTGCAGATGCATTTAGTTCTCTCTTTCACAGATCATGGCTCTCACATTCGTATCCTGACGTTACAATGATAACGCAGCTTCACAGACGTTTTGTCGGAGATCCACACGTGAAAAGGAGTAATGATGGGAGTGTTTGAGCTTGGACACAGGCTACTAAAGGCATTGAACATTGAAGGAGGAACCAGCCGACAAGTTTAATGATATAAAGAAAATAATTCATGGTGCAGCAGGCTTTCCAGTTATACTAGTACTTGCTGAAAAACATATTGCAAAGTGAAAATTTTTTAGAATTGTCGATTTGAAAGCAGTTGCAGACAATAAGTTAGATGTGACCAATTTATTTTTCTTTTGTAATGGTGAATATCAATGTAAAAGACGTACACTCAGTTAACTATAACGTTTTGTAAAGTTTTTTCCCCCTAGGATCAATAAAATGCAGGGTTGATTTGTGAAGGATAATTTTTTAGCGGTCACGGGACGAAGAATGATTGCATGACATAATTTTCTCTCGTCAAACTTGAGAATTTCCTTTGCGTAATTAGTAGATTGTTTTATGTAAAATTAAACTGTTTAATGTTTCAAACAGGCGCCTTGTTAAATATAAATATGCTGACTTAATGCTTTTGTAGTGCTTGACTGCATGAATAGATTATATATGTGAAAACTGGTAGCCGGTGTAATGCAGAGAAATGACCCTCCCCTACAAAATGACCCATGGGTCATTTCTCTACGTGGAGGAATGACCCGGGTCATTATTCTGCGTAGAGAAATGACCCTCTTGGGTCATTTCTCTTCGTAGAATAATGACCCGGGTCATTCCTCTACGTAGTGAAATTACTTTTGGTGTCACTTCTCTACATAGAATAATGATCCGGGTCATTTTGTAGGGGAGGGTCATTTACACCGAAACTAAACATCGAAATACAAAGATAGTAAAGTCCGTTCCCCAGGAGAAATCTCATGAAATCGGACATTGCAGATCCATAATCAAACTGCACCTATTTTGCAGTCTGATATTAGTACACATAGTCCAAAAAACTTGAGGGTAGAGTAACGCTTCTAAAGAGACCTATCAGATATAATCCGAATTGTTTGTCCTTAAATTGTTAAGCGCTGCAGATCTTTGTAAAAAGAGTTACAAGTATTTGAGAACTTTGTACGCCAGCTCGTGACTTTTGGTAAACCAGAGGTCATGTGTGTGTGGATATTTAATTCCCCCAAAATGCCTAAGTTTACTGAGTTTAGAGATAAATTTTTGTTTAAAAGTCTAAAGTTAAGATGTTTTGGGAAAATGCATGCCAACTAGCCAAAAATAGCATATCACTTCATCGTTAACTAGAATGTAAATACACCAGTCCCAATTTTAACAGTTTCATTGCCAAATGATTTGAAATGAATGGGAATTTTATTTCTGGTGGGAAAAAAGGCGGATTTTTCACCTTATATCCCTCACGTTGAAATATCTTATTACAGTATTATCTATCGACAATTCACTGACACTCAAAAAGAGTTTTCACCCCTTATCCTGCTTTATAGCGTCGGTTTACTTCAAAAACCTCGAAAGTACAGCGTGAAACAAGCTGTAGTTACGAGGTTTTTGGAGTAAACCGACGGTAAGTGAAATGAAACTTTCAAGTCGTTAGTAAACAGCAAGATTTTACTATTCAAAGGTATCTTTTTGGAAAAGACTTTTCTTATCTGACAGTGTGGATCAAAGATCAGACTGCAGTCTGATCGTGATCTACATTGTCTGAAAAAGTTTTTTAAGTCGCTCTTAGCAGCCTATATGTGGCTTAACCTTATAGGCTTAACTTAACAATCCGACAGCACAGATCCAAATTGGACTACACGCCCAGTGCAGTCTGATTTTGATCTATGTCATCTGCAAAGATGCATATTTTCGCCTGTGGAGCTGAAATGTCAAGGTTCTAAATAAGGGTTCGTACTTGGTCCGCCTACAGAGGAAGTATCTGTCTGTCACGAAATTCTATTATATTTCTAGTCTGTTAATGACAGTTCTCCGAAGAATGAAAATGTAATTTACGAAATGGATCTACAAATAGAAAATGTCTGGTCATTCATTGGAAATTCTATACCACAGATGTAACGTGGCACCATAAACTGTTGGAACATAAAATATCATAAGGGCAGTCTTTTCAATTCTTTCCATGCCAACTAAAAATGGTCAAACTTCGTTCACTCCTAACTCTTATTGTACTCTTTTGCCTCTGTGCATAAATAAATATTGTTAATTGTTAAGGCTTGTTGTTGTTGTTTTTCTTTCTAGTTACGCTTGGTTGTAACAGAAACTGGGGCTCGTCCGGGATTGATTATCTAGTAATTTTGAATATACTTTGATATTATTCTGAATATGTTAAAGTATTAAGTTTATTAGATAATAAATAGTAATGTAAAATAGAATTTGAATTTCATCCTACTGAACCATCAAAAAGCAATCATGTCTTTTGATCTTGAAAAAATTATTGCTGAGCCGCCACAGCAGTTGTTAAATTTGGCAAAAAAAGTCTGATTTGTTACTTCTCATAAACTGACTGCCATTAAAGGTACTTTGTTAATGCCAGAAGTTAAGAACTCAATTGTTGAGTTTTTGGTTGACGAAGAAATACTTGGCTCGTCTGCTCTGTCTCTTATTCTTGTGTCTGAGACAGACGTTAAAACTAATTTTGAGTTAGAAAAATTAAAACTGTAGATGGAAAAAGAAGAAGAAGAAAAAAAAAAATCAAAATTAGAACAAGAAAAAAGAATGAAAGAAAAAGAATTAGAATACCGGTATGCTGAATTAGAAGAAATAGAAAAGGATAGGCAATTTCTGAAAATGAAATAATTAGAATTAAAAAATAAAGAAAAATAATTTTGCATATGATAAATGATTTTGACATGAAAGCAGAATATAAGGTGTTAAAACTTGTTTCTCAAAAATAGTCAAAACCATTTTGAATTTGCTAGAACTAAAGAGCAATGATTTGATAGGTGGTACCATTCAAAGGAAATAAGCTCAGATAATGGAAAACTTAGACTACGTCTGTAAGCAAAATAGTTTAAAATATGCACTAATTTAGAAGTAAAAAAAAAAAACTTTCCTAGACGAGAGAGAGAGAGAGAGAGAGAATTTGAAACTTTAGAAAAGGCCGCTTGCTCAGCAGATAACTTTGCCTTGACGCATAAGGTCTCTGTCATGAATAAATCAAATTTTCAATCATCAAGTCGTTGTTCCTAATCTTATATATCAGGAATATTAAGCTCAGCTCATAAAACACCTATGTCAGGTCATTTAGGTATCAATCCTTAATCTTATATATCAGGAATATTAAGCTTAAGTCATAAAACACCTATGTCAGGCCATGTAGGTATCATTAAAACCTATCCAAAATTCCTAATCAGTTAGAGAAAACTCAATGTAAAATGAAAGAAAGATATGACAAAAATACTTTAAAAAAAATCTAGACCTAGAGATAAAGTTTTAGCTCCTCTACCAGTTCCTGGTAAGCCTCTGCAAGCAAGATATTTTGGTCCTTAGATTTAGGTTTTAGGAACCAGAAATTTCACTCTTTTTGTAATCTAAACCTAATTAATATTAATGGACTTACTCTATTTCTTGTTCTAAGATTAAAAATTGTCAAATTTCGTTCAATCGTAACTCTTATTGTACTCTTTTGTCTTTGTTCATTGATAAATATTGTTAATTGTTAAAGGTTTGTTGCTGTTTTTTTTTCTTTCTAGTTACACTTGGTTCGTAACAAGCCCTAGACGAGACTGCAACTTCTTTGAAATCCAATGGTGATCCAGGCCGAGGGCAGAAGTTATCTCATGGCACAATGTTTTATTTTAATGCATACTGAAAGCTAAATCCATCATTTGAACCGGATTTTTTGGTAATTTGCGAGGCATACGGACGGTCTAAGATCATGGAAAAGGGTTGAAGAAGACTTGTGTTCTCTCTTTTTTTTATCAAATTTTCCTCCAAATTTGTAGGATATTAACGAGGTTTAGAGAAATAAATCGAAGAAATAAGTGTTAGTTAACTGATAAGCCGATATTTTCTTAGAGGAGATTCCGTCGTTAAGATAGGACACTTTGATTTACGGTCCTTAAAGATAGATAAGGGGTAGAAATTCACTAACTAGACTTTTCTCTGCTTAGTTTTGAAAAACAAATTATAAAGAGTGGGGCTTTGCAAAAAGGCGGTTTCATACATCTGCAAAAAGTATCGACCCAGGTCAGTCTGTGCTGTAAAACTGTTGGTGCGATAAAACCGGAACTATGCCTGTACGCATGCTCGTGTGCAAACACCTTCCACCTGATCATCATAGTGTAGATCTTAACAACAATAATAATGTACCAGACGTTCTCCGTAATAGTAGTTAAAAGAAAAAACAATATGGACAACATGAATTTGAATAAAAAAAAATCAACATCATTTGGATGTGATAGTGATAGGACTCCTACTTTAGCTGCGGGCGAGGAAGAGCCAATTTTGCAGAAGATACAAAACAATTCCATTAGCGTCTGCTACAAGGATTTATACTCTGTAATATCTCTATACCAGATGGCAAAACTTTAGTATTGTCCAGTATCAATGCATTACAGATGGACAAATATGGCTTATCTATAATTTATCTATAAAAAGGGTAAAACATTGTGGGAAAAAAAAGGAGAAAATGCTGGTCACCAGCATTTTCTCCTTTTTTTTCCCCACAATGTTTTAAATTTTTATTGTTATGACTTAGTATTGTTTTGGTAAAGGGATAATTACGTAATCCTCTTATTTTTAAGTGTTGAAATCTGTCCTTCCCATTGCTGATCTTTTTCCCATAGGCAATTTTGGGTAGTTATTACTGACAGACACCTTATTTTTTTCCCGCGATGTTATCAATCAACTTAATAAGCTAGTTTTTCCGTTTTCTAGTAAATTACTATTAAAAAAAAAAAGTGATAAAAAAGATGTTACCGAATTTGGACGCAGTAAGGACTCTAACTTATTTCCTTATTTTCTATCACCCATTGGTCTGTTTGTTTTTCCTGCAACTTATCGATTTTATGCTCATTTGCTTACTTTTTCAGCAACTTGTTAACTTCTTTTCTTATTTTCTTCAACTTTTTTGTACATGTGTTTTCATTTTCAAGAAACTATTTCCCTCAACTTTTGTCCGTAGTTTCAAGCAATTTAACCTTTTTTTCTGATTTTCCTGCAACTTATTTACCATTATATTACACCTTACTCCACTTTATGTCTACAGTAGATTATGTTCTAGAGTAGACTTGCGCAAAAGAGAAAATTACATTAAATCAGAAAGTGTCGTTTCGGATTAGCCTGTGTGGACAGCGCAGGCTGCTCCGAGACAACACTTTGCGCAAATGTCTGAATGCCCCGTGTTTTGAAAGTCATATCTTAATTCGAGTGTTTTTGTGATGTAAAAACAGCAACAAAAAACGATAAATTCTTTTCAATATATTGCGATCATAGTAATCAGACAGTCCAGATCTAAGGTTAGACTGCAAGATCATTGCACAGTCTGATGTTGGTCTATATTGTCAGCGAAAGCACATTAGGGTGCTTTTAGAAGCCCTTGTCTCATAGAAATAGTATCGGTCACTGAAAGCAAAACCTGAAGTCTATACATGATCTAAACTGTGTTTCTGGTCCAAGAAACAAATCAAAGCAAAACCATTATATTTTCCAATCCAATTCATTCAATAACCACTTAAGATGTCTTCGAGGAAATGAGGGTGTCATAAACAATGCGTTTGCTGACAAGAAATGAAGCGTAATGGAAACAAATAATCACCAATAAATCGTCGTTTTTATACAACAGTTTTCTCGTAGGCAGAAATTATTCCATCGAGTGTTTAGATCTGTCAAATGGAGGCTGTTCTACTGTACAACGATGCTGGTCAATTTACAGCATGTTTCGTCTGTTGCTTCGTCCATTGCTTTGCCCATTTTTGTGGTATTTGTCAAAGACAATACCGCTATGAGTTCAATATTGAATTTTGAAGACCATGTATCGTTTTTTGTGTGCAAAGCCTAATGAAATAAATCCAATAAAACTCAAGTTTCCAAGGACAAATGAGTTTTTTCAGTAGCACTTGAATATGTAATGGGAAATAGCATTTTAAAAATAATGCATGAAGCCATCGATCGTGACTTATCTTTTTTTTTTTTTATAGAAAATAGCTTCACCTCTATAGCCTTCTTTTGGCGCAATGATATCCACATTTTTTTTCCATTGGTCGCTTGGTCCTTGGCTTTTACGTTAAAAAAAACCAGTTCGTGCTTTTGCTTGGTCGATTACACCCTCATTACTCCTTTCATGAAAATTCATAGATCTAAAAAACTGATTATAATGTTGGGAATAAAATTTTTACGTCCAAAGATATCTCAAAATCATAGTTTTCAGGTAAAAACTCAATTTTATTCTATTGTAACGCATCAATACTTTCTTATTTTATATTATTAAAGAATGTATTTCACATGTGTATAAACTATTGAATTGGTGATGTCCGTGGGCAGTTTTGCTAATTTTGGACTTTATGTTAATCCCTACATTCACATAAAAAAAACATGTCTGCAACCAGAAAAGACCTCCATTTGTCATGCATTTCCAAATGTGATTCTGTTTGTAGAGGAATAGCCAAAATGGGGATAGCTCTTAATAACACCTTATGTACTTTGTGGAAGCATTTGAGCATGGTTACATTTCATAAAAAAACAGCGGGGCCTGTATCCACCAATCATTCTTACGACCATTCTTAGTCTTATTCTCCAGTATTCTGAATTTGAAAGTAACACAACTTCTGATTGGCTAAACCATTTGGTTTAGCCAATCAGAAGTTGTGCTGCTTTCATATTTAGAAATTATAGGGATATGTGACAAACTATGCTCTTGAGAATAACCGGTGAATACGAACCCGGAACTCCTGCTTCTGTAAAGAAAGCACACTTTTTTTCTTCAATGAGGCGAACAGTTATGTTTACCAGTATGACATCTTTCAAGGCGTTGTATAAAGGAAGTGAGATGAATCGACCTGGATTCTATCTAATATCTCCCTAGATTAGATCTACTGTCAGTAAATCATTCTTAATGTTTATAAATAACACCTATTCGTCGGCATATCTGCTACAAAGCAACCATACTATCTCACCTGGAAAGATAGAAAAAAAAAATACAGAACTAACTGTTTTTCTCTTGAATTACGTGTCTAAATATTCTAACATAATAAAATAAAATTATCCTCCACTTTCTCTTTCTCCTCCTACTCATCCTCCTCCTCATCATCACCACTACCATTATCACTATTATTATTATTATTTTTATTATTATCGTTATTGATGTCGTAGTGTAGCCGTGGTCGTCGTCGACATCATTTTAATTTACTGTTAAACACTAAATGTAATCCGAACAGGGTAGATTCAATATTAGATTACACTGAATAATGTCATCTAATTAAACATGTATTTTTTCCAAATTATTTTCAAATCAGCGTATGAATTCTCAACTTTTGGTGATTAAAATATTTACCTAAAATGATAACCATGTTGTGAAATTTGCGCTCTAAAGGTAATCCTTTCACATTACGTTTTTAACAATCCGCGAGGTATGCAGAGTTTTTTTCAAAACATTGTGAGAAAAGGAGAAAATGCTGGTAACCAGCTTTTTCTCCTTTTCCCACAATGTTTTTTTTTCACCATTTGAAAGACAATTCTCTCTCTGTATATGACTTTAATATACGCAGTTTTTTTTCTTTTAAATTTTGTCTTTTGGTACAGGATAAAGAACCTAGTTGGCAGCGCGTATAATAAAAAGTCATCAATTTTGAGTATATCTATCGCTCTACCAACACGAAGCTGACAAGATATCAGGTAAAAAAACATTAAAATCAGCTGAGTTAATCAGTATAATGTATCCATTTGTAACAATGTAACGAAGTACTAGCTTTGAAGTTGAAAGCCATTTAGTTCGAATCTTGAATTGTGTATCTGAGTCATGCTCTGTGAAAGGGGGATTTGAAGCATCTACAGAAAATATTGGCTGTGTAGGTAGACCTGGGTCGATATCATTTGCTATGGGTATTTTTTACACGTCAAAGGACCAATCTACCTCGTGATTTAGACAGTTGTTATACAAAAATGAGTTTTATGGATCATTGATTATGAGGTTACTTAACATGCTTGAGTATAAAACTGAATTCTATTGCATAAGTACACTGCAGAACCAGTCTATATTTTGGCGACATTTGAGTCCAGAATACAGACTGGTTCTGCAGTGTAATCATCCAAATGGATTCAGTATTGCACACAAGCATATTAAATGACCTCTTTACTTTACACTTCCGTATTGATTTTGAAGAAAACGACACGTATAAGACCATTTCAATTTGAATGATTAATGTTACGAGTCAAGTGTAACGAGAAAGAAAACCAGCGACAAGCTTTTAACAATTAACAATATTTATTAATGAACAAAATTTAAAGAGTACAATAAGAGTTCAGTTTGAATGAAATTTTGACAATTTTCAAACTTAAGACAAGAAATAGAATAAGTCCCTCAAAATTAAGAATTAGGTTTAGACTACAAAAAGTATGAAATTTCTGGTTCCTAAAACCTAAATTAACAATAGTTTAACTTGCATTTAGATATGAGCAACCTGATTAAATAAAAGAAAATTCTAACTTACAGATGTATATCTCAAGTTAAATGTAACACTTTTCACTAAATTTTTATCAACAAAGCCACAAGTCTAACTTCAAAATTCAAAAAAAAATCACAAAGTAAGTCGCTCCTATTTATATCAGTCTAGAAAATTCTAGATTAGTCTTTAGACGACATCATGGATTAGTAAACAGCTTGTTTACTAACAGCATGTTTCTAAAAATAACCACAATGGAAAAACAAATACATGTTCCTTATGTTTCTAGAATATTCTGAAAACAGGTCACTCTGTATCCTATCTACATAACACTTCCCTTACTAAAGGAAAAGAAAGTTTTGAGAATTAAAACTTTTATTTTTTAGAATATAAAACATAATCATTACACTTTACTGTACATGAAAATACATTAAACATAAAGTAAAATGTTAACTTTATACAAGTTAGACTCTAGACAAAGCACCAGGGATAATACTATCCCTACCTTTTACCTGTCTGATATCCATGTTATATTCTAGTAAAAACAGACTCCACCGGAGTAAACGTTGATTCTTATTTTTTATTTTATTGATAAAAATCAGAGGATTATGATCACTATATACAATGATGGGTGCAGGGAAAGATGACAAATATATTTCAAAATGCAACGTTGAAGAGCAAGAATAAGAGATCAACACTTTTCTTCTATTGTTAAGTAGTTTTTATGATGTTTGTTAAACTTTCGAGAAAAATATCTAACTGATCTACACCATTACAATCTTCTTAAAGTAAAACTTCACCTGCGCCAGTATCACTAGCACCTACTACAAGATTAAATTCTTTTCCAAAATTAGGGACTAAAAGAACTGGTTCACTTTTCAGTATGGCTTTTCCTTTATCGAAAACTTTTTGACAATCATCATTCCATATATGTTTTGGTGTTTGCTTAGAAGACTTGTAAGTGGCTCAGCAATGACAGAAAAATTACCACAAAATGTCAAGTAGTTAGCAGCCATGACAAGAAATCTCATAAGTGATCTTTTGCATGTAGGTACAGGAAAATCAGAAATAGCTTTTACTTTAGCTTCTACGGGTTTTACGTGTCCAACTACATGACCCAAAAATGTTAAACTAGTATAACAAAATTCACTTTTAACAAGATTAACTGTTAACTTGGATTCACTCAGTCTGTCAAGAGAAATTCTCTGATATCCTTTAGAAATTCGTTCCAATCATCGCTGTGAACGATGATATCATCGATGTAGGCTCTACAGTCGTCAAAGACAGCTTTGAAGTTTTAACACGTTATATTCTCAACGTGTTTGATAAATCGTCGGTTTACTTAAAAAACTTCGTAACTACAGCTTGTTTCAGCATGTAGTTATGAGGTTTTTTAAAGTAAACCGACTAAATTTCTTTCTCCGCTGCGCATTGGTCCCAGGGGGTTAATGTGAGAAAGCAGTTAGTTCATTGGAAAAAAATAAGTGCAAAGTACTGGGAAAAAGATACTGTAGGAAATCATAGAAAGTTGTACTGGCCGCCGTAATATAAAGTGTTACGATACAAATAAACATATGACAGAGCTGACAGATGAACCCTTCACAGCCATCCCATGTCTTAACAACCCTGGAGAAGAATTTCTTTAAAATGTAGAAGAAAAAGGAGAAAATGCCTGGTAACCTTTATTGTATTCTCTTTTACTACGTTATTCTACTCTGTAAAAGACAACTTGCGTCAATTCAGTTATGATAATTTAGTCGTCTGCCAGTAGTACCAATTTGAAGA
The DNA here is from genome assembly GCA_943736015.1 of Tridacna crocea. Classification (NCBI taxonomy): domain Eukaryota; kingdom Metazoa; phylum Mollusca; class Bivalvia; order Cardiida; family Cardiidae; genus Tridacna; species Tridacna crocea. The sequence continues at coordinate 47,855,499 of OX031067.1, read as the reverse complement.
TGGCCACAGTTTTGTCGTCTGCATGGAGTTGGCGGCAAAAGGCATTGAAGGACGCAAGGTCAAGATAACGGAAATCACGTCCAATCAATCTTGTACAATAATGGCAAAAAAGAAAGCATCTGTCATATTATAACAGATCGGCTTGTGTAATTATTGTTATCTAAGTGTTCGAGAAAGTGGACATGGCAGCAGATTGTTTAACTATTTATCAAAAAACGATGATATAGATTCGTCTATATTGGAAGCATTTGAGACATACTTTTTGAAAAAGGGAGCTTAATACATCTGCAGAAATTATCGACCAAGATCAGCCTGCGCACTCCACTCCGTGCAGGCTGACCAGGGCCGAAGCTTTTTTTTTCTGGTAACTTTTCCGTATTTCCAAGAACTTTTGTACCTCAGGATTCAATCGGTTGTTCCACATCTTCGCAAGCCAAGGCTGACAATTCACTACTCTATTCTACCCTTGGAGGGTCAGGCTTGATTTTTACATTCCCCCGAAACGCTTTTTCATTGGATGCATCCAGCTCTAACTGCAACGAATGAATTCGCTCGTAGCATTTCATCTTTGATGAAAATAGAACAAGGTCACCACCTTTCGAATAGAAGGTCAACATGGAAACCCACGTGGATGTCTGCTTATCGCTTCATGTGTATTCGTAAGCGGTTTGTAAAACGATATTTCATTGGCTTTTAGAAATATGATGTAAAGGGGGGGGGGGGGTAATAACCAGCATCCAATAGAGGGCGCATCGAAGGAATCTCGAAATCGGGCTCAATCAGCCAAGGTATGATCCACGTAGTGATCGTAAACTTTGTTCGCGAAGATGGTTGTTCCAGGAATTGGATTTTTTTGGTTCCATAATTATGTGACGACTTGCTTGGTATACTACATCATGGAGACGCCATTTTGTCAGGCATGGCTCATTAACATACGTCATATCGTCGGTTTACTTCAAAAACCTCGTAACTACAGCTTGTTTCAAGCTGTAGTTACGAGCTTTTTGAAGTAAACCGACGATATGAAACATGGATAATCTCACTAGGAAAGAAAAGAAAACAACAGCTTTTACACGCAAACGCTGGGAACAACATCTTCTGATATAGTTACACAGGTATCCCAGCACTTTTGAAGGGCATATTTCATTGGCATTCGATAAAAGAGGTAATAATGCAAGCCAGAAATAAGTCACATTAGTGTGTCATTGTGCAGATCACTGCTTATTGGAAGTAAACATGAGAAATTACTGTCTGTGCCATGGTAATGGCTGAAACTTCTATTGAAAGTGACGATAACCCTATTTGAAACAGATGCTGTTTGTACGCAAAAATGCATACACTTTGTAAAGAAAAACAAAATACAAAAAAGAGAGAAAAAAAAAGAAAGACAATTTGCCTTAAAACAGCACTGGACGCCACCAAATATTACTTCTACAATTCTATTTTTAAACTTTCTCGGGGAGGCCCTCCAGGCCCTCCTAAGAGATACCCTCCCCCCTTTCAGCACTTCGCAACTCGTTTAAAAAATTCGTTTTACTTTTGCCTATAATTTATTTTGTGCTAGCTACGCCCCTGATAAATAAAAGAGTGCCTACAACGGTGTAGAGAGTTCGTTTCCAAAACCTGGAAACAATCAGATCTTTAGCATTACTTGGAAATGACATTCCACACAGTATATTTCTCTAACATCTTATTAGATGAAATTGAATAGCCATCCTCCAATTTTACCACTTTTTCATCTCATGTGCGACTGTTTATACTGTTTATCGTTCGTTTTATTTTCAGATGATAAGATAAGTCAAAAATCAGAATTCAAGTTCGTGCAGTCTTATTTTGATCCACTCTCACCATCTCTCTGTTAAAAAAAAACAATGTCATAGGACTTTCATCTAACAATGATACACTGATTAAACCCTGTTTTTGACAGGCAATAATACAAAGTGGACAGAATATGGGATGGTATTACCCAATAATTTTAGATAGAAATTAGATATAGAATGATGAATGGGAATACACTGCCTTTTTTTCCTCCATCTAATATTGAAGTTATCTGAAGCCAAGGCTGACCGTTTGATTGAGATGTTCGGTCATCCCAAAACAATACGACACTAACGAAAGTCATTCAGTAGACAAAATATCGTCGGTTTACTTCAAAAACCTCGTAATTACAGCTTGTTTCAAGCTGTAGTTACGATATTTTTGAAGTAAACCTAGGATATTATCTTTTCGTGATGCGGTCTCCATGGTCTTGGCTGGCGAGGATGAATTTTAAACATGCTCAGTTCCGTTGGTAGTAAGTCTAACTCGTTACAAGAGCGATGTCACTTCGTATAAACACGGGACGGGGTGGACAGCAAAAAGTTTTGAGCAGGCTTAAAGTTCTTGAGCACCCTTCCCGTCCTAAACCCGTCCGTTGAGTTAGTGAAGAGATCGTACAAGGTTGCCAACACGTCCACTCTATCCGAACAATCTTCAAGTCCATTTGGCAAAAATTTTCGGAACGGAGTGAGAACGAGTTTGGTGAGGCAGGGTTATAAATTTATTTCCAAAGGTTGATGACAATCATAGCGACAGGATTCAGCCCTCTCTCACAACTGATCGATGCTTCGCCGATGGGTATATGCATGGGAAAGCATTGGATGGTTTGGAAATAAGTATTATGCGAAGAACTAGTGAACAAAACTCTACGCAAGTATGAGTAGGTGCGCAAGATACCCACCGCGATTTAACTAATATTTAAACCAGCGTTTAAAGCGACAGAAACAAACGAACAGGAACAAGCTCAATAAATAAATAGTCCAAATTAGATACATCCTCGGAACCCAGGTTTAAGCATTACGTTACTCTCCATGCACAGTATGAATCGAAACTGGGTCAACGAGGATGAATTAGATATATCTTCCATGACCTTGTCTTGATAGTGTGCTTAATACAGACATAGATCCCCGGGCAAGTGACATTTCAACAGATCTTTCAACCACAATTTTTAATTAATCCTTTACAAAATAATCCCAAGGTCCAACGACACTCTAAGCGAAGGCTTTTGAAAACATTGTGGGAAACGGAAAAAATGCTGGTAACCAGCATTTTCCCCGTTTCCCATAATGTTTTCAATCCCGTCAAAGACGCATACCATACTTTTAGTTACAATGACATTGTTGTCTGCAATTAGTCGTTCAAGAATCTTGGAGAAAGTCTATCATTTTGTTGTTTGGTTTAGCTTTGAACTTTTAATTGCACCCTGAAGCATGGATAAGTTTCATGGATAGAAATGAACCACGTTATGGCAAGAGGGGGTTTAAAGCACGTCTGTGTAGCATCACACTGAACAAGTCATCATATCGTCTGTTTACTTCAAAAACCTCGTAACTACAGCTAGCAGCAAGCTGTAGTTATGAGGTTTTCGAAGTAAACAGACGATATATTATTACGGATCCATAAAATCCGTTTTGTCATACAACCGGATAAATCCTGGATCAAAATGGTCCTTGACGTTGGAAAGTATATCAAAACCAAAATATTGATTCAGGTCAGCCTGCATATACTCCGTAGGCTGACAATGGCTCATTGCTTTCACTCAGATAAGAAAATGTTGTTACCAGCAAAATAATTATCATTATTCAAATGCATGCTTTCTTAGCGACATGGTTCATCGTTGGATCAGATGATTTAAGTTTGATCCTTGTACTATGCAGATTATTGACCCATGCTGACGCTCCCGGTAGTCCAACAGTGTTCGACAGTGATATCATCTTCTATGGCGCTGCATGTGACTTCTTAGACCAAAGCTGGAAGTTCTTGGGTGCCTGCAAACGGTGCAAGAATGATTTTCTTTTCAGACTGATGATGTTGACACTCTATACCGTCTTTCGCTCTCTCTCTGGCAGCACCAAGACGCAATCTTTTCGTTCAAAAGCTTTGTTGCTTTATAGTTCATGACCCTCCATGTTGCTCTGTCACTGGCAGCTATTTCAAGTTCCAGTGGCTTAATGTCACACTGTTTTTAGGCTGCACTTGAGTTTGTCTTAATAGCGCAATTTTTGCAGGCCTATTTAACGAGAATCTTGTTTGAGTACACCATACAGCAGCTGCTTGGGCATGCTATGATCATCCATACGGATAACGTGCTCTGTCCATCGTGATTGTGGCTTCATGAGTGGTGACTAGATGCATGACATTTTGGCTTTGTCTATACATCCCTCCTGGCGGTGACCCTGACCTGCAATTTGTTCGTAACTACATTAGTAAAACAGGGCCCTTGCGGTGAACAACAGGAGCCGCATGCTGGGCGACCATATTTCACATCTGTAAAGCAGCGATATCAGTACAATGGCCTTGAATAGGGTGATCTTTGTGGATAGGACAATACACTTTCTTTGCAGGACCATCAAGTTTACCAAGTACCTGACAGGGTTTAAGGATCCTGGATGCAATTTCTTTTTCAAGTTAACCACGAGGACATGTTGTAAACAAGGTATTAGAATGGTCCTTGAACCTGTAGGCCATTCAAAATAACGCAGGCAGGAGATAAAATGATCAAGTTTTTGTTTGGTGTGTGTGTGTGTGTGGCTTTATAAGAAAGTTAACCCTGGGATTGGTGAACAAATGACTCGAACATTTCGACTCAATGGTAGAAACCCTAGTATAACGCTTTTGAAGTTGATTTCACCGAAAAGAAAACAAACCACATCGGACAGGATAGATCAAAAATCAGAATCAAAGGTCAGTGATTAGCGAATCGCAGCCGAAGGGCTAATAGACGATTTTAATACTAGTATCACAATGCTGTCGATCAACAGAAAAAAATACTTTTTGCCATGATTTATTGACGCCACCTTTCAATTATTTCAATCACATCATGGCAACAGCTATTTTATTCGGGTGTATCCGGGTTTGTACGAGGGGAGGTCAATAAGTTCGTAGAACTCGGTATTTTTCTATTCAAAATTTCTTCTTTCTTTTTTTGGCAGTATAAACCTTTGTCAGTTGAATTATAACAGTCATTTAGTCAGCTCTTACTTTTTTTGCTCTTATTTTTTGTTTTTGTTGGAAAACCTATACCCATCGCCAAAAATGGAAAGTCAGAAGCCACTCTGTAGCAGACTTTTGAGCTCTATATCGTCCAGAAATCTCACTCCAAGCAAGTGGGATAACAAATTTTAGAACAGACAATAGTCACTTGGAGCCAGGTCTGGACTGTATGGTGGGTGATTTAACTGCTCGAGCTTGCACTCACGAATAGCCGCTTGCGCAACTCTGGACTTGTGCTCTGAACTCAATATTCTGACTTCTCATTTTTGTCTATGGGTATAGGTTTTCCAACAAAAAGTAAGAGCAAAAACTGTAAAGTGTTGACTGAATGGATTTTATCATTCAACTGGCAAAGGTTTATACTGACAAAAATAAAAGAAAAACATTTGAATTGTAAAGAAAAATGCCGAGTTCTACGAACTTATCGACCACCCCTCGTATCTGTGTCTTGCCGAAGGATAGCTTACTACATGTTTATGATACACTCGCTTTTTTGATTGACTGATTGGTCGATTGTATTGTGTTTAACCCTTTCCCAAATGGCAAATTTTGGACCACATCAAATTGAAAGCATTTTGCAGATGACAAATTAACAGTTGCTAAAAAGATGATTTTTCTATATGATAGGGTAGAAAACATTGTGGGAAAAGGAGAAAATGCTGGTAACCAGCATTTTCTCCTTTTCCCACATTGTTTTCAAAAGGCTACTATTCCTGACCCATAAAAACCAGGGATTGTTTGGGAAAGGGTTAACTCCGTTTTCAGAATGTGAAGTCGGGTCTTGAATCTGTACTGCCTGAAAGTATGATTTTTTTCCAGAGAAAATCCACATTTTATTTGTTTAACAGTTTTTTTTTTATGATAAACATGTGTTTGTTTATCAAATGTAGTGTTTATTTTCGTATGCCAATATCGTTTCTAATGCCAACTAATCCTATATAAAGTGCGAGAGTAATCAAGTAAAACTAGACACATGGTTTATTACCGTGAGAATTTTGAAAACTTAGTAGTGTCCTACTTTCAGTAAAATTACGGCATACTTTTCAGCCTGGCATTCTGGCCCTGCATTTTAAGTCATTCTAATAAACAAGGTACACACAGCAAGGTCACAGAAATATGTGTTGTTATTTGCCCTTCTTCTAAAACACAGGCCCCAGATATTCAGAACATTGAGAACACTGAGTTTTCGTTTTGCAGTTTTACTTGATGATTTTGTTTTGTTGAAAAGGCTCTATTTAACGGACTGATACCAGTCTACATACTTTTGTGTACAGTGTAGATCAAGACCAGATTGCATAGAGCGTGAAGTTTGATGTTGGGTCCACATCGTTCGAGATCTTCTTTTTTGACGTTTTGGCCAGAACACAGATAACCCTTATCCTGCTAAAAAAATAAAATTGAATTCTAAATTCGGTTGTCAAAACCCAAATAATACTGTTTCAAATTTATGCTTTGGGAAAAAATATATCCTTATCGGACAGTGTAGATCCAAGATCAGACTGCACGTTATGTGCAGTCTGATCTTGATCTACACTGTCCGTTAAAGGTCACTGAGATACTCTTAGCAGTCTGAGAGTTAAAGAATTGATGACAATGAGTATGACAGAAGTTATTCCGCTCTCATCCTTTATAATTTACCGATTTGTTGTAAAGCAGCCGGTTGCTTGTAAAGAATATTATGCGATGTAATCGTATAAGAAACTAGAAAAAAACATCGATGGGTGCTCTAAGTGCCGAGAATAAAAAAAGCAGAAGATTGTAGATGATCAGTCAGACTTACGTAGGCCTGCTTGTTAATGAAAGCACACAAAGCGAAATTGGGAAAAGTATCGTATCCAGTGTTGTTTCAATCTCTATCCTGCTAAATATATGGAATGCAACTTTCAAGCCGATATTTGAAAGCCAAATTTTGCTATTTCAAAACGTTATTTTTTTTCTCAAAAAAAAACAACAACATCTCTTCCTATCGGACAGTGTTAGATCGAACATCAGTCTGTATGATTTGTACAGTCTGATCTTGATCTACACTTTCCGCAAAACGTCTTTGGGTACCGCTTAGCGGTCTAAGGGTTAGCATATTTCCTCCTCATTGATTTACTCTCAGATTTATTTTTATAGACAATAATCAAATATTAGCCAAAGGAAGTCGTAAAACATCGTGGGTTAATGTATATGACGTAAATGGAACCAGAATAAATATAGTTTCAAGGTCAATGCCGATATCCATTACAAGACTTCTTTCTCTAAATCGGGAGATAAACAGTGTCTCGCGCATGTCATATTCTTCGAAGATTCGACTTTTCTGCTATGACGCATCACCCACTCCATGTGCTAGGGAAAAGTAGAGCTAATACCGAAGCTATTACCCAAGCCAGTAGGGGCTGTTTTACTAAATAGCCGATGCAAAGGTTACATGTTAACTGATCATAGATGAATAAATCGCACCTTAACCCTTTCCCAAACGACAAATTTTGGACTCTTCCAAACTGAAAGAGTTTGCAGACGACAATTTAAGATTTTGAGAAAATCGCACAAAGTTCTCAAAAAGGGTAGAAAAACACTGTGGAAAAGGAGAAATTGCTCGTTACGAGCAATTTCTCCTTTTCCCACAGTTTTTTAAAAGACTTTTTCTGCAGACATGTAAAAAGCAGGGCTTGTTTGGGAAAGGGTTAAAGCGTTTTACTGAGTAAGCGTTTATTTTCGTATGAAATTCAAAATAAGGGTTGTGGCGTAGAAAAGTATTCTGGTTCTGTACTCATAATGCCCAAATTAGATAGTTGTGTACTTGTAGAATGCCATCCAGCAGGAGATAAAGGGGAGATAAATAAATTGTCCCTTGCCTTTTTCGACGTAGCTGAATGCCCCTGTGTGATGCAGGGAAATGACCCTCCCCTACAACATGAGCCATGGGTCATTTCTCTACGTGGTAGCCTGTTGTTGGACAACATTGACTTTATGAATCATTGAAAATGTGAGGCCTAGCTTGGTATAATGTTTCAAGAAACTGCATTGAACCTCTTTATCACAGAGCTTGGCTCATTTCTATTAAGATGTCCTCTGCCCCTATCATATTGTCAGTATTAAGTGCTTTAACAAGGTACCTTAGCCATTTTTGTATGGCTTGTATCATTGGCTCTCTTGCTACCAGTTGGTAGTTCTTACGAACAAAGTCCATAACAGAGAAACAAATGAATAAATGCGTGGCAGAAATAAGGGACCGGGCGGGATTCGAACCCCAGAACTCCCGGACGAGAGGCCAATACCTTAACCACTGAGCCAAAGAGATATCTCTCCAACGCAGTAGTTAGGTATTGTATTTTTAAATCGGGACAAAGCCATGCATGGAGGAGTGGTCTTCCATAACAGTTGTAATAACTTGAAGCTCGTCCGCAACGGACTCATTTTTGTCTGAAAAAGACTTGCTTCATGCACGTTCTGTGCAGTCTGATCTTGATCTACACTGTCTGCAAACCCTCATTTAGTCGCACATGGCAACCCAAGAGTTAAGGTCAATATCGAGATTAAGGTCAATGTGTCACTTCTTTCTGAGTACGTGACAAAGTTAATGACACACATTTTCTTCCATCAGGAAGTAGAGGAGTTCCGGAACACGGTACTATCATGTTAAGGTGACAAGATGAAGACAATGGCTGCTTCCTGACGAGGCATCTCATATAATTTGCGCTTGTCTTATAAATAAACGCTTTTTTTTTTTTTCATTTTCTTGTAATGTTTTGTAGATCGCCAGTTGTTTTACTGGTTCGTGTTACAGTGGAAGAGTGAACAATGCTAAAAAGAAAATATAGGAGTTATTTAATACAACTGATGTTGTTGTTCTTGCTGCTGCTGTTGTCATTGTTTTCATATCTTACATTATAGTCATGGGCTGCAATACGCGAAAAAGGGGCATTCGGACATTGGCGTAAAGTGTCGTCCCGGATTAGCCTGCGAAGTCCGCGCAGGCCAATCCGAGACGATACTTTCCGTTTTTATGTAATTTTCTCTTTCGTGCATGTCTACTGTAGAACAAAATCGAATTTAGTCGTAAAGTGTTGTCTTGGATTAGCCTGCGTGGAATGCACAGCCTGATCTGCGACGACACTTTACACAACAGTCCAAATGGTACTTATCGCGTGTTGCAGGCCATGTTCGTTCGATGATTAATTTTGATTATTAAATTTGGCCTCGTTTTACTTTGAGTTCGTATTTTTGAAGAGTAGAAAAGCTGCTATTATGAAAGAAATTTAATGAGCTTCCGGACAAAGCACCGTTTGATTAGATTAAGTTTGATATGCCAAAAATATGTTGATGAATGAAGATTTCATGGCCAGACATTCAGTAACAAGCGTTTACCGAACAATACTAATAGAATTAACCCATTACCACACAATCCCTACTTTTGACGCCCCTGAGAAAGAAGCCTTTAGAAAACATTATGGGAAAAGGAGAAAATGCTGGTAACCAGCATTTTCTCCTTTTCCCACAATGTTTTCTACCATTCACAAAACAAATTTCAAATTTTCAGTCACTTTTATTTTGTCGTCTGCAATTCTTTTCAACTTTGACAAATCTAAAATTTTGTCGTTTGGTGATGAGTTAAAGATACATCCAAACAGCTAGGAAAAAACACTTTTTAAATTTGAAAGTGTGTAGAATGACACAGCTCTGTAAGTATAGATCAGGTACTAGTACATATGTTAAGATGTAAAGGATATATAGAAAGGCTCGAGGGATTTGTTTTCATTTAAAATCGGAAATGACAACAACAATTGTTTCAAGCCTACAAAATTAAAACGCAATTCTCATCAAGTACGATCTGTGCAATCTTGCAGCTGTCATTGGCAACATTTGGCATGAAGACACAAGAATGATTATAGTTCTATAACACAAGGATAAAGATGGCCTGAAAACTGCATGAGAACTGCTGGAAATAATTTAATAATTTTTGTTTCATAACCGGCAATATGTGACTATTCAACATTCTTTCAGTTGTATCGTCGGTACTAGTGTACTTAGCCATTCTATCTTTGCAGGCTTTTCACCAGAACATTGCACCATATTCTTCAAAAGCAGCTGGCTTTCTTCTTTCGTAAAGACTGTCAATAGTAAGGCAAAATGGATTAAACCCTTTCCCAAAACGACAAACTTTTGGACTAGACCAAATTGAAAGCATTTGCAGATGACAATTCAACTCTTACTGAAAAGATTATTTCTGTCTATGGTAGGGTAGAAAACATTGTGGGAAAAGGAGAAAATGCTGGTTACCAGCATTTTCTCCTGTTCCCGCAATGTTTTCAAAAGGCTACTATTCCAGACCCGTAAACACCAGGGATTATTTGGGAAAGGGTTAATATGTTCATAATTATTTGATGGCTTGCTTGGTATTGTGCATCGTGCACACCATGAAATCCTGCTTTGCTGGAGCACAGCTCTTAAATTTTCAACGAACGCCTTTTTTCATAGATTTTTCTAAGATTTTCTTTCATTAGCCTCCTATTCTCTGTCAGTTTATCAGTTTCTCGATAATATCTTTATATGATCTGAACAGAGGTTTGCCTGCACTAATTGGTACTTTATCTAGACGTGTTTCAATGTCAGCTGATCAATAGGTGTTGATTAAACTCTTTGTTAGGCGACAAAGTTTTAGACTGGTATAAAATGAAAAAAAAAATGCTGATGATATTATAAGTATTAAAGTGTCCAAACTTATGTGAATTGTCCTTGAAGGGGTGGAAAGCATTGTGGGAAAAAGAAGCAAATACTGGTTTCCAGCATTTTTCATATTTCTACAATGCTTCCAAAAGCCTGCTACGGTCCATTAAAGTACAGGATTGTGTGATGTCAAGGTTTTATTCGGTCATCTGCCAAAGGTAGAGAAGTCGGTTACACTATTACGTCATAAGGGAGATGGGAGAGGTCAGATTGAAAACAGAAAACATTTAAGCCACGCACTTTCGAAAAAGGAGCTTAATCCATTGCGAAAAGTATTGACCCAGGTCAGCCTACGCAGTCTGCGCAGGCTGACCTGGGCCAAAACTTGTCGCTATTGGCCGATAATCTGCATGTCAAAGGACAAGTCTACCTTATGATTAAGTCACTTGTTAAAAAAGTGGCTTTTATTGATCTGTAAGTATATGATGAGATGCATTAAACCTCCTTTTTTTCAGAGCATTGCTCATTTGGCTTGAAATACGTGAAAAGGGGCATTTGGACATTTGCGTAAATTGTCATCTCGGATGAGCCTGCGCAGTCCGCGCAGGCTCATCCGAAACGGCACTTTACGACTACATTAGATTTTGTGCTACTGTAGACTTGTCCAAAACAGAAAATTACATAAAAACGGAAAGTTTCGTTTCGGATTAGCCTGCGCGGACTGCGCAGGCTGATCCGAGACGACACTTTACGCAAATGTCCGAATGCCCCTTTTCGCGTGTTTCAGGCTCTTTTAATAATTCAATGAAGCCCTATATATGCAATGAGAAGAGGTTGGAGAGTCCAGGAATCATATCCGCTTCAGTTTTATTAATTTTGAATGATACTTTCTCTCTCTCCCTGGCATAATTAACTCTTTCGCCAAGATTTATAAATGAAAGCACAATCAAGAAAAAACTCGAAGAGACTTAAAGCTTATAGGCTCACGTAAACCAGAGGACGGTAAAGATCGAAGACCAGACAAAACGTTCTGTACAGTCTGATCTTGATCTATGTTGCTTGCAAAAGGCCCTACCGTCGCCTATGTGGTCCCAGAAGAGTAAACTCTTTTGCTTGCAACTAGATGTATTGGACATTCGACTTTTTTCAATGAAAGTAAATTTTCTAATGCAACTGAAGATGACCTTTATCATGAATTAGTTTCACGTTGACGACAAAGTAGATGTAAGATAAGACTACATAGAACCTGCAGTCTTATCCTAATCTACGTCGTCCATATGCTACATCAAAATCTCCATTGACAGTTAAAATTTTAAAAAGGTGAGCGTGGTTTTGTTCGGGAGTCCTTCAGAAGACGATACTTTTGCTGTTTGGCTTTGAAATTCTATACGTCAAAACATTCTGTCAAAGGGAAAATAATGCTTTGTAGGAGTAAAAATTGTTCCTATTGCTATGTTGTTTTGCAAAAGTGGTCCGCTTCAAACAGAAAAAGAAAACTTTTTCAGAAAAGTTTCTGTTTATACCTGTAACACAGACAGGTGTTGTTACGTGATGACATGGAAAGATGCTGGATTATCGTTAAACATGCAAATTTTTAGCTTGCGTCATAATACGATGTATTTAATGATCAACAATAACAAAAACAACCCGTAAAAAAACAACAGAACATGGTTGAAAGACGATGTGTCACGTGGCCAGTGTTGAAATATAACCCGGCAACGCTCTGTGAAAAGGGGCTCAATGCATTAGCGAAATGTATCGACCAGGTCAGCCTGCGCAATCTGCGCAACCTGGCCGAAACTTTTCGCTATTGGTCAATTTTCCTGGCCTGGCTGAAAATTTTCGCGATTGGTCAATTTTCTGTATGTCAAAAAACCAGTATGCGTCATAATAAGGTAGGTTGCTGTACGAAACGGACTTTAAGGATGTACAAGTTGGCTTCTTTAAGAAAGAGGCCAGGAAAGGTCAGCATCAATGTTTTCAAATAGTTTATCGGCTTTTAATTTCAATACATTTTGGTACATGTAAACAAACAAGTAAAAAAGCGGCTGCTTAAAAACCTCATAATTCTGCTTTACATGACGGTCATTTGACCTTCTTGTCGCTTTTTCAAGTTGCATGATCTTGTTCAGCAGTCTTCTTTCTGTTTTTTGACGAAATTCTTGCTTGGATTTATTTGCTTAATGAAAAATTACAATTATTTGAGGGTTCATTTGCAGACATGGCAAATTGATGTAACAAATATTTTTCCGATATTCGTCATATAAGAATAAACCACGCCTATTTCCTGTTTCGATTTTTTTTTTCATTTCGCTTAATTTACAAAACCATAACGAAACAGACTGTGTATCAGTACAATTTCACACACACACACAAAAAAAATGGATATAGATCGCAAATTCTATGGCAGTCTGCCTTTTAAACTCACCACCGTTGGAGAGGTCTGATAAAACTGTGATGACTCGCTAGGTATCATTGGTATCGTACATCAAAGAGATGGATTAAAACAGATACAGAACGACATCTTTGAAGAATTATAGTTCGTTTCTAATATTGATAGTCAAATATATCAATCACTCAACCCACCATTCTGTGTTTTATTTTCGGACTTTTGTCTAAATGACGGTGGCATCATAACGTCGTAGAAGTACATGTATACTATATATGTTTGTTTTTGGTGTTTGGTACGACCAAAATTTCTTAAACCTCAGAACTTATGGATTGCAACATTATTGCTAACTATATTAAACCCTGATAAAGAAAAAAAAAGTATAGGTTAGAAAACTTTTATGCACAAAGGAAACCATTTCACTTGTACTCCAGCTCTCAAGATGTTGTTGAGTAAGACTTCATGACCGCAACTTCCGCTCGTGTACTCTTTATCAGAAGACAAAATTTTAGAATCAACCAAGTGTTTAATAGACTGTTAAATGACAACTCAAATGTAAATCAAATGAAAGTATCTATGTTGGACAGGATCATAAACAATTGCTGCAAACGGAAGAAATGCTGCCTTCCAACATTTTCTCTTTTTCTCACTATATCTTTAAAAGCCTTTTTTTCTGAAAAGGGCTTTCAAAACAAGGGCTTGCGAAATGACCGTTTTTTTCCCTGCCATTTGTCATAGGTCGGGCACGGCATTTTCTAGGACTGTCATTAACCTTCGTCCTGCTGTGTTGAAATAATCGATGAAACCTAATGTCCTTAACTCTGTCACAGACAGCGAAGTTTAAGCTTGTCCATTTTGAAAGGCTTTCAAGGCGACATGTTTAACATGAGTCAGATTGTGATATATGTTTTGGAAAAATTACCAGCAAGATTTACACCTTTTTCCAAAATATTTTCAAAATCCCTTTTTCCTCAAGGTCGATAACCCTTAGGCTGATAAGTGCGACTCACTGACCTCTTCGAACAGTGTAAATCAAGATCAGACTCCATAGAACGTGCAGTCTGATATGAATCTTCATTGTCCGATAAGGAAATATTATTCCCCAAAACATAAATTTGAAATGGCCACATTTGGGTTTTTACTATCGAATTGAAAATTTTATTTTATTTGTCCAGTAGGATATACGTTAGCCCATCACCAAACAATCCCTGGTTTTTAATACTCAGAGGAAGAAGCTTTTGGAAAACATATTGGGAAAAGGAGAAAATGCTGGTACAGCATTTTCTTCTTTTCCCAATATGTTTTCAACTCTACTAAAGTCAAGCTACAATTTTAGAGTCACGTTTACTTTGTCGTCTGCAACTCAAATCGATGATAATTTGGACAAGTCTTAAATTCTCTCATTTGATAAAGAGTTGAAACAAGACTTTTCGAAATGACCGGCATTCTCCTCTTTTCGCCATTGGTGAGTGCACGGCACGGTAGGTCAGTTTCAAAGACTGTCTACTTTAACTCTTTAACAAACTAGAAAATTTTGGACTGTAAAAATGCAAACCATTCGCAGAGGACAATTTTAAATCTAGTTTTTTATGCCGTAAACTAAACTTTCTTTTATAACAGCGATAATTACAATGAAATTGTGTTTTCTTCGCACTTGTATAGACTGTGTGGTTAAAATTTGTTGAAAAGGTGCGATTTGGGCGCTCAAAACGATGGTCCTTTAACAATCCGTAGATCCATTTATTTTCATTACGCCAGATGTGACGTCATCATACCGTAGGCCTTTGAAGCTGTAGATATTCGGCTATCACAGAACACTAAAATTGTCCTTGGTCGATCACTGATCATTCATAGCACATTGGTGCATCGCCTGTGTATCACTGAATATATTTACAAACTTTCATCAACATTGTTACTATAAATAGTGCATTGGAGATACCCTCTGTAATGTTTTTATTATAAACAACAGAGAGGGAATCCCCAATGTGCTATTTATAGTAACAGTGTCCAATAATGAAAATTTCTTTACCCCTTTATAGACCAATGAAGTTTCAGAGGCCTATGATCATACTGATTTGATGATGCTTATATCTTGTGAAGATTCTTTCGACTTACGCCATATTGTTGGGACTGAATATATACGCGTCCCTGATTTAACCAAAGATATGGACTGGCGCAAAGTTATGCAAAACCTAAAGCAAATCGTGCAGACGTGTAGTTCAGTGAAACTTACAATAATGCGTTTAAAGAGCGAATTTAGTGGATACTCCAGAAAATTTGCAGTGGCCACACGTTATGAGATAAGACACCATTAATTTTCCTTTGCTAAAAACTCTCACAAACGATCGACGATGTTTGACTCTTAAAATTATGAATGTTCCATTTCCCATAGCCGTGACTAATTACTCCGAACGCTTGCCCTGTCAACCACGAGAGCTAAGATATATGACGTCACGTTCATGTGAGTTTTTCTGTTTGTGGCTCATTGTAACGAAATATTCTCCGAGTTAAAGTGTTTTAATATTCTTATCTCTCTGTTTATCAGGATTAGCTTTAAAACTATCATAGGTCCATTTCCTTGAGCCGTGACCATAAGCTCCAAGAACTAGCTCGATGCACCATGGGAGTAGAAAAGTGACATCATGATTGTGCATTTTTACTCTATTCGGGGTTTATCGTTACTAAAAGCACTCTTCAGTTAAAATGATTTGCTCTTATTTCCTTCTTACTAAACGAACAAAATTAAAAACATTTGCAGGCAACAAATTGATCTAGCAAAAGTAACAAGATCTGTCTTCTAAAGGATAGAAAACAATGGAGCAAAATAACGTTGCTGGATACCAGCAAATTGTGTGTGTGCGTGTGTGTGTGAAATACTCGACACAACTTTAATATCTTTGAATAGCAGAGGAAAAAAAAGTTTTGAAAAGTTCAGTTTTGAAAGTATTCTCCGACGACCAATTAAGCCTGGAACAAACACTGTGGGAAAGAAGAGAAAGTGCTAGTGAACAGCATTTTCTCCTTTTTCCGACGATGCTCTTTTGACATTGTTCTTCAGGGATGGTAACTTTTTCAGGACCAAATATTTAAACTCGACCACTTTTGACACGTGAAAAAACAAACCAGTTAAACTGAGATAGATTTTAACCTGATTGGACTACACAAACGGACGGTATGGATCAAAGATCAGAAGGTACGTTCTGTGCAGTCTGATCTTGATCTATGCCGCCAGACTATGTTATCGCCTATGGTGCCGAAAGGGTAAAATCACGGATTAGTTTAATGAAGGTATCAAGTGAGTTTCCGAAGAGCGTAGATCAATGTAGATCAAGATAGGGCATGGACAGAACAAAGTTTTACCTTTTTTTTTTAAATCTAAAATGTCTTTTATCTCATGATATGACCCATGCGATTTCACATCAGAAAAGGCGGCTGAAGGCATCTGCAAAAAGTATCGACTCAGTCCGCGCAGGCTGATATGGGTCGAAACTTTTTGCTATTGGTCAGTTTTCTCTATTTTTGTGCAATTGGTTAATTTTCTATAGTTTTGCTATTGATCAATTTTTTATTTTTGCTATTGGTCAAATGTTTATATGTTTGCTATTGGTCATTTGAAAGGGGAAAAAAATTGCTATTTGTCATTTTTAAAAAAATATTTTTGCTATTGGACAAATTTTTATGTTTTTTATTTTTTATATTTTTGCTATCGGTCATTTTTTTAAAATATATTTTTGCTATTGGTCAAACTTTTTTTTATATTTTTGCTATCGGTCATTTTTAAAAAATATTTTTGCTATCGGTCATTTTTTTTTAAAGAATATATTTTTGCTATAGGTCAAATTTTTATATTTTAGCTATTGGTCAATTTGGTCAATTTTTTCTTTTTATATTTTTGCTATTGGTCAATTTTCTATAGTTTTGCTATTGATAATTTTTCTTTAGTTTTGCTATTGGTCATTTTTCTGTATGTCAAAGGACATTCAACCTCATGATTCAGTTGATTGTAAGACAAAATGGATTTAACGCAACTATTATCATTTGATGACGTGCTTGGTGTTGTGTAAATTACGGAGGAGGATGTAAACCCCTTTTGCCATAGCATGGTTCATTATATTCTAGAAGATTATCTAGGTATTTTATAATTGGATCGCAACTGTTGATGGAAAAATCTTTTTTTTTTTTATAATCGATATAGACTTATCATAAAATCCTGTTTTTCAGCTAACACCTGTGAGTGTTTTTTGAAAATATCATAGAACTGTAGTCTGCAAATGATTACCAGCATTTTCTCCTTTTTTGACAAAGTTTTATTTCTTTTCAAAGATGAGCGCTATTATTTGGGTCACATTTTACAATATTTGTGTGCCGTCCAAAGAAGTGGACATCTGGCAATGGGTTTGTAGTACATCGGTGCCCAAATCAAATTGATCTATCTTAAGGGAGAAAGCAACCTTAAGGCACTGTTCACTTTTGGGACATATCTATATTTAGCAAACAAGATCACATGACTGGCTTGTCCAATCATAATTTGTGTTAGTATTTTCCGACAGTTATTGGGTCCCCAATCAGTTTGATCGGTTACATATAAACGCCATCTCAACACATTATTAGCTAATAATATAGTCCCTCTGTACAAGTACGATAGCTTAGTCGGGAAATTACAGGGCTTGTAATATGGCGCTAGCAGGCTTGAGTCTCAGCTGCGCCAAATTATTTTCAAGGATTGATTAGTTGTTCGTGTTCTTAATGTACAATATGTGTGTGTTGGTTTAGGGTACGTATACCAATCTGTTAAAATAGAAGATGCGCTACTCTAATTTCTAGGCTTTCAAATGTTAAAATAGTTGTCTAGCTGAGTTATATACGAGGAATGCAGGGCATGATCTTTGCAGTGCAACATTGATAGTTAAGTCTCCTTTAAGTTTAAAAGACTTGCAAAATAATGGTCTTATAAAACACTGCTGGCGCGTCAAACTGAAGTATTTACGACCATCTTGTCAGTAATTTACAGAGCCTAAACACGCAAAAATAAAATTTCTCTATAATTGCAAGCGGTAATTTGTTGTTCACGTGCTCTCATTTTACACATGTTAGGGATAAATTGTCCATACAAGGAGTCAAAATTGATTCTCGGTTCTTCACTTTGGGATAGTCAACCTTTTTATCACACAATACCGAGTGTTAACGATTCTGGAAAACAAGACTTTTTGAAAACATTGTGGGAAAAGGAAAAATGCTGTTTAACAACATTTTCTCTTTTTCCCACAATGTTTTCTACCCTTCCAAAGGTAAATTACATTTTGGAGAGGAGTCATGTTTAATTAAGCGTCTGCGAATGCTTTCAGTTTGGACCGGCCTAAAGTTTTTTTTTTAATTACTAAACCGTTCAAACAGAAAGTTAAGGAGTTACAATTTAACCTTTTATCAAACAATCTTGTGTCTTTACCATCCTGCAGAAGACGGCTTATAAGTGAAGCATGTTAATAACCAAAATTTTCTCATTTTCACGTTATTTTTGAAAAAAAAAATAACTATACCTTGTTTAAATCACGGCTAGGGAAATGGATAATGCAATACCTTTATGCTAAAGTGCGGTAGACCAAATAAAAAAAGTGATCATAAATGCAAGCGGTGCCATAAAAGGAGATAGTCAAAGTTGAAAGTTGAGAGCAGTTTTCCTTTTTTTTTTGTCAAAATCTTTTAAAAAATTGCCTGGATGCAAAACGAAAAGCAGTCATCTGTATATAAAGGTGTTAATCATATTGTAAATTTGTATTGAATTAGCCAATCAGTTGGAAGGAACCAAAGTATTTAATTCTGCTAAATAACTTTTATAAAAATTTCAATTCGATAGAAAAATCCCAAATATTCCTCATTCAAAGTTATGCTTTTGGGAATCATATCACCTAAACGGACAGTGTAGATCCAAGATCAGACTGCACGTTCTGTGCAGTCTGATCTTGATCTACATTGTCCGTAAAAAGGCCTGTGAGTCGCGCTTAACAGCCCAAGGGGTTAAGGGAGAAACCCCGCCTACAAGTAGCCGTGCCAGATCAAATTTTGTGAGCCCTTAGAGAAATCTCATATTTCAAAATTAATCACATTAATTCCTTTGTAACAGACAAAAAATTATATGGATCCAATTGAACGCATTTGCAGCCGGTGTAATGCAGAGAAATGACCCTCCCCTTCAAAATGACCCGGATCATTATTCTACGTAGAGAAATGACCCATGGATCATTTTGTAGGGGAGGGTCATTTCTTTGCATTACACCAGCAATTTCAGTGTGATTCAAATGATGGAACTAGTCTTTGAGAGAGAAAGAAAACATTGTGGCAAAATGAGCATTTTCTCCCTTTTTTTATGTTTTCAAAATGGCCTCTTTCTCTTAGGGTCGTAAAAGCTTGAAACAAAATTAACTAAAAGATTATGCAAACAGCCCGACTGTACATCCATGGAAAAGAAAATACATCCCGTTTTTTATATCAATACCTAGGCTGCGAAGTAAATCGATCACGTCTAAGATTTGCGGACTATGTAGATCAAGATCAAAACTGATCTTGGATCCACTGTGTACGATACGGTAAGACTTCCCCGGGAGATATTCTACCAATTTTTTTAAGGACATAATTATATTGCATATAAACAGACCTGCAAAAAGGATCATTTTGTCTCGGAAGTATTACAGAACACTGTAAGAAAAGGAGAAAATGCTGGTTAGGCCTACCGGCATTTTTTCCTCTCCTTTTCCCACAATAATTTCAAAGGCCCAAACAATCAGGAGTCTAGTTTATTATCCCTAAGGAAAAAAGGCTTTTAAAATTCTGTAGGAAAGGGGAAAAAGTTGGTAACCAGCATTTTCTCTTTTTCGCACAACATTTTTCTTTCTTTTTTTCTTTCTTTGTTTTCTCAGGCAAATCCCATAATTGGTGTATGCCTAACATCTAACTTCTTATCTGTACTTGGATTTGGACGAGTCCAAGGCATTATCTGTTGTATAGTGAAGTGTTAAACGTTCCAACTACAACATAGTTATTCTGTGATTGATCACCAGTGGGGAAAAAAAATTGTTGTAGAGCTCCAATTCTTTATTTTGTAATGGTACTATCTATAAACATTGTACATAGTCTAGTGCTAAAAGTTTGAATGATTTTAACATAAACATTTCTTGTAAATAGTTATATAATTTCTATAAATACAGTTATTTCCGATATGGGGAAAAACTCCTCTAATCAGACAAAATAACAATCGAGATCAAACTGCACATAGAGTGTTGAGTGTTATGTATCCACTCAATCCTCAAGTGCAGAAGTCGTGTACAATAGGTGCTGTTGTTCTTTTATGGAGTCTGTAAAAAGTAAAAACAAACCAAAAAAAAAAGAGATGCTTTCCAGCCGGATTACCTGAAAGCTCCTTTATACTCCGTTAATCTAAATTTAATCGTAATTTACTTTCATGTCAACAGTTTTGGGGTTATATACCACGCCATAAGCTAACAGGTACACTAATTTCAGAGCGTTTTAAAAATCAGCACTTTAGTTACTAAGTTTAGAGTGAATCACACAATAATCCATTTTCTATAGTTGCACCGTCTACGTGTCGCTGACTTCCGAAATTTTAGTCGTCTGAAAACGACCGGCGACAATGGATAGATTATGACATATTTCCCTTAAAATGCTAATATTTAATTATTTATAGGTAGATTTTAACGAAGATTTTATGTAGCATAGCTTATTTCCCTGATATTCGGTGTAGATTGTAATCAATTTTCTTTCGACATCAGATTTCGCGTTAAGGACTTATGGTTAGGCGTTCAGTTGATTTCGCTCATTGCCCTAAAACACTGGCGATATGTCACGTGAAAGTCCCGGCTTTCAAACCGAACATCTTTACAGAACTTGAAGCTTGCCAATAAAAGTAGTGAATAAGTGATGTTAAAATGACTAGTAAGTAGAAGGTAATGCAATACAAAATGAAAGCAACAAGTTAACGATCAAAACGCTTTCTGTTATTTTGTAAACTCTCATATCTGGAACCAATATTTCCTAATGATATTTTGTTGCATTATTTGTTTTTGTGCCTGGTTAACAGCATTTTGTCCTTTTCCCACAATGTTTTCTGAAGGCTTCTTTCTCAGGGTCGTTTAAAGTCTGGATTGTGTGGTAAAGAGTTAAAGAGATTTTTAATGTTTTGTTTTCAGCTAGACTAACATCATGCGCAGAGCTGCAGTAGCAAGTAAAGTGCCCCAGTCTAGAGCACTGAAAGTTGTGAAAGAACTTGATGCCTTTCCCAAAGTGCCAGACAACTTTAAACATACTTCAGCATCAGGTGGAGGAGGTAGGCTGTCGAGTTTGTCTTTTTAATGTGAACTTTTCCTGTTTCAACTATCTTGATGAAGGTAACAATTGAAAAATTGTAAAAAAATAAACGGAGAAAATACTGGTAAACGCCTTTTCCACTGTGTTTCTCTAAAAGTTTTAGCTTGAACTATAATGATGGTGATATAGTTTCTAAATTTGGAATGTTCCTTAAATTGTAGTTTGGCAAAGAGTCAAAGTATCTGTCAGAACTAAATTCTTTTTACAGACAGCTGTAGGATCAGACAGCGGTGGTTTGTGGTTTGATCCTGAATCTGTACTGTCTGCTATGTATCAAATTCAGATAAGAACGTAGGAATGAAAATAGTATTATGAATAGATGCAAGACTTTACCTTCATCCTGTTGCTAAGGAATAGGTTTTTGTTTGTTGTGCACAAATTTTTGTCTTCCAGACGTGAAAATGAAATTGTTTCATAAACATGTTACCCCTTGTAGACAACTTTCCATACCACTTACTCTACTTATCAGTTTTAAAACATTATAGATAGAATGATCTATTCCTCTTTACCAGAAGTCTTTTCTTTTACCATATTTTTTTTTTTATCTATTCATGTGTTAAACTGTGATTCATATTGGAATATATGAAAGCGTACAGGCGATAATGATTAAATTCTGTTTACAGTATCTGTAGTGACGTTCATTGTGATATTTATTCTGGTGATCTCAGAAATCCATTATTACACCAGCTCCCAGCTCAAGTTCGACTATGTGGTGGATACAGAGGTGGATGGGTAAGTGTAGTTTTCATCTGTACACTGCTGAAACAGCCAGACTGACATATCCTAATATGCATCCAAATAAAGAAGAGCATGTGTATTTTCCTGCTACCCTTGAAACATTTTCACAAGTTATCTGCTGGAAAAATGAGTCAACTGCTGGTGATCATGTTTGGCCTTTAACTCCTTACCGAACAACAAAATTTTTGACTTACCCAATGGAAAGCATTTGCAGACAAGGAAATAAAATTTACTCAAAAAAAAACAAAACAAAACTTGACTTCGGAAGAGAAGAAAACATTGTGGGAAAAGGAGAAAATGCTGGTTATCAGCATTTTCTCCTTTTCCCACAATGTTTCCGGAAGGCTTCTTTTTCACGGTCGTTCAAAGTCGGGATTTTGTAATAAAGGCTGAACTCTTTGCCACACAATCCCGACTTTTAACGACCCTGAGAAAGCAGCCTTTTGAAAACACAGTGAGAAAAGGAGAACTCTATATAACACAATCCCAAGTTTGAAAGACCCCAAAAGAGATGGACTTTGAAAACTCTATAGGAAAGCCATGATTAACCCTTTACCACACAATTCTAACTTTTAATGACCCAAAAGAGATGGTTTTTGAAAACATTGATGGAAAGTGAGAAAATGCTTGTAGCCAATATTTTCTGTCGCAACAATGTTTTCTGACCCATGAAACACAGAAATCATCATCTGACCTACTTTTAATTAGTCATATGCAAATGCCCTTTGTTGGTTTGGGAAAAAAAATGAAGGAAAAAACATTTGGCCTGAACAGTTTATCTTTTATTATAAATGAAAAAGTGTTTGCATTATAGGGATACATTTATATTCAGAATAAAGGAAATTATTAAAATTGTGTTATAAGATATTTATTTTTCAATTTTTCTGTTTTAACCTACAGTAAATTAAAGATCAATATTGATATGACAGTGGCCATGACTTGTGACAGTAAGTATAATGAAAATTTAGTTCTTTCCTCAGGGACACAACACATCCTGCAAAACATTTAAATCACGTTATGAAAATCCCATGTCACACCAAAATGTCCCTTCAACAATGTACAGTTAGAGTCACTTCAGACTGCCTTTTCACGTTTTTTAATGACTAACCCTTCACCAGATGAATTTTTGTCTCATCCAAACTGAAAGCGAAAGTGCCACAATGTTTTCAAAAGGCTGCTTGCCCAGAGTTGTTAAGTCATCATTGTGTGGTGAAGGGTTAAACTGTAAGTTTACATAAATATCTGTATAAAACAATATTTATGCTGTAAATCATCAACACAGATTGTTGCACCATGAGTTGGGAATTACCCTCAAATATGAAGTATTGTCCCCAGATTTTCGGCCCAAGGGGTAAGGGTATAGAGTACCCTTGAAATAAAAAGCTAGTTAGAACCCTTTTGTTCAAACGAAGCAAGAGTATCCAATGAGCTACTTCACTATGAAACGATTTAGTGCTTTGGTAAAGCTATCTGTTGTGATTGGTATGTACATTTAATTGTAAGAAATTGTCAATAGAGACCATATGAATTTTATTCTTGATGATTATGGTGAAAACAAAATGGCTGTTCCATTTTATGCTATATAATGATTATTGATAATCTTTTTTCAAAAAAAAAAATATTTTCTCTAATATTGCAGAAATTGGTGCAGATGTCTTGGACCAGACAGGACAAGATCTTTGCCACACAATCCCGACTTTTAACGACCCTGAGAAAGCAGCCTTTTGAAAACACAATGGCTGTTCCATTTTATGCTATATAATGATTATTGATAATCTTTTTTCAAAAAAAAAAATATTTTCTCTAATATTGCAGAAATTGGTGCAGATGTCTTGGACCAGACAGGACAAGATACCCAAAGTTTTGGTAGTCTTACACTGGACAATGCTCACTTTGAGCTCTCACCCATACAACAGCGCTATCATGAAATCACACAGCAGGTTAACCAGTACATGCGTGAGCAGTACCATGCTATACAAGAACTAATGTGGCTCTCAGGTCACCAACCTGGATTGAAATTAGGAATGCCAGAAAGGTTGGTGTTAATGTAGAAGGATACTGTAGTATGTGTGCAACAATGATTATATTTTAATCATGAATGCTTATCAAACAGGCCTGCATTTTAACAACCCTGGGGAAGAAAACTTTTGATAAAAAGGTTGTGGGAAAAGGAGAAAATGCTGGCTTTTCCTGCAAATTTTTTCTTTCCTCTCATACCTACTAGCAGCCATTAATTAAATGGTAGACAGACGAATGCGTTCATGCTATAATCTTGGTATGATGGAAAGAGATACATTATTAGTTGTACGGTCAGGTGGTAGGGACTTACTAACTTGTTCTTGGCTGTGGTGAATCATGTCGCCTCCTCGTCTTCGGCTTGACATGATTCATCACAGCCATGAATGATTTTCCAAGTCTCCTACCACCTGACCCAACAACAAATTTATTATACTGCAAAGTTTTACCTTTTTAGAGCACGTCAAGCGAAATTTTCGTGTACTATAATCTCACAAATCGAATATGCTGACGAAATAGAAAATCCCCTCTGAGTGCCCCAATTCGACGAAAACCAAGGTCACTGGAAACTGACGTCACTAAAATGTACAGTTTGGTGCATAAATGTGCAGTCTGGTAATTGATCGCCGCCGCCATTTTGGATGTTGTGTTGCTCATGTACTTAGGTTTACGGGGCACTCAAAAAGGAAACTGGCTTTACAAGTTTTTTGGCAGGGAACATGATATATGTGTTCCCGGCATGTTAACCATTCAGATTGTGAGAAATTTCTTTACAGTATGATAGTATCACCTACTGTGGCTTTCAGGGAAGGTGATAGATCAGGTCCCTATGATGCATGTCGAGTACATGGAAGCCTTGAAGTGAATAAAGTTGCTGGTAATTTTCATATCACAGCCGGAAAGTAAGTGGCCATTTCATATTGCTGCCTATTTGTGCCTGTATTTAGGTATTAGACTGAATAGCAGAGATTCTGGTTCAAGATTTATCTTTACGCATTTCATCCGGTTTTGTCAGCAATTTTATCTTTATTTTATAAAAGAATAATCATTCCTGTACCTTTGCGCCAAATGTTGTCCCTGACGTTTGTAAGGCAGCACAGATTGGGATGGATTTCAAGCAATTCATTCTATTGGGGCCAGCTATAGACATAGAAAACATAGTTTCCTGTTTAAGACAAAGACAAGTCCCTTACTTCTCTTACATGGCTATCTAGATTCTACACATTGTAAAGTTAAAACAGCATTTGTTTACTCTTTGAAAATGTGGGAAAATAAGAAAATGCTGGTATCCAGCATTTTCTCATTTGCCCACAATGTTTCCCTATCCTCTCTTCTGTCCTCCACAAATGCTTTCAATTTGGGCAAGTTTCATCGTGATTACTTCTATTAATCTATCAATTTAGCCTTGAGATGCTCTGTATGAGTAAAGACAACAAAAGTATTTGTGGGCAAAGAATGCAAATTTCATTTTCTTTTAATTCTCTCTATAAAAACTTAGTCTGTAGGTCTTCTAAATAAGAGGGATAAACATGAATCATAGCAATAAGTGCCAGCAGCTGGCTTTCAAAAAATTGGTAATGGCTTGTCAAGAATATTCTGAAAAATACTGGTTATGAAATGGCAGGAAAACATGGATATTAGCAATGGTATAAATAGAATAATGTTGACTGTGGTATTCAACACAAAACAAACAAATCTTTTTTATGGTAAGCCAAAATTAGAGGGAATTGTTAGGAAATTGCATCGACTAAGATACTATTTTAATACAGTGGGTGTGAAAGCTCTTTCTGCTGCCAATGGAACAGACAAGGTTGAACATTTATTTTACAATACATTTTCTAGATCAGTTAAAGTGTTTCCACGAGGACATGCCCATATGACAATAAACATGAAAATCCAGGGTAAGACAAAAGTGTGCTTTAGAAGGAAAATTTGGCTCTCACCTCATATCTTAATATATAGAACTGTACAACTGATTAACATATTCCTTCTGTAGTCACAGTTTTCATGTTACTGCAACAGACAGCTTTAGAAAACATTTTGATAAATGGATAAAATTGGTTAACCCTTTCCCAGGCAATCCCTGGTCTTTACTACATGTATGCTGGAAAAGAAGACTGTAGGAAAAGGAGAAATGCTGTTAACCAGCTTTTTAGCTCACCTGACCACTTCATGCTCTAAGTGAGCTGTTGTGATAATGCTGTGTCAGTCGTCTGTCGTCAACTTTTTACCTTGTGAAAATGGGTCATGTGGAGTAAAAAAATAAGCTTGGTCACTGGGTCAAATATTAGAAAAACCTTGTGTACACTCTAGAGGCCACATTTTCTGCCTGATACATAGTTTGTTTTGGTGATGTCTCAAAAGAGTTTGATAATGGGTAATTGTTGGGTCCAAAACTAGGTCACTTGGTTAAATCTTAGAAAAACCTTTTGTACGCTGTAGAGGCCACATTTTCAGTGTAATACTCATGAAACTTGGACAGAATGTTTGTCTTATTGATATCTCAAAAGTGTTTGATAATGGGTAATGTCTGATAAAAAACTAGGTCACTTGGAAACTAGATTGAAAATGGTTCATGTTTGGTCAATAGACTCAGGTGAGCGTTTCAGGGCCATCATGGCCCTCTTGTTTCCTTTTCTCACAGTATTTCTACTCTTTCATAGACGAACATTGTCATTTACATTTCATTTGATTTGTCATTTGCAAATGCTTTCAGTTTTGTCTAGTCCAAAATTTTGTTGTTTTGGAAAGGGTTAAAAGAATTATTCATGTTATAGTGTTTTGACATTGGTCTTTATATCTGAACTTCATTACATCATAGCCTTGATTTGTCAGTCTGTTTTCTAAAACATGTTCTGATTCTTTTTTCATGTTTTCTTTTCTGCAGATAGTTCTACCAGTTGACATTTTACACTTGTCTGTATTGCAGGCATTTGCTGAAAAGATGGAGACATGGTGGGAAAAGTAGAAATATTGGTTACCAGCCTTTTCTTTTTCTCCCACAATGTTTTCAAGAGGCTTTCTCCTCAAAGCAATAAAAGATAAACCGTAATAAAGGTTTAATACCTTGCTAACATGTTACTCCATACAACGCAAATTATGTCATTTGAGCAACAATTAAGTCTTTACCAGATGACAAAATTTTAGACCAGTCCAAATTAAAAGCATTCGCAGATGACAAAATAAATGTGACTGAAAAATCGAAATTTGGTTTGGGAAGGGTTAAAAACATTGTGGGAAAAGGAGAAAATGCTGGTTACCAGC
The DNA here is from genome assembly GCA_943736015.1 of Tridacna crocea. Lineage (NCBI taxonomy): Eukaryota > Metazoa > Mollusca > Bivalvia > Cardiida > Cardiidae > Tridacna > Tridacna crocea. The sequence goes on along the minus strand of OX031067.1, from coordinate 47,828,030 downwards.
ATTTTCTCCTTTTCCCACAAAGTTTTCAACAGACTTCTTTGTCAGGGTCGTGAAAAGTCAGGATTGTGTGGTAAAGAGTTAATTGAGTATTTGTTAACGCATTCATATATAGACATGTCTAAGATTATGCCATCTAGTTTACAGTTGATTTCTATTAGTTTGAGAAATACATAATCAGATGAACTCACTCTATAAACACACATTCCATATCTGTTATACTTGATACACAAACAAACTGGGGAAAAAGAACTTAACAGGTCATTTATCTCTTCATCAAATGAAGGATTGAAAGCATTTGCAGATGACAATTTATCTCTTTACCAGACGACAAAATTTCAGCACTGTCTGAATTGAAGGCATTTGTAGATGACAATTTCAGTATGGCTAAAATAGTGCAATTGTTTATTGATATGGTAGAAAACATTTTGGGAAAAGGAGAAAATGCTGGTTACCAGTATTTTCTCCTTTTACCACAGTGCTTTCAAAAGGCGTCTTTCCAAAGGTTGTCAAAAGTCATCATTGTGTGGGAAAGGGTTACAAGTGGCTTGTGTGCTATTTTTGCCAGGTATTTCCCACAGCTTGCTCTGGGGCTTGGACATGTCCATCTAGAAACTTTCTTATCTAGCACTGGTAAGCATTTCAAAATAGGTTACATGTGACTAGCATATCAACGTCCCTACTTCTGTATGTCTTCTTACTGGTTATGTTGTGTTTGGCATGCCAAGAACAAGAAAGATCTCACTGTCGAAGCTAGTGCAACAAAACTTTAATGCATGAGAAAGGAATGAAGCTTGTACATGTGTATTGTATTGTATTGAGTGTATGCCTCCGAAGAGTCACCTTTCTTTTCTGTAGTAAAGAGTAAACTGTGTATTAAATGACTAAATTTTAAACTGGTCCAAATTGAAAGAACTTGCAGACATTAAATTAAAGGTAACTAAAAAATTGAAATTTGTTTCCAGAAGGATAGAAAACATTGTGGAAAAAGGAGAAAATGCTGGTTACCAGCATTTTCTCCTTTTCCCACAATGTTTTCAAAAGGCTTCTATCTCAGGATTGTTAAAAGTCTGGATTTTATGGTAAAGAGTTTAACACCCATTTACCTGCACATATTTTTTAGGAACAAGCTTTAATTTGTTTATAACTTTTTAGGTCATATCTCTATGTCAGCTGAATGATGTCAAGATTGTCTTTGAACAGTGCTGAAATCATTACCAAGTAACAAAATTTTAAATGTATTCAAATGGAAAACACTTGCTGACAATAAAGCAAACACTACTGATTTGACAGGATTTTTCTGTAGAAGGGTAGAAAACATTGTGTGACTTGAGCAAAGTTCTCCATACCAGCATTTTCATCATTTCCTACCACATTTTCAAGTCATTTTCCTAATGATCATAAGAAATCCTGAGTGTTCGAAAAAAGGTCGTGGGGTAAATCATTTTAATTGATGATAAATCATGATATCTGTCTGCTGTCGAATCATAGAATCAACAATTTGCATGATAATACCAGCAGTTATTCGTAATATAGCAATGGGTCTCTGTAATGTGTAAGCCAGAACTTAAGTTCTTTTTCCCCACTGTTTTGTTTCATTACATATGTTCTGTTCAACTAGTGATATGTTCAGTTTGTGATGCCGTTTTGTTTGCTTTCTTTACAGCTTCTTATTTAATGCTTTTGAAAGAGCTTATCAGTCTTCTTGAATTAACATTATACTGGAGGAAAGCATATAAGATTGTCTATACTGAAAGCTTTTCAGAGGACAAATTGATTGGGGCTCAAACAGTGAGATTCAACTTTGGACAAGTAGAAAACATACTTGAAAAAGGAGAAACTGCTGGTAATTCTCCTTTTCCCTCAATATTTTCTTGATTTACCATGGTTTGAGCTTCATTTACTACATGTCACCTGCAATGTTGTTAAGGCTAAAATTTTCTTGTCTATTTACCAAACTACAATATTTTAGGCTTGTGCAAATTGAAAGCATTTGCAGACGACAAAATAAGAATGACTGAAAATTAAAGATTTGTTTTGTGAAGAGTAGAAAACATTGTGGGAAAAGAAGTAAATGCTGGTTACCAGCATTTTCTCTTTTTCCCACAATGTTTTCTAAAGGCTTCTTTCTCAGGGGCATCAAAAGTAGGGATTGTGTGGCAATGGGTTAAAGTTAGGTTATATGTAGACTATTCTCTAGTGCTCTTACGTAACCCTAGAACCTGAAAGCTGTGTGTTCTCTGTACATTCTCTGTAGATCTTATCCCCATCCTAAAGGTCATATACACATCACGGGTATGGTTGAACCTTACGGTAAGTGATAGCTTTAATTTCACAGCAGCATTTTACGATGCACCAATTTTGAACTTACACAGCTTTGAGGACAGCCTGTATCAAGATCAGATTGCGCACTATGCAGCTTGATTTTTTCTTTTTATTTTTCATATTTTGAGCAACAGAATCACAAAATGGGAACACTTATCATATTTATAACTGACAGAAAATATCAATTTCACATGTTTCACTGACATATTTCACTCATGTCACATGGTAAAGTCCTAAACCTCAAATACAAATAGCAAACAACAACTTTGAAAAATCCTTCTAAAATGTAGATGAATAACAAGATGTGAAGTTCAACACATGAACACAGGCAAATTCATTGTGCCCAATCAATAAATTACTACATGCAAACACTTTCTCCATTCCTTACAAAGTACACATATTAGGATAATAACAATGCATAGGGTAAGGGAGACAGCAGTGAATAATTTATTTTCGTGTATTATGTAGTTGTTAAAAGAACTGGAGATATAAAGGCCTTGTGGGGATAGGATCTTATTAGTGCATGTTTGTTGTTGCATGGGTTATGGATGGTATATAGAATGCACTGTAATAACATGTAGGAAAAAAAAAAGGTGCTATAATTATGTTTTTTTTGGCTGATTTTCAACGTTGGAGTTAGTGTTGCATTTATAAATGTACTGAGTATACAGCATTTCCTCCCCTTTTCACACTGTTGTGGAAAATAATTGTAAAGTGTATGGTGAAATTGGGTAACATTTAACTCTACCAAACAACAGAATATTAGACTTGTCCAAACTGAAAGCATTTGCAGACAACAAAATAAATTTTACTCAAAAATTGAAACTTGACTTCAGAAGAGTAGAAATCATTGTGGAAAAAGGAGAAAATGCTGGTTATCAGCATTTTCTTCTTTTCCCACAATGTTTTCAGAAGGCTTCTTCCCCTTGGTTGTTAACACAAGGGATTACTTGGTTAAGGGTTAAAGGAAATGATTTATTTTTACATGCATGATATTAAGACCAAACCACATAGATTTACTTTCAGTTAGTGGTTATTTATGGTAAAACCAGGGGATGTAAACAGAAATGATAATAAATATTGTATTTCTTAATTTCAAGACAAGGCATCTAAATGTGTTAGATGTCCTATCTCAGCCAATTGGATTGCTTGTCATTGAATTGACATCATTACAAAATTTTAGATTTACACATAAAGTTTTTGTAGAGAAAGAACTGAATATGATTCATATTATAGTGAGATTTGACTTTAAAAAGTAGAAAACATGCAAGTATTTTTTCCTCTTCCCACACAGTTTTCAAAAGCCATCTCTCTCTGGGTTGTAAAATTTGTGTGGTATAAGGTTAAACATAAAATGACTGAAGAGTGCTGTCCTCTAAGGTGAAGAGGAAAAGATATAAAAATTAGTTTTTTACCACGCTTTCCTTGCACTGTGTTTGTAGAGCCGAATTTGCATGTCATGTTAGAATATATATTTGTTGGGAATTTTGTTAGTGTGAATATTCCTCTTATCGGGCAATCAGCATATATACAATTGTAGAATTTGTTACAAAGTTTATTAAAGATGAAAGGTACAAAGCAAACTTGAATTAAGATTTGATACATGTTATTAATAATCATATTTTCCTGTTTATGAAAAGTGATGGCATGAAATTTTTAAAGCATTTTTTTCCATTCGTATTTCCTCAGAGTACAATTTCAGTCATAGGATAGACCATTTTTCTTTCGGAGAGAGGTCAGGTGGTATTATCAATCCATTAGATGGAGAGCAACAAGTTACTAAAAATAGTAAGTACTATGACTGCTTACTTCTTGTTATTGGTTAGGATAATCTTTACACTTTTCCATATTACTTAATTATGGATGTGTTCTTATTCAAAGCGTTTGCAAAAATTAAATATGGCTTAAATGGTGGAATTTGTCTCTGAAAGTGCAGAAAACATTGTGGTAAATTTTACCACATTGTTACAAAACCATCCTACAACACGAGAAATTAGAGATTTACTACAGCCCAGGTTGACACCAACGGGAGACACGTTCTATGTTAGATGATCAATTCTCTCATTTACGTACAGGAATATGCAGACAAAGTTTCAAACATAGTGTCCGGAGAAGACATTATGGAAAATAATTATTACATGTTTGTTATGTAATGGAATTTAAGCGTTATTAGTCACGTGCCAGTCACTTGACATTCCCACAATGATTTATTGATTTTGGCTCGAAATCTAAAAATACCTTAAGAGGCTACGTAGCCTTTTAAGGGAACACCATCCAAAATTTTTTTTTGTAATTTTATGAGTCTTAATTATTGATGTTTTGTATTAATTTGGTGAGAAGTAAAAATTCTAATACCCAACTTTAATGGCAAACTTATGATGGATAAGTGTTGCCATATATTTCAGTACAGCTCATAGTTTATGTTACGCATTTGATACAAGTTTATTTTAGCTTTCTTATTTACTGAAGAGATCCATTTCATCACTTCTTTTGCATTCATGTGCACAGTAGTTAAGTAAACTGTTACGTTTCAGATCATCAACTGTTTCAATACTTCATGAAAGTTGTGCCTACTGAAGTAAGAACCTACAGCAATCAGCTGGATACATACCAGTTCTCAGTCACAGAAAGGGTTAGTACTTGATACCTCTTTGACTTCATGGCATGGCCAGGTGATTTGTAACCAGGTTTTTGTGAGTTTGAAGCAAACTTTCTTACAGTGATTTTTCACCTTTAACCTCTGATGAATTAGAGAAAAGTAGTACTTTAATAAATTATCATACTCACATTAATTTTCTTACTTTCAAAGGGTATGATATAAATCTGCTTTTTAACATGTGCTTTGCTTACTCCAGGCAGCTATTGTTACTTTAACAGTTCATATATTGATACATATAAACAAAACATTGAAGCAAAAGTTTCAAAAATGGTCTCTAAGACGAAAAAAATATCAACTGGAGATAATGATTTTAGTGTATTTGTCATTAAAAAAAAAACTGATGATCATTTTAACTCATTACCACACAATCCCTGCTTTTGACGACCCAGAGAAAGAAGCCTTTAGAAAGCATTGTGGGAAAAGGAGAAAATGCTGGTAACTTTTATACCCTTCACAAAACAAATTTCAAATTTTCGGTCACTTTTATTTTGTCATATGCAAATGCTTTCAATGTGGACAAGCCTAAAATATTGTCGTTTGGTAATGAGTGAATAGGTTTATGTTTTGTTATTTCTACAGAACAGAACTATTAATCACAGTGGAGGAAGCCATGGGGTTCCTGGCATATTTGTGAAGTATGATCTTTTCTCTTTTAAAATCCGAGTGAAAGAGGAGCACCGTCCATATAGCCAGTTTCTCATTCGGCTTTGTGGTATAATTGGTGGCATATTTGTGGTCTCAGGTAAGTTTTGCAAGTAAATTCTTTTTTTTTTTTTTTTTAGAAAATTAATGACCGAAGCATTATGAGCAATGATCTATGAAAAGGGAACTTAACCCTTTAGCACACAATCCAGACTTAAAACAACCCTGAGAAAGAAGCCTTTTGAAAACATTGTTGAAAAAGGAGAAAATGCTGGTAACCAGCATTTTCTCCTTTTCCAACAATGTTTTCTACTTTTCCTCAAACAAGTCCAATTTTCGAGCCATATTCATTTTGTCATCTGCAAATGCTTTCAATTTGGACAAGCCTACGGTTTGCTTGTCTGTTTCCAACAAAGACTTCAGGTATTCTTGCATTTTTAGCTTGTCTGTTCCGACAAAGTCTTGGGCTATTGTTGTAGTTTTAGCTTGTCTTTTTCGAACAAAGTCTTGAGGTATTGTTGTATTATTAGCTTGTCTGTCTTGAAAAGCCTTGCGGTATTGTTGTAGCCCTGTCAATGTGTGTACATCATAGTTTGTGTGCAAAGAACTTTTACATTTTGTGATATCTTCCATAATGAAGATATTTAATTCATAGAACCAACGGTAACTGTTTACCAGACAAAAAAAATTTTGGACTGGTCCAAATTCAAAGCATTTGCAGACATCAAAGTAGAAGTGGCAGACAAATTAACATTTCCGGTGGGAAGGGGAGAAAACATTGTGGAAAAAGGAGAAAATGCTGGTTACCAGCATTTTCTCCTTTTCCCACAATGTTTTCAAAAGTCTTCCCTCTAAAGGTCATAAAAACCTGGAATTATTTGGTAAAGAGTAAACTATGAAAATGGCAAACCGTATGGTAACCATCAACATATTTTTTAAACAGTTGTGCCCCTTTCTTGGCTGAAAAAGTTCACTGAAAATCAATCCATTTCTAAAAAGCAACTGCAATGGAGTGTTACGATCTACATATATTGCTCTTTTTATTTTTGTTTCAGGTCTCTTACATGATGGAATAGGATTTCTGATAGATATTCTATGCTGCCGCTTTAAAGTAGGAAAATATAGTGCCAATAACTGTAAGACTACGGGAGAAAACCTTCTCATTACAAATGATACAAGAAATGGAGATTTTTCCCGACAAAATTCACAGCAATGTGATGGAACACTGACTCAATCTTACGACCCAGTAGATTTACTCGAAGATCTTCAACAAGGGACTTCAGTAGTTAGGCAGAATAGTGGACAATTGATTGTAGGGGATTCTGAAACTAGTGTTACATAGTATCTTACAGCCATGTAATCATTATTGAGATAACTCCAAATCCTCACACTCGTACAAGCACACTCACAGACAAAAAGTTTTAAAGGTGAGTGGCGGGAATAATGGATTCATGTTGGCTGTCTGTTTTTATTTTATGCCCCATTTCACTGCAACATGGCTGAAATCTTAATGGAACCTATTGTAGGAACTTATGCTCCAGCAATTTTCAATTTGGTTGGTCGACTGTTACTGGAGTTATGGACCTTGTTATTTTGTCGTCTGGTAAAGAGTCGAGTACAATAGCAAACTGCTGCGTTAGGTAGAATTGTCTTTATATCAGTAGTTATAATGTTGTCTTGGTGTTCCACATGTGAGTTGGAATCCTTTCTGATCCACATATTTCTGCTATGCATTTGTTTCTTTGTTGTGGGCTTTTATAAGATTGGGGCTCATCCGGGATTAGCCATCGAGCCATTAATCACATTAATTTTGTTAACCAAAAGCGGACGTTCTGCCTAATGTGAGTCATGAATAAATAATGACTTTAAGAGCGGTTGCTTTACAGGAGACCACCGCTTCATGCATGGCTCCATTCTGGTTTAAATACAATACCAAACGACAATATTTTAGACTGGTCCAAATTGGAAAGCATTTGCAGACAACAAAATAAAAGTGACTCAAAATTTGAAATTTGTTTTGTGAAGGGTAGAAACCATTGTGGGAAAAGGAGAAAATGCTGGTTACCAGCATTTTCTCCTTTTCCCACAATGTTTTCTAAAGGTAGAATTCTCTTTAGCTAAGTGGTTATGGTGTTGGCCTTTCGTCCAGACATTCTAGGTTTGAATCCTGCCTGGTCCCTTTATTTCTGCTATGCATTTGTTCATTTGTTTCTATGTTACTTTGTTCATTTAGATCAATAAAATGGATTTTGACTAACAATGGACTCCATCACGGGATATGATAGCCCTGTTAAAATTAACCCATTACCACACAATCCCCACTTTTGACGACCCTGAGAAAGACGCCTTTTGAAAACATTGTGGGAAAAGAAGAAAATGCTGGTAACCAGCATTTTCTCCTTTTCCTACATTTTTTTCTTCTCTTTCAGACACAGATAGCAACATCGGAGCTCTGTTCAGTATGTCTTCAGGATGTTCTTTCAAATTGGACCAGCCTAAAATATTGTCATTTGGTAAAGAGTTCAACTAAAAACAAACTGTTTCAACACATTACAGGCTGATAAGAGTTGATACTTTTTGCAGATGTATTCAGCCTACTTTCACAGATCATGGCTTAAATACAAATGAGTCATGCTAAGGGAGAAGGGGTTAACCCTTTCCCAAACAAGCCTTGGTTTTTGCATGTCTGTAGTACACATCTTTAGAAAACACTGTGGGAAAAGGAGAAATTGCTCGTAACGAGCAATTTCTCCTTTTCCCTCAGTGTTTTCTAGCCTATCGGAAAACTTTCTGCCATTCTCATCAAATTCAAAATTGTCATCTGCAAACACTTTCAGTTTGGGACAGTCTAAAATTTGTCATTTGGTAAAGGGTTAATGTATCTCTGTGGTATCTTTGAGTTTATTGGGGATAGTTAGGCTTAACCCATTCCAAAAGCAACAAATTTTAGACTCATTTGTATGCAAAACATCTGCAGGCGACAATTTCAAGTTTGGTACAAAAAATGAATCTAGGTGTGTCTGATAGGGTAGAAATCATTGTGGGAAAAGGAGAAAATGCTGGTTACCAGCATTTTCTCCTTTTCCCACAATGTTTTCAAAATTCTTCTTTAATGGAGTCATGAAAGCCAGGTATTGTTTGGTAAGGAGTTAAAAGAAAGCCTACCGTCTGGCCAGTTGAAACATGGATTGTATCCTTGGTTGAAATGAAGCTAGATTTAAAATGATTGCTGTATAGAGTGGTTTTATTGATGATGAAAATTGTTAACATTTTGCACTCCTGTATGAATTTTAAATGATTTATTTCATCACAGTTGTACAGGTGTTTTCTTTTTAGTCCTTACTGAAGCAATTTGACACACTGAAGAAAACCATCAGGTATAATTCCTGGAGGTTATCCCTCTGTTAACAAACAATACGACAATTTATAATCAGTCATTTGTGAAAATATGTGCTTGTAAGATAGGTTTATAAAATGACAACACAAGTAAAGAAAGTATGCTGCAATAAGAGAAACTGCTCTTTCCAAGTAATTTCTCTCCTTATTTTTACAGCACTGTGTTTATATACAAGGTGTATACTGAAAGACAGCCCTTGTATGGTCAGAGAGAGAAAGACCGTCAACTGCAGGTGGAAATTTGACCATTACCTGCTAAATTGTTCTGAGATCACTTCAATGAACTATGCTAGTATCCCCTTCATTGTTAGATTGGGCCAATTACAATTTTGGCCACACTATTGCTTGAAACAAGCAGTCTGATCTTTAACCCATTACCACACAATCCCTACTTTTGACGCCCCTGACAAAGAAGTCTTTTGAAAACACTATGGGAAAAGGAGAAAATGCTGGTAACCAGCATTTTCTCCTTTTCCCACAGTGTTTTCAATCCTTCCCAGAACAAATTTCAATTTTTCTGTCACCTTTATTTTGTCGTCTGCAAATGCTTTCAATTTGGACCAGTCTAAATTTTTCTCGTGTGGTAATGGGTTACGACTTTCCAGTCCAAAGAACCAGTGACTCGCAGCGTTTGGATCTTTTATGGAATGTAGTCACTCTCAATGACTATCTACTGCATGCTTATCTATTGCAAAAGATGATCAAGTGACAAATGTGAATGATATTTTCATTTCCCACATGATCTCGGATTCTCCCCTGTTTTTGGTGTGATATACCCAATACAACTGTTCTTATCCTGCACACATTTGACATAAGCAGTATGTGACAACATTACTGGCATTACTTCTTTCAGGTAAAGAAACTCGGGTTTAATCAAGAAAATAACCTAACCATGATGCATATATGGTTAAGATGCATATTCCGAGCTTAACCCATTACCAAACGACAATATTTTAGGCTCGTCCAAATCGAAAGCACTTGCAGACGAGAAAAATAAAAGTGACTGAAAATTTGAAGTTTGTTTTGTGAAGGGTAGAAAACATTCCGGGAAAAGGAGAAAATGCTGGTTCCCAGCATTTTCTCCTTTTCCCAAAATGTTTTCTGAAGTCTTCTTTTTCAGGGGCGTCAAAAGTAGGGATTGTGTGGTATCCGTTGTTCATTGGCTTTTGAGATAAAACTTAATCAAACTTGTCCAAAAACAATATAAACTACAGTCAAGCATTGGAAACCCAATGCTGTTCTGCTGTTTTATCTGGTTTTGGACAATTTTTTGAAATCAGTGTGGTACATAGCAAAAAGAGAAATGGCTCGTAAGTGCATTATTCAACGGAAAAAACAAAATGGCAAAGTCTGCATATTTTTATTTTTTTCACGTTTAGAGAAATGAAAGAAAGGAAAAAGAATGAAATGAAAAGTCTATCTACTATATGAAGGGTAGAAAACACAATTTTTCTAAAGTCTTCTTTCTCGGGGTCGTCAAAAGTAAGGATCGTGTGGTCCCTAATGGGTTAACCCTTTCCCAAACAATACCTGGTTTTTACGGGTCAGGAATAGAAGCCTTTTGAAAACATTGTGGGAAAAGGAGAAAATGCTGGTAACCAGCATTTTCTCCTTTTCCCACATTGTTTACTACCCTTTCATACAGAAAAATCATCTTTTTAGCAACCGTTAATTTGTCATCTGCACAATGCTTTCAATTTGTTCTGGTCCAAAATTTGCCGGTTGGGAAAGGGTTAAATCAATACTAGAGATAAAAACTTTCTCTACTATTTGAAACGTGCTATGGTATGTACAAGTGAGAAATTTGCCAAATTTAAGATGCTGTAACTATAAGTCAGCTACAGAAAGATAAAACTGATGAAAAAAGAAAGGTTCTGTAAATACTGTCTCCAAGATAATACATAAATGTACAACCCCCGAAAAATGAAAAGAGACACATGAATTGTCCCCAAGATCAAAGCACTCTGGTATCAAAAGGTCAATTCATATACGGTAAGTTGCGCCTGTGAAAGATAATTCTTATCATTTATGTCTAAAGGTTAACATTTTGGACCCTTCAAGTTCGATATCCTGTCGTAAATTTATCTCATTCTACTGTTAAATGTTTTATATAGGGTTCTTTGTGCTCAGTCTAACTTACAGATGTTATATTTTAAGGAAAAAGGTTTGAAAGGTGGGAATGTGTTTTACTGTACCTCGATACTTATTAAAACAGGGTGGTAATTACAAAAGGGAGTTCACTGTAGAAGTTGTTTCCAGATGATTCGAAGGTTATGTAGGTCAAGGTGTTTGCTATTGCTCCTGTTTTAAACAAATAATAATTATTTGTCGCGTAATGGACGAATCGGGGAGAAAGATTGCGTCAAAGTACTGAAGCAGGTAATATATCAATGGACAAAAGTACAGACACACCGGGTAAATTTGGATTTGAAAAATAGAGGTGGACAGTGAATTTTTGTCGCCAGGGGGTGCTTACCATATGGCGCATCGAAAAAATCCAAACAGTTCAAAACCAATATCATTCAAACGTAATCGCTGTTTAAAAAAACGCTAAGCTTGATTTGAAACGAATGATGAGATTGGATATCGACAAGTTAAAAATCGAAATGACGGAGTATTTGAGATAAAAATAGTATAAACTTTCTCAAAAGAAAAACTGAGATCACCAGTCAAAATGCTTCATGAATAATTCATGAGGAAGAGAAAACGCCAGCAAAATAACCAAGGGTCGATTACAGAATGAATCGAAACTGGGTCAACGAGGACGATGCTGGTATTTTGTTGCAGACTTTAGTGAGTTAGTTCCATGCAATACAATTTAATTTTCCAGATAGAAAGCGTTTCCATACCACAAATATAACAGATGCATTGTGTTCAGGAAAGTTTTAGGTTAATAGTGTTTATTTTACTTTGGCCCTGAAAGTAATTCTTACAATTTAAACGATCACTGTCGGTTATCGCTTTATGGAAGCCTTTGCTAGGACTCATAGGTAGTTCCAAAGGTTAGAAAGTTTAAAAAAAAAAGGTTAAAACACTGTAAGAAAAAGGCAAACAAGCTGGTTACCAGCATTTTGTCTTTTACCCCACAATGTTTTCAATTGTCTCTTTTTTTAAGGGTTGTTGAAACACGGATTCTTTGGTAAATGTTAAAAGCTATATTACTCATTTTTGACCCCACTGTATACGTCTATAAATGATAATACTAAATATCAATGTCACGGCCGTCAGAGCAAGGCTTATGCCCATACTGCCACGTATACATTTCATTCCGAAGCAAAGTGTCTCGCCCGTACCTTTAATCTGATTATCGTACAGAATTCCGGATAACTCTAAAAAACCACACCCAAGTATTTCACCCAGCATCACGGCTAGTCCCCAGTTACGTCCAAAGTTACCAACATAAAACGTTTCTCTAACAATCGTAGGCGTTACAGGTGAAAATATAGACATAGACAAAGCCAATGTTACAGAAGATAGAACTAGTGTCCACAGAATATTTGCAAACAGAAACATGACAGTCTGTGATAGAAGTCCCAGGATTGTTGAAAATATGATCATTGCCATTCTCGAGATTTTCTGGATGAAGAAATCGGAAAAGAAGCCCATAACCAAGGTGATGATTCCCCTTTCGATGGGTATAATTACTGTCAAACGGTCATCGAAATAGTCCAGTCCCAGCGATCGAGTCATAACGGTTATATTGATTCCAAAGACAAGTGACACGCTCCTAGCAAAAGCCACCATCCAGACCATAATTTGGAGATCTAGACATAAGAACGCTTCTTTTACAGTCATTGGATTACGCAAGCGTTGAAGCCTAGTATTCGTTTCGCTGGAATCTTCATTTGTCCTTTCACTACAATCTTCTACTTCTTCGTCTTGGTTTGGTGATTCTACACCAAGTTGATCTGTGTAGGTATCGTATGAAACTACTGGTTTTCCAGAATCCTTAATTTCTGATAGTTCGTATGTTTCGTCTTCTTCTTTGAGAGGCTTAAACTCGCTACGTTCGGTCCCTACATTTTTCAGAAAGATGATTCCAGCAATATCAACCACACCAACACATACAGCAAACAAGATCATAAATCCTCCTAAATTATGGTTTACAAAATTGCTTGGATCTCCATTCACGAAGAAACTGTAGTAAATTCCATTGTACACAAAGTTGCCAATCCAAAAGAATGCCACAAGCACACCGCTGATCTTCCCTGCGTATTGTTTATCAAAGTTTAGAAGATTTGTGCTCAGTCCAGCTATATAGGTACACGACAGGCCAAATCCTACAAGTGAAAATAAAATAATTGAAATTTTTTCAAGATACTTCTATATTCGTTTTCAGCCAGCTTTTCATCCATTTCATCCCCTTTTAATGGAACTATAACCATTTTTGTATCTTCAAGCCAAATGCTGCTCCTGACGGCCGCAAAGTTGCACAGATTACAAAATGACTACAAAATGCACTTCATGCTTTAGAGGGGGGCTCTCCAAGCTATCGCTGTTGTCTTTTCCGGTTTCAAATAATTTATCAAGAGCGTAGGGAATTTTTCTGGGGAAAAAAGCAATTGGTTGTTACCAACATTTAACACTGAAAACAGAGGGACATCTTTACAATCTTCATTCTTTGTAATCAAAGTGACCATACTATAAAATAACCCATGGTCTTTGAAAGGGGTTCTCCTGTATCTGCGAAAAGTATTGACAGACTTTAGCCTCCGCAGTCTGACATGGGCAAGACTTCTTGCAATCTGTTAATTTTCTGTATTTCTATGGACCGGTTTTACCTCATATTTATGTAGACAGAATAGACTTTATAGATCCATTCATGGTAACTGTGTGATGTCTTACTCGGTATGATGAATCGTAGAAAGGCAATATGCTCCATTTTCACAGAGCAAGGCTGAATCAAAGAAAAACCTTACCACACGTAAAGAAGTAGATAGCCATAAGCCAAGAATTTCTAGAGTAAAACTGGATGGCTTCTGTGGTGCTCCAAAGTAAAATGTATGAAACAACAGACATGATGAAACCAAGAATTAACGTGGTCTTGGGCCCATATCGGTCATAGATAATCCCAGGTATGAACACCATCCCGAAACCGAGGCTAACGACGGATGACATTACTTCAACTGGAAAGAAAGTCAAAGATGTCTCTTATGCTACACATATATAAAACAATTATCAGCACTTTCTGCACTTTCTAAAGACAAATTTTGAAAGACAAATTCTTCCATTTCTGGCACAATTAAAACGTTGTTCAAAACTTAACCATGGTTACTACCTTCATCACGTAATTGCGTATCTAGCAGTAGCCCTTTATATAAAATATTACAAACAACGGGCTTTAGGTTTAAAACCAAACTATTGGCACGTTAGTGATAGATCTATTCTTACGTACTACTTCGTGAGATATTTAAACGAAATGCATATAAATAAATAAAAACAGAAACAACAAAAGCAACAAGTATAAAGTTAAGTATAAAGTTAAGTCACTCATAACACTTTCTCGATGTAAATCTCGTTCGAGGGAGAGTAGAAATCAACTTGAACATAACTCTATGAATTGTGAACAACATTCACTGTATTATAATTATCTGTACTGTTGTATCATTATTGTTATTAATATTATTGTTATTATTAATATTAAGAAAAAGAAGAAGACGAAGAAGAAAAAATAGAAGAAGGATAGTATTTTTATTGTTGACTGGATGGCTTACATGCATGTAATGAATGAAAAATGAATAACCCAGAAACTGTTTACAAGAGATATACACACCTTGTGCTTCAGTATAGTTGAATTTATCCTTAATGGCTCCCGAATAGACGGTAAAACTCAAGAATGATCCAGAGTTCAATTCAGACAGACATCCAATTATAAGACAGAGAATCTTGTGCGCTCTGACTTTGTCCCAACCCATGGTGGATCTCACTGCCTCCTGAAACCAAGTGTGAAGGAAGGGAAATAAGTCTTATCTATAACGTTAGCCATACATCGGCCATGTCTTTTGCAAGGGCTTTTACAGTCACAGTAAAGTCCAACTAAATAATTAACCTTTCTATAAAATAAGAGTAGATTTCATTTTTACCATGTCAAAATATGGCGATTATTATGATTTTCACGGTCTGTAAAGGTGCAATACGCAAAAGTTCCAGTCAATGGCAGAAAAAAGAATTTTAAAATAGAACAAATCCGACCATTTCGCATTATCTGTTTGTTTACATCGATTAGCCGACTTCTCATCTTAAATGTCAGCAGCGACGTAAACACTACGTGATCTTTCGAAATAAACCCTCCATTCACTCGATTGTTTTGTCCCATTCTAGGCTTTGAAAAGCTTAAGTTTTTCGACAACGTAAACTCAGGCTGATCATCGCTCATTCATTAATCATCAATACAGGAAGAGTTTACTACATCTGAATAAGTAAAACAGGTTCAGAATTAGCAGTCTTACTCTCCGATAAGTCAGTATTGAAACTGTAAACAACAGTCCTGTGTAATACGTCATAGCACTAGTTATGTAGGTAGGATCTACAGTGACCTGTTGTCAGAATATTCTAGAAACATGAAGAACATTTCTTGGTTTTTCCATTGTCGTTATTTACAGCGGGTTGTTAGTAAAAAAGCGGTTTACCAATCATTGATCTCATCTTTCTAGAAAAGACAAATCTAGAATTTCTAAGCTGATATAAATAAGAGTAACTTACTTGGTGATTTTGGATTTTGAAGTTAGACTTGTGGATTTGTGGATAGAGAATTAGTGAAAAGTGTTGGATTTAATTTGGGGTATGCATCCGTAAGTTAGAATTATATTTTTATTAAAGAGTTTGCTCATATCTTACTGCAGGTTAAAATTATTGTTAATTTAGGCTTTCAGAACCAGGAATTTCATACTTTTTGTAGTCTGAACATTCTTTTCAATTTTGAGGGACTGATTCTTTTTCTTGTTACATTATTAAAAATTCTCAAATTTCGTTAAATCTTAACTCTTATTGTACTCTTTATAAATATTGTCCATTGTTAAAGGCTTGTTGCTGTTTTCTTTTTCGTTACGTTTGGCTCATAACAAAAATTGGGGGCTCGTCCAGGATTGATCATCAAGTAATTTTGGATAGATGTTGAAATTATTTTGAAAGTGTTACAGTATGAAATTTTATCAGATAATAAATAGTAATAAAAAATTAGAATCTGAATATGATTTTTTTTCTGCTGAACCAGCAAAAAGCAGTGATGTCTTTTGGTCTTGAAAAATTTATTACTGAGCCGTCACAGGAGTTGTTAAATTTGGCAAAAAAGTCTGATTTGTTAGATCTTGCTTCTCATTATAAACTTACTGCCATTAAAGGTACTACATGTATGTTAATGCCAGAAATTAAGAACTCCATTGTTGAAGTTTTTGGTTTACGAAGAAACAGTTGACTCGTCTGCTCTGTCTCTTATTCTTGTGCCTCAGACAGATGTTAAAACTAATATTGAGTTGGAAGACGAAAGAATAAAAGGAAAAAATTAGAACGAGAAGAAAGGATGAAAGAAAAAGAATAAGAATTAAAATAAGGGTTAGAAAAAGAAAACTATGTACCAGTGTGCTGAATTAGAAGAAAAAGAAAAGGATAAGCAATTTCAGATAAGAATGATAGAATTAGAAATAGAAAATAAAGAAAAATTATATTTGCATGTGGTTAATGACTTTGCCATAATAAAACAGTTCAGAGTTGTACCGTCATTTCAAGAACAGGAAATTGATGAAAACTTTTCACGTTTTGAAAGATTTGTTGAAAATTTGAAATGGCCAAAATAACACTTGACCTTACCTGTTGCAAACCGTTGTAACTGGAAAGGCTCGTGATATTTTTTCTCAGCTAAGTAATAAACAGCTCTCTTATTATGACAATGTTAAAGAATTGATTCTAAAGGCTTATGAATTGATAGCTGAAGCATATCGACAAAAATTTAGGAATTGCAGAAAAGAAAATGGTCAACCAGATGTTGAATTTGCTAGAACTAAAGACCACTTATTTGACAGGTGGTGCCATTAAAAAAAATAGTTTCAGATCATGGAAAACTTTGACAATCATTTTTAGTAGAAGAATTTAAAAGTTGCATTATTTTAGATGTAAAAACTTTCTTAAACGAGAAAGAAGTTGAAACTTTGGAAGAAGCTGCTTGCTTAGCAGACAACTTTACATTGACCCATAAAGTCTCCTTCATGAATAAATCAAACCCTCGAAAACCATTTTATTCATCTACTGGTCCAAAATCAAATTTTAATCGAAATACTGCCAATTTCTAATCAGAATAGTCCCAAACACAATTCTCCTTTTGAAGCGAACGCTTAAAACCCCTTATCTCGACCCACTTGTAATTATTGCAAGGAATCAGGCCACATCATTTCTGAATGTCCTGTTTTAAAAAGAAAACGGGAAAAAAAACCCAAGAAAATTTTAAGCCTATGTAAAGGCTTCAATTCATTAAAGTCTACACCTCAGTCATGTTTTAAAGACCATATTTTTGTCCAGGCAAAAGTACCTGAGACTGATTCTGTTATGGAGATTTATGAACCATTCTTATCAGATGGTTTTGTGTCACTAAAAATGATTTTGCCCAGTTAAAATTTCACGTGATTCTGGAGATTCTGTCTTTTATTTTAGCAGATGCCCTGCCTCTTTCTGAGAACTCTTGTTCTGGGACAATGTGGATTTGTTAATGTAACACTTCATAACATTTTTTGTCTTCAGTGGCTGTTGGTATTAGAAAAAATACTTTTTAAAGATGTTCCTTTATTATTCAGCAATGAATTAGCCGTAGATGAGGTAATTGTTAATCCACTTGTAACTGACACACCTTGCATGGATAAATCACACAATCCACTTGAGGATGAAATACCTGACCTTTACCCTACACGTGCAGTTACTAGAGCTATGGCAAAGAAAGCTATTTTGAGTGAAAAACAGTCTGATATTTACTTATCTGATTCGTTGTTGGGCCATCTATTTAAAAATGAAATCAACAGATCTATTTCACGAAACCCGTCTGAAAATCAGACAAATTCTAAACATAATTCATCAGAAATTGATTACATATCTTCACCATTAGTTAGTGAAGGCCGTGATACAAGGTCAAGGTCAAAACTAAGTGGAGACCATCACAATGATCCAACACAATGATCCAGAAGTAGCACCTTTATTTCAAAAAGCTGTTAGGGAAACTGATCTTTCATAGGAACTTGTCTGTTTTTATATAAAAAAACGGAATATTAATGAGAAAGTGACGCCCTCGTGAACTCTCTGTTGATGATGAGTGGGTTGTCAGTCATAAAGTTGTCGTTCCTTAATCTTACAGATCAGAAAAATTAAACTTAGCTTATGCACAGCTAAGTCAGGTCATTAAGGTTCCAATAAAACCTATCGCAAAATTCTCATATAGAGAAAACTATGACTGTAAAATAAAAGAAAGATATTTTAGCTCTTCTACCAGTTCCTTGTAGGCCTCTACAAGCATGATATTCTGGTCCTTATTCTGTAGAGAAAAAGGTCAGTGACTTAAATTACGAGATAACAACTCCTGACATGCGAAAGCAAAAGCAATTATGTCATATAAATATGTTAAAAGAATACATTGATAAGTATAATACAACTATTTATCCAATAAATGTAGTTTATTCAGTCCCTCAAATTCAAAATCACATTAGCAATGAAGACATAAATTTTGAAGAAATGAGCTTTGACAAGTCAAACCCTATTTGTTCGAAACTTCAGAATTCTGATATTTTAAGGAAAATAGATTCTAAAAAAACTTTCACATTTACATAACAATTAACAAGATGAATTACAAAAGTTAATTTCCGAATATGAGCACCTGTTCCATGATATTCCAACAGATACAAATAGCGTGGACATTGAAAATTCAAAAGCAAGTGAAACAACATCCATATCGAATGCATCGCAATAAATTGGAGCATCTTAGAGAAGAAATCAATTATCTATTGGGCAATGACTTTAAATATTGAACCTAGTCAAAGTGAATGTAGTTCTCTATGTAATCTTATACCAAAGAATGATGAAACTTTTCGTATGTGCACTTACTATAGAAGTTAATACTGTGACCAAGACTGATTCGTTTCCAGTGCCAAAAGTAGGTGACTGCATTTACAATAATGGTCGTGCAAAATATTTTACTTAATTTGATCTTCTATAAGGATTTTGGCAAATTCCTCTCACTGAACGAGCTAAAGAGAACTCTGTATTGTAAGTATTTTTGTACTTTAGCAGTTCAAACTTATGCCGCTTTTGGGATGAGAAACCAACCAACAACATTTCCATGTCTTATCAACCTGATAATATCTGGATTGGACGACTGTAGAGCCTACATCGATGACTTCATCATTCACAGCTATGATTGGGATGGCATCTAAAGACTATCAGAGAATGTTTGTTGACAGCCTGACTATAGCCAAATTAGCAATTAGCCTTGTTAAAATGTGGATTTTGTCTAGAGTTTAACTTGGAACATTTGTCTTTATGTATATAACATCTTTTCATGTACATTTCATTTGTAATCATATTTTCTATGTTCAAACAAAAGAAAGTTTAAATTTTTTTGTTGTAGAACTTGTTTCACGATCATTGTCATATACGTGGCATTTGTGTGTCCTTTTATTCCTATGTGATTCTTTGTAGTAGAACACGTGTCACAATCAATGTTATACAATTGCTATAAACCTTTGTAAACAAACAGACATCTTTTTCTCCACCCTTGGCAACTTTTAAAACAATCTTTTACCAGCATTTTCTCCTTTTCCCATAATATTTTTGACTCCCACAAAGATAAGTCTAGTAAATTTAGTCACATATAATTTGTCGTTTGCAATTGCTTTCATTTGGAACAAGTCTATAAGTTTGTCATTTTTTAATATTTAACCCTTTACCAAAGGGCAAAATTTTCGACTTGTCGAAGTTCATAGCATTTCCAGGCAACAAAATACATGTAACTTAGACAACAAAATACATGTAATTTAAACAACAAAATACATGTAACTTAGACAACAAAATACATGTAACTTAGACAATAAAATACATGTAACTTAAAGGATGATTTTTTGTACTTGATAGGGTACTTGATAGGGTAGAAAACATTGTGGGATAAGGAGAAAATGCTGGTAACCAGCATTTTCTCCTTTTCCCACAATGTTTTTAAAGGCCTTCTCAGACTATGAGAACTCAGGATTGTATTATTAAGGATTAAAATATCTTACCTTAAGACGTTATAAAAGAATCCCATCCAGTTTCCATTTCAGTTTTCGGGTTGAAAATATACGATTGTGTAAGTTACCGTTTAAATATATAACAACCACGTGTATAAATACACGGGTTATAAAACTAACGCATCAGTTCTTTTTACCTTCTTGATAATCTTTCTGTAGAAGAAGATGAGGAGTAGGAGGAGGAGAAATAGGAAGCTGAGGAAGAAGAAGAAAAAAGAAGAAGAAGAAGTGGAGGATAAGGATGGGGAGGAGAAGGAAGATGAGGAGGAGGAGAAGAAGAAGAAGAAGAAGAGCCATTCGTTTACTAGTTTCTTTGATTAAAATTTCCATAATTAATATTTATTTTTCGTAACAAATCTTTTGTCAACAGATAAGGTAGTACTTTCGAAGGTCTTAATGAACACCGTGAATGGAGAGGATTCAAGCCATGCTTCAATAAACACATGGCCAACAGAAATAATCAATGATCAGACCCTATGGTCTGGGTTATCTGATCCTGACCTGCATTGAATTTTCTGAAACACTGCACATTTAGCAAAGCTGTTTCACTCTTTGCCAAACAACAAAATTTTAGACCAGGCCAAATCGAAAGCGTTTGCAGACGTCAAAATAAATATGGCTCAAAAAATGAAAAGAAGAATATTTTGAGAAGAATAGAAAACGTTGTAGGAAAAAGAGAAAATGCTGGTTACCAGCATTTTCTCCTTTTCCTACACTGTTTTCAAAGGACTTCTTTCTCTGCGTCGTTGAAAGTCGGGATTATATCGTAAAGAGTTGAAGTGCTTTGCAGGTTAAACTGATTATTATGTAATCCAGAACTTTTACTATAAAAGAGAATCTGATGCATGACAGTGATGCATAGTAACGTTACAAAGCGAGTCATTATAAGGGATTCATGAAATCTGTTTTGCCTTACAGTTGACTTGGTTCGGATCTATAATAATCTTTTAACACGCAGAAAGCTTACAAAAAGTTTTGATTCAGGTCAGCCTGCGCGGACTGCACTTTTTGCAGGTATATTTCACAGAGAGCATGTTTTTTTTTTTTTAATCTTTTATTGAAGATATGTAACGTTTACAATATATAGTGTAGATGCAGGGTCGGACTGCACATGTGTGTTGTTTGGTCATCGTCAATATTATCTTATATAAACAAATTCACGTCGCCAATGATCAAAAACATGGTCTAGAACAATAAATGTAACAGTACAAAGTGGGATACTCAGATTTTTATCAATCACGCCAAACTTACACACACAATCACACCCCCCATACCCCTCCCCCCCCACACACACACACACACGCACACCAGACTTACGGGAATGTTATACGATCAGTAACACGCGTTTATTTTATTTCACAAACCTCGCGTGATCCAATGACCAAGGCTCTCGACTGTATCGTACCTCGATAGACACCTACACGGTACGTTTCTCAAGCGGAAATACGCCGTTTTACCGTTCTTAAAATTGTAAGGCTTCTCTTAAGTATCGTGATTAAAATCTACTGTACTTTATCGCTTTCCAATAGTGCACTTAAACCACCCATGTAAGAATAATTTGAACGAGTTGCATAAATCTGCATTGTCATATACGAGCTATGCTCAGGAAAAATGGGTCTTAACTCATAACCAAACGACAATATTCTAAGTTTGTCCAAATCGAAAGTATTTGCAGACAACAAGATAAAAGTGACTGAAAATTTTAAATTTGTTTTGTGAAGGATAGAAAACATTGTGGGAAAAGGAGAAAATGCTGGTTACCAGCATTTTCTCCTTTTTCCCACAATGTTTTCTAAAGGCTTCTTTTTCAGGGGCGTCAAAAGTAGGGATTGTGTGGGAATGGGTTAATACATTTGCTGAAAATATCGAACTATGTCAGACTGAGCAGTTCGTGCAGGCTCTTTCCTTCCACGATCTATACATATGAGATATGCTCTATAAAAACGGAGTTTGATGCATTCGTAAAAAGTATCGACGGATACCAGCCTGCCAAGTTCACATAGGTAAGAAATGCGATTAATGTCCAAAGTTAAAATTTTTGACCTATATATCGGGTGGCTCAAAAAAAAGTTACTAATTTCAAAGTTCAATAAATCAATGCACAGATTTTTGATACATGATTATTGGTCAACCCTGAAAATTTCAAGTGTTACAAAGAAATAGTTTTGATATTATCACCAAATCAAAAACACATGTTGAAAAATACCAGGATAAAGAAAATGACTTTTGAGTCTACCTGAATTTTACTTCAACAAATGATCAATATGGCCCCCTTCTTGCTAACAGACTGCCCGTAGCCTCTTCTTCCACGATGAAATGCACTTCCTTATCTCCTCTAGTGTAATGTCTCCCCCATGCCCCTGTGATTTTGTTCTTCAGTTCATCTTCAGAAAACTTTTCTCTCCGCCCAGAGTAAAACTTACTTCAGGGAATCCCATATCGAATAATCCGTAGGATTGCAGTCTGGTGACTGGTGACCAGTCTTTTTTTTTTTTAAATGAACTCTGGTGTTGCCTCCTCCAAATAACTTTTGAGTGGCTTTACTGGTATGTGACGGTGCCCCATCTTGCTGAAAAGTATAGTTCCTGTTGGGGTACAATGTTGCACAATCAGGAAGTAATCCCTCTTCCAATAGTTCAATGTAGCTCTCAGAATTAACTTTTGTTGTCTTTGTGTCAATGATATAGATTCTAGTTTTTCCATTCCATGAGACTCCAGCTGAAACCATGACTTTCTTCGAGAAGAGCGAACTTTCATGGTAGAGTCTGGCAGGTAGAATGTCTTTTTTCCTAATTCCATAAACCGGGTCATTTTGGCGATTTTTGCCACTTCCTCCGTAAAGTCTTTCTCATCCGTGAACACAATTCTTTTAACATCCTCAACCAAATACCGATCGTTTAAATTTCTACAGCGGATCCTTCTTTTTTGTTTCACATTTTGTTCACGACGAGAAACACGGATTCTCTTGTAAGACTTTAGTCTCAGGTCCTTTGTAATCCGCTGAACAGACGACCGATGTATCTAAAGTTCATCTGCAATTTCTCGCTGGGACCGATGAGTTCCAGGTTGATCCTCCTGTAAAAGAATCATGTCTTCTACAGCAGCTTTATTTTCCTGTGTGGATGCGCATTTAGGTCTACCACTGCCTGGTTTTCTAGCAGTGGAGCCAGTATCTTTTATCTTTTTTTACAAGCCGATAAACATATTGCCGAGTCCAGTTCTCTCCAGGAAATTCTTTGACAATCCTGTTGCCATTCGATCCTTTTGATCTCTATTTTAAAAAAATATCCAGCTGCCTTCCATAAGTACCCCAAAATCATGTTTGAACACCTCCATAGAAGACATCTGCACCTGGCCTGGTTGACACTTAATTGACAGGTGTCAAAAATGCCATACACATAGGCTGGCATGGCATTTTTTTACTAAAGATTTTAATTTTTTCGTTTTGCCAAAAATAAGAAAGGTAGAGTTATGAAATTTTCATTATTTACTAAAACCATCATTTTAATTCAATAATGCAAATTTTATTGCAATACCTTTAAAGTTGTTGAAGTTATTGAACTTTAAAATTAGTAATGTTTTTTTTTTGAGTTACCCGATATATAGAAGACATTTACAGATAACAATTTATACATGGCTCACTCGATAAGTCTTATGTTAGAAAAGGTAGAAAACACCATGGGAAAACGAGAAAATGCTGGTACCCGCATTTTCTACTTTTCCAAAAATGTTTTTAAAAGTTTTCAACCCTTCGAATTGCTTAAACCCGGGATTGTGCAGTAAAGGGTTAATATACTAATTTGTCTGCATAGATGCATATCTGTACATGTACATAGTGATTATATCGCTTTTGTCTGTTTTAACCCCTTCAGACCTATAGAAATCTAACTGAATCTAATCAGTCATTTGTGAAAATTTGTGCTTGTAACATAGGTTTATTGTATGACAACACAAGTGAAGAAAGCCGCAATAAGAGAAACTGCTTTTTCCAAGTAATTTCTCTCTCTTCTTTTCTTTTTTTACCGCACTGTGTTTATATACGAAGTGTATATGGCAACACAGCCCTTGTATGGTTGAGATAGACCGTCAACAGCAGGTAGAAATTTGGCCATTGCCTGCTAAATTGTTCTGAGATCTTTTTAACGAACTATGCTAGTATCCCCTGTAGTAGATTATGACATATTTTCTCACATTCATAGTTAACTTTCGCCAGTTAGTGTTTTGGCCACAGTATTGCTTGAAACAAGCAGTCTGATCTTTAAGACTTTCCAGTCCAAAGAACCAGTGACTTGCAGCATTTGGATCTTTTATGGAATGTAGTCACTCTCAATGACTATCTACTGCATGGTTATCTATTGCAAAACTTGATCAAGTGACAAATGTGAATGATATTTTCATTTCCCATATGATCTCCCCTGTTTTTGGTGTGATATACCCTGTTCAAATGTTCTTATCTTGCACACATTTGAGATAAGCAGTGTGTGATACCTTACGTGGCAATACTTCTCTCAGGTAAAGAAACTCAGGTTTAATCAAGAAAATTATCATGATGCATGTATGGTTAAAATGGATGGATTGCATATTCCGACCTAGAATTGGCGATATATCGTCACATGATGAAAAGAACTCGTCGTTCGTTGGCTTTCGAGATAAAACTTAATCAAACTTGTCCAAAAACACTACTAACTACAGGCAAGCTTTGGGAACCCTATGCTGTTCCGCTGTTTCATCTTGTTTCGGACTATTTTGAAATCAGTGTGGAACATAGAGAAAACAGAAATGGCTCATAAGCCCATTATTTAAAGGAAAAATAGTAAAGTCTGCATATTTTTATTCTTTAAGTTTAGAGAAATGAAACGAAGGAACAAAAACAAATGAAATGGAAAAAGCTTATCCCCATATACCAACAAATTTTCTTTGAAAGTTTTCAGATGAGTTTTGATAACATTAAAGCAAAAACAGAAATCGCAATGAGAAACTTCTCCATTAATCTCAACATTTATGATTTTAAGGTACATTCATAACCCGGTACCAAACAATCTCGTGTTTTAAAGAAATACAGAAGAGGTCTTTTGACAATATGGTTGGTACAGGAGAAAATGCTATTGGCCAACTTTTTCTCCGTTTCCTTCAACATTTTATATGCTTTCAATCGTTCATTCATTCATTTGATCCTTGTCTAGTTTTCGTCTCCAAATACTGTCAATATGGACAACGTTAATTTTTCCCCATAGTAAAAAGTGAAACCAGTACTCTTTCGATAGTTAAACCCCAAATAATACTATTTCAAAGTTATGTTAAAGGGAATAATAACTCCTTCGGATAGGGTAGCTCAAGGATCAGACTGTACGTTCTGTGCAGTCTGATCTTGATCTACACTATCCACAAAAGGTCAGTGAGTCGCGCTTAGCCGCCTAGGGGTTAATGTCGACAATCCCTGTTTACAAGTGAATAGAAATGACAGCGTATTTGTGATAAAAATAGAAATGAGAGCGTATTTGTGATAAAAATAATTTAAATTTTCTTAAAGAAAAACTGAGCTCACCAATCAAAATGCTTCATGAATAATTCATGAGGAAGAGGAAACGCCAGCAAAATAACCAAAAGTCGATTACAGGATGAATCGAAACTGGGTCAACGAGGACGATGCTGGTATTTTGTTGCAGACTTTAGTGAGTTAGTTCCATACAAGACGATGAAATTTTAGACATGTCCAGAGAGAAAGCGTTTCCATACCACAAATATAACTACAGATGCGTTGTATTCTGGAAAGTTCTAGATTAATCGTGTTTCTGTTACTTTGGCCCTGAAACTTATTCTTACAATTTAAACGTTTCAATCACAGCCGGTTATCGCTTTATGGAAGCCTTGGCAAGGACTCATGGGTAGTTTCAAAGGTTAGAAAGTTGAAAAGCGGTTTTCCATTCTCTTTTACCCCACAACATTTTCAGATGTACTTTTCTTAAGGATCGTTAAGACACGAGGTTCTTTGGTAAATGTTTAAAAGCTACATTGCTCATTTTTGACCCACTGTATACGTCTATAGATGATAATACTAAATATTAGTGTCACGGCCGTCAGAGCAAGGCTTATGCCCATACTGCCACGTATACATTTCATTCCAAAGCAAAGAGTCTCGCCTGTACCTTTAATCTGATCATCGTACAGAATTCCGGATAACTCTAAAAAACCACACCCAAGTATTCGCCCCAGCATCACAGCCAGTCCCCAGTTTCGTCCAAAGTTACCAACATAAAACGTTTCTCTAACAATCGTAGGCGCTACAGGTGAAAATATAGACATAGACAAAGCCAATGTTACAGAAGACAGAACTAGTGTCCACAGAATATTTGCAAACAGAAGCATGACAGTCTGTGATAGAAGTCCTAAGATTGTTGCAAATATGATGATTGCCATTCTCGAGATTTTCTGGATGAAGAAATCGGAAAAGAAGCCCATAACCAAGGTGATGATTCCCCTTTCGATGGGTATAATCACTGTCAAACGGTCATCAAAATAGTCCAGTCCCAGCGATCGAGTCATAACGGTTATATTGATTCCAAAGACTACTGACACGCTCCTAGCAAAAGCCAACATCCAGACCATAAGCTGGAGATCTAGACATAACAACGCTTCTTTTACAGTCATTGGATTACGCAAGCGCGGAACCCTAGAATTCGTTTCGTTTGAATCTTCATTTGTCTTTTCACTACATTCTTCAACTTCTTCGAATTGCTTTGGTGATTCTACAGCCAGTTGATCTGTGTAGGTATCGTACGAAACTACTGGTTTTCCAGAATCCTTAATTTTTGATAATTCGTGTGTTTCGTCTTCTTCTTTGAGAGGCTTAAACTCGTTACTTTCGGTCCCTATATTTTTCAGAAAGATTATACCAGCAATATCAACCACACCGGTAGAGACGGCGAACAAGATCATAAATCCTTCTACATTATGATTTACAAAATTGGTTGGATTTCCATTCACGAAGAAACTGTAGTAAATTCCATTGTACACAAAGTTGCCAACCCAAAAGAATGCCACAAGCACACCGCTGATCTTCCCTGCGTATTGTTTGTCAAAGTTTAGGAGATTTGTACTCAGTGCAGCTATATAGGTACACGACAGGCCAAATCCTACAAGTGAAATTAAAATAATTCACCTTTTCAAGACACATCTATACTCGTTTTCAGCCAGTTTTTAACCCATTTCAACCTTATTTTAATGAAACTGCCAAATGTCTCCCCTGACAGCTGCAAGGTTACACTGACAATAAAACGAATAGAACATGCATTTTTTCATGCTCTGGAAGCCCTCCAAGCTCTCGGAGTTGTCGTTTCTGATTTCAAATAATTTATCAAGAGCATAGAAAACACACTGGCGGAAAAAAGCAATTAGTTGTTACCTACATTTAGCACTGATAACAGAGGGACATCTTTACAATCTTCACTCTTTGTAATCAAAGTGACCAGTACAATAATATAGCCCATGCTTTTTGAAAGGGGTGTTCGTATATCTGCAAAAAATATTGATAGAATTTAGCCTG
Source organism: Tridacna crocea (assembly GCA_943736015.1). Lineage (NCBI taxonomy): Eukaryota > Metazoa > Mollusca > Bivalvia > Cardiida > Cardiidae > Tridacna > Tridacna crocea. The sequence continues at coordinate 47,800,213 of OX031067.1, read as the reverse complement.
CGCAGTCTGACATGGGCCAGACATCTTGCAATCTGTCAATTTTCTGTATTTACATGGCCCGGTTTTACCTCATGTTTATGTAGATTATTAAACATAATGGTCTTTATGGATCCATTCATGGTAACTGTGAAGACCTGGATTGTATAGTGAATCACAGAAATGCAATAGGCCCCATTTTAACTGAGCAAGGTGAATCAAAGAAAAAATTTACCACACGTAAAGAAGTAGATGGCCATAAGCCAAGAATTTCTAGAGTAAAACTGGATGGCTTCTGTGGTGCTCCAAAGTAAAATGTATGAACCAACAGACATGATGAGACCGAGAAATAACGTGATCTCGGGCCCATATCGGTCATAGATAATTCCAGATAAGAACACCATCCCGAAACCGAGGCTATAAACGGATGACATTACTTCAACTGGAAAGAAAGTCAAAGATGTCTCTTATGGTACATATACATAACACAATAATCAGCACTTTCTGCAGTTTCTACTTAAAGATACCTTTTGAAAGACAGATCCTTTCATGTTGTTTGCATTCAAAACAGGCACAATTTAAACATTGTCCAAAAACTTAACCATGGTTACCTGTCTTCATAATCGCGGATTTAGCAGTAGGTCTGTATATAGAATATTACGAACAACAGGGTTCAAGTTTAAAAATAAACCATTGGTACTTTGGTGACAGATATGTTCTTACGTATTGCTTTGTGAAACTTAAATGAATTACGCTTAAATAAATAAAAACAGAAACAACAAATGCAACAAGTATAACGTTAAGTCACTCGTTAAACTTTCTCGATGTAAATCTTATTCGAAGGAGAGTAGAAGTCAACTTCTTGAATATTATTTGTGCACACTATTCACTTTATTATAATCATAATAACTGAAATTATTATCATTATTATTATTAATGTTATTATCATCATTAGAAGAAGAAGAAAAGGAAAAAAAAAATGAGTAAGCAGAAGAAAAAGTCGGCGAAAAAAAAGTATTTTCATTGTTGACTAGATGGCTTACATCTACATTATGAATAAAAAAATAAGTAAGATGAAAACTGTTTACAAGAGATATACGCACCTTGCTCCTCGGTATAATTGAATTTATCCTTAATGGCTCCCGAATAGACAGTAAAACTCAAGAATGACCCAGAGTTCAATTCAGACAGACATCCAATTATAAGACAGAGAATCTTGTACGCTCTGACATTGTCCCAACCCATGGTGAATCTCACTGCTTCCTGAAACCAAGTCTGAAGGAAGGGAAATAACTCTTAGAACACTTGCCATTCACCGACCATGTCTTTTGAAAAGGACTTTTGAACAGTAAAGTCCAACTGAATAAAAATCCTGTTTATAAAATAAAAGTAGATTTCACGATTATCATATAAAAATATAGCGATTATTATGAATTTCATGATATGTGAAAGTTGAGTTCGCAAAAGTTTCTCAGTGTCTTTAATAGTCGGCATTGTGAGGTATAGGCTTAAAGGTACATTTTCACTGGTCATTTTATTGATCAGTGTTGCAATGTAACATATTGTAAAACCATACATGATACATACAACATATAAATTTAGGGTGAATCTTTTGGGGTGATCCCCAGCAAATTTTGATAAGTATATAATGCTTTTCGAAATTCAATAAATTACCTTTTCAAAAAGGAACGTCCGCGTAAATCGACCTAATTTGACCGCGGCAAATACAATCGTACTTATGTCATCTAAGTAACACAGCGATGTAGAACTTGTTTCACAATTATTAATTGTTATATACGTGGCAAATAAATTCACATCTATGTGTCCTTTCATTCCTATATGATTCTTTGTTTTAGAACATGTTTCACAATCATTAATTGTTATATACGTGGCAAATATAATCACACGTGTCCTTTCATTCCTATATGATTCTTTGTCGTAGAACTTGTTTCACAATCATTAATATATACGTGGCAAATACAATCACACGTGTCCTTTCATTCCTGTATGATTCTTTGTTGTAGAAAATGTTCCACAATCATTACTATATACGTGACAAATACAATCACACTTGTCCTTTCATACGTGATTCTTTGCCGTAGAACATGTAGCCCCCTTTTCACAGAGCAAGGTTCATGTCTAGAGCCAGGCATTTTAATGCTTTACTCTCTAGTAGACAATTCAGAGTTTTTTCTGATCCTTGCAAGGAAGGCTTTTGAAACCATTTTGATAAAATGCTGCTTGGTAACCAGCATTTTCCCTTTTACTACGATATTTTCCTGCATTCTCAAAGACAAATTCCTATAAATTGAGCCATGTACGGTTTGTCGTTTGCATAATGACCTACAACATGTTAAAAAGGGACATTCGGAAATTTTCGTAAAAAGTTGTATCGGATCAGCCTCCGCAGTCCGCGCAGTTCGAAATGACACTTTCCGTTTTTAGGTGACTCTCTGTTTTGCGCAAGACTGCTGTAGGACGAAATCTAATGTAGTTGTAAAGTGTCATCTCGGATTAGCCTGCGCGGATTGCGCAGGCTGATCCGAGATGGCATTTTACGCTATTTCCGAATGCACCTTTCTGAGTGTTGCCAATCAATTATTATGGTTTTAATTCGTTCGAATCTTAAATTTCTACTTCATAAAGTTACATATCGCGGTATATATATATTTTTTATGATTTTTGTACTTGAAAGGGTAGAAAGCATTGTGGGAAAAGGAGAAATGCTGGTCACCAGTATTTTCTTCTTTTCCCATGACGTTTTCTAAAGAAAAGGCTGCCTTCCCAGGTCGTGAAAACTCGGGATTGTATGGTTAAGGGTAAAAAGATCATACCTCAAGACGTTAATATAGAATCCCATCCAGTTTCCATCGCAGCTTTCGTTTGAAAACATGCAATAGAGTAATCTACCGTTTAAATATGTAACAACCACGTGCATAAATACATGGGTTATAAAACTGACGCATCAGTTCTTTTTTCCTTCTTGGTAGTCTTTTTGTATTAAAGATGAGGAGGGGTAGGGGGAGGAAGAATAGGAAGAAAAAGAATTGGAAGCAGAAGAAGAAGAAGCAGCAGGAGGGGAAGAAGAAGAAGCAGAAGAAGAAGGAGGAGGAGGGGGAGGAGAAAAAGAAAAATAACTGGAAGAAGTGGAGGAGGAGATGGAGGAAGAAGAGGAGGAGGAGGGAGATGAAGAAAAAGAAGAAAAAGAAGAAGGTGAGGAGGAGGAGGAGGAGGAAGAAGAAGAAGAAGAAGAAGAAGAAAGAGGAGGAGAAGGAGGAGGAGGAGGAGAAGAATTTTTTTACTATTTTCTTTGATTAGAATTTCCATGATTAACATTGATTTTTCGTATTTATTGATTGATATTTATTTATTTTTTGTATCTTTTGTCAACAGATAAGATGGTAATTCCGAAGGCCTTGAGAAATATTTCTACTGTGAATGGAGTAAATTCAAGTCATGGTTCAGTAAACAAGTGACCGACAGAGATGGTCAATGATCAGATCCTATGATCTGGGTTATCTGATTCTGACCTGCACTTAAGGAAGGATGATAGTCATTGCGAAGGTTCTCTGGGAAAGCAGCTAATGAATTAAGAAGAATATTGTGAAGGGTACTGATAAAACAAACTCCAGGAAAGCATGGCTAGGTGAAATTGCCACCCTGATACGACATAAATAAAGTTAAAAACGGCGTCAAACACCATGAAGTCAATCGATCATTTATAAAGATGGGCAGAGTCACTGATTGTAAAACGACCATCTCTGAATTACATTCATTGGTCAAAATTTTACCGGATAAAACCGTCTATTTTCGACATTTTTGGAAAGCAAAAGTACATTCCGCGATATTTACCAGTGTGTTTCACAAGAAGTTTAGAAGCACAGCAACAGTTTTAATATGCCCCTTTAATATAGCCATTATATTTTATTATCGTGATTAAAATCTACTAAACTGTATCGCTTTTCATTAGTGCACTTAAACCACCCAGGTCAGAACAATTTGAACGTGTTGCATAAATCTGGATTGTCATATACGTGCTATGCTGAGGAAAAATGGGTCTTAGTACATTTGGTAAAAGTATCGACACATGCCAGTGTGCACTGTCCGCGCAGGCTCTCTCCTTCGGCGATCTACACATAAATACGGTATGCCCTTTAAAAAGGAGTTTTCGTGCACTTGTAAAAAGTATCGACGTTTATTTCATGCTTTCCGGTAGGATATCGAGAAATAGCAGTGGAAATATTTTTAATCTTACACTGGGATGACTAGTGAAAATACCAATTTTCACGTTCTTATTGCCTTGGTAAATTGCGCGTGCCTAACAACGAGATGGGAAATATGACGTCATATACCTTACATTTCTCGCGCTTGATGTAATATTGTAATACGTTGCTATGCGGGAAGGGTACATAAGGGGAATAACGGAAAAGAACTGTACTGGATTTTGATAAAGTTCCTCCCAGAAAGGATTAAAAGCATGAAATAAATAGAATATTTGTTTTTTTTTCGGTGATAGATCGAAATTTATTTCATCTCGTGAACAATCGTGAAAATATTACGGATGATGTTCACTCGATGAAATAAATTTCGATCTTTCACCGAAAAAAACAAATATCCTTTATATATCAGCCTGCCAAATTCCACACAAGAAGGAAGTGCGACCAATTTAATTTGAATGTCAAAAGTTAAAATTTTGGACCTATTTATACAGAAGGCAATTACAGGTAATATTTTATATAGGTTCATACGTTATATATTTGGTTTGAAATGGTAGAAAACAGTTTGGAAAAAGGAGAAAATGCTGGTAACCAGCATTTTCTCCTTTTCCCCAAAATGTTTTCAAAAGTTTTTAACCCTTCGGGTTGCTATAACCCAGGACTGTGTATTAAAAGGTTAATAGACCACTTTTAGTTCATATATGTATATCTGTACACGTAAATAATAATTATATCTCTTTTTATGAGTTTTAACCCCTTCAGACCTATAGGAACTTAAATGAATTTTAAACCAGTACGTCAGATTTAACTTTGAATTTTCACAGACGTTTCTAGTTCTATGTATATCATAGAATAATGGATTTATAACACGCATTGAAGAAATTTTGCACAATTTGTCGCCTGATTGTATTTTAAAAAGGACAGCAAAAGCATTTTAAGTGATTCTCACCTTTACAAGGATAAGTAGCACACCTGGATGAACTGTAGATGTAATCGATACCAAAAGCGATAAAATTGTGTGTTAAAGGCCCATAAACAGGATAGATAAATTCCATTTAGATTTAAATCATACAATTTTTTCAAAGTATGCAAAATATTGTGAAAATTACGATTCTTTATTGTGTGGTCACTCCAAGAGTTAGCCACTGGCAGACAAAATCAGACAAAAAGTAAACAAAACAAAAGAGGGACCTGGCAGGTTTTGACCCAGTTTGGAAATTAATTTCTCTGCTAGCAGCTAGCCCTTGGATCGACCGTACAAAAACGGAATAATGTCACCTTCGCAATATTTTCCATACTTCTAAATGATATGATTCAAATTTGAGTATATTTTAAAATTCGCTCTGTTAAATTTTGGTAGCTAATGTTACCTTAACCTCTTACCCATAAGGCATTTCTATGATATCTCTAATCTCTAATCTATCTCTAATTTTGGTAGCTAATGTTACCTTAATCTTTTATCCATATGACATTTCTATGGTATCTCTAATCTCTAATTGACCCCAAATAAAAGCAAGGATGAAGCTGTTTCTTATGTGCATATGACACCTTTTGATAGCATAGAAAACATTGTGACAAAAGGTGAAATTGCTCGTCACGAGCAATGTCACCTTTTAGCCACAATGTTTTCCAAAGGCTCCTACAAGCAATGCGTAGAAATGAGTATCTATAGAATAAAGGGTTAAGAGCCATATGTATCTAATATGACATCGAAAATAGAAATGGCCATATAACGTTAGTCCTTTCTTTCAGAATACTTTAACAAATGTCAAGGCCTTTCAGGTAGGCTCCATTCACATTCACGAAATTTACTCTGTCAAAGTATGAAGTAAGAATAAACCCGCCAGTTAATGTAATTTGAGCCATGCGCTGTAAAAATGGCCTTTAAACATTTGCGAAAAGTATCGTAGAGGAATGACCCATGGATCATATCTCTACGTAGAAAAAAGACCCGGGTCATTTTTGTGGTATTCGTCGAAGACAATACCACTATGAGTTCAAGATTGAATTTTGATAACCATGTATCTTATTTTGTGCAAAGCCGAAGGAAATAAACCCAGTTAAACTCTTTTTTTCTCAGGCAAATGAGTTTTTCGGTGGCACACAGATATGTAATTTGAAATGGCATTTTAAAATACATTGGGCGAGGCCATCGATCGTTGAGATATTTATTTTTGATTGAAAATAGCTTCTCTCGCTCATAGCCTTTTATTGGACAAATTTGCCTTCTGACGCTGGGCTTTTTCGTTCCAAAACCAATTCGTTCCATGGCTTGTTCGTCCTATGATTGCGCGCTACTCCATTTGATTGCTCATGATTATTTATAGATCGAAGTAATTGATTGTAATGTTGGAAATTAAATGTTAAAGGCTAAAGATGTTTCAAAATTATAGTTTTAAGGTACATGAGTACTCTCCCATCCACCGAAAAGGTATTCATTTGCTATTAAGCCAATATTTGAACAATATGTCTATTTCTTTCAAACCATTTATTCCATGCAATGGGTTTCCTTGACAAATACCACTTCAGCGTTCTCAACGCTTTGATTCTATGTAGAGAAATGACCCCAGAGGGCCATTTCTCTATGTAGAATAATGACCCGGGTCATTCCATTTCTTTACATAGTGAAATGACTTCTGGGGTCATTTCTCTACATAGAATAATAACCCGGGTCATTTTGTAGGGGAGGATCATTTCTCTGCATTACACCGGCTAACCTGGACCGAAGCTTAACGCTAGTCTACCTCAGTATTTAGTCAGTTGTAAAAAAGGAGGCTATTATAGATCCATAAGCATAATATTATAGCTTGTTTGGTACCGTGGATAACGTAGATGCATTAAGTCTCTTTTTTACAGATTTGGTTGGTTGGTTGTATTGGGGTTTAACGCCACTTTAACAGCTAAGGTCATACCATAGCGGTCGGTGACGCACATGTGTTTCCTGGCTTTCTCACACCGGTACTTACACTACTTTCTTTCCAAAGCCACCGACTACTTTTCTCACATGCTTCAGCCGAGGTGAGAGGCGAAAAAACGCCAGAAAGAAAGTTCGCCTCAACCGGGTATCGAACTCACAACCACCAGGTCATGAGTTCGACACGCTCACCACTGAGCCACCCGTGCTGGCCTTTTTTACAGAGCATAGCTTATAATTGACTTGCAACACATGCAAAGGGCCATTCGGACAATTGTGTAAACTGACGTCTCAGATCAGCCTGTGCAGTCAGTTTTCCGTTTTAAATTAATTTTATGTTTCACGCAAGTCTACTGTGGAACAAAATGTATTATTATACAGCATAGAAATTTCTCGTGATCTGATTTGTTAACATGCCGGGAACATACATGTATATATCATGTTCCCTGGCAAGAACCACATAAAGCCAGTTTCCCTTTTGAGTGACCTGTAAACATCACTGCACTGCACGGTCCCCCCCCCCCTTTTGACTTGTTTCATATAATGCATCATATACAGGCATTAAACCCCACTTTCCAGTCAGCCCTATCTTTAATAAGCTCTAATAGAAAACACATGTTATGATAACATCAACGATAATTGAATTGTGTGAATATGAAACATTTCGAATGAATTAAATGTATTGATCCATGAATAATTTAAGGAAAAAATCGCTGAATCAGCAAAAATGTCATCAGCTAACTCTAATAACACTCATGAAAATTTTGTCTCCTGCATCAAAATAAGAACACAGAGAAAATAAGAACACAGAGAAAACACAGTCTTGCACAAATTAATTCTGTCCTTTCTAGAATCTGCATGGACTCCAAACTATTCATTTCTCCTCAGTTTCAGGTTGTTGTATACCAAACTGGAAGTTGTTTATTGTAGGCTGTTTAGTATCCTCCTCCTGTTTAGCGAGCTAGATTTGGGGAAATAAAAAAAACAACATTTTATTATACTGCAAAGAAATTTCTCGTGATCTGATTGGTTAACATGCCGGGAACATATTTCATGTACCCTGGCAAAAACCACGTAAAGCCAGTTTCCCTTTTGAGCGCCTCATAAACATCACTACACGTGCAATACAACATCCAAAATGGCGGCGTCGATCGATCATCAGACGTTTATGCAGCAAACTGCACGTTTTAGTGACGCCATTTTCCAGTGACGTCAGTTTTCATTGAATTGGGGTACTCAGAAAGGAATTGTATTTCGTCAGCATACTCGATTTGTGAGATTAGTAAACAGGGAAATTTCGCTTAACGCGCTTTGAGAGGGTAAAACTTTGCAGTATAATATATTCGTTGTGCGTTCAGGTGGCAGGGGACTTGGAAACTTGTTCACGGCTGTGTCAAATCATGTCGCGACATCGCCTTCGGCTTGGGGCGACATGATTCACCACATCCGTGAACAAGTTTCCAAGTCTCCAGCCAACTGACCGTACAACTAATAATGTTACAGAAGTAGTCTAAATAGCACAAAGGCTTTGGAAAGATTGGCATCAAGAAAATAATGGAAACCAAATTAAATCCAAAAGTTAGTTCTCAAAACAATGCAAACTGAAGGCTATTCTGGCCGTATCTCATATCAGAAAGTATACATCAAAGTTCATTATGCAACTTTTATGAGTGGAATTTAAAGGAAAATTTCACCAGTTTGAAGAAAGACCATCGCACAATAAAGACATTTGTCGCTAGAGGATTTTTTGGAAACGGACACTTACGATAAGATTTATTAGACTTCCTCTTGTGAAATTTTTTAACAGTATCCAGTAACAATGTAACAACTCCCTTGTAACTATAAGTATTGTAAGATCAGGGCCGGTATTCACCAACCATTCTTAAGAACGTTCTTTGTCTTATTCTCCAGAATTGTCTACATTAGTAAGTAATGCAACTTCTGATTGGCTAAACCGAATGGTTTAGCCAATCAGAAGTTGCATTACTTACAAATTTAGACAACCTTGGAGAACAAGACTAAGAATGTTCTCAAGAATTGTTGGTGAATACGGGCCCTGATGTTCAATAACTTTTTGTACTGTTCAATGAATGCTGACGAATTTTTGCATTAAAAATGAATGATCCTGCATAATCTTACCAACTACAACACAATAATGACCTTTTTCTTTTTCCGTTCTTGAACATTATTCATGATCACTGTACCAATCTCCCATACTATTGCCAGCACAGTGAACACAATCAGGACAATGAACACGCCGAACATATTCGAGATATCCAATTCAGAAGCCGTGTTCAGTTTGGTGCTACTTCTAGAGATTTGTTTGGTACAGTTAGAGCGGCTATCCCACCACCTGCAAAAAAGTTTGAACCTTTAATTTGTTTAGAGAAAAAAAATCAACGGAACGATATGCTTATATGTATTGATATTAAATCGACGTAATTAAGTCCTAACTGATTATTGTGAAAGTTATGTCTTCTAATCTTAATTGACTTACGTGAGACAAATTGTGAAAATGACTTTAGAATATGATGGACTAATAAAAAACAGAAAGATGAATAGTATACATTGGAGCGAACAAATGAAAATATATTAATAGGGTATAGAAGATGTGGACATGGAGGGATATGAGAAAAAAAGAAAGGAAATAGAACTTATGCAATGTATGAAATAATTGGGATTATGGATACAGAACAAGACTATTGTTTAGACGGTGATGGATGCAGGAAATTGCCACGATTAGAAAGTACAGTATATAACCTATATCGTATGCACAAGTGATTTATGAACAGAGCCCCTATAAGCTTGAGAAAAAGTCCTGAACCCGTATTCACCAACCATTCTGGAGAATATTCTTAGTCTTATTCTCCACGGTTTTCTAAATTTGTAAGTAACGCAACTTCTGATTGGCTAAACCGATTGGTTTAGCCAATCAGAAGTTGTGTTACTTACAAATGCTGGTATAGGCGCAGCATGATTGGCACACTCCTTTTGTTATCAAAGTCTGTTGCACAAATCCCGGTTTTCCTCATGTCTGTATTAAAAAATTTTCTACTAGGATCTGTAATATATTTCTCGTTTAAAATAGTTCTGTTTCTACTAAATTTGGAGCGAAAAATATAATTGATTTTTCCACAGATGTATCATTGATTGCAATTTTCCGCTGGTTAATTTTTAAGTGGCAGATTTTATTAGTTTACGCACTACGTGTTACTATTCAACATGCACGGATAATGATATGTCATTGCAGACATGTTAATCTTAGAAGAACAGTACAGACAATGATTGTGCAACGACAGGAAACAATACAGATATCAAGTGGATCCCTTTCATACTTGTTCAGAATTACTCTTAGAGTCGCAAAGGTGACAGCATGAAAAAGAAATGGGCTATATATATTAACCTACTAGATAGCCCAAAAGAGCTTTCAAATACATAGTGAGAACCCAAAGGTTTTAATTTCAAATTTCCTTTGGAGGTAAAAATATCTCCTTATCAGACAGTGTAGATTCAAGATTGGACTGCACATTCTGTGATCGCTGGTCTTGATCTAAAAGGTCATTATTCACGCTTATCAGCCTATGGAGTAATGCTTTTGAATTTACCTATTGCGAAGTCGATCAAGGGTTCCATCTTCCTTCAGTGCCAACAGTTTGCGATTGATGTCGCCCCTATAAGGAGCACCTTTTGGAAATCCTGCAATATAGAGGAGAGGCTTAAAAATTTCAAGGTCATAAACCGAAACCGCGTGGTAAATATTTCATGCAATAAATATTATACCCCTGAAATACCTGGATATATGAGATTACCATCGGAAATTGTAAAATAATCCAACAAATAGCAGTTATATTGTAACGGTAGATCATTTGTTAAAAAGAAATGACATCGTCGGTTTGCTTCCAAAACCTCGTAACTACAGCTTGTAACAAGCAAACCGACGATATGTCTTGCTATAAATCAAATACTTTATCAAACAAAAGGCTCATTTCTGCATATGAAATATTTACCCCAGGCAGTCTATCCTTTTCCATTTCTATTGCCAGTCAATGATCTGATATACTATGGGTGACCTTTTCGAAAAATCTGATCTTAAGTCTTTTTATGGCATCTGCCTATCGCAAAAGAGAATGCATTATCATTTGCTTCATTGGGTTACAAGTCGCTGTCTTGAACCTCTGATCTTTTCGTAGGTGTTATCGGGCACAAACCTCTCCTGTGAGGATATATATTGAGGGTGGATTTCCCGCGGTGCTTTATTTAATGGCTATTGTCACTTTTGTTGCTTGCAGAGATTATCTTGGTATCCTTTTAAAGTTTCTTCTCCAATCATTTCTGCAGGCAGTTGCGTACTTGAGCTTGGACGATTTCAAGTGGAAATGTATTGCTTTCTGGTGCTATTGTGTCGTTGGTTTCACGTAAAGTCTTTATTACTTCTACGTTTACTGATGCTTGAAGATCTAGCGTGAATCTGGTATGCTCCTGTCCGTGTTGTATCTGTTTATTGCAGTGTTTAGCAGTGTCGGTTGAAGTTAGTTTTGAAGATCTGATCGTGCATCTGCACTACCAGATACTATGTAAAGAATTTTGACCAAAGCAATCTGAAACTGAACTATTTCTTTGACTTTATCAAGAAGCTTTAAACATACTATACTTTAACAAATAAAAGTAAAAGAAAGAAGAAAAGTGAAAGGCAAACTTTTAGACCATACCTATGCTGAAATGTTTAATTCCAAAATTCTGTTCGATGGACTCAACCTCGCAGTTTTGTTGTGCCAGATAGTTATTGATCACGCCGTCATCTAGGTAAGCATAGTCCGTGTCAGACAAAACTTTATTTAGGCCATCTTTGCGACTCTTTAGCAAACTGTTTTTCTCGTTCAGCTTCATGAAAGCCCACATGCGTTCGTATGGATCATCTCTGAAATATCAAACAGAAAATATATTGTAGTCATGTTTGAATTTTTGGAGAAATTTTGCAGTACACAACACACTTCAAAGGGGGTTGTCTGTCGTTAGAAATGAACAACATGCATGAAGTGTAAAAGATCACATTTTTATGAATCAATTACGACGCTTCATGAGATTAAATGAACAATAAAAAATATTTTAGATAGCAACTTCACGCGAAAATGTGGAAGCTTAATTATTTTGAGATGAGAGCTATTGCTTAATGCCAAGAGCCGTTTGGAACTTTAGAGGGTTGGGGTACAGAAGAAAAATCATTTGTGAACCCATCTGCATTCGTAATTAGGTTTACTTTTCTATTTACTGTTAAATATTATCTCTGAAAGGGAACGCGATCTTTCTTATTTCGTTGCACACCTTTTCTTATTGTATACGATGTAGAGGGAGCCGCCAATTTGCTACTTATAGAAACGGTATTAATGAAACTTTGAGTATATTCCGTGATATACAGGAGACGCACCAATGTATTGTAGATGTTCGATAATCGACCAAAGAATATTTTAGTATTCCGAAATAGACCAATAGAGTTTCAAAGGCCTGTGATTTCACTAAGGTGCTTTTTGAAACATAACTTAAAAACCAGATTAGTGGTACAGCCACCCTTCTAATATGAATCTTGTCCTCTAGAGGCAAGACGCATCATCCTCTGTGATTAAGGCCATGCCGTTGCACGTTTATCTTGTGTTAGAGGATTTTAACTAAGCTTCTGTGCGACTGAAACCTGACCTTGACCTTCAAACTTTTTATCACAAAAAATGATAAAAAGTATAAATTAGTATAGTTTTCTTTTATTAATAAAGATTGTTCTTCGAAAGATAATTTGCCTGTTCTGAGAAAAGAAGTTCATCAAGTCGCTGTTGTTTAGAAGTCCATATTTAACAGACGTTTGCCTGGCGAGTGCATCCACTGTTTTGATTCTATCGTCGATCTGTTGAAGGGTAAGAAATGCAGCCAAGTTCGCGGTGTAAGCGGCATTGATTACTAGAGTACAGAACCAGACAAACACCACAACAGTTCTCATCGAAGTCGTCTGCGGAGAGTATTCTGTACTTCCTGTAATAGTTGGATAAGACAGTAGATCATTTTAAAAACTCCCAACGATGCAATGTACGTAACTACAGTTGATAATCCTGATCTTTATGATATATTCTTAAAAGTATGTAGTGCGGAACTTAAACCACATTCTGTTTTAAAATGTATTTCGAATTCTGTGCTCTGGGTAAAACCTGAAGAGAGATGCAGGTATTTGTAAAATTGCATGCATCTGTGAGTAAGAGTGGGGGGGGGGGTCTATGTGATTTTCAGCACATAAGTTGAGAAGCATTACAAATTACAAAAGAAGTCAACGGTACATCAGTTTAAGACCAAGCATTGATAATATTGAACACAGAGCTGTATGTTTGTTGACTTGTATCCTAAAAAAATTGTCGTCGTCAAAATTGAACGTACTGACAAAAACGTGGTCAACCCACAATTCAGTTTCATAGTCTTGTAGTTAATCATTACATCCCATCAGAAAGAAAGAAAAAACACACATTAAACATTTTTTTTTTAACAAAAAGGAAATTCAAAAGATAATTGTAGGTGAAAAAAGAGAATAATTATTTTATTGCTCTTTATCCATTGAATCAAGCCTTATATCTTTCAAATTCCGTATGAAGGATGACCAATACCTTATATGTACCTCAACCCTTATCCCGCTAAATAAGTAAATGGACGTCTCATGTGGATAGTGAAAATCAGAATAATGTTATTCCATATTTACTTATTTTGTATGGAAGTATCGGACAGTGTTGATCTAAGATCAGACTGGATGTTCTGTGTAGTCTGACCTCGATCTACACTGTCCTCAAAAGATCAGGAAGCAGCGTATGGATAAAACAGTATGAAATTTATTGATACGAAAAAAAAAAGGGGTATATTTCTTATTTCAAACAAATCCCCTTATTCCTAAAATATCTTTAAGCTGTCCGCTGGAGGGAATGGAAAAGTCATACTTGTAAAGTGCTTGTTTAAATCATGTAAATTTAGGACAGGATACCCTGATGGGTCTCGTGTAACATCGCCTTTCATCGCCTAAAATCATACGCATTCGGTTAAGACTCGATTATTCCGAAATCGAAATGGGGAACCACTGTGTATCAGCCGATCGGTTACAGATTATGAGTCTTAGCCGAATCTGTACTTTTTTTCTGCGACGAAAGGCCATGTTACAAGAATCCCCTAAAAGTCCCTTTTCCTTAAACCAATTACCACACAACCCCTACTTTTGAAGCCCCTGAGAGATAGAAGCCTTTAGAACACATTGTGGGAAAAGGGAAAAAATGCTGGTCACCAGCATTTCCTCCTTTTTCCCCACAATGTTTTCTATCCTTCACAAAACAAATTTCAAATTTTCAGTTACTTTTATTTTGTAGTTTGCAAATGCTTTTGATCTGGACAAACCTAAAATTTTGTCGTTTGGTAATGAGTTAAAAGAAATCTCTGAAGGCAGCTGTACGTAAAACAGAGTTCATATGCATGTAAATAATTTAAAACACATTTGGTGCATAATCTTGTAATCTTGTATTCCTCTAAACGCTTTTATGACAGAAATATCATTTTATGTTTGTACCCGAAGATTCTGCAATAACTGAAGAAACAAAAGACCATAAAGTCTCGATATAAGCTTTTACCTTGAAGCAACACAGTGACAGAATACCATAAGCTCTCCTTGAGGTCAAACTTTTCTTCAACATTTACTTGTGTGGAATCAAACTTGCTCATCAAAAAGAGCCCGATACCAACCAGCAGAAAGAATACCAGAATCATGATCCATAATTCTGTTGAAAATGGCCATAGGAACTGAAATAAGGAGAAAGTGAAGCTGCATAGATGAACGACCATAAACATGGTTGGAATTTATGTGATATTACTCATAACAATCAAAGGTTTTTCTCGGGCCGTAATGTTTCCACTGGTATTCAGGGTTCTTTTTATATTTCTTTTCTTTATTTCAAGAGGATGGTCTTAAAATTTTCTGCTGCCACATTTTATAAGGTAATTAGGTTATATAGTAACAAAAGGATTTAATTTTTCATTTTTCCCGTGAAACTCAAGGAGAGCATTTAGATGCATCGGTGGTCTATGATGAAACTGGTTCTTTTGAAAATAACGTTAAATACCGAACGATAAAAAAAAAAAAACTTACCTGGAAGAAATTGACAGTCGTGGGTGGTCGTCTCAATAGCAAACTAACCGACGATGACATTATTGTATAAGAGAATGATATCTTTTCCTCACGATCGGAATTGACTGCAAATGCGCCGATGGCCAAGGACGCATTCTGTAATGAAATGTATTATATTCAATATGTTCACTTCTTTCATTATCGGCTCACTACGCATACCATGGTTAAGGAAAATGGTCATGTTTGTATGTATGCATGTATGTATGTATGTATGTATGTATGTACAGTGTATGTATGTATTATTGTTTATACGCATGTATGACTTCATTTTGCTTCTCGATTTTGAACTGAATACTAGTAAGGTAACACTGGTATTTATCTACAACGAACGTGGAGTATTTCCCCCAAATTCCACCTGTTTCAAGTGAGTGAGTTGTTAACTTTTATGATCCGGACATACCCAGGACTTTATCAGGTCTTATAGGTGTTCAATACTGAAAGAAAAAGAAAAGTTAATCCAGATGAGATCTTCGAGGGCTGAATTGGAGCATTTACTTGTAGTAAATTCAGATCTATTCACCTTCAAAATTTAAGTAAAATACAAATCAAATGATAGAAAGGGCAACTACAAATTTAAACTTAAATGATTTAATATACTCCAAATGCATACGCCAACTTTCAGTTGTTCAATAATGGCATCCCAGGCTTTTCCTTTGCCATTTTTGCCAACAGAATGGTCATCCACTTCAAATATGGTGAAGTTAAAGTTGCTAAGCCTCTTTGAAAGCTCTTTTAACACATCGACGCAGAAACCTTCGTATTTTCCATCCTCTCGCCTCATCACGAACGGCTCATCCTGAAAGATAAGAGTACTGGTTCAAACAGTGTTAAATTTATTGTGATTACTGTGATTAACAATGATGATTGATGATGATTCTTATAAGATTTATTCTAATATATGAGTAAATACATACATGTAAGTATAACTTTCACTGGTAATCATCAGATGTATAAATGTATTTTGGCAGGTTGCCTTTATTTACCATAAATGATTGATTAATAGGTTTACTGCTTGAAGTTAGATGACCAACAATTGCAAAAAAACCCGAAAAAATACTACTGCGTCGCGTAGCTAACTCTTTCAGTGTCGAATATGTAAAATCTAAGCAAAGAATGATCTGCTTCCTCTGGCAAAAAAGTGTCTGCTGTAAGAAGCAAAAGGTAGCCCACTGCCTGACGCAATACGTGATTTTCTTCATATCGAAATTCGAAAATCGTGTTCCAATGGAGTAAAGTGTCAGTAAACCGGAGTTTTTTTCTTGAAATAAATAGCCCCCCCCCCCCCCCCCCCAAAAAAAAAGTCATGCCGCTAAATAAATATGAAGCAACTTTCAAGCCGATGCTTGAGTCACGTGTAGCATCCTAAAGGTTAACTCTGTACCGTATGTCATATCTCACCTGTTTAGCAATGACCTCAAATGATTTATCTTTAAAGGGCTCAGTGACTTGTGGGTCTCTTTTCTCGGCAATACCATGGGCTTCTATTCCTGACTTCATAAAAATCACTTGCGCATACTGAAATGAAATAAGTTCTCAATGTCTTTTCACTTTGTAAACAATCACTTGAATTCTAGATCTACCTTTTCTGTCGTTCTACGCCTACGTTCAAATTTGGGAAATTCGTAAATCCGTGATTTTGTGCATTTTCTTTGGTAAGTATTTTCGTAAATCTTCAATTGGAGGTGAAGACTACGTGAACAGTGGGTGCCATTTAACCATTTTACGGAAATATTACGTAATTTACACAACATTATTCTATAATTTTTGCGTTTTCGTAACACAATAATGCGTCATTATGAATTGGGTGAGGGAAAACCACGGAGAATAACCTAAAACAACTGAACTTGACTTTGATGAAAGTCCCAACAAAACAGAGGTTTTGAAGCATCAGATAAATAGAATATATGTTGTGGGTTTTTTTTGTGACAGAAAATAATCGTTTTTCATACCTTTGTTTGACCGTTCATATACCGCCAAACAGGCATACTGTAATCGTTCCTAGCATTGCTTTGTTGATCTCCTTCCATCTTAGGCCATGTATAAGACCCTAAAACACCTCTATACCAATTTGTACCCTTCTGATGAAGACAAAAGCAAAACACAAGATTTCTGAGAAAAGATTAAAACATTATATAGGCATATTTCAATCGTGAGGTAAACCGCTGTATGGGACACGTTCCCTTTTTAATCAAGTGCCTGAAAACCACATTTAAACAAATGTATACCTTTTTGTCAAAACAAATCTAAAATAAAATGAGCCCTTAGAAGTTTAAACAGATTTAGGCGGTTTAGAAATGTCATCACCGTCGTTTAAACCTAAATATTCTCAGTGTTAGTGAAAAGTCACCAGGAGACGAAAAGATAGTAAACCTTGGATAGTTTGCCTTCAGAAAGTTGATTATTTTTTTCACGTGCAAATAAATATGGACTACACAAATGTTCATGCAAGTGGAATTTGTCAGATACCCGTCGGGAAATGAGTATAATAACGTTCAACATGATTGAAAATACTTCTCTTGTAGCAAGTGAAAATTATTCATCTTCAGAACCTGGTGACCTTTCATTGACGCTGAGTATATATAAGTACATAGAATAATTTTGCTCTAATGTTGTGAAGACAATGGCAGAATAAAATGATTGCTGGGGAAATCTTAAGAAACTTACAACATAAATTTTAGGAATTCAAATGATTTACAGTAAGACATGCAGCTACCGCAGCTACAATCTTTTTTGCAGTCTAATCTGAGTTTTCACTTGTTCTATAAATAACTTCAGATTTAAATTTGCTCCAAGGGTTAAAATATCTGAAGCATGATCACAAATATGTAAATTGATAAATGTCTAATCGCTTCAAAACCATGCTTATTGTATCTCATGCAAAGAAATTAAAAGGAAAGCAATTTCTATTCTTACGAACGAAGTCCGTAACAAAGAAACAAATGAATAAATGCATGGCAGAAATAAGGATCGGAGCGGGATTCGAACTCCGAACTCCCGGACGCAAAGCCAATACCCTAACCACTGAGCCAAAGAGATATCTCCCTGACGCAGTAGCCAGGTATTGTATTTAAATCGGGAGTATACCATGCAGGAAGGAGTGGTCTGTCGTAACACTATATTTAAATTTTATTAAATCCATTGAGTAATTTATACAAGAAAAGAATCTAAAATGCCCTTCAATGCTCACAGTATGTCACAAGTAAAGTATGAAATTTATTTACCAAACACGGATCATAAAGTCATTATCTATTTTTTTTACTAATGCTTAAAACAAACAAGTCTATGATACTGTATTCAAAAAGAAAAGAAAAGAAAAAAAAATTGTCCATATCTGCAACAAATAATGTCTATCTGCCGTTTTGTTGAAGCTTTCACTAAATGAACAACAAGTATAATTATATTTATATACAACTCGCCAATCGAACAGCAAGCATGAATCGATGACAAATATTTCAGATGATAAGAAATGATAAAAATATTATTCATTGCTATGACAGTATCAGCTTAAACTCCGCATATTAAGCGTTTTAGAGAAACACACGTACATGTATGACTGAGCGCGTATTGAAAAAAAAAACAGCATCAAATAATCAAGTCACATATCAATAATTGAAACATGCAGTAAATCATTATGGCATCATAAATTTTGCAGCCCCTGTATCTCATTGGGAGTATTTAACAGATATATAAAGAGAAAAGTGGACAAGCTCATTCAAGGCAATCCAAATTAATTTTGCATTTGAAAAAGAAAATCAAGGTATATGCTTATTTAATTCTCTTATGAATGCCCATAAAAGGAAGGGTGGGTCAGTATTTAAATGAAGTTAGGTAACAGCTTTGAAATATCATGCCTCTCGGTAATTTAACGGGGAACAGTTACAGAATATAAGATTTTGAAATTCATAGTTGCGACCAGTATAGTTAACTGTAAATAACCATAAATATTTCCATAACTGCACAAGGCGGAATCAGCAGCACACTAGATATCTAGGTAAACAAGGCGTAGCAGACGGAAATATGACGTAATGTACACATATTTACCTTATTTTTTCTCGAGCTGTACGTAACGTTATAATGGGTTGTTATGTGAGGAAGTACGCCAAGGGGAATAACCGAAAACAAATTTACTCGCTCTTGATGAAAGTCCCAACAACAGAAAAAAGGGTTAGAAGCACTCGCGCTAATTTCCATGCATCTAATTTACTAGTATCTAGGTCGTCTTACAGCTTGCAATGTGTATAACTTGTATTTCGAAAACAGATGTACAGAATCATCATAAAGATTAATACCATTTTTGACTACTTAAAACGAGCGTTAAGGTTTTATGTCGATAGACGTTTTCTTTTTCTAAATCGACAAGTACAACTGGGTATATTTTTAAAGAACGTTTAGTAAAAAGGGTCAATTGTGGGCCTTTGAATAACGGGATGGCCTGAAATTGTAAATAGAGAGTATTTGTATTTTTGTCAGTGAAATACTGAAATCTATTACATCGAGTAACATTACCAATAATATTTTCACGGGTGGTGCATCCTCGAGTAAAAATATTACTGATGATGTTCACAAGATGAAAAAAAAAAAAAAAAATAAGTTATTGATTTATCTTATGTTTCTAAATCCTTTTTGTTTGAACTTTTGTCAAATTCCTGTACATTTGAACAGTTGTTTTCAGTAATTCCCATAGGCGCACGACCCAACGTAACAACGCATTACGACATCACGTAAAGCGCGAGAATTGTAGGATAAATGAACGCAAATTACTTAATATTTCATTATTGCATGCGTTATTTAGCTACGTAAACAGTACAATGAAACTTCTATTTCCTCCTTTTCAATTGAAGAGTAAGAAAACATGAAATCCATATTTTTTCACTGGTCGTTACCATGAAATATCTAACCATAATCCACTATTTTCACTCGATTAATTACCCCAAAAAAAACAACATGAAATAACTTTGTGAATCATGGTGAATCTTCGAAGCATATGACATGTGCAGGCAGCAAATCGACATGTGCTATTAATCATGAACTAGAGGTCTTTGAGAAACCCTGGCGCCAAATCTTGGGCCACAAACAATCGTATGTGTTAAAATTTATTCTGATGTAGTAAAGTTTTTATGAAAAAGAACAATAATTCATAGTTATACAAGGTTATTATGTATTATTTCATTTCATGCATACAACAAACTTATTTTGAAAAATTTGCTGAATTTTACATGATGCATTATGCATGATGCCCGCTGTACTTACTGTCTCATTAGATTGTGTGGCATTGTCCGAGACGTCCCGAAACCAACCAAACTGAAGAGATTCCGTAATCATTACACAATTCCATTATTAAGGCAAATGTCGTCTCTTATGCTAAAAGTGGCCCACAATATGCTAATGAGCCGATCATTTATGACGTCTTGGGACGTTAAGTGAATCTGTCTAGTGTTCACCTAATGTATATCGTGTCACCAAGATTTTAAAGATCTGTCTTGTCTGCATGTATCGCTGCCAACTATGTCTTACAGTCGTATAATTAAATCTAGACTCGGCGAAAATTAACATAATATTGAATTAAATATTGAAAAGATACTGTGTACAAGGAGTCATGATTAACTAACTGTTGTAAGTTTTCAAAAGTACAAGAGCGCAACAAGGGTTTATTAAAGTCTTTGCCAGAAGGTCCAATGTGTACGTCCTTGAGGGAAGAAAGCTTTTGAAACATCGCGGGAAAAGAAGAAAAGACCGATAACAAGTATTTCTCGTCTGCCACCTTTACGAAAGGTCTGGATTTTTTTTCCTCTGGTAAAAGATAATCTGAATTTCAGAAATAAAATATAGGTGCATTTTTCTGTGCAGGTATACTAAAAATATTTCAGGTACCTCTCAGGTCTCAGGCAATCAGGTTTATTAACTCATTACCACACAATCCCTACTTTTGACGCCCCTGGGAAAGAAGCCTTTTGAAAACACTGTAGGAAAAGGAGAAAATGCTGGTAACCAGCATTTTCTCCTTTTCCCACAGTGTTTTCTACCCTTCCCAGAACAAATTTCTAATTTTCAGTCACCTTTATTTTGTCGTCTGCAAATGCTTTCAATTTGGACCAGTTTAAAATTTTCTCGTGTGGTAAAGAGTTAAATCACATGTTTTCCTTGGATTACGCACCTCGTTTCCCAGTAACGTCCTGAGTTCGTCTGCAGTGATATAGGAATCTTCATCAGGTTCTTCGTTACAATTAGCGTGTACGTCCAAGTAGTACTTGAGGATACCTACCACGTCACACATCAGACCTTGTTGAAGTCGGGAGACGGTATTGTTAAAAACATCTGTATAAAGAAACGAAATAAATGAACTAGATCTACAGTTTCTTCCCTCTCTGATACAAGGATATCATATCAAGACACGTTTACTTTTGAAGTCTCTTATTCGACTGGGATATTACTAGTAAGTCATACGCCTTTCTTTTGGCTTTAGTTAAGGTTGAAACAGGACCCTGCGTGACCCAGAGGTTAGTGTTGCTAACTTGTACTTTGTATGTTAGTTTCTATTGTGCTTGGTGATGGAAAGCCCAGGTTACACGAATGATTTATAATAATGAAATACTGTTTGGACAGCGTAAATCACTCAAACAACCTGAAAACTTTTTTTCAGACCATTCTTTTCAAAATGGAGAGTTTATGTTGAAGACTAACAAAATGGAACTCAAATAATAAAGTTTGTCTGTGAAAGAGTAGAAAACTTTGTGGATTAAGGGGAAAATCCAGGTTACCAGTATTTTCTCCTTTTTTCGCAAATATTTTCAAAAACCTTCTTAAATTCTTTTTTGCGGCCGTAAAACATGAGATTGTGATAAAGGCATTGCGGTATCATACTTTTTACAGCAGGTTGAAAGTAATCTGCATCCAACAGCTGTAGTCCATACAGTTTTGCCATTTCTCGGATGTCGTCAACAACATCTTTGAAGTCCTGCATGTCAAAGAAAATAGGTTATAATGTCTTAGGTTATCTCTTACTGAGATGAATGAATCGACAGCACACAAATGTAAGCAAACTGTTGTCTTGCTGAAAATAGAAAACACTGTAAAACTGGAAAATATTTGTTACAAGAAGAAGTAGCATTTTGACATAAAAAAAGAAGAAAAAAAACCTCTATATATCGGTCTGAAGTATGTAGTGAAATACAAAATGGAAAAAAATGACGTAAAAACTGAAAACTTTTACCAGATACGTGATGAACCAGCTGATTGAATGATGCAACAAGTGAAGGTCCTTGGCCTGAAGTAGAACAATGTTTTAAAGCCCTTTACAAAACAATGAAGACTTAACCACTCCATTAAAACACTGAATGTAAAGGGAAAAATGGTAATAACCAGCAATTTATACCTTTCCTACAACCAATTTACATTCCTACTCTTTTACATAAAATATTCATAATCTACGAGTAGGTTACATGAACAAAATATAATTGAGCTGGCAAAAGAAGACTTCATGCATCTTCTTGATTCATTATACGAAGCATCACAATTTTCTTGATCCATTTTGTCTATCAACTGGCTGTGAGGTACACCAGTCCCCTAACTCACAGAAAATTGACCAATAGCAAAAGTTATCGACGCACGTCAGCCTGCGCAGTCTGCGCAGGCTGACGTGCGTCGATACTTTTTGAATATGTTTTAGGCCCCTTTTTAACCAAGTATGGCTCATAAAGGTATAAACTACTATATATATTGTTTGCTAAATAAGTAAACAGCTTCACAACATCGCTTTCGTCCATCAGAAATGTAGTCTTCGCAACATATGAAGGTCAATACTGCTCTTTGGCCTGCATTCACAAACCGTTTTAAATTTCATTCATTGTCTTATTGAATGTTTAGAGAGCAAAACAACACCTGAATTGTCAATCCACATGGTTTAGCTAATCAAAATTAGAGTTAAATTTCGAATTTAGAAAATTCTTACGAATAAGACTAGGAATGATCTGAAGAATAATCTGTGAATAGGATCACGGGAACACATAGAATAGATAGCACAGGCGACCATGTTGCCCCTGTATATTACTGAAAGCGCCGTAAAAAGGTAGTAAAAAGAAAACTAAGAGCACTTACAGCTTTTATGACTGTTTCGACCACGTCTTTGTTCATTGAGTGAAGAATAAACTTGTCCATCTGCGACTCACGTAGTGTTGTTAGTGTCTGTTGCAGCTGAGGATTCTTACTCGAAGTGATCTGCGATGGCAACCTTATCGGAGACACGAAGACACCCTCTCCGCCCAGGGCGATCACAGGCGAGAAGTCCTCTATACATATATAAACAAATTGTTTCATTTAATGTTGTTTCAGCAACATTTCAATATGACGGCGACCAGTGCACCAACTTCGCGTTTTTATGTGAACGCCCAGTTTATTGATATTTTTTATGGGCTTACATGACTTAGATTACTTTGAAAGAAGCTGTGAAATATGTAGACCTAGGTTAAAATGTACTCTGGATCGATCATGTCTACACTCTTTACACAAAAAAGTTAAAGAACAGGGCTATATCTTATTATCTTAAATAAAATGAAATAAAAAATTTGCTGAGCTCAAAAACTCAACTATTGAATTTTTGAGACTGGTTCACTACAAGTAAAAGGTTGTAATAAACCGGACAGAATAGGTCCACGATAAGACTGCCTGTTCTTTGCAGTCTGGTCGTAATCTATGCTCTCAGCAAGAGGTCATAAGTCTCTCCTATCATACGAAGAGTTCTAGATGCATTAATAGATTATAACTCTGAAGCTAGCTATCAGAGTTTTTCTGACATATGGAGTAGTGGACATCACGGTGTATGGGCACGTTGTCCCCATTTCATGGCTGATGAACCCTATGTTATAGTTCTACAGAACGCTAAATGTTGATGTACTTCCTCCTGCCTAGATTTATGGTGCTGAATTTTCGACTACATGTCAAAAGGTTTGGTTTCTTTCGTGAATTTTAAACAGTCTGATCATAACTCTATTCTGAGAGATACTGTGATAAACAAGTCTTGAATTTGAAGTATCGAGGCCTTTCTTATATGATTTTACTCATTCACAGCTCAAAGAGTTTCTACAGCGGGTGTTCATGACTTTTTTTAACATTTAAAGAGAAGTGGGAGGAGTGGACAGCACAGTGAGAATGTGTAAAATATGATAACGCATCATACCTTGAGAGAGAAAGGCTACTTTCTCCCATTCTAAGTAATTTACAATTTCAACAATTGCTTGTGAAAGGGATTTTGGATCTGGTAGAAGCGGCATTGTGCGATTGGCTGGTTCCAGAGCTTCATCTGCTGACGTAACAAAGTGCACCTGATGCAGAATGACGTAATCTGTTGATGTGAAGACGTCTATCTGTGGACCAATGGCAACGGCCACGGACTTGTTAACAAATGTTGCTCTAGCTGTAAGGAAAACATCACGATGATTTTTTTTCATTTGTTGCGGTAGTTTATTTATAAAATGTCAAGTTTATTTGATTCTTTTTGTTAGTTTATGAGGAAGTAATGATAAACTATAATTTTCTTTTTAAATTCATGGCTACGATCGAAGAAATGCACCGAAATTGTTTCCGTTACTCTTTGACAAAAATCCCAGCAATAAATTTAATGTTACTTTAGAGAATATTTCATTTAGGTAACCTTATTACTCAATTAACGGCAAAAACAGGAACGGCACTGAAAATATTTCCGTCCCTCAGACATGGTGAAATTACTCTAATACTTGAAAGGAAGACTAACCACATCATTAAATTAGAATTAGCATCAAGTTGAGATTTCATTTCCTTAACTGTTAACTATGTAACTGAGCTTACCATGCTTGAGACTGCTATAAACTGCTGAACCATTGGCCCTATCGTATTCCAGAGGAGTAAACTCTATCCTACAATATTTGAACTTATCGTCTGCTTGAACGAGTGCGTCTGCGATCGCTTGATAATCTTCTATGTTCACCAGACCCTTGTATCCCATAACGGCTGAAAAGAAGTATACAATGAAATACAGTTTCAGAATATTCTGATCTACAACTTTATGAATTTTCCTTTTCTTTGAATGGTTTTAAATTTGTTTGTAAGAGGCATTTTAAGTCGTCTTCGTGTTCAACAGACTTCATTTCATTTCATGTGAAGTAAATATTTGACATTTAAGCTACAATTGTAAATAATTCATACAACTTCCTGCCTTCTTCTGAAGTCAAAAACTACCGAGTTCATCCAAATGGTGAATTAAGTATTTTATGGTTGTCAAGAAATAGGTAACACTATCAACATAATTTTATCTTGAATGTCACTAATTGCATAGATGAGAAATTTTAAAATATGATCTGATTACTGCAAACTTTTTCTTGATACTAAGGTTTATCGGTTTTTTTTTTCCTCAAAAAACTTTTCATTATCTAAATATATATTTCGGGAAATGTAGGATCAGCCTCCAAAGAGATTTTAATTGTCTTGAGTAACTTAGTCCTTAAGGTGTTGAACCAGTTATCTTACGGTCCTGGGTTTGATCCTCAGCCAAGATAATGTTTTACTTGTATGACAATTTCTACAGATAAGGCGGGCCTCATCCCACACATGAACTGGTAGTAAAACCAAGGAAAAAATATGAAGTGAGTTGTCAGCTTGATATGACTGAAATGACTGTAAAATGAGAGTACAACAGCATTTTATCAACCCGGAAAAGTCCTAGTTTCAAAAAAGATAATACCAAAAGAGTCTGGTTAAATGTCATGGGTATGATCATTATCTGACATTTGTATTTCAACTGAATTCACGTAGTTATTGTTTGACAACGCAGTATTTATATTTCTCAATAAAAGTTGTGAACAACAAACGGGTAAAGGGAGACAGATCTAGGAAAATATAAGAAGTTTCGGAGATTAGGGTTTGTAGATCGGAATCTACCTCTATTACTTGTTTGTATGGACTCTTAAGTTACTTTCCACTGCAACTCAGCTTACGTAACATCTTTACTTAGTAATGATTCAACCAGGGCTAGCATGTGGCGATGGTATGGTTTGCTGAAAGATATTCCTACATGATTGGCAGGGCAATCAGAGTTTTAAACAGGATTACAAGAGAACAAACCCTTTGCCTTGACGTAGGAATAAATTACAGTCGCCCACAAAAGCAAATCTGAATAAAAGATATTTCAGTGGCTCCTAAGTCGTTGCCTTTTCTTTGCCACAAATTTACTTTAAACAGTCAGGTCATCAAGCTGTTATGTTTTTGATGACTAAGCAGCTGATGGTTTTGTCTGAATGAAAGAAGCTTAAATTTTTTAAAAGATTAAAACAGGGGTGTAAAAAAGGGCATGATACCAGTTCCCGTTTTGGGAAGTCAAAGATAAAACTGTACAAAATTGACAAGCAATATCATTCTGCGAAAAGCCTTTGGACCAAAATATCATTTTTAGAGAAAATACATACATATAGGTGCATATCCCCCTTTTTTCATTTAAATGTTTAAACTTCTGACTCCTTGTAACATAGTAGTTCTAAATATAGTACGTTTCAACATAGCAGACATATATTATAAATTGGATGAATAAGAATGGTTAACTCAGTCAATGATGGCATTCTGATTGGTAATAAGTTTTAGCCCTGGTGCTGACAAATTGGTAGTGGTTTTTTTCCCTCACACTTGCCACTATCGAAATAAACTTTAAAAATTGGAGAAAACGCCCGAATAAAACATGAGCAAAGTTTTCAAAAGCAGGAGTGCGAAAAAACTTGAACGCATAGATCGACTTGTTCACCCGATATGGTTCAGCTGTTTTATGAATTCTCGTACTGTTATTTCTGTTTTCGGAATTTTCCCTAACTCAGAATGATCACGGAAAAGCCCGAATTCGATCATATTTGACGGGTCTTGTTAGTACACTGCAACACTGTCTCAAATTACGTGATTGTCAAGGGTGTGATGAATCACAGCACAGAAACGCTGTTAGTATCAGTCTTTTACGTCACTTCCGAGCGGCATATTTAATTCTACTTCCGCTCCACTACTTTCTCAGAGGCATAAAGTACCTACATTTTTGTCACCATCACTACCAATAAGCTTTCGCTTACACCAGGTGTCTCCTCTCGACGCCTCTTATGCGCTGCTCGCTACAATGAGCGGCTATTTGGCAGTTGGGCGATTTTTTTTTTTCATCTCCTTAACGCATTATACCAAGCAAGTCATCACCTTATAAAGGATCCATGAAATCTTTTCAGCCTGAAGTTCCTTTGTTACAGAATCAAGGCGTGTCTCCATATGTGTATGTAAAGGGGGTGTAATAAGGGAGTAAATGTCAGTTTCTCAGAAATGACCTTCACCTTATTAAAGATCTTCACTGTAACTGAATGATCTAAGTCTATAGGGGAACTTTGCTGAGGTGATTGATCGGCCAATGAATATTTAAACAGATCAATTAGGTGTTAGTGTAATTTTGGTAAATGATTTTCCTGGCAGGGCGCCATATCGAATACAATGTTTAGTCACTGTTTCACTGTTTCAACACAATATGGTGAAAAAAGAGGCTTTCACTGCCGGTACATTCTGATCTTTGATGTACACCATCCGCTTGCTCAGTCAAGCTTATACGACAAAAAAAATTACATTGGGTTGTTCTTTTAGCCGACTTCGTGTTCACCATTATTAAACCATCTCTGTTCGTTGATCAAAATGTTTAGACCAATCATCTGATTGGCTTAATTAGACCGAGTCTGAGAAAGAAACATTTACGCTGAATATTGAACGTAGATCTTGCATACATGTTTTTAAAAAATAAACGTTTCTTTTTAATTATATTCTCAAGGCTTATTGTAACGCTTTTTTCAATGGTAACTAAAGGAGAGATACACAAACTGTTTGCTATGTTCATAGCAACATGGTTGCAAGCTGGAAGCTATGAATTGTTCTTTTAGTCTCAGAAAAAAAAGTTAAAATTTGATCAGTTCAAGACACCTGTATTTTTTAAAAACTTTATCTGTAAAAATAGGGGAGATGAACGTAAACCAAGAAACAGGCTCTCGAGTTTATATACACATTGTGGCTTTTTACAAGCAATGCAACTTTTTTTATACACAATCTGTTTAACTATTTACCATGCAATCCCGAAGTTTAAGGGCATCGAATGAGAAAGCTTTTGAAAACACTGTCGGCAACGAAGAAAATGCTGGTAACAAGTATTTTTCTCC
The DNA here is from genome assembly GCA_943736015.1 of Tridacna crocea. Taxonomy (NCBI): domain Eukaryota; kingdom Metazoa; phylum Mollusca; class Bivalvia; order Cardiida; family Cardiidae; genus Tridacna; species Tridacna crocea. Next base: position 47,771,725 of record OX031067.1, on the reverse strand, counting down.
TTTTCCCACATTTTCTACCTGTAAAAACAGAAATCATCATTTGAGTTTTAATTGGCTTTGTGGGGAAAAAAGTTGTCATTTGGTGAAAAGTTAAAGCCTGCTGCAGGATTCAGAGGTTTTCTTTTTTTTGTATAGGTGGTGATGCCTTTATAGACGCCGTCAGGAATATGTTACACTTGTGGAAAGTGTTGTACAGGCATTAACCTTGTGACGAGCTTCGCCATACGTTCTGTGATATTTCAAGACCAAAGTATGTATACACCAAACCTTTCTTAATAGCATCCCAAGTCTTAATCTTAACCTCTAGGTTACTGATCGCGACTCAATGAAGTCTTGCGATCAATGTAGATCAAGATCAGACTGCATAGAATGTGCAGTCTGATCTTGGTTCTACATTGTCCGATAAGGACATATTACTACCTAAATCATAATTTTGAATTCTCAATATTTGGGGTTTTACTATCGAAATGAAAATTTCAGTCTATTTATTCAGCTTGATAACCGTTAAGAATTTCTATATTTCCATCAGATCTCATATAATGCACTATAATGAATGAATTTATTTATTTATTTATTTATTGCTCTCTACAATTTATCTATTGGACTAGACCAAAAATTCTACATACATATAGTTTATTCTTTGACACAGGCTAACAAACTATAAAGCATGAAACTTGTTATGTTGCCTTTTACAGAGTGAAAATATTCAAGGGATTACATAAGCGCACAGATAAAAAAGCAACTTTCAAACACATTATTAACTTACCTGCTTTTAGAATTGTTTCAGATCCCCCCACAAATGACGCCATGCTGCTGAGTAGAACGCACAACAATATAACCATTTTTGTCATAGCTCTTAGATTTTTTCTGTGCAAATTTGTTGAAACACATTTTGAATTTGAACTAAATTCCTCACAACCATCCATTCTTTATCAATAGAAATGAACCGTTAGATTTATTCTTTACTCATTCCTGTAGGCCTTTTTATTCATTTATTTCACTGCAACTGAACTGTCATATTTTTACTGAATTTTTGATAGTTTCAACCAACAAGAATGACACAAATAAGTCTACAGTATATCTAGTTTATTTAAGCGTATGAAATAGCAGACACAGCTTGTATTGGAGCTGGAAAATGCAAACATGATATGAATGAATCAGACCTTATCGTCAAGAAATTTCTATTAATTAAATAAACAAATTGTTGATCAAATAGCTCATGACTGGTCCATATCGGTACAATCCAATACTGATTAATTTCTATGTTACGACATCGGAACTTCACAAGAAATGATTGCCGAATAAAAAGTTAGCCTTTGTTTGGAATTCTCCTGTTGTCATCGATAAAAACTAACATCACATTATGATTTCATATTGAAACATTCCATCGTATCTCTCGAACAATGCTTCCTGCCATTCACTGGGGTTCCTACAATAGACTAATATCCATTTGGATATGTGAAACCCAACGACCGTGCCTCGGGGATGCTCGTTAAGCTAGTATCCACTACCTTAACTTGTATTGAACACGTCCCGCAGGAACATCGGTGCAGGTTTTGTGACGGTCGACCTTTTGACATTTTAAGGTTCATATCGGCGGGGATGGACTGTTAGTGACGTTTTATAAATATTGAATTAATATCCATTAGATTGTAGAATAGCAAAGAACAACCGTGATGATTTTTCATCTCAAAGCGTTCAGTGATTCGCAGTTCTAATTCAAGACCCACAATTTGTTACTTTTGACTGAGGCGCGCTGTGCTCCATTGATATATGATTGTGCCAGTTATTTTTTTAAAGTCTTGAAGACATTGATTTGTTTGAAATGTGATGGACATGATATACAGACAGTTTTGATATAGCATAACTGGGTTGGGATAACAATTGAATTACCTACAGGTAAGTCTACTTGGCATTTACATGTAAATTTGGCGTTTCCCGCCACCAACGTGAACTTGCTACAAATTAGACATCTAATTTCGACGACATTTTGCGTATTGGAATAGCATTGAAGGAATAGGTGAAGCTCTGGAAAGTAAGTATTTGCATTCATTTTCGTGCAGTAAACTTTTACTTATATCGTTGAACCCTTATCAGACGGTGAAATGTTTAACTTGTCCAAACTAAGCATTTGATGACAAATTCAATATGTCTTAACACTTTACAACACAATCCCTAGTTTTTACAACCATTAGATAGAAACTTTTTGAAAACATTGAGGGAAAAGGAGAAAATGCTGTTAAGCCAATATTTTTCTACCCTGCTGGAAACAAATTTCAATTTTTAAGTTACATGTACGTTAATTTTGTCGTTTGCAAGTGCTTTCAATTTGGTCCGGTCTAAATTTTTGTCGTTTGGTAAATGACGAAAATTGTCTTCGAAAGGATTAAAAACATTGCGGATAAAGTACAAAACGCTGATTTTTTCAGCATTTTCTCATTTTTCCACAATGTTTTCAAAAGGCTTTTTACCGTGGTCGGTAAAACCAGGGTTAGTGTGGTGAAGGGTAAAATAGTTTGGTAAGGATTTGGTTGAGTTGTTTTTCGGTCAACAAACATTTTAAAGATATGGCATCTCTTCTTTATAAGGCCTGCAATAGGCGAAAAAGGACGTTCGGACATTTGCGAAAAGTTTCGTATTGGATTAACCTGCCCAGTCCGTGCAGGCTAATCCGTTACGACACTCTCCCTTCTAATGTGAATTTCTTTTCCTTGCAGGTGGACTTTAGGAGAAAATCTAATACACTCGTAAATTGTTATCTTGGGTCAGCCTGCGCGGATAGAATAACTTTTTTTATTGCCGCTTTAAGAAAGGTCCTTATCGTTCCATGACGACAGTTCAGTCCTATATATAAATGTATATATTCCCTGGTTCTTATCAGCACTAGGTTTGAGCTCTGCTTCAGGACTTTCCAAGTAACTAGAGCCAACAGTACATATTTATTCCCGATACCTGGATTGCTAATCAATGTTTCTACCACTGAACACTCAATACGCGACGAACGAACGACATGGTTTCCAAACTTAATCGTTGAATATACGAGTTTTTTTTTTATAAAATGATTCATCCATTTAGTTCAAACAGCAGCTCTTTTTCATCTTCAGTTGTTATGAAATGATTCCCAAATATGAATAATAAATATTTTGATTCAAATCTACTGTCATTAGTATAGTATTTAGACAATAAAGGAGAAAACATGAACCAGAGAAGAAGAATAACCTATTCTCCGAGTTTTACCTCTTTTTCCAATTTGTAAAAGTTACGTTTTTTTTTATATTTAACTAAGAAATAATCTTCTTTCTATCGTGGTTCATCGTTTAATAGACCACAATTGCGAGTTATGAGGCAAAATTAATAATTCACTAGGCTGATAGCCCTAGTGGTTTATTCATTGCGCATCATAATTCACAACGTCTTTGCACTGTGTTTATTCACGGCGAATTCACCTTAGAATACTGCTTGAAGATTTAAACATGTTGAAATTCTTCGATTCATTTGCCGTGGAAAATACCCGATTTATTCTAAGTACAACGTAAGATTGAAAATTATGTAAAACAGGTCTACGCTTTGTTCTTTCTTTATATCGCTGACGAGAACTAAAATTACATTGCGCACGAGTGAATTGCTATTTTGCCAAACTGAGTGACCATTTATGACAGTTAGTTGCTCATCTAACAGACTATTTTTGTGACTTAATGCTTAATGCTATGGGTTCCGAAAGACTCTTGGAGTCACTGACTCGATCAGTAGTTCCTTAGAAGACCTCATATTTCCACCAAATCAGCAAGGTTCCTACCTATTATTGATCCTTACTAATTAAGCAGCGGAAACAGTACAAATCTGGCACGTATTTATCAACCATTCTTAAGAACGTTCTTAGTCTCAGTCTGCAGAATTTTCTAAATTTGAAAATAACACTTCTGATTGGCTAAACTAAATGGTTTAGCCAATCAGAAACTGGCGTTACTTTCCAATTTAGAAGATACTGGAGAATAAGACTAAGAATATTCTTAAGAATGGTTGCAGAATACGGGGCCTGATCTACTTCAGGTGGCTCGTTAAGTACTGCCAGTTACATAACGTTCCTGTCATGCCAGCTGACAGTTGTATAACCTACAATCGCGGTCCTATTTCAAAATATCCCAGAGCGAGACTCTTGAATCGGTGATTAGTCTGTTATGTTTAACCCTTTCCCAAACAACAAATTTTGGACTCTTCCAAACCAAAAGAGTTTGCAGACGACAATTTTAAATTCGGAGAAAATGCCAGAGAGTTCTCAAAAAGGGTAGAAACACTGTGGGAAAAGGAGAAATTGCTCGTTATGAGCAATTTCTCCTTTTCCCACAGTGGTTTCAAAGGACTTTTACTGCAGACAGGTAAAAACCAGGGCTTGTTTGGGAAAGGGTTAATACAGTTAGGTAAGGTATAAACAAGTGCTTACGTTTAGGGCCAACAAATCAATATTAATCAAACATGGATCTTCTGAATACATTATATCTGTCATAAGGGGATATACTGTAAAGGTCATATTGATACTCTATATGTGTAACTGTCAGAGTCCGGGACAAACATCAGATCCCTTGTGTAAAACGTGGTCACTTAGTAAATGTCTTCATGAATTTTCCCTTTTACAAACTTACCGTTGTAATCTCAATTGGCCCCTACAGTTTCATTGCTTTGAAGCCATCAACAGTCTCATAAAGTTTCCTTTCTCATAAATACCGTAAACAGTAACATAGGCTTGTTTGGTAACGAGTTAAGACAGCTGTATTTCTTTGTAACCATAAATAATTTCATACAAGTCAGTATGCCATGCATAGTTTTGTAGCTCCGATCAGGCATGTACGATTTTATTCCATATAGCATCAGACGAGCTCATTCAATGTTACTTTACTGCTTCAACAATCAGGCTTAAACAATTTGATTCTGTTAGAGTTATGAACTATGGAGCTATAATCACTTTCATATAATCTATGTCTTTAAAGCTGCAGTAAGGTTAGACAGTCTTAGTTTTGTCTATGTACTTTTGTTCCCGAGTAGCCAAATGCCATCTTACAGAATTTACTAGCAGCCTTATACTTTTCCATTTCTTTGGAACTTTGGTCAGTTTTACAATACTCTCGGCTTTGTAGCCACGATGAGCCTTCTAAAGTACTAGTCGTTTGTTTATACTTTTTTATTTCTTTGTAGCCATGGGCAATATCAAAGAGTTAGCACAGGTCTGCATTCTATTATCGTGTCTTAGGGTGGTTACGACTAGAAAATGCAGAGAGCCTTACGATTTCATCATTGGTGAGTAACGTGCATTCTTTTAACACGAATCGTGCCTTTTAAGACATATGTTTAATCATTTAATACACAATTCCGTGTTTAAAAAGATGGTTTCTGAAAACAATTTGGGAAAAGAACAGAACAGATACACCATAATATTTTCTAGCCTTTCAAATATAGATTCCGACAATTGATCAACATTTTAAGATTTCATCTGTAAAGGTTTTCAATCAAGACAATGTTAAGATTTTGTCATCAATGTAATACTGTCAAAATTCAAATTATTACATGATTATTATTATTGTTGCACTTTCTTGCCGAAACATTCTCGAAAAAAGTATGAAGTATTTTGCCCCCCCCCTCCCCCTCAATTACAGTTTAGCGCCGAAAAATATAAATTTTTTCTTGCTCTTTCGGCTTTCTTGAAGCCTAGATGGTTAACTATTTAGCGCCTGTTTAAGCACCGAATGGATATTTTTTTCATGTATTTGTTTTCGTGGTGTTAGATAAGTCTTGTATTTACCTTTAACATAATGTATTATCTCATAATAAACTATTTTTGGTAGCGACTTATTGAGTAAAGCTTATATTTCAGGCATGCTGAGTCCCAAAACAGGACAAACACTGTTACAGAAACCGTTTCAAGATTTTAGTTCAAATTGGCAATACCCCAGTGTCCTTGACTGTTTCAACACACCAAACCTTGTCAACTTAGTTGTCAGTGACGTCTTGCAAATGCCTCAATCTGGATGGACGCATATAGAACAGGGAATCAAAGAACGTACGTAAATAGACAGCTAGGTACTATATTCAACAACCTCAACAACAAGTTCGGATTCTAAATTTTGCACAAGCTTGCCTGGAACAATACTTTTTGCGTTCACGTATCATTAGATTTGTTATAACGTAGATTTTACCACGCTTTCGTTGCACTGTGTTTATAGTGCCGAATTTACGTGTCATGTTAGAATAATTGCATTAAGACTTACCAGAGATACTTTTTAGAGCATATAGATAGCTAGCCTAGGTTCCAATCTAACCATTTTTCTATTTCTTATATATTCGAACTTGCAGTATAAAAAAAAACCGTAAATTATTTAACAGATCAAATCTTACCAAGCAACATAATTTTAGTCTCCAAATTCTTAGGTCCAAATTCAAAGCATTTTGCAGACGTCAATCTACACGTAGCCCTAAAGATGATTTCTGTCTTCGATAGGTTACAAAACATTGGTGGAAAAGGACAAAAAGGTTACTACCAGCATTTTCTCCATTTACAACAATGTTTTCAAAAGCCTTCTCCATCAGAGTCGTAAAAACTCGGATTTGTGTGGTAAACGATTAATAGATTAACCTCTATCACAAGTGTGAAAAAAATATGGTTATAAGACCTTTCCAATAGTGGTGAGTTTAAAAGGCAAATTGCCACAGAATTTGCTGTTTAACCCTTTCCCAAACAGCAACTTTTGGACCAGACCAAATTAAAAACATTTTGCAGATGACAAATTAACAGTTGCTAAAAAGATGATTTTTCTATACGATAGGGTAGAAAACATTGTGGGAAAAGGAGAAAATGCTGGTTACCAGCATTTTCTCCTTTTCCTACAATGTTTTCAAAAGGCTTCTATTCCTGACCAGTAAAAACCAGGGATTGTTTAGGAAAGGGTTAAATCCATTTTCTTGCTAAATTGTTCTGATAAATTGTCTGTTTCGTCAAATAAAGCAAAGAAAAAACAACAGGAAATAGACGTGGTTTACTAATGTATGACGAATTTCAGAAAAGATATGTTATAATAATTGGCCATGGTTTCAAATAACCTCTCAAATAATTGTGTTTTTTTCATGAAGCAAATAAATCAAAATAGAAGAGAAAATAAGAGGATTTTTTTAAAATTGAGAAAAACGACAGCTGGACACTATCATGCGACTTGAAAACCCGGGAAGAAAGTCAAATGACCGTCAAGTAAGTCATACGCGACGGCTTTTTTACTCGTCTGTTTACATATCAAAATGTATTGAAATTAAAAGCTAATGAACTATTTGATGCTGACATCTCCTGGTTACTTTTGTAAAGAAGCCAACATGCAGACGCCTGGAACCAGACTAATACATAGCTGTTCTTAAACAAAAAACCGAAACTGTGATATCTAATTTACAGCGATCTCATCGAATTACTTTGGGTGGGGGAAATACAAGAGTATTCTATTTTATTAGAAGCATGATGCATGGAGTGCTCAGCGATGGCAATAATTCTAATTGAAAACTGAATACACTTCATTCTGGTCCCAATGGGATACAAATAGACAACCGAATTTCTCAATGCTATATTCATTACCCTTCCTTCTATTAACACTAAACAATTAACAGAACATCCGTAGACTTTAGAAAATATGTATTAATCGTAACGAGAAAGAAAACCAGCAACGAAACTTTAACTCAAATTGTTCCATATTTATTAATAAATAAAGACAATATGGTACAGTTAGAGTTAAGTTTTAATAAAATTTTGACAATTTTTAATCTTTATCTTTTTAATCAATAACTCCCTCAAAATTAAGAATTATGTTAAAACTACGAAAGGTATGAAACTTCAGAATCCAAAAACATAAAGTAAATCACTCCTATTTATCAGCTTGGAAAGTTCTAGATAACGCTTGTCTAGAAGGATGACAACATGGATTGGTAAACAGTTTGTTTACTTAGAACCTCATTCTAAAACTAACCACAATCGAAAATCAATAAATGTTTCTAGAATATTCTGAAAACAGGTCACTTTTTACTTGACATCCCCTCCAAAAGGAAAAAAAAAATAAGAATTAAAACTTTCTTTTGTTAGAAAATAAAACATATCATGACATTTAACTGTACATAAAAGTACATCATATTTAACCCATTACCACACAATCCCTACTTTTGACGCCCCTGAGAAAGAAGCCTTTTGAAAACACTGTGGGAAAAGGAGAAAATGCTGGTAACCAGCATTTTCTTCTTTTCCCACAGTGTTTTCTACCCTTTCAATTTCTCAGTCACCTTTATTTTGTCGTCTGCAAATGCTTTCAGTTTGAACCAGTCTAAAATTTTGTCGTGTGGTAAAGAGTTAAAGACAAATGTTAATTATTTACAAGCTAGACTCTAGACAAAACACCAGGGACAACATTATCCTTCATGTTATGTGTCTTATATACATGTATCATTTTATATAAATGGCTCCACAAAGAGTCAGATAAGTGAGCATCAGACTGTTTTTCCGTTAACTCATTACAGAACGACAATGTTTTAGGCTTGTCCAAATTGAAAGCATTTGCAGACAAAATAAAAGTGACTGAAAAATTGAAATTTGTTTTGTGAATGGTATAAAACATTGTGGGAAATTACCATCATTTTCTCCTTTTCCCACAATGTTTTCTAAAGGCTTCTTTCTCAGGGGCGTCAAAAGTAGGGATTGTGTGGTAATGGGTTAAAATGGCTTTCTTTGCCATTCCTCTAGCAACTGCACATGTACGGTAAAGGTCAGGAATTCCTTCCTCAATTGGATCGGGTGTTTGATCCGTGCAAGGTGTGTCAGTTACGAGTGGATTCACAATTACCTTATCTCCCGTTAAATCTTTTTCAAATAACAAATGAACACCTATAAAAGGTAGTTTTGTGTGTAATACCAACAGTCACTGGACCGTAAATTAAGTCTGAAAACAAATAAATGTTATGAAACGGAACATTAACAAATCCACATTCTACACCCATTGTCCCAGAAGTCGTCTTCTCAGAAAAAGTCAGAACATCTGCTAAAATAAGTGATTGAGAAGCACCAGTATCACGAAAACTTTTAGAAGGGGTAAACTGGGCAAAGTCATTTTTAGTCCCACGAAACCATGATAAGAATGGTTCATTCTCCATAAATCTCCATAACAATATCAGTCTAACGTACTTTGGCCTGGAAAAAGATTTTTTTTAAACAGGACATTAAGAAATTATATGCCTTGATTCTTTGCAACAATTACAAGTGGGATGAGAGAAGGGGGAGATCTTTGGTTTCATAAGGAGACTTGAAAGAGAAGGGATTTTGACCCTTGGCTTCATAATGAGACGTAAGTTTCGGACTATTCTGATTGAAATTGTCATTATGGTGATTAAAATTTGGATTAGGACCAGTAGATGAATAAAAAGGTTTTCGAGGGTTGATTTACTTATAAGAGAGACCTTATGACCTTATGGGTCAAGGCAAGGTTGTCTGCTAAGCAAGCAGCTTGTACTAGAATTTCATCTTTTTTCTCGTCTAAGATTTTTTGGTTACCAGCATTTCCTCCTTTTCCCACGATGTTTTGAAAAGGATTGTTTCCAAATGTCGTCAACAGACAAAGATTTGCAAGCCGGCATATCTCTGACTGTTTGGTAAAGGGTTAACTTGAAAGTGGAAACAGTTGTTCCCACGCACTGATAAATTTCGATCTTTCAGATTAGATAATCACTAGTCATTACTGATTTCATAGTATTGCAATTGCCTTTCAGAGGTTAATCTCGGGGTTGGTTCCAAACCCAATGCAACCTTGTCGGTAGTGGTTGGCCCATTTTACCTTAACCTGGCAATGATCCTCGAGGACCAAGATATCCCGTATATCGTCACAGACTACATGGGTATTGATTGGTCAGACATCAGTCGCGCGGATGATGACGTCACATGGAAAAACATGTTAGAAGTGAGGCCACCAATGTCTGAGTTCAACGGTGCTATAGTTGACTTCTTTGTGTATAAAGAGTGGGAAAGTGCTGTGATGATTATGCCTGAACATCCAAAAGACAATCAAGGTAATGCCTAAAATGGATGCCCTTCAGCAACTTTTACAGGAGCAATGCTCTAGCAAGAGAGGACTTCATGTATCTCTGTGATCCTGGATACAAAGCATGTCATTATGATATGACTTGCAACACACGAAAAGGGGCATTCGGACAACTGCGTAAAGTGTCGTCTCGGATCAGCCTGCGCGGTCCGCGCAGGCTAATCCGAGACGACACTTTCCGTTTTAATGAAAATTTCTGTTTTGCACAAGTCTACTGTAGCACAAAATGTACTGTAGTCGTAAAGTGCCGTCTCGGATTAGCCTGCGCGGACTGCGCAGGCTGATCCGAGACGACACTTTACGCAAATGTCTGAATGCCCCTTTTCCCGTGTTGCAGTTCATATTATAGATCAATAAAATCCGTTTTTGTAACACAACGGACTGAATCATAAGGTAGACTGGTCCTTTGACAAGGTAAATATTGACAAATAGCAAAATGTTGACCCAGATCAGCCTGCGGGGAATACGTAGGCTGATATGGGTCGATATTGGTTGCATTAAGTCCCACTTTTCACAGGTCATGACCCGTATGTTTTTAATGGTTTTCGAAACCATTTTGAACATTATTCCAGTCACTCCAGTTCAAAAGTAAGGGACGAAAACTCGTTGTGAATGCTTTGAGCTGCAAAGTGCAGCCTAATGTCCATTTACGGGCTGTGCAGACTTATTTCAGAAAGCACAGGACGTGTACTCTGATCTCTGACCTACACTGGTCGACACAGTGAAACCCTATCGTGGAAAAGATTTTTTAACTCATTACCTAACAACAAAATTTTAGGTTTGTCCAAATCGGAAGCATTTGCAGACGAGAGAATAAAAGTGACCGAAAATTTGAAATTTGTTTTGTGAAAGGTAGAAAACATTGTGGAAAAAGGAGAAAATGCTGGTTACCAGCATTTTCTCATATTCCCACAATGTTTTCTAAAGGCTTCTATCTCAGGGGCGTCAAAAGTAGGGATTGGGTGGTAATGGGTTAAATAGGGTCTAATTGTGTTTTGGCTTTTGCTACTTACTCAAAACTTTCTTTCAACTCCTTTCTTAGATTACAGCAATACAAATTTTCCTTAAGACTTTTCGATGTTTTATCTTTTTACTGTACTTTCCAGAATGCCAGAATCTTGGAAGACAGATGGTAGAAAAGAACATATCTCCCATATCTTACTCCCTCCGCTATGAGGACAAGGAGAAAATGAAGGAGAAAACAGCCGAAGTTATAAGAAACGTTCAGAAGTTGGAGCAGAAGAAAATAATCATTTGTAGTCCAAGAGAAGAAAAATATAAATTGATAGAGGTTGTGTTAGACGAGGTAGGTTTATACGTATTACCTCGTTTATTTGATATTAACGCTTTCGGCGCCAAATATGTGGGCCGAATGAATCATTGAGCAAAACAGTCGTTTGACTTACCGATAAGAAAAAGTGTCATCCAGGTCAGCCTGAGCTGACTGTGTTGACCGACCTGGGTTTATAGTGTTTATAGATGCATTTAGCCCCCTCTTTGCAGAACCTTTATGACGACATTTGTGTGACAAAAACAATATTTTAATGCAAACATCCAAGAAAACATTGATTTGCTGGTCCATTAATGCATATTATGTAAAAAGGAACAATATCCATTGGATTCGTGCAATGGTGACACTATCTGGACCAAATACTGTGGATCTGTTGAATCTTAGACATCGAACTTTTAGTTTCTAGTTTATTTTAATGAAAAAGGTACTGACCAGAATACATTCTGAATAGAGTGTAAACCTAAAAATCATTTTTGCGCGTTTTAAATTTCGCTGATTTCGTTTTAAATGCTCTGGATTTAAATCGTCGGAGATATGCCAGCTTGCAAATCTTTATGTCTGTTGAATGAAATTCACTGAATAAATCTTAAATTTTCGGCTTTCGGAACCATTGAGACAAGACCAGCCACCAGAGGGCAATGATGTCTGCTTTGAGGTAAAAATATCGATTACCTCGAAGCAAATTGTACCGTGAACTTATATGCCATGACTATACTTACAGTTACTGTTCATCCTTCTTATTCATTCCATTGTCCTTTTCTTTATATCTGTTTAGGCACGATTGTTTCGTATCCTGAACGATGAAAGTTACAGTTTCTTCATTCTAGATCCGGTAAGAGCTGATCCAGTAACTGTCTTTGTCTATGTTCAGAAAGAATTTTCTGTGTATTATGACATCCTCGTTCAAGGTGCAGTTCGATTTGTTTCCTCTTATGCTAACCAGAGTACCAGTGTACGAAGTTGCCAATAGGACATGCGTGCTGTTACCGGGATAAATGATGGAGTCCAACTTCCACACAACTTGACACGATTTACTGTTCAAATAAATAATAAGTTCTACAGTATTCAAAAAACAATACCCAAGAATAGCAAATTAACTCTTCATTGACACACTAGACAAGAAACATTCTCTAGGAAAATTAATAATGCGTTGTCTCCTGAAATAAATTGAAAACATTGTACCAAATGGAGAAATTGCTCGTTTGAGCAATTTCTCATTTAACTACAAAACTTTCAAAAATTCGTCTGCTCTATAGATGCATTATATTATCGCTAGACAAAGAAGAGTTGGAAATAGGCAGAAAAAGCATTTTCAGTACAAAATTACAACAAGTTTACAAAAAGAAAAACAATTTAAATGCTTGTGGACTAATATGGTCAAATTCTCCAAAACTATGCCATAGATTCAAAACTCTCACAGTAATAGAATTTGCATACATGAATAGTCGGACTGTTGAAAACTGCATTCAGTAAATGTTGAAATATCAAATTCGTGAAATGTCTTAATATTGCTTAACCCATTACCACACAATCCCTCCTTTTGACGCCCCTGAGAAAGAAGCCTTTAGAAAACATTGTGGGAAAAGGAGAAAATGCTGGTAACCAGCATTTTCTCCTTTACCCACAATGTTTTCTACCCTTCACAAAACAAATTTCAAATTTTCAGTCACTTTTATTTTGTCGTCTGCAAATGCTTTCAATTTGGACCAGTCTAAAATATTGTCGTTTGGTAATGGGTTAAAGCTTTCCTGAAAAACATTGTGAGAAAAGAAATGCTTCTATTTTGGCAACATAATAAAATTATATTAACAATGCGTTAGTATTAATTCAACTAAAAAAAACAAAGAATTTAACATACCAACTATTTAGGCACTTCTCTTTTCTTTCATTCAGCATTTCTTACATCTTGCGCCTACAACGCCCAGGGACAAACTAAAACAGGTTTCTAATAAAAACCGATATGTATTTGTCTTGTAAAAACATCAGGGTTACATAGCACAGGTAAAAACTAGTCACCTTTACCCTTAATTTAATTTGGCTGCAACAACTCTTGTCTAGGGAATGGAGGAGTTTGAAATTACTTTTCAGTCATTGATTATCCAGTGAAAAAGAGTTTCAAACAAAGTACTTGTGTGGAGTCCGCAGTTGTTAGGAAGCGTGTCGGCCTCGTTATCATAAGGTTCATTAGTTCGATACCCCGAAATATTCGGCTTGAGTACTGGTCTAGTTACCGGTAGGCAGAACCGAGGGATTAGTATATATATTTTGTATAAGAAATCGTTTCTCAGTAGATGTCAAATAGATATATTCAAACTAAACAGACTACATGTACTGTTTTCTAATTTAAAAAAAAACAATATTTATCTACGTCTAAAGAGCCCGCCTGGGTGGCTCAGTGATGAGAGTGTCGGACTCATGACCTGGTGGTTGTGAGTTCGATACCCGGTTGAGGCAAACTTTCTTTCCGGCGTATTTTCGCCTCTCACCTCTGCTGAAGCATGTGAGAAAAGTAGTCGGTGGCTTTGGGAAGAAAGTAGTGTAAGTACCGGTGTGAGAAAGCCAGGAAACACATGTGCGTCACCGACCGCCATGATATGACCTTAGCTGTTAAAGTGGCGTTAAACCCCAATACAACCAACTACGTCTAAAGAATCAAAATCGCTGAGCCATGCTATCCGAGATGCAAGGTACCAAGTTAATCATTACAATTTGCATTCATCCCCAAAATCTAATCTGTATAACAACCTTCTAAATCATGAGGAACACTGGTCCTTTGACATACAGTAAATTGATCTATAGCGAAAAGTATCGACCCAGGTCAGCCTGCGCGTACAGCGCAGGCTGACCTGGGTCGATGCTTTTCGCAAATGGATTTAGACCTCTTTTTCATAGAGCATGGCTCATACTGTTATTGTTATTTTTTTCCCTGTAGACAACACATCTTCAAGCCCTATCAGAAATCAACATGTATAGACGAGGCCTGTTTGCTGTGAAATGTGACCTGTTTGCCTACCGTTATAAAGACCTTACAAACGAAACCACAAACTTTGATTCAGGGTAACTGCGACTTTGTACTCATTTACTTCAGTCAAGCGCTGAGACTGACAAGGGGAGGGGAAGGGGTTAAAGCATTAGACCAGAAAAGTGAGGGATCCATAAAACCCATTATATCTATCAATCGACTAAATTATAGGGTAGAATGGTCCTCCTACAAGCAGAAAAGCTACAAATATAAAGAAAGTTACGATCCATGTCAGACTGTACGAATTGCTTCATAGTAAATGCCACACTTTTACATAATATGATTCTAGTTCAAATAATGTTTGCATCTGCATTGTTTACTGTTGGCCGTTATCGGGGCTTTTTCATTAAGCGTATGTTACGGATATTCAATGCCAATGCCACGAGTAAAAAGGTGATTATTTTGGCTCTTTCAGCACCAAATGAGCCATAATCTGTTAAAAGCGGCTTTAGTGCATCTGCGAAAAGTATCGGCCTGGGTCGAAACGTTTTGCTATGGGTCAATTTTCTGTATGTCTAAAGACCTCCAAGGACATAAAGTTGACTGTTGAAAAATGTGGCCAAGTTGGATCAACGATTAAGTGATCGCTTGCCTGAAATCATGCGTCACGGAGATGCATTAAGCCCCCTTTTGCCAGAGTATGGCTGGAATATATTTACGACCTCTCTCGACGGCAGAAAATCTGAAAAATAACTTGTATTTTCTCCCTAACCAGAATCGTTTTTAGTTCAGTTTGTCATGTGCAAATGCTTTGAATTGGAACAGCGTAAATCTTTATTGCTTTGTTAGAATAGTATCCTGAAACACGCGAAATAGGGAATTCGAACATTTGGGTAAAGTGTTGTCTCGGATCAGTTTCCGCAGTACACGCAGGTTAATCCGAAAGTACACCTTCGTCCGTTTTTATGTAATTTTCTGTTTTGTGCAAGTATACTTTGCCACAAAATCTAATCCAGTCCTAAATGCCGTCTGAGATTAGCCTGTGCGGATTGCACCGATACGACACTTTTGGCGTCATGTAAGTCATGTTATTATTATTTTTTTCATCACCCAATAGATCATACTTGAAAACAGAAAAAAAGGAGACACGGGTAGATGAAAATGGCTAATCTATCACGTTTTTGTCATAGGTATGCTTATGGAGCAGCCGACGCCGCATCGATAATAAATATGGCCAAGTACTATTATCTGGAGACCGAAAATACGGAAAACTTGGGTTACTTTTCCAAGGAACACTTTTTAAGGGCTCTGAAAAAGGTACGTTTGTTCATTCATTTGTGATATTAAAGTTTTATGTAATATAAACAATTCATTTTTTAAAGGGGGTGGGGGGAGTATAATTTTCTGCCAGACTAAAAGATTTTAGACCACTTTGAGAGATCTAGCTCTAAGCTGCTAAGAACGACGTAAAAACTTTTCCAGTACCTCAATGTTGCAATCATTTGTTAGACAAAATGTATTTTATTTGGTCCGTAATTATTTGATGTCCTGCATAATCTGCATAATAATTGACCTGCAACAAATGCAAAAAGGGGCATTTGCGTTAAATGTCGTTTCGGATCAGCCTGTGCAGTCCGCGCAGGCTAATCCGAGACTAACTTTATGACTACATTAGATTCTGTGCCACAGTTTAGACTTACACAAAACAGAAAATTACATAAAAACGGAAAGTGTAGTTTCGGATAAGCCTGCACGGACTGCACAGGCTGATCAGATACTACACTTTATGCAAATGTCCGAGAGCCACTCTTCATGTAATGGAAACCATATAATACAGCATGGACATGAATAACCCCCTTTTCTCACAAAGCTTGACTCAAATGTTTCAGGTTGTGATAGGTAATGGAGAGACGGGTAGGATCGAATTCAACAGTTCTGGCTCCAGGATAGACTATAATCTTAGTTTGTATAACCATGGGGGGATCACCTTGTATACAAAGGTAAGGATATTGTATTATTCTATAACAATCACTATTTTTTTGTCTTCCTGTCTTGAATATGGAGAGTATTTATCAATGGCGGCAACTCGAGCGTCAAAGGTAAATTCATACGTTGCATTACATAGATAAATACAATCATCTGTACACCCAGCAAAACTTCTAACCGGCCATTTTTGTTTCTCCTGTAAATTTTACCAAGTCATAGACAGATAAATAAAAACAACTTATAATATTTATCTGGCCAATAACCATGGTACTGTAAAGATTCTCGAAATAAATGACACCTATTTTCAAAAAAAGGGAAAATATATGGTTTAGAAAAAAACAGTTTAAAAAGAGAAGCATAAATAACTGAAATTTTGTCAGCAATAAAGAAAAATAATGAAAACTTTTTTTTTTACATAAAAAAATAATCTGATGGAAGGAGTGTGAAGTTTCCAAATAAATGATTTTTCGAGCAACCATTTTACCTCTCTATTTTAAACGGAATCGAAGGCACCATAAACGCGAACCGCATCGAAGGCACCTTAAATGCAAACTGCATCGAAGGCACCATTTACGCGGACTGCAGCGAAAGCACAAAATATGCGGACTGTAGCGAAAGCACCATGATTACAGACTGTACAGAAAGCACCTCAAGAGAGTCGGTGCAAGAAAAATACCTCGTGTGAGGATTTCGAAAGTGCAGGAGAAAATGACTGAATGGTGTTTTGCGCGGCTTTCAACATGATTAAATTCGTATCAAGGACGTTATGGTAGCTAACCTGTGGTCCCCATTTTTCGGTGGTATGACATTATTAAGGTGTGGTAGGTAAACGATATCTATCCTCTTGTTCTATACCTATTGTTCTCGCATTTTTGATCCCAATATACGTTACCTATCCCATTGTTCTCGAAATAATAATCCTATCATTTTCTGGTATGAGTCATGGGACTGTAACAAGGAGTCTTGTAGTATGACGGCACTGTTTCAAGGCAGACAAACGACACTTACCCCATTGTTCTTTGGCATGAGAAATATCTCGTGGAGTCATTCGGGAGTGGAAGATATACTCGAACCTACCATTTTGTTCTGGAAATAATAATCCTATTGTTCTTAGAATATTACCCTATTGTTTTTGGGCTGACACACGTCCACGATTCCATTGTTTTGGGGCATCGCAGGCACTCGGTCTATTGTTCTCTGGTATGCGTCAGGACATGACGTAACTGTTTCTTACGATACCCATCCCATTTTTCCCAGAATAATACCCCATTGTTCCCAGAATACTATCCCATTGTTCGAGGGCAGTCACACGTGAATGGCCCCGTTCTTCTTGGAGCAATACCCCCATGTTCTTGGGCATCGCAGGCATCGCACCCTCGTAGGCAGTCTCCCCAACTCTGCAGTACATACTACTAGTGGATATACTTCTAATATATGGATAAGGGAAAAAGCATCGCGGCAACATCGCGAGCGACACGGATAAATTCAGACTTCTCTTTACGGTTTACGGAGATAGAGCAAAAATACAGATTGTTGTTGTTATCATCCATAGATAACTCAAATATTCTTGGATTTTTTTGTGTGTGTGTTAAAAGCTCCTTCCGCCACATTTTTCAAAAAATTCAGCTGCGAAATACTACAATTCCACAGGTAGGAATGTCTTAACCCTATACCAAACAAGTCCTGGTTTTTACGGCCCTGACATAGAAGACTTTTGAAAACACCGTGGGGAAAGGAAAAATGCTGGCAACAAGCATTCTGTCCTTTTCCCACAATCTTTTCTACTCTACTGGAAACAAATTTCAATTTTTGAGCTGCGTTTATTTTTTCGTCTGCAAATGCTTTCAACTGTGACCAGTCTAAAATTTTGTCGTTTAGTAAGATTAAATCAGATGCCGAAGCACGTTTTCTGTCGTTTTAGGTGGCAACGTGGTCCAGAAACGGTGACACTCCGGAAGAACGTCTAACGTTTTCAGAACAAAATGATACAGAAAGTGAAGAGGCACGAGGTATCTTTAAGGAAGTAGAGAAGGTAGTAGTGGTAATTGTAAGTATCAGCTTTATTGAAGATTTTTTGGTTGGAATACTGTGAGGTTATGTTATTGTTACGAGCCAAGCGTAACGAGAAAGAAAACAAGCAGCATTGCTTGTAGGAGCCTTTGGAAAACATTGTGCCAAAAGGTGAAATTGACGAGCAAGTTCACCTTTTGTCACAATGTTTTCTATGCTATCAAGAGGTGTCATACACACATAAGAAACGGCTTTATCTTCGCGGTTATTTAGGGTCATTTAGAGATACCATAGAAATGCCTTATGGGGTAAAGAGTTAAGACTACAAAAAGTGTGAAATTTCTAGTTCCTAAAACCTAACTTAACAATAGTTTTAACTTGCAAATAGATACGAGCAACCTGTATAAAACTGACGAATTTCAACTTACAGATTTATATTCCAGATTTATATTTAAGTCCAACACTTTTCACTGATTCTGTAGCCTCCAAGCCAGAAGTCTAAGTTGAAGTCCAAAATCACCAATTAAGTCACTCTTATTTATATCAACATAGAAAATCTAGATCAGTCTTTTCGAGAAAGATGACATTATCGATTAGTAAACAGCTTCTTTACTAAAAATCTGATTCTACAAATAACCACGATGGAAAAAACAAATAAGTATTTTTCATGTTTCTAGAATACTCTGAAAATAGGTCACTGTACGAGCGTATATCCTATCTACATAACATTTCCCCTCCTAAAGGAAAAGAAAGTTTTAAGAATTTAAACTTTCTTAAAAAACTTTCTTGATCCACACTATCCACAAAAGGTCCTTAACCCTTTACCCCATAAGACATTTCTAGGGTATTTCTAATTGACCCTAAATAACAGCAAGGATGACGCGGTTTTTTATGTGTATATGACACCTTTTGTTAGCATAGAAAACATTGTGGCAAAAGGTGAAATTGCTCGTGACGAGCAATTTCACCTTTTGCCACAGTGTGTTTCAAGGGCTCCTACAAGCAATGCGTAGAAATGAGTATCTATTGAGTAAAGGGTTAAGTCGTGCTTAGCAGCTAAAGGATTGACAGTCCAATGTTGCACTCTTAAGAACATGTTATATTACAGGAGGAACCATTTGTGATGGTCCGAGAGGCACCGACGGGTATTACATACACAGGAAACGAGAGGTACGAGGGTTTCACAATAGATTTACTGTCCAGGATCAGTGAAGACCTAAAATTCAAATATGAAATTATTATTGCGCCGAAAAATGAATATGGAATACCAAAAGATTGGAAAACTGAGGATCTTAGAGCAGCCAAATGGAGCGGAATTGTTGGGGAGATCAAAGCTGGGGTAGGTTAAATGTTCATATCCGGATATGGCACATTATTGTTAGTTAGGTCGAATTATTTGTCCTTTAGGCTGTATTGGAGAGTCAAGAACCTTTTATTATATTTCATGTGTCTATCTTTAGAAATGTTATGGGTAAAGAAATGTCGTATTTTAAGCTGGGGGAGTTATTTCCCCGTCACAGTGAATACTTTCCTCCTGCCGAAAATCTGGAACTACTTTTATTGAAAATCCGGTTAATTGACTTTAGATCCTTAGTTCTAAAAGTGACATTTGCTGACAAAATAATCATATGAAATACAAAATATGATTTATTTCATCAGCTTGTGGTTAATATGGGGAAATATTTTCCTCAAAAGGGAAAGGTAATAATTCCCTTTAGCTTAATTTACGTCATTTCTTTGCCCAAAATTTCTATTTTCTAAAAATAGACACATGAAATATAATATAGCATTAATTGGGTTCATACTGTCGACTTTAAGTTTCATTGCACTTACATAGCACGTTAAGGATTCAACAACTATATAGAGGATAATCAACTGGTTGTTTTTGATATGAAAAATATCTCACGAGGATGCGTTGTTAGGCGTTGAAAAAACGAGTGCGCAGCACGAGTTTTTTTAACGCCTTACGACGCGTCCGAGTGAGATATTTTTCATATCAAAAATAACCAGTTGATTATTCTATTTATTATATACCTTATTAACATCATTATTTGTAATTTTGCGTTTGAAAGTCGAAAAAAAAAGTAGTTCCCAAATTACGGCAGGAAGTGAAAGTGAAAGTTGATAACGTCACTAGTGATGATATCAAAATTTATTACACTGGGAAATTCCAGGATTTCACTGCTAGGTATATAATAAATGCGTTAAAAGTGGTTCAAATGTTTACATCGTATTTTCACTTTTTTCTTTCCTCTTTTCAGAATGCGACAATTGGTATGGGTGCAATTTCAATTACGTCTCAGCGACAGAGTGTCATAGACTTTAGTTTGGGTGTACTAAGCACGGGTGTGAACATACTGATCAGGAAACCGACGGAAAAGTTCAATATTTTCCAGTTTCTGACGCCATTTTCGTTGGAGCTCTGGATGGCGATAATCGGCTCTTCTTTCGGGGTGTCTATTATCTACATCATTCTGGACTATAGAAGTAAGGAAAGGAAATTCACTATCAAGTCAACATTGTGGTTTTCTATCGGCACGCTACTTATGAAAGGCAGTGATTTCTCTCCTCGCCCAGTCTCACAGCGAATTCTCACGACAGGATTTTTGTTTTTCGTGCTTATCACAGTGTCGACATATACTGCTAATATGGCTGCTTTTCTCACAAAAGAAAATTTGGAAGAACCGGTTGATTCGTTTGAGCAGTTGGCTGAGCGAGACGATTTGACTATTTTGACGGTACGAAACTCTGCCACTATGAATTTCTTTAAGAGCAGCCCAGACAATTCAGTCTACCACAAAATTTGGAGAAAAATTGAGAGAAAGAATGGGTTGGTTGCCAACGCTAGCGAAGGTATAGAAAAGGTGAAAGCCGGTGGACATGCGTTTATTTTTGACGTATTGATAAATACGTACTCGGAGCAAAAGAATTGCGATACAAAGGCTG
Source organism: Tridacna crocea (assembly GCA_943736015.1). Classification (NCBI taxonomy): domain Eukaryota; kingdom Metazoa; phylum Mollusca; class Bivalvia; order Cardiida; family Cardiidae; genus Tridacna; species Tridacna crocea. The sequence goes on along the minus strand of OX031067.1, from coordinate 47,750,424 downwards.
TCTCCGCACCAATTCTCTTACAAGAGCACGGGATCGCCATTTCTCATGATGCTTCAAGTAAATCACAGATAAATATAGAACTCCTTAGACTTAAGGAGAGTGGATTTTTGCAAGAGCTTCGTAAGAAGTAAGTACTTCCTTAATTTCTCCATCAGTGATCCCCACAATGATGTTTCCACGACATTTGCGGTTTTTGTTTTTTGGAAACTGAAAAATGGATACAAGGAAATTCAAAGTTGTTGAAAGCTGTTTCCAAGAAATTAGCTGTATATTTGTACGATAATAACAAACTGGGCACAAACTGGGCACAAAATATGTTGAAAATTCTTTAACTGTTACTATACAATTTCGACTTTTGACGAGAAAGAAGGTTTCAAAAAGCATTGTTGAAAAAGAAAAAGGAAACTTTGCTAACCAGCATTTTCTCCTTTTGCCCTTTTCCCAAAATGTTTTCTGCCCTATGAAAGAGAAATTTCATTATTTGAACCACATTTGATTTGTCGTTTGCAAATCCCTTCAATTTGGATCAATTTAAAGTTTTGTCGTTTGATCAAGAGATAAATCACAAGTCTGACATTTGTTGTTTTCCAGATGGTGGGAGGACACAAGGGAATGTGATCTAAATACAAAACCGAGAGCCTCCATGCAGATTTCCTTCCAACTTAAACACACGGCTGGGGTGTTTATTGTCGGGTCATTCGGCTTGGCGGCTGCAGCATTTATGTTCTTGTTTAAGAAGTTTTACGTGGCTGTGATGAACAAGATTAGAAGTTCTGGTGATATAAGGTGAACGATTTCACATTACTAGTTTGATTATTTAACTCTTTCTGAACGCTACCCTATCATAGACAGAAATCATCTTTACAGCAAGAGTTGAAATGTCGTCTGCAAATGCTTTCTATTTGGTCTAGTCCAAAAGTTTGCCCTTTGGGAAGGGTAACAAGCATTTTCTCATTTTCCCACAATGTTTTCTACCCTATCATAGAAAATTCGTAATGGGTATATTACACTGAAAACAAGGGAGGTTATGTGATAAATACACGTTCAAATAAAAATTTGTGTTAGTAGTATTAAGTGCTAGCCTGCATCCTGTCTTCTTATTCATGTTCGACCTTGACCTTTCCCATCTTCAAATTCTCTTAAAGTCATCATAAAACTTGATAACATAAAAAGCGTTATTTCATTGACCTGGGAATTGAATTTAACAGGAAAATAAGGATCTTTGATTGTCGTTGACATCTTTCGTTATCGTTAAGAGTCATCTTTTTTTTTTGTCCAAGGTGTAACAGGGATCTAATGAAATAAGTTTACGCCTTAACACTCTTTAAGCCTTGTTTTAAAATCTGTGAAGTTTAGAGTGGAAAGTATTGAAAGACATGGTATAAAATGTAAAAAAAAAAAACAAGGTGGAAAATGTCCAAATCATAGTTTTGACATAAACTCTTATCAAGTTTTTTTCTTAAGAAGTTAGCCAGTGTTTACATGGATTTTTCATTCATGGTCTTGCTCATCTCATACCACTTACAAAAATGCTTTATTTTCAAACTGAATGAACCTGAATTTCATTTACTTTGTACCTTTTTATTTATTCATTATTCATTTTCAATTTTTTCAGTAATACTTTTTTATACTTTTGATTCATAACGTTTTTTTATTTTATTTTATTTTATTTTTTACTCATTTTTCAGAGCAATTGTTAAGAACAGTATTGCCACTTGGCGAAGCCTGCATATTAAGATTGGTGCTTTTTGATCTTTAAATGCAAATAAAAATTCCATTTCCCAATCAAAATTGTTTAACACACAGTTTTGTAACTTTACTAAACCAATGATTTTCGTTTAAAGATGAACACTAGACGTTGGCTTATTTTTTAAATTTAGGATCATTAATAGTAATAATACAATTTAAAGTTTGTGGTAAATTGATTCACTTGAAATACAGGTGGCTGTTTAAGTAATGTTCCCTTAAGAATTCGTCTGAATATTCCCTGCTGATATTCTTGGCGGACTCAAAGAGAGTATGTGGCGGAAACCTCCATAACGACGTTGAGGGAGGGAACCGTAAAGCGTACATGGTACACCCTCGTTTACACCCAAGTCTATATGCAGTGGGTACTTGATATTTTGCGAGAGCGTCCAAGTTGGCTGCAGACCATAAGATTTGATTTCCCAGAAGTGGTAGCTGAAACTAACATGTCTAAACCTGATATACAATGATGTCTCTTGAAGACTATTCCAGCTTGTCAAAAACATTTAAAGACTATCCAGCGGGATTACAAAGATAGCATAGATAGCGAATAAAATTTATAAAAAGAACGCCTTCAAAGTCTGTGAGGGTATCAAAGACCATGACAAATAATCTAAGTGGACTTCAAAGAAATAATTGACAACGAAAAAAAAAATGAAAATATACTGGTACTGAGGTTCCTTGAAATCTGTGGAAAGTTTAGGTTACAAAAATTATATTTCCTGATTTAATCGGTTTGGGTCATATACTACATACAGTCATGAATGATGGAACACAATTATCTAATCGGAAAAGCTAAGGATTGCCACTGACGTGGTCATGCAAGACGGCAGTGTGCCCCACGCAAAAGTTAGCCTGGCCCGTGATACCAGTGGTTGCGGTTCTTAAACAATAACAAAAACATGAGGTAAACATATAAGAACTTCATAGTCAAAATTATAGTGAGTTATAGAGAGCTTAGAAAACGTTAAAGGAATGTGAGGTATTCTTGTTTTTATAGGCAAAGAACATTCATCTTTTTTTCAGACGAGACGAAAACTCTGACGGATCACCAACGAGTAAAGGCCAAGGAAAATCAAAAGACCCTTTAATGTACAGCTTTAATGAGGGAAAACAGTCAACTGTATGAACAATAACATTTTGCTTATATATTTTGATATATTTATGTACCTGGCACGGTATGAGATAAATTTTTCTGACAGAATTCCAAGAAATGTTTAATCATCAACAGATACAAATTTGGATCGTGCGACGTTTGAAATGTTCTTGCTGCAGTATCTCCACATTTAGTCATTTAATCAACAATGATTTGTCTCATTTTGCTGCAGTGATGTCAAAAGTGGTCTGCTGTAGGACTGAAAGAAATATTACGATTTCTTAATTTTTTATAAGACTACTTTTGAGACTTTTTGGCAAAAGAAGAAATGAACTGTTTCCTAAAAAGTGTGACATCCTTTAATTGAGTAATCCTTCATTCCTGTTGATTGTTCATTGTTTACACGAGTGTTTTCAAAGTCGTTAGCTAAAGCTTTACAATGTGGGTAATGTATGACTTAACAAATGCTACGGATTTGTCTCAGGATATGATTTCACTCAAAGAATTTATAATGTTCTTTGTAGTCTGGTGCAAAGCTGGGTAATACTCAATACTCCTGTTTATCAAAACCAATAGATAGAATTTACATTTGACGTAAAGAGTCTTTTTGCATTTGTCATGGTTATTGTCTATGACTGTAAATTTCAAATTAAGTATTATTTGTTTTTAATGACGAATGAGGTAATTCTTGAATTATATATTTACATCTGGAAATAAAGAAGTAGCCGTGGGTCTTAAATCAGTTCTACACAACATGCGCAACATTGGAAAGCAAAGTTGTTGAGGGAGAAGGCAAATCTGTTTGAAGCGAGTAGCGGTTTCTTTTCCCACATTCGCTTACGTTAGTACCTATTATTGCCCCACTCCCCCCAGTACACGCACTTTTTGTCTTCATATAATAATAGAGTAAAGGGAATGAAGTTATTTAAGCAAGAAAAAGTATGTTTCATACTAAGTAAGAAACAATACATGAAAAAAATAGTATAATGGTGATTCAACAATTCTAAGTAATTTTGTGGGCAAATTTAAGATGATCATCAGAACGTGGAACCCTTTTGATTTGACCCTTGAATTAAAACTAATGTATGCGTAAAATAAATACATAGATTTCAACCCCATATGTAGATTATCGTGCGAAATAAAGAGTTTTGTTAACTATTGCTTTATTTTTCGTCTATAGATGTTTATACAACAAATTGTTTTATGTTTAGGTACTGAGTTTATGCAGTGATAAATGTAAAGGTGTTTACATATTCAATCCAATCTACGAACTGTGGTTGAATATCGCTAAGAATTTTTTTGTCAACGCATTATTTTTGTTTGTCTGTGATTAAACACCATTGTGTTTCATAAGTATATAATACATATATATTTGCACAATATAGAACATAAAAGCTTTTTCCTCTCTTCAGTCTAACTTCCAATGTTTGTCCCTGTGTTTGAAGATAATAGTTTTTTTGTAAAATTTTGGAAAAATGATGATTCATGCCATTGTATGAGCCCCTAAAGTCATACAAATTTTCTATGCATGATTTTTCACCAACACTACAATACGCACTGATAGGGGAGTTTGGGAAAAGAACAGCATGTTTCTTTTGAGACCTTATTGTGATTGCTCTTTCGCATCATAGTGAATATATACCGCCTTATTAAGAGCATGAAAAGAAGGACTCAAGCTTTGCATTCTTAATCATCTTCTATATTGTTTAAAACTCAGAAACTTACCAGTTGACATTCCATCTTACCTAATCAGGTACAAAATTAAGCTGGTCATAAAATCAAAAAGTTTTATTTAGCTTGAAATGTTTGATAATTGTAACTTGAGAATTTGTTTTGCGTTTGAAGTATCAATATGTACCTGTTGTCCTGTGTTTGAATATGCCTTGTTTGTAAGTAATAAATTTTTGTTATTTTTGAATGTTGTAGTAATGGTGGAGTTTGAGTAGTTATTTAATACATCTAGCGAACGAATCATGTGGTAGCTATATGATATTGATGGCATTGTCCTTGAACAGCGGAGTTTGAAGATAATCATACTTGTAACTCATTGCTTTTGAAAACACTGGAGCAGACGACTTTGAAAAGACGACTTGATTTGAAACCATAGTAAACGAATACAGGACGAGAGATTACGTTCACGTAGAATCAAAACATCCAAGCACCGTTTAGTATCCAGATACTGACTTACGCAATTTCTTTACAAATACATTTTATTTACTGTCAAAAGTATACATTTTATGAAGACATTGTGGAAAAGAAGCAATGATTTATTATTACAGACTTATTTGTCCTTTTCCAAAAATGTTATCAGACACAATTCAAGCATGACATTTTCCTAATAGATATATATCTCTCGTTGCTTTTGCGTCATTTATAAGGGTTAATGGCTTAGTCAAGAAAATATGCATTAACAGAAATGGGTTAAAGATATATAAAGATGGCCGTACTTTTGTATGCATACCAAAATTATACAATACGAATTTACTTGATAAACTTGGTCAACTGTTGTGGTAAACCATATCACGTGTTCCGATATGCAGCAAGGATTTAACTCTTCACCAGACAAATTGATGACTGGACATGCACTTTCTCCAGTTCATATTTTAAATGTTTTCATTTTCAACACTCTAGGAATGCAAGTTTAATCATCTGAACCACACTTGATTTGTCGTCTGCAAATGCAACTTGGACAGGTCTGAAATCTTTATATGTAGAAAGGTGTTGGTAGTTAAGCACTAAATAAGGGAAAGCTCACACCAACTTTAAAAAAAAAGAAAATGCAAGACTGAAGTATACATTTTTGCTTGTAATGTACATACATATAGGCATTTACAAATCAAAATTACACACAATAACACAGGTCTCTTGTGAAAGCAATCATGAGTAAGGCACAAAAATGAAGTGGAATGTCCATAGGATCGTTGAATACACCGAAAATCTGTACAAGCATGTAGAAAACAAATGGTATTTAATGAACCACAATAAAGGGAAACGCCTCAATATGGTTGTAAAAAGTTACATTTACTCTGTAGTTTGATTCATTTTCCTGAAGTGGTGGATCCAAAACTGTGAAATACTTCCATCTGGTTCAAGCCACGAGAATAAAATAAAACAAATCATTCTAACTCAGAGTGATTTTTCCTTTCTCTAAGAAATGGGATTCGGGTTAAGTTAAAGCACGTTTGTATCAAAATGGTCTTTGGTAGCATTTGGGGCAGCCACTTGGACTGTATTACATTCTCATAGGATAGAACATTTTAACTATCCGTTATTCTCATATCAACGTTAGAAAAGTTAACATTAAAATAAAGAGTTCTATTTTGTTATAAATTAACAGCAAATAATCCGTTACTATATCTATAGTGCTCATGTAAATTTCATCTTACAAATGGGCGCAATATTTGAATTCTGTGAGCAGAATTAAAGATAAAAAAATCAGTATCTGATACCTCAATGCAACTATGGAAATTACATATTGATTTGAATCACTGATAACTAAATCTTACATCAGAAGTCTGTCTGTCCTCTTTAGATTTAATTCAAAGACCAAAAATGTAGTCCACGTCAATATGAAAATCAACAGTTTAGACGAAAAACAAGTCTAGATCAAAACTTACATTAAAACATCACCTCCTGATATAAGTCGAACTTTGTTCTAAATCCCCCATGAAAATGGATAATCAATATATGTTTCGTACAGTCTTCATTTAGGAAAACACAAAAAAATCTTGGTTAACCCTTTCCCAAACGACAAATTTTAGACTCTCTCAAGCTCAAAGAGTTTGCAGACAACAGTTTTAAATTTGATGAAAATGGTAGAAAGTTCTCCTAAAGGGTAGAAAACACTGTGGGAAAAGGAGAAATTGTTCGTTACGAGCAATTTCTCCTTTTCCCACAGTGTTTTTAAAAGACTTGTAGTGCAGACACGTAAAAACCAGGGCTTGTTTGGGAAAGGGTTAAACAACATAAAAAGGGTCTTCACGGAAAAGGAAGTAAGTGCAGTTTGTCTAAGTTCAATAATGCAACACTATAAGAAGAGGAGAAACACACAAACAAAACAAAAGCAAAAAATTTCGACCCATGTAAGCTGCCCAGGCTGACATGAGCCAATACTATTTGCAGATGCATTAACCCTTTCCCAAACAATCCCTACTTTTGACGCCCCTGAGAAAGAAGCCTTTTGAAAACACTATGGGAAAAGGAGAAAATGCTGGTAACCAGCATTTTCTCCTTTTCCCACAGTGATTTCTACCCTTCCCAGAACAAATTTCCATTTTTGAGTTACGTTCATTTTGTCGTCTGCAAATGCTTTCAATTTGAACAAGTCTAAAATTTTGTCGTGTGGTAAAGGTTTAAGACTCCGTTTCACACATCATGGCTAAATGATCAAGCAAAAAGTAAACGAAAGATCTGGTTTACACAAAACCTGCACGAAACGAAAAATTTACCACAAAATGGAATGATATATGATAATGACCCTTTTATCAAATGACAAAATTAAGACTCATTCAAACTGAAAGTTTTTGCGGACAAAAGTGATGTCAACCAAACTACTGAAATTTGTTTTGAAATAATACAGGACATTTAGAAAAAGTTAGAAAATGCTGGTGCCTCTACTTCTCTCTTTTTTTCAACGCTATCAAATTTATATAGATAGGTTTAATCAACAATACATTTATACAAAAACAAAGATGAAGAATATCACACAAATATATGTTGAAGTAAACGTTGAGCTGTTAAGTCTGTTTACATCTGACTCTCTGGGATAGTTTTGTGTTTTTGGAAGAAGAGAGCATCAAGTTCCAACAATAGAGCCTCGCCTTGATGCTGCTGGTGCAATTGAAAGACTGACTGTAAAATAGAAATTATTTCAGAAACAAACTGCTGCCCTACTTGAATAAACAATCTTGATATAGACTAGTTTGTCTTTTTTCCTAGACATCGTCCGTATGCGAACCATTTTTTTTTTTTTTGAAGGCAGACATGCATAGACGTTTATTATTCATGTGACAACGAAACGGACATTTGAACTAGTGAATCCCGGTTATCATGTATTCTTTTCCCATACATTCATTAAAAAACCAATGAACCAAGTGTACCTCGTACATAGATGAAGATAAATTTTATATACTACTTTGCTAGATATGCATATCCTACAATTCTAAAATTCAAATTACCCCTATAAAAGTCGTTGTTGTTTTGTGTGTATGTATATATACGAATGGCATATTATCGACGTTTAACCCTATACCAAATAATCGCCCAAATTTGAACAACCCTTTGGAAAAAGATTTCTTTGAGAATATTGTGGTAAGAGAAGAAAATGCCTATAACCAGCATTTTCTCCTTTTACTACATTGTTGTCTTACCTTTCAAACACAAATAGACAATTTTATTTACTATGCATTTGGATATGTACAAGAAAAGTATTTAGTTGTTCGGTGAAGAGGTATATTACTAGGTGTTTACCTCGACGTTTACGATGAGGATGCTGCTGTTCAAATGATTTGGAAGGTGAAAGATTGATGGGAGACTGTGGATACTCGCTCAGATCCTCGGTTGAAGATGCCAAACTTTGATGTTCACTTTGTATGGGTGTCTCGTTTGTAAATATCACGCTGATTCCAACATGACCGTTCTTCTCGCTATCTGCAATAGGTAACAGGTAACAGAGTTTGATAGAACGTGTAATTTGGAAGCACATTTAAACTATAAGTTATTCTTCTATGTACAACATTCTTTTTTAACTTATTTGCCCCCAAAACAAATTTGCAGTATTCGTTTTTCTTTTTCAATGATGTTCAAAAGTCTCTTGCAAGACCAATGAGTCGTCTGCAGGGATTGTTTGGTGAAGGGTTAATCTACTTAATATTCCTAAGGGAGAGAACAATACACGATTTAGAAATGTTTACTCTACTTTTTAAATGAAAAATCATTTTTCATTTAAAAATGGTGGTTTGAAAATCGTAATAAAGTATAGAAGGCATAAATTTTCAGTCAAATTTCTTGATAAAGGCAAAAGCAAAAATACTGGAATAGAGTAAGTATTTCTAAATTCTGTGAAACTATTTGATTTTTTTTAAAGGAGTAGAAAAATATTTGTTTTTTTTGGCGATACTTTCAAAAACCTTCATCTCAAGTTCGTACAAAGACGTGATTGTGGCGTAATGGTCGAAACCAATTTAAACTATCGAAATTAAGCGCATGAAAGGCAAAGCAGAAACTGTTAAGAAAAGAAAATCATTCTTTTTGAAATCCATTACAGAAAATTAGAAATCAATCGTTACTAGCAATGCCTTTTTTTTGCCACAATGTTTTAAATGCTGTTTTCTGCACTAGATTAAAAAAATCATTTTGTTTTGCATCAGAAATGGCTAACGGTTGATACTTACCAATATTTAAATCTGAAAACAAAGGCAATTAAGATCAAGACTAAACATGCATTATAATACCATTGTCGAAAGTGAAAATGCAGTGAATCGAGCAGCTCACTGAACTCTTTACTAGACGAGAAAAAAAATATGTAAAGTATGTGTATTTCTAAAGCATTTGAGGACGACATATTCGATATAGCTCACATTGCAGGATTTGTCGTTGACCAGCATTATCTACCTTTTCTCAAACAGGTTTCCTTCGGAGTGTCCTTAGATTTCGGATTGAGTGCTAAAGCTTAACTCGCCACAACTAAAGGGTAACTTTTTTCTCGTCTTGCAAGGACTCTTTGGCAAAACAGGAGGCCTCTTAACCTGCATATAAATCGCCAGCTACTAGCAATTCTGCATTTTTACATACATTTGTGTGAGGCATGTTCTTTTTCATATTTCAGAATGATGTTTTAAATACGTGACGATAAAATATCTCCTTTTGTACTCATGATTAAAAGATCAAGACGAAAAATGAAACGTCCATAACAGGAAATTTGATATGCGAGAAAATACCATTAGGATTTTATAACAAAATATTGGCATTGTAAGTAATCATGCAATTCACATGCCATTAGGCTGTACTCTGGGGAAGTAATGCACTGTACAAAGCAACTCGTCACATTAATATGGATCCATCAAATCTATTTTTCCAACAACTGACTAGATAATGAAGAACAATGGTTCTTTTTCTCATTTGATGCAAAATGAAAAACACACTCGAAAACGTTCTGGCAGTAATATGATTTGTAAGGGGGAGGGGGATGTGTAAACATTCGGAAACATTTTATCATGAGTCATACAGTTTATGCTCTCAAAAAACACGTAAGAAGGCAAAAGACGTGGTTTGTTTAAATACAGAGTTTTATTACAGAATGTCTGTAATCATGCAATTTTACATGCAATTATCATCTCATAAACCAGAATCGGGATTTGTGATATGTGATAAACAAGGAATAAGATATATCATATAATAAACATGTAATAAAGTACAGGATTTATGGATAAATATTCCCCATCTGTTTCTACCTAATGGTTCCAGATATTTCATTTGCTAGGAATTTTCGGATGCCACTTGTTACTGTAGAAATGCTCTTCTCTTCCCTCTCTTGAGAAAAAAAGTTAAATAATGCAATCGATACTTATACCAAATTAAAAAAAAAACAAAGAGGCTACTACAATTCCATGACCATTCCTCTACCATAAGATACATGAGTAGCTATATTGGACAGTGTTGATCCAACGGCAAAGGTTACCCCGTTCTTGGTATAACGATGCATGGAACTCGGACACTGAGATATTAATTAATGTTGATGATTCAGGGACTTGAATTTTCCTAACCATTTATTTCTCCATAAGTTGATCAAGCGCTAGACGGCACTTTACGAATACATTAGATTTTGTGCTACACTTGACTTGTGCAAGACAGAAAATTACATCAAAATGGAAAGTGTCCTTTTGAATTAACCTGTGCGGACTGCGCGTTCTGATCAGAGATGTCACTTTACGTAAATGTCCAAATGTCTCTTTAAGTGTGTTGCAGGCCTAAATTATACCCTCATTTTTTTTCGACAAAGTAACCTCCGTTTATATAAAAGGAAAAAATGATCGGACTAGAACCCTGGCTACTCTGCGGGTGATATTTTGGCACTTGTTCTTTTGTACTTTTGTACTTGATGGCATTGGTAATTCACGTTTTGAGCACTGATAGAGTGAAAACGCTTTCCATCAAAGAAAGGAAAAAAATGCAGAAAAAATTCTGTCAGGTAAATTAATCGCTTTTTATCAAATTTTCTCAAAACAGATTTATCTTAAAACTTCTAAAGTGATCTTTAATTCAATACATAATTGTTATCTTTATCAGTGCACCAAGCTTTAAACCCGGCTTGAATTATACCGACTGTCACTGTTTTCAGTCAAACTTTAAAAACGTTTAAGACAACCCAGGAACATTTTTTAACCAACAGCTCATGAAAAGGGACATTCGAACATTTGGTAAAGTGTCGTCTTGTGCAATGTGCGCAAGCTAATCCAAGACGGCACTTTATGACTTCATTCGATTTTATACTACTGTAGACTTGCACAACACAGAAAATTACACAAGAACGGAAAATGCCTGCGCAAACTGCGCAGACTGATTCGAATGATACTTTACGCAAATGTCCGAACGCCTTTTTTGCGTGTTGCAGGCCATTTCTAAACCCTTAACCTGCAAAAAAAGTGAAATGAAACTTTCGAGTCGATAGTAAGAACTCTGATTTTGATAAAGGTATTTTGAGGGTAAAAATATCTCCTTATGGGAGAGTGTAGAACTAAAAGTAGTCTGCACGTTCATTGCGGGCTGATCTTAACCTTAAAACTGAAATTGTTTACAGACGCCAAATTGAATATGACTAAAATAATAAGTTTTTGCCTTTGTAAAGGTAAAAAGCTTTGAGGGAGAAGAAGAAAATGCTGAATACCAGTATTTCGCCTTTGCAAATGCCACTCTTCCCAAGTTCGTTCAAACTTGAGATTGTTCGTTGAAGGATTAAATTGAATATAATATGATAACGATGGTGATCCTGCTGCTTTGGATATATTTTACAAAGTGCCTGTAACCTTCCCAAATCTATCCTAGCACAGCCGTACCCTCCTGCTGTATTTCGCTATTGACACATAACGTAATTTGCACGTCGTAAAGTATACGTCTTTTTTATACCGCTTATATAGCTGCTGTAAACAGAAATCTGCACAGAAATTATCTTAAATAAAAGTACACTGTAACTGCTGTTATTTATTCATGTTTGGTATTGATGTATGCTTCCGCCTACTGCATGAAATTAAAAAGAATAAATAAAATAAAATAATAGTTTTTTCTCTATTGGTTAATCTTTCTACTGATTGAAAATATCCATTTCATTGATATACTATAAAATATACCTTTTTGAATCTGCACAGTAATCTGATTATTATTATACGGACATAATCATGTGGCTTATCTACAACATAAAAAGTATTGATGCTCTGTCAAAAAATGTTGTAATGGATCTACAAAAAAATCGGCCAATGTCTGTACAGGCTGATATGAATAGAAACTTTTTAACTTGTAAATTTTCTGCATATCCAAAAGAATGTTCCTCATTATTCAGTCGAACAAACAGATCCATAATTATGTGATGTATTTAGTATAATACATTACTAAGATCCATTAAACCTCTTTTTCCCAAATAAACGATAATAAACTCTGATCTGTAAATTTGCAGAAAAACGATTTTAAAGACGATATTTTGAAATGGAAATTGCTAACATGGTTTAAGATGTAATGTATGCTTCCGGCCCATTGTGCAAATGTACAGCTTTAATTATCGCTCCTGTTATCAGGGATAAATGCAAATCGAGAGTAGGTTTTGTGAACAGAGTTTTGGCAGTCGAGATGACTTGATTTGATTCAAAACAGCAGCAAGAACAGTGTTTGGGTAACTGCGTGCAGTGGAATGATAATCCTTTGCAGTACGCAAGCCAATACCATTGACATACATGTGGTAAAAAAGCAAAGAAAAAAGCTTGGAAAGCGCTTGGTTTCCACCCGTTTCTGCATTCTTGGCTTAGTCATCGCTCGCCACGCTGTCATTAACAAGGCACTACAGACCCAAAGTGATAAATAATTGAGAGTGGATGTGATTTAAATAATTATCGATGAAAGCCTCGTTGAATACTATCAAAAGAATCACGAAACTTTTTTATTGCTTTTGACATCATAAGGTTATTTGTGGACAGTGTAATCAGGCTAACTGCAGACAAGATTAATCTTGTCAAAAGAGAATTTTTTCATGATGGTTAAACATTTTTGGGTCATAGTGATGGATAAGGACGGATAAAACTCGTAGACCCTAAAATTAAAGTTGAATTTTTTCCGTACCTACATGCAATAGACAGCTTATGAGATTTCTTGATAAAGCTGGTTAGTACAGGAAATTGTGTGGTGATTTTTCTATCATTGCTGAGGCACTGGTAAGCCTTGTCAGCAAAGACAAGAAGAAAAAATGGAATGAAGATTGTCAAAAAGCTTTCGATAAAGAAAAAACCTATTAAAAGTGAAAAATTTCTTTTAGCTCCCAATTTTGAAAAGAATTTTATGCTTGCAGTACATGTTAGTGAAACTGGTGCAGGTGGTGTTTTACCTCAAGAATATTGTAATGGGGTACTTCATCCAGTTAGTTATTTTTCTAAAAATGTTTGACAAACATCAGAAAAAATAATCAACAATATATGAGAACGTTTATCTCTCATTCATGCTCCTCAGCATTTTAAAATATGTATGTCTTCTTCTCCTGCACCCATGATTGTATAAAGTGATGATAATCCGCTGATGTGTATCCATTAAGTGAAAAACAAGAATCGGCGCTTTCTCAGAAAGAGTATGTTTTACAAGAGTATAATATGGATATCAGACACATAAAAGGTAGGAATGATATTATCTCTGATGCTGTCTAGAGTTTAGCTTGTAAATAGTTAACATTTGTCTTATGTACAATGTTTTTTCATGTACAGTTACGTGCAATGATATTTTCTTTCCTTCAAACAAAAAAAACAATTCTACTTCTTAAACTTTCTTTTTCTGTAGGGGGGGAAGTGGTATGTAAATAACTATACATGTAACCTGTTTTCATTATCACTTTCACTCTACATACAGAGTATTTTAGAAACATAAATCATTCATTGGTATTTCCATTTTGGTTATTTTTAGAAATAGGTTTTGGATTTTGAACTTGGCCTTGTGGCCTTAAGGATACAGAGTTAGTGAAAAGCGTAGGATGTAAATTGGAACATAAATCTGTAAGTTATAATAACTCATTTTTTAGACTTGCGCAAAACAAAAAGTTACATAAGAACGGAAATTGTCTGCGCGGACTAAGCAGGCTTATACAAGTGGACAGTTCAGGCAAATGTCAAAATGCCCCTTTTCCCGTGGTGCAAGCCATATAGGATCTCCGTACTAGGGGAGCACTCAAGTTAATACAACCTAAATATTTTAGCACCACATGAAATGCAGAAAAGTGCAAGAACGTTCTGAATAATCAATAACCGTTGGAATTGTAAATTCATCTAGGAAGAAGGATTGATCATACATAGCCTCTGAGGACCGCGCCCTTCACAATTTATCATTTACTAGTTAGGCTGGTCACCCTTTCCTGCAATTCACGATTACAATACGCTATTTTGTATTTCCCCTGTTCTGAGAAAAGGGGTTTTAAAAATTCTTCGTTTCAGGCAATTTATCATGAAGTAGAACTACATCTTAAAACTGCTGAATTATGACGAAGAACTGCCCTCAGAAATGCAAATGAATTACAAAAAAAAGAAGAAAAATTTTAAAAAAGTATCCACCCTGGTCAGTCTGTGCGGAGTGTCTCGCAGGCTGACACAGGTCGATATTTCTTACAGATATACCAAACCAACTTTTTGAAAGAACATGGCTCATAAGTATTGATCAAGAACACCCTACATGTTAAGCTAAGATCAGCATGCAGCCTGACTTTGATAAGCTCTCTGCGCCTCACCAGTCATGATTCCAGAGGTACATATATTCTTATATATAATCAATGCCAATAAACTTTTACTAATACTGACATGTTTTAATTAGTAATCTTAATGACATTTTCTACAGGACATCGACTGAAGTGCGCCGACATCTTTATCTCAATTTCACTGGGTGTCTTTGCATTTTAAATTCTTCGAAGGTTAGATCTGTCTAATGCTATTTCACGAAATGATTAAGCGTGCCTTGCCAATGACTAATATGCAAGCTAAACGCTTTCTTAAAAGCTTAAAGCGAGGAATACCTGCTCTATTTGAAGATGTGACGTTGTGCTTCTAAGTATTGGTGACAAAAGACACGAGACACAACAACAATGTACAAAAAACAACATAAAGACAACAAAAATACGTTTGACCCATGCTCTGTAAAAAGGGATCTTGATACATCCACAAAAAAGTATCGACCTAGGTCAGCCTGTGCGTGCTCCTCAGGCAGACCTACGCCAAGACATTTTGCTACTGGTCAATATTCTACATATCAAAGGACAAACACATAATCCAGTTTGCTCTTAGATAAAATAGATTTTATGGACCTACGATTAATTGATGGCTTGCGGCTAGAGATGTATCAGGCCCCCCCTTTAACCAGAGCAAAGCTCATTTGTTGCTGGTAATGGCAAAAGGAAATGCCTGTCCGGCTCTCCATTTAACAGGAAGTCAGTGTTCGATTCCAGTTCAAAATTCCTAGCCTAGTTATTTGATTGGTCGAGGTAAGTATGTATGGACTCTTATCGTGCTAAATTAATTGAATGAAACTTTAAAACCGATAGCAATATTCCAAATAATGCCTATTCAAATTTTCTTTTTGGAGACTAGTACCTCATATTATATTTCATGTGTCTATTTTTAGAAATGTTATAGGTAAAGAAATGACGTCATTTAAGCTGGGGGAATTATTTCCCAATCACAGTGAATATTTTCCTCCTGCCGAAAATCTGGTTAATTGACTTGAGATCACTAGTTTTAAAAGTGGCATTCGTTGACAAAATAATCAGAAGAAATATGATATATAATTTATTTCATCAGCTTGTGGTTAATATGGGGGAAATATTTGCCTGAAAAGGGAAAGGTCCTCGACAATAACTCGTGCCTTACGGCACTCGTTATATTCGCGGACCTTTCCCTTTTTCGGCAAATATTTCCCCATATTAACCACAAGCTGATGAAATAGACTCTATTTAATCGGACGGTGCATATACATGATCTGACTGTACGTTTTGTTCAGTCGGGTTTTGATCGATACTGTCCGCAAAAGGTCGCTGAGTCGCGCTTAGCAGACTAAGTATTAAAATGTACAAGTGGAACAATAGTTACAAATGTTGACTAATTTGTAAACGGGAGGTGGTTTTGAGGAAACAAAACGAGAAAGTGAATCCTTTGGAAACTGTCATCCTGGATATCCTATCTGAATTGCTCAATATTTGATTTCAAGGCTGCTAACCGCAAGTCAGTGCGATACTGCGGACAGCGAAGTTTTATATTGGGTTCACAATGACTGGTAATCTCTCCAATTGGCTACGTCAATTAAGTGGACAATCTATAATATGCAAACAGGAGTTGAATGTACAGCATTTTGAAATGTACAAGATTGAGTAAGAACATTTTGAAAGTCCTAAATACCCTTGCCTGACACAGGTTGAATCTGCCACCCAACAAGGATGAATTTGGAGAAAAAGTGAGACACAAATCCTTTTACCATTACAGAGACAGAAAGCTGGTATATATTACATTGTACAAGGACGTACGTTGCGAGGTCAGCACGTGACGCAAAATGCTTACACGCTGGGGCAGAAGCAGTTCTTCTGTACCGCCGACCACGTGGTGTGAAACGGGTGGGCGTGGTAAACACTCGACCGGAAGTACATGATGATCGACCTGTGTATGAACAAACTGATGAAACAAGGTGATGATTTAACATGATTAGTATGTGACAAAAAGGAAGTCATTCTGGAGCTGTCAGTATTATAAAATTAAACATATAGAAAGAAACACGTAGACGTAATATGTTAAATATACAAATAAACAATGAACACGAGGTTAATATACTGAATCAGACGTTTTCTTACTTTTTTATTTCTGTTGCGAATTTGTATTTCCTATCTTCATCAACTCTAAAATGATACTTAATCATAAAATTTACGTTATGATATAACCCTAGCAAAGAACCCTTAAAACTGCACAGAAGAGGCTTTCAAAGCGCACTTAAAAAAGCATTTTTATCTTATCCCGCAAATCGAACCCTTTTGTGGGTCATTCTGGAATCAGTTTGTCTGTCTGCCCGTTTATAGGCATGTTCTTAGGTATACTTGTATTGCCAACTGCTCCCTCAGCTCTGCTAATATAGAAAGTCCGGACATTTACAGTGCAAAGAAAAACCTGCAGATACTGAAAGAATAATTCTTGCGTCTTCCCTCAAGTATTGAAGAATTACTTCCCTTGTATTTTGACAAACTGTTGTGCATAGAGGAAGTTCGGTTCTAGTTTCATTATTGAAACACAAGATCTGAGTATTAAGTGACCTTATTTGATAATTCTAAGTAATTAAACATTTAAAGGAGAGTAAATTGGATTGTTAGTCAATCATAATAGTTCACTAAAGAAAAGAAAGATATGTTGCTTTCAATTCATATGGCTTGGTGAAAAGGTTAGTAAGAACACTAACTTACAATTAAGAAACGATAAAAAAAAAACAACTTTTAACCTTTCGGTGCCAAACGTGATTATAGCTGCTTGTGAGAACACTGTAGGTCAAGATCAGGCAGCACAGAACGTGCAGTCTGATCTTGGA
The DNA here is from genome assembly GCA_943736015.1 of Tridacna crocea. Taxonomy (NCBI): domain Eukaryota; kingdom Metazoa; phylum Mollusca; class Bivalvia; order Cardiida; family Cardiidae; genus Tridacna; species Tridacna crocea. The sequence goes on along the minus strand of OX031067.1, from coordinate 47,732,792 downwards.
TTTACGGTGCCTTGTGACACCATATCACGAACACAGACTTTGAAATAAATATATCTGAATTACGTAGTACATACTCGTATATTTCAGATTAGCTCTGAGAAAGGGAAATTTGATACATTTCGGTTAAGTATTTATCTGCCAAGTCATCACAAAATTGTGACCCATCACGCAAAAGGGGACCTTCTGGGAACTGCGAAAAGTGTCAACCCCGGTCAGACTGCGCAAATTGCGCAGTCTGACCAGGGTTGACACTTTTCGCTTTAATGATATTTTCTGTCTGAAAAGTGGACATTATACCTTGTTATACAATCATTTTTGAACTATCAACTTAAACTGACCTGCACCATCGTTGATCTATTTTCATCTAAATGATGTACAGAATTCCCAGATGGTTCCTTTTTGCGTGATGGGTCACAATTATGCATCTATAAAATCCATTGTGTTTAACAAACCACTGAATCAATAGGTAGAGCGATCCTTTGACATCCAAAATGTTTAACAAACACAAACAGTTTCGAGGAATGTCAGCCTGCACGGGCTATGTAGGCTGACATGAACCAATACCTGTTGCAGATGCATTCATGCTCTTTTTCACTCGTTTCAATTGGCACCGAAAGGACTGAACAGTTAGTGAAGTCAATCACAAATACAAGTAAACTTACTATACGTTTCTGCAGCGTTCTTCACTTTATCTGTAAAATTGACACAATTCGGTTAGTACAAGGAATATGGCGTACATTTTTATCATGGATAACATTTTAACCCTTTACCAAACAATCCCTGGTTTTTTTGCGACCCTGAGATAGAATCCTTTTCGAAAACATTGCGGGAAAAGGAGAAAATGCTGGTAACCACCATTTTCTCCTTTTCCCATAATTTTTGTTACCCTGGTTTTTGCGACCCTAAGATAGAGCCTTTTCGAAAACATTGTTGGAAAAAAAAAGACAAAATGCTGGTAACCAACATTTTCTCCTTTTCCAACAATGTTTTCTACCCTGGTCGAAACAACTTCCATTTTTTGAGTTACGTTTACTTTGTTGCCAACAAGTGCTTTCTATTTGGACAAATCTAAAATTTTATCGTTTGGTAAAGGGTCAAGACATAAAATACTTCTGTTCCTATTTCCAAACATACAAAGCCCATATGATAACGAAAGGATTCAGTAAACATGAGTCCAGAGAGCAGTCAGTGGCTTTGTCATTTGATGGAAAAGGTTTAAAGGCGGGTATTTAGAATTTTCACATCACAAACCAAATTTAAAAATTTATGTATCACTGAAATTTATATGAAAAAAACAATACAATTCATCAATAACTAAGAATCATAAAATTTAGAAAAAAAAAAATTGGTGGTATTCCCTTAAAAGACTACGTAGCCCCTTAAGCTATTTTTAGATTTCCCGCCAAAAATAAAAAAAGCACTGTGGGGAGGTTAAAGGTGGGTACTTGAAATTTTCACATCACACCAAATAAAAAAATATATATATCACTGAAATTTATATGACAAAACAATACAAATCATCAATAATTAAGAATCATAAAATTACCCAAAAAATATTTTTTGGTGGTATTCCCTTAAAAGGCTACGTAGCATCTTAAGCTATTTTTAGATTTCGCGCCAAAAATAGAAAAATGCATTCTGGGAATGTTAAGTGACTGGCACGTGACTAATGATGCTTAAATTCCATTACATAACAAACATGTAATTATTTTTCATAATATCTTCTTCGGATGCTATGTTTGAACCTTTATCCATGTATTTCCAGTATGTAAATGAGCGAGTTGTTCATGTAAAAATAGAACGTGTTTCCCGTCGATGTCGACCTTGGTCGTAGTAAATCTCTGATTTCTCGTGTTGTCGGATGTTTTTCGACTACTGGGGTAATATGAATGACGATTATAAGGCTTTGGGAGTATATGGATGATATTTTTGTATTTTTGTAAACTTTTCGTCCCAAATTCTGAAGGGCCACCTTTAAGTGGGTAGCACGTGATTAATGACACTTAAATTCCATAACATAACAAACATGTAATAATTTTCCAAATGTCTAGAACTATGAACGCTACGTTTGAAACTTCGTCTATATATTTCCGGTTATGAAATGAGCGAGTAGCTGATGTAAAAATAGACGGTGTTTCCCTTCAGTGTCGATCTGGGCTGTAGTAAATCTCTAATTTCTGTTGTTGTCGGATGGTTTTCGACTACTGGGGTTTTATGAATGAAAATTATAAGGCTTTGGGAGTATAAGGATATTTTTTTTTTTTTATTTTTGTAGAATTTCTGAAGGGCCACCTTTAAAGTAACAATAGCTGCCGAAAGTAAACAAAGTGGATATTTAAATGTATTCAAATTCAAATCATACCATTTAAAAGTATGGAAACTATTGTGATATAACAATCTGTTATTGCATGGTCGGTCCAAGTTTTATTCTCTGACAAAGACATTGATTTTAAAATTAGGTCAACAGTTACCAAGTCTTTTAGCCTATTTGAGATTTTATTTCTGCCACCGAATAGCCCTCAGACCGACAACACAATATTTACATGCCTTTTAAATGGTATGATTTCAATTCAACTACATGATGTGTGTTGCATTTGTAGCTGCTATTAGACCTAAAAGATGGAATTGTTAAAAGAAATAAAAAAACAAAGGTTTTCTTTTTCCCCCGTGTTAATTAATACTTATAAAAAGGAATAGATCTTGTACAATCGGTTTTTGTGATTTCGATTACTATGGGTTCTCAAAATAGCCTTGATGGTTTGTTTACGTCATAAACAAATTACCTAGATGTCTACCTCTCGACTTGTAAAACAAAAGCTCTATTGTTATGATATTACCCTATCTGATATAAGCTCAAAATATTAACACTTCACCACACAGTCCCGCCTTTTAACAACCCTGAGAAAAAAGCCTTTGAAAACATTCTGGTAAAAGGAGAAAATGCTGGTAACCAGCATTTTCTCCTTTTACCACAATGTTTTTCTACCCTTACCAAAACAAGTTCCTGAGACAAGTGACCAAATTCAGTTTGCAGAACGTGGATTTGTTAATGTTCTGCTTCATAACATTTATTTGTCTTCAGTCTTAATTAATGATCCTGTGACGGCTGGTGTTAGAAAAAAACTTTTAAAGGTGTTCATTTGTTATAAGGAGTGCGACACAATGGTGTTCATTTGTTATAAGGCAATGATTTAGCCGGAGATAAGGTAATTATTAATCCACTTGTAACTGACACTTTACATGGATCAATCACTTGATCCAATTGAGGAAGAAATTCCTGACCCTTACCCTTCATGTGCAGTTATTAGTGCTATGGCAAAGAAAGCCATTTTTACTGAAAACCAGTCTGATCTTGACTTGTCTGATTCTTTGTTGGGTCATTTATTTACAAATGACACTAAGAGGTCTATTACACAAAACTCCTCTGAAAGTCAAAAAAAATCTTAACATAATTTATCAGTATTGGATTACACATCTTCACCTTTAGTGAAGAAAGGCTATGACACAAGGTCAAAGTCAAAACTAAGTGAGGACCAACACAATGGTCCAGAAATAGCACCTTTATATCAAAAAGCAGTTAGTGAAAGTTCTGATATTTCACAAGAACCTGTCTGTTTTATATAAAAAATTGAATGTTAATGAGAAAGTGGCACCCTCTTGAAGTCTCTGGTGATGATGAGAAGGCTGTCAATCGTCAAGTTTTCATTCCTAAATCTTACAGATACGATATATTTAGCTTAGGTAATAAACACCTATGTCAGGTCATTTAGGTGTCAATAAAACCTATCATAGACTTCTTAACCTTTTTTATAGGCCTGGTCTAATAGCAGATGTATCAGATTATTGTAGGTCTTGTCATACTTGTCAAATGGTAGGCAAATCCAATCAGGTCACACGTAAGGCTAAACTACAGCATATCCCTGCATTTGATAAACCTTTTAGCAGGATCATAATTGATTGTGTAGGTCCTTTGTCAAAAGCTAAGGCTGGCAATGAGAACCTTCTGACTATTATATGTGCTTCCATCCGTTTTCCTGAAGCAATACCTTTAAGAAATATAAAATCTAAAACAATTGTCACAGCTTTAGTGATATTTTTTTGTTTTTTTTTTTCACTTTTGTAGGACTTCCTAAATCCGTTAAATCTGATCAAGGGTGACTGGGATTTACCAACAAATGATGCATGAGTTGGGAATGAAACAATACAGATCATCTGCATATCATCCTGAAAGATAAGGTGCCCTTGAAAGGTTACACCAGACTTTAAAAAGTATGATAAGGTCATATTGCTTTGAAACACAAAAGGATTGGGATGAAGCTATACATCTTTTACTCTTTTTAGTACGAGAGTCTGTACAGGAATCTCTTAGTTTTAGTCCCTTTGAGCTTGTTTTTGGCCACACAATTTGTGGACATTTAAAACTTAAAAAAAAAAAAAACATTTCTTACAAAAGACGACTCTCCTTTAAATATGTACTTCAGTATGAATCTGACTTTAGAAACAGGTTATTTAAAGCTTGTGAGGTGCCAAATTCAAATTTAGAGAAAACTCAATGTAAGATGAAATTAAGCAATATGGCAAGAATAGTAAAGAAAGAAATTTTAAACCTGGAGATAATATTTTAATATCTCTTCTACCAGTTCCTGTTAGGCCTCTACAAGCAAGATATTTTGGTCCTTATTCTGTACAGAAAAAGGTCAGTGACTTAAATTACGTGATAACAATTCCTGATAGGCGAAAGCAAAAGCAACTATTCCATATAAATAAGTTAAAAGCATATGTTGATAGAGATCATTTAAATGTTTCACGAATTAATGTAGTTTCCTCTGTCCCTAAAAATCAAAATCACATTAAAGATAGGTATTTAGAATTTTTACATCTCACCAAATTAAAAAATATATATATCACTGAAACTTATATGAAAAAATAATACAAATCATTAATAATTAAGAATGATAAAATTACAAATAAAAAAAATCTTGATGGTATTCCCTTAAAAGGCTACGTAGCCTCTCAAGCTATTTTTAGATTTCGCACCAAAAATCAAAATAGCATTGTGGGAATGTCAAGTGACTGGCACGTGACTAATAACACTTAAATTCCATCACAAAACAAACATGTAATAATTATTTTCCATAATGTCTTCTTCGGACGCTATGTTTAAACTTTGTCTGCGTATTCCTGTATGTAAATGACAGAATTGATCATCTAAAAATAGAACGTGTCTCCCGTTGGTGTCAATCTGGGCTGTAGTAAATCTCTAATTTCTCGTGTTGTCGGGTGGTTTTCGACTACTGGGGTTTTATTAACGCAAATTAAAAGGCTTTGGGAGCATAAGGATGATTTTTTTGCATTTTTGTAAAATTTTTGTCCTAAAATCTGAAGGGCCACCTTTAACCCTGAAGACATAAATTGTGGAGAAATTAGCTTTGACAAGTCTTACCCTATTGGTTGAAAACTTCAGAATTGACATTTTAAGAAATCTAGATAAAAAAAAACTTTCACATTTAGACAATAAACAAAAAGATTAATTGAAAAAGTTAATTTCTGAATATGGCAACCTGTTCCCTGATATTCCATTACAGACAGATGCCATATACCATAGTGTGGACATTGAAAATTCAAAACCAGCGAAACAACATCCATATCGAATGAATTCCAAGAAGTTGGAGCATCTTTGAGAGGAAATCCGGTATCTATTGGAGAGTCACTTTACTGAACCTAGTCAAAGTGAATGGAGTTCCGCCTGTATTCTTGTACCAAAGCCAGATGAAACTTTTCGTATGTGCACTGACTTTAGGAAAGTTAATACTGTGACCAAGACTAATTTTTTTCCAGTGTCAAGAGTAGACAATATTGGTCATGCTTAATATGTTACTAAATTTGATTTTCTTTAAGGATTTTGGCAAATTCCTCTCGCTGAAAGAGCTAAAGAATTGCCTGCCTTTGTAACTCCTGATGGACTTTATCAGTACAAAGTTATGCCGTTTGGGATAAAACTCGCCAGCTACATTTCAACGTCTTATCAGCATAATACAATCTTGAATGGACGATTGCAGGGCCTACATCGATGGTATCATCATTCACAGCAATGATTGGAACAAACATCTAAAGACTATCAGACACAGGCTGGGTAACGCCAAATTAACAATTAACCTTGTTAAAAATTAATTTTGTCATGTTGTTGTAACATTTTTGGGTCATGTTGACAAGGTGAGGTAAAACATTTAAAAGCTAAAGTAAAAGCTATTTCTGATTTTCCTGTACCTACATGCAAAAGACAACTCATGAGATTTCTTGGTATGGCTGGATACTACAGGAGTATCTGTGGTAATTTTCTTGTCATTGCTGAGCCATGAAAAGTCTTTTCAGCAAACGCAAGAAATTACATGGAATGATGATTGTCAAAAAGCTTTCGACACGGTAAAAACCATACTAAAAAGTAATCTAGTTCTTTTTGCTCCTAATTTTGGAAAAGAATTTAAGCTTGCAGTAGATGCTAGTGATACTGGTGCAGGTGGAGTTTTACTTCAAGAGGATTGTAATGGTATAGATCATCCATTTAGTTATTTTTCTAAAAAGTTTTACAAACATCAGAAAAACTACTCAACAATAGAAAAGGAATGTGTATCTCTCATTCTTGCTCTTCAGCATTTTGAAATATATTTGTCGTCTTCTCCTGCACCCATCAATGTACATAGTGATCATAAACTTCTGATTTTTATCCATTAAATGAAAAACTAGAATCAACGTTTACCCCGGTAGAGGCTGTTTTTACATGAATATAACAAGGATAATCAAAAGGTAGGGACAATATTATCCCTGGTGCTTTGCCTAGAGTCTAACTTGTAAATAGTTAAGACAGAAGAAAGTTTTACTTCTTAAAATTTGTTTTCCTTTAGGAGGGGAAGTGTTGTATAGATAAGGTTTACAGTGACCTGTTTTCAAAATATTCTAGAAACATGAGGAACATGTATTTGACTTTCTATTTTGGTTATTGTAGAATCGGGCTGTTTACTTATTTAATCAATGTTGTCATCTTTCTAGAAAGGACTTATATCTAGAATTTTCCAATCTGATATAAATAGGAGTGAATTAATTGGTGATTTTAGGTTATGAAGTTAGACTTGTGGCTTTGTGGTTACAGAATTAGTGAAAATTGTAGTATTTAATTTGGGATTATTCATCAGTAAGTTGGAATAATCTTTCATTTTCAAACACGTTGCTCATATCTACTTGCAAGTTAAACTGTTGCTAATTTCGGTTTTAGGAACCAGAAAGTTCTTTCTTTTTGTAATCTAAACATAATTCTTAATTTTGAGGGACTAATTCTATTTGTTGTTCTAAGATTAAAAATTGTCAAATTTCATTCAATCTTTACTCTTATTGTACCCATTGGTCTTTGTTCATTAATAAATATAGTTAACTGTTAAAGCTTGTTGCTGTTTTTTTTCGTTACGCTTGGCTCTTAACAATGTTAGTGTAAATGAAATCATCAGGTAAAATTTAGGAAAATATTTTTTTTTGCGATCGAGTAACTTGTTGGTCATTTTGAAAACGTATCTCCGCCTATTTATGAAAGTCCAGATGTGACGTCATCGTGTTTATTTGAATACAATTCTACATAATCGATAACATTCGGCAAACCTCGGGTGATCCGTTAGTGAAATCCCTCGGCTGTATCACGTTGCGTTATAAATTGCGTTATAAATTCCCCCCCCCCCCCGGCGGTACATATCTTCGCCGGAAATGCTCTGCTTTTAACGTAATATTCCACTCTGTCATAATTTTCTATCAGAATCTTTCTTACGACAAACAGTTTGTACGTTTATTTTCTAACTTAGTATATCAACTCTGTAGACATTTTCAGCGACATGTTGCTTATCATCTTTGCTGTTGTTGCCGTTACTAATCGGTATTCACGGGTGCCGCAATGTATAACATCATGTGACTGGCAATCTTAAAAATGGAAGCCCCCGAGCTGTGCCTAGTGAGTCGACGCGTTTTATTTATCATGTGGCATTCCCACATCAGCTTGTGAAAGTCTTGAGCAAGATCTATAAATAACTTAAGGATACGTATTCCACTGAGGAAACAGCATAAACACATTTTTCTTTTGGTCTTCTCTTTCTTATTTAATGTTGATTTGCTAGCTATTGCCTCTCAGAATTCAGTGATAAAACGTGTTTGAAGTTGTTTTTTTTATCATTTGGTTATTAAAGTCTGAATGCCCTCTTAAATAACAGTAACAAGATAAGGATCTGTTTTTAACCCTTATACTACTTTAATATTTTAACCCTTTTTAACCCATAAAGTGCTGGAACCAAGTTAAGTTGTTTTTGCAGACAGTGCAGATCAAGATCAGACTACACAGAACGTGCAGTCTGATCTTGGATCTACACTGTCTGCTACTTTCTTGAATATTCTGGCCATAACAACAATAAAAAATATGGTACTTTGGATTCCTTTCATAATTAAAGCTGTCCATTATAGGGTTAGCATAGTGCTTTTTCAGTTTTTTTTTAGAAAAATATGTCCATATCGGACAGTGTAGAACCAAGATCAGACTGCACGTTCTGTGCAGTCTGATCTTGATCTACACTGTTCGCTAAAGGTCAGTGACTCGCGCTTACTAGCCTAAGGGTTTTACAAATCAATCCAGACTTTAAACGACACTAAGAAAGAACCCTTTTAGAAACATTGTGGGAAAAGGGGTAGCTTCCGGTTTCTAGCATTTACCCGTATTTTGTTGTTGTTGCTGTTGTTGTTGTTTTCATTTAAGAGCCATCGTCATTTCAAATATAGTTCAATTATCCATCGTAAATTCATGCAATATGAATGAATCTATAATTCTGCATTTTTTGAAACTTTCGAACTAGAATTTTATAAAGGCGTTTATAGACAAAGGAAAAAGAAACGGCTTGCTATAAATTTGAAAGAAAAATCATAACTACAAAAATATAGAATATTTTATGAGCGTGACATTTAATAAAAAGCTTAGTCTAACGATAATAAACGAGTATTCCGATCTCTTGATGACGTAAGCCGGTTTGGAATTACTCTGATCTTGATGAATTGCTCCAGCAGATACGGTTTATCTCATGCAAACATTTCTGATACAGGCTTATCATACCACAGCACTAATGTCACGTGCTTTCATTTTTCATTTCGTCGGGCCGGCTTTCCTTTTACCTTCCTTCAGACTTATCAGAATATCAAGTACATAATTATTAACCGTTTCCCAAACAAGCCCTGGTTTTTACGTGTCTGCAGTGAAACTCTTTTGAAAACACTATGGGAAAAAGGAGAAATTGCTCGTAACGAGCAATTTCTTCTTTTCCCACAGTGTTTTCTACCCTTTTTGAGAACTTTCTGCCATTTTCTCAAAATAAAAAATTGTCGTCTGCAAACTCTTTCGGTTTGGAAGAGTCCAAAATTTGTCGTTTGGGAGAGGGATAAGTGGACCTAACACATAAGGATAGTTCATGTCAATATCGGCGAATCTGATCTATGATACACTTTCTCCGATATTTTGCTTAACATTTTAAGCAAAACCAGGGTAGGGGTCTTTTTCGATGGGTTGAAACACCGCTACTCGCTACTATAATCCGCAGCTGAATCTTTTAATAAACAAAGAAAATATAGGTTTATCTAGAATTGAAAAGACTGTTAGATGATACATGTTAAGGGCTATTTCAAATGATGGAATTTTGTCCTAAAAAAGATAGTAAACAACAAAAGGAGAAAGCGCTGGTTACTTGCATTTTCTCCTTTTCTCACAATATTTACTACAGGCCCTTTCCTCACGTTCGTCAAAACACTGGATTATTTTGTAAGAGCTTTAACCCTAGGAGACGCCCAATAAAAACCAACAGAAATGTTCATCCTAGAAATGCAACCCTGATTATTTCAACTTCATGGTTTCGATAGTCTTCAGTATATCAGCAAAGCGGGCAGTGTAGATCAAAGATCAGACTACAAGTTTGAAGACCATGTGGAGTCTGATCTTTGATCTACATGTACACTCTCCCTTATTTCATAAGACGAATTGCCCCAACCAACCTTAAAATTGAACCTCTGTACATTTTCATTTTACCTACTTGGGGTTCGGAGGGTTAAGTTTAAATTCTTAAAAAAAAAACCAGCCAACTTATCTCTGTAAAAATTAACCAAAATACTTCTTGACGTATGTTTAACCCTTTTCCATTAAGCCCTTGTTTTTACGTGTCTGCAATACAAGTCTTTTTGAAAACACCGTGGGAAAAAGAGAAATTGCTCGTTACGAGCAATTTCTCCTTTTCCCACAGTGTTTTCTACCCATTTGGAGAACTTTCTGTCATTTTTATCAAATTTGAAATTGTTTTGTGCAGGTTGATCTTGATCTACACATACCACAAAGGTAACTATAGTGATGAAGGGTGTAAAAGGTTGTATGTTAGACTCTTTCAGATGTAATCAGTTCCAGTAAATCCTACTTGTAAAGCTCTACCTGATTCCTTACCGTATGAAAGAAATTTGAAATAGACGCCTTTGATAAATCTTGTGAAATATACTAATCAAACATTAATTACTACTTAATTCGTGGATTCGTTTAAGAAAAACATTGCTGTAATAAGAGCAACTTTTACTTATAAGCAGTAATATCAAAAGTGGTCTCGTGCAAGACGCAAATGCCCGTCTACAGGTACATAATTATATTAACATATTTGACTATTCAACAGACGAAAACTATTTAAACATATCTAAATTGGAAGTAATTGCAGACTGTAAATCTACTGTGGTCAAAAAGATTACTTTTGTCTTTGTAAAGGTAGAAAAATTATGGGGAAAATGAGAAAATGCAAGGCATTTTTCTCCTTTTCCCCCCAAAAGGTATTCAAAACTTTTGTTTCTCCGGTTCACTATAACACGTGATTATTTTGTAATGCGTTAATTGATACAATTCTGGCCTTATCTCTAGCTATGGAGACGCTGTCAAATTTTCATTAGTCCGTCTGCAATATGACAAATGAGAAAATCAAATACTTTTGAGATATCTGCAATTTGTTGCCAACAGTTATTTAAGCCTTTCCCAAACGACAAATTTTAGACTCTTCCAAAATCAAAGACTTTCAGACGACAATTTCAAATTTGATAAAAATGGCAGAAAGTTCTCCAAATGAGTAGAAAACACTGCGCGAAAAGGAGAAATTGCTTGTTACGAGCAATTTCTCCTTTTCCCACAGTGTTTTCAAAAGACTTGTAGTGCAGACTCGTAAAAACAAGGGCTTGTTTGGGAAAGGGTTAAACATACGTCAAGAAGTATTTTGGTTAATTTTTACGGAGATAAGTTGGCTGGTTTTTTTTAAGAATTTAAACTTAACCCTCCGAGCCCAAAGTAGGTGAAATGAAATTATACGCGTTTCGATTTTAAGGTTGGTTGAGACAATTCGTCTTATGAAATAACGGAGAGTGTACATGTAGATCAAAGATCAGACTCCACATGGTCTTTAAAATGAACTTGGTCTGCATGGCTAGAAAATGGAACTTAAACGTACATTGCAGCAAAGACTCGTATTTACCAAACAACAAAAATTTAGACTGGTCCAAATTGAAAGCACTTGCAGACGACATTAGAAATGGAACTCAAAACTTCAAATTTGCTTTGGGAAGGGTAGAAAACATTGACGGAAAAGAAGAAAATGCTGGTTACCAGTATTTTCTCCTTTTACCACAATGTTTTCAAAAGGCCTCTCATTCTCAGGGTCGTAAAAAACAGGGATTGTTTGGTAAAGGGTTAAAGCTGCGTTGGTAAATTGAAAATTCATTCTATATTTTCCTATCGAAATTATGCTTAAGTAACGTTATCTTATTCAGTAACCGTAAATATATTTATAAAAAGGAAAAAGCGTCGAATTTGTATTTAGAAATTGGGATTGTGTTACTGATCCGATTTTGTAGAGAAAAAAAATTTATTAATCCCTTAATATTAAAAAAAACGCTGGCTAATTAAATCATGGTGCTACTAAATCGTTATAAGATATACCTATATTATGCAGAAAGTTTTTGCTCAAAAGCACAGAGAATGAACGTGTTGATTGAAAGGAAGCTATGTAGAAAATACTCGTAAGTGCGAGTGCTTGACAGTCTTGGCTTAAATAATGTTATATAGTTATAGTCAATAACATATTTATCAAAATAAAACAAAATACATGTGACATGTTTCATTTTTAAATTGTGAGCCTTGTATATTTGAGTGAATGACTTCAGATCGAATATTTTCACACAGAAAGATAGAAAAAACATTCGACTTAGAGTAAGAATGTATACCGTAACTACTACCGATGGCTGAGTCATCACTGCTCGTCCGATTCAAACTTTGGTTACTTCCGGTCACATGATTGGTTATTTCTGCTGGAATTGAACTGGTTTCTGCAGAATCTTGATCAACAAGTGCATTTGCAGCGTTTATAAGTGCACATTTCTTAATCTTCTTTGGTAATTTCGCCCGAGCCTGGGCGTGTGTATAATACAGTGTAAAATGGCTGACGATAACAGGAACCGGAAGAGAGAGCATGAGCAGACCGCACACTGCGCATACTGTCCCAATGATGTACCCCAAGGCAGTTCGTGGATAGAGATCTCCGTAGCCTGAAAATAAATACAAACGTTGGGTATCAGTTCTTCTTATATCTTAACCAATCAAATGACGATTCCCTCAATTTAGAATTGGAACACAATTTTATTTTATGGATCACGGCTCCTTCGTATTGACTTTTCAGCAATACATATTGGTCTTTGATTTACTTATGAAAAAGACCATACCATAGATCCACAACTATACCATTTTCCATTCAAAATCACAGGAAAAGTAAACAGTAATGTAAATCAAATAAAAACGTCATCTACCTAGTGTCGTCATGGTTACAACAGCCCACCAAAATCCCTTTGGAATGTTCGGGAAGGAATTAATGTCAGGTTCATTGACTTGTTCGGCATAGTAGATGAGACAAGCAAAAATCAACACTCCAATTATTAACACCAGTATTAGTAACAATAATTCCTTTGCACTGGCACGAATCGTGTGTCCTAGAATCTTTAATCCACTCACATGTATAGTCAGTTTTAAAATCCGGAATATTCTCAACAATCTGAATGCGTTTATAACCCTAAACACGAGGGAGCCCCTTACATCCTGGTCCATAAGGAGCAGTACAAAACACAAGTAGCATGGTATCACAACAGAGATATCAATCCAGTTAAACACTTGTTTGAAATATCCCTTCAAACTTGGACAGAACATGACACGTAAGATAATTTCTAGGGTGAAGAAGCTGACACAGAGATACTCGATGACGTCTAGAAAGAGCATGGGCTTCGTGTAGATTTCTTTATCACGTACCGACAAAATGGACCCATTGAAGTTCGCCGATCGATTCACACGGAACAGAATGTGTGACTCCATACAAAACGTCATTATAGAAGTGATCAAGAAAGCAAAAGACACAAACGCAAATGCCTGAAACGAAAAGATTTTGTAGAGTATTTTAGAGTCTGGTACAAACATTGAAGTAGTTCATGTATTAGCCATAAAAGTTTTAGGTTTGTTCGTGAGTAGCATTCTGAAAAAGATGCTAGTCATCATTATATTGCAGTGGGCTTCATAATATCTGCCACATTTTCAAACGTGCCTAAGGTATTGCTTATGAAAATAATATCATACAATTTATACCATTTAATAAATTTAAGAAAACAGTTGCATGACATGCACAGTATACGAGATAACACTGAACAAGAAAAGAAGCCACCGCCTTTCAAAAAATACATCAACTGTCCTGGTAGTTCAGATGTGTATAACTTGATTGAGAATTCTTTATTATGATTTTATGTTTACCACTGATCGGTTTTGAATATTTTGACGTTTCATTTCAGTATGGCCAAAAGGAAATGAGAAAATGGCTTCTTATTGACAATACCCCCTCCTCAGTGAAAAAAGTAGTGACTGATTGCATATGGCGACTCAAAGCTTGTTCAATATCTCGTATAGTAACCTGCGTTTCTTTTTCGTCCTAGTATATATATATTTATCATAAAACACCTTGTACAAGCATATATTTTGTCGGTTAGAATGTTGTAATATTGTTATTTTCTTGTTCTGTGCCGTAACACCATTTCCTCTATCATTAAAATGGAAACGGTACACTTACGCACCTGTTGATATCAGGATCATGTTTCATTCATTCTTTACTACAAGAAATATTTTGGGTTTTGTCAGCAGAATGGAATTCTAAGACAATCTCATTTTGACATTAAGATGATTAAGACGAAGGGTAGAATACATAGTGGGAAAAGGAGAAAATACTTGTTATCAGCCGTTTCTCATTTTTCCACAGTATTTTCAAAAGACTCTCCTTCTCATAGTGGGAAAAGGAGAAAATACTTGTTATCAGCCGTTTCTCATTTTTCCTCAGTATTTTCAAAAGCCTCTCCTTCTCAGGGTTTTAAAACACGGAGTTAAGTGTAGCCAATATTGAAGGCTTATTATTGCAGTTTTCTAGTTCTCTTTTGCCTTAAGTATTAATCCATATACAACAGTATAGATTAAAAGATCAACTTGTAGGTCCTGTGCAGCTTGATCGCGATCCAAGCTCTCAAAATGTTCTTTTCTGCGCTTAGATGATTTTAGTTTACGAGGAGTATAATGATGTAATTGATTGTCAGATCTTCTAGTTGTCACACACAATCTGTTATGGCAAATTTATTCATGAACTCTAGGTGCAGAACATTTAGGAGCGTCGAATTAGAGAACTGATTGAATTTGCCCTGTATGGATTGATAGGTTTGAGCCCATTGCCTTTTTCGACGTAATAAATGGGTAGAGAAATCGAACAACTTTTTAAAAAGGTAGACAATAGTGTCAAAAATATTAAGGAACGTTATTTACGTACTTTGCTGTAGTTTCCATTAATAGGATAATTGTGCATATTTGAGACAAGACAATGATTATGGTAATATTGTGGTTGGTTCGATACTGCGTGTTAGCCCTTCTCATGTTGAATGAATTAGAAGAAACTTTCAACCCGATAGTAAAACCTGGATAATGCTATTAAAGACTTATTCCTTAGAGATAAAAATTCTTTCTATCGCAGATAGCAGATCCAATGTGAGATTGCGTGTCTCTGTGTGGATCTTGATCTACGCTAACTAGAGAGGCTGTTGAGGTTCCTTTGGAGCCAAAAGGGAAAATATTATCAACTTATGTTAATTGAAAGACGAGGGTATTTTTTATCTTTTTATTTCTAATTTGTTAGTAAAAATTGATTCGATTGAATTTGCCTTAATTATTTATCGTCGCCATCGGTTAACCATTGGTTCGACGCTCCCTGTTCAGGCCAAAGTACATGAGACTGATACCGTTTTAGAGATTTATGAACCATTCTTATCAGATGGTTTTGTGTCACTAAGTGATTTTGCCCAGTCTACTCTATTAAAACTTTACGTGATATCTGAGCTTCTCAAACTCTTTTTTTACCAGATGTGCTGCCTTTTTCTAAGAATACTTCTTCTGGGCCAAGTATCCTTATTCATGTTGTAGAATGTGGATTGTTTATGCTCCGCTTCATAACATTTATTTGTCTTCAGACTTAATTAATGGTCCATTGAATGAAATACCTTTTAAAGGTTTTCATTTGTTATTAGGCAATGATTTAGCCAGAGATAAGGTAATCCACTTGTAACTGACACATCTTGCATGGATCAATCACTCGATCCAATTGAGGAAGAAATTCCTGACCTTCACGCTTCATGTGCAGTCACTAGAGCTTTGGCAAAGAAAGCCATTTTGACTAGAAATCAGTTTGATATTGACTTATCAGATTCTTTCTTGGGTCATTTATTTAACAATGAAATTAAGAGGTCTATTTCACAAAACCCGTCGGAAAGTCAGACAAATTCTAAACAGAATTTATCAGAATTGGATTGCACATCTTCATTTATTAGTTAATGAAGGCGATGATACAAGGTCAAGGTCAAAACTAAGTGAAGACCAACACAATGATCCAGCAATAGAACCTTTATTTAAATAAAAAAAATGTTAGTGAAACTGACATTTCACAGGAACCTATCTGGTTTTATATAAAGGAAAAACGCCCTCACCCTCCTGAAGTCTCTGTTGATGTTGAGTGGGCTGTCAATCATCAAGTTGTCATACCTAAATCTTATAGATCAGAAATTTTAAGCTTAGCTCATGAAACATCTATGCCAGGTCATCAATGTCAGGTTTCAATAAAACCCATCTTAAAATTCTTCACTATTTCAATTGGCCTGGTCTAAAAGCAGATGTATCAGATTATTGTAGGTCTTATCGTACTTGTCGAATGGTAGGCAAACCCAATCAGATCATACCTAAGTCTAGACTACAGCCTATCCCTGTATTTGGTTAACCTTTTAGCAGGATCATAATTGATTGTGTAATCCTTTGACAAAAACTAAGGCTGGCAAAAAGACTATCATGAGTGCTTCTACCTGTTTTCCTGAAGCAATTCTTTTAAGAAGTATAAAATCTAAAACAATTGTCAAAGCTTTAGTGAAATGTTTCACTTTTGTAGGACTCCTTAAATCCGTTCAATATGATCAAGGGTCAAATTTTATGGCATGTTACAACAAGTAATGCATGAGTTGGGAATTAAACAATTTAGGTCATCCGCATATCATCCTGAAAGCCAAGGTGCCCTTGAAAGGTTAAACCAGACCTTAAAATATATGATAAGCTCATATTGCTTTTATGCACAAATGATTGGGATGAAGGTATGTCTTACACTCTTTGCAGCAAGAGAGTCTGTACAGGAATCCGTTCGTTTTAGTCCATTTGAACTTGTTTTTGGCCACGGAGTTTGTGGACCATTACAAAGTTTAAATCAAAAAAATCTTTCACAAGAAGACTCAGTATGTATCTGACTTTATAAAAAGGTTATTCAATAAAAGCTTGTAAGGTGGCAAAATTTGTCATATGCTTACAAAAATGGCTAGTTTAAAACGCTGGCCATGTGGTAATGAGTTGCAATGATAGCCCTAGGATATACACGCTTTATAATGATAAAAGCTGCAATTCCTGTAAATCTAAATCGCAGACCATGCAAAAATGACAATTAATTATATTTTCTAAGAATTGCAGATAATTTTCTCTCCCAGACACGTAGCCATGACACCGTGACACAGGCCTTTATAGAATCATACGTCTTACAAACTGTAGGGAATCACACAAATCATTACATGACATGCTGTGATGCTATGTTCATTCTTTTGCTTTGTCACAGAGATACGAGCTCTAGTATGGAAAAAGAGAGCTTAGAGCACCCTTGTGATACATTATACGAAGCTAGTCATAACATAATTAGGAATCTATAAAACTCTTTTTCTTTCTAACAATCAACTGGATGTCGAGGTAGTTCTGGGCCCGCATTCACCAACCATTCTTAAGAACGTTCTCTCCAGAATGTTCTACATTTGTAAGTAACACAACTTCTGATTGGCTAAACCATTCGGTTTAGCCAACCAGATGTTGTGTTACTTACAAATTTAGAAAACCTTGGAGAATAAGACTAAGAATATTCTTAAGATTGGTTGGTGAATACGGGCCATGGTCCTTTGAATTGCAGAAAATGGACCAATTATAAAAAGTCTCGACCCATGTCAGCCTGCGCTGACTGCGAAAGCTGATCTGGGTCGATACTATTTGCAGATTCATTAAGCCCCCTTTTCAGTTAGTATTGCACGTATCTTTTGATCGACAGACTTGGCAATTAACCTCGTCTTGTCGCATACGTTATATGAGAAATATCGTCTTCGGTTGGGTTTTAGGAAAGTCACATTTTTCGAAACAATTTTTTACACTGAGCTGTTCGATGTTTCTTAATACTTTTGATTTAAGAATTCTACAAAGAATATTTCAAGAACAGGATTCGTATTCTCTCCCACCCGATGTGTTTAGTCAATACCTCCTACTAAGAACTTCTTCCGTTGTGCAGGCAACGAGATTTAACCCTCATTCTATTAACTCAATGAAACTTTCAAGCCAATACGAAAAAACCCAAATTTTGCTATTTCAAAAGTATTTTCGGGAGAAAAGATATTTCCTTATCGCACAATGTAGATCTTAGATCAGGATGCACGTTCTGCACATTCTGATCTTGGTAAATTGTCCACAAAATGTCCGAGGGTCGCACTCCTCATTCTACAGGATAAGTTACAAATAGTGCAACTTGTCAAAAACAAGGGATCTGTGGTAGCACCTGCATTTTTGAAATAGTGTTCTAGATTTGCAGTTTTGGAATTAAGCCTTAACAGTATTTTAGTTATTCTGACTGCCCTTTTTGAACAGTACTCTAGATTTACATGACAGCAGAGGCACTTTTTAGCATAATGTCAGTTCCATTTAGGCATATCTTTATCAGGTTCGGAATCTTCATTTTAATGCTTTCCTTTACAAATTGCATGTTACTGATAAAACGACCACACCTTGATTCATTTCACAAGTTCCTAATGCACCATTTATGCGTTTTAACAGCAGTTGAATAATGATTTTCTTTTTTTTTTCTTCAGACGAAAAATAGCTGCTTATCAGATAGTGTAGATCAAAGATCAGAATGCACGTTCTGAATTTCGACTGCTTTCAAAGCCAAAGTAAACCACAAAGGGATATGGCATTTACCTGAGCTGCATTGCAAACCTCATTTTCACTTACTCGTATAACAAACAACCCTTACGTTTAAAAAAAAAAACACACACACACTGCAAGAAACTGTTATAAGGATGCTCGTAACTAGGTTTTTGTCTTTTTTCAACAATGTTTTCTACCTTTTCTAAAGCAAAATCTTCTTCTAATTCAATTACATCAACGTTATCCTGATCTGTTAGATCCTTCATGATATACTGCGACTAGTATCCGAAGCATTAACCTTTATACTGCAAGAAAAGTTAAATATAACTTTCAAACCGATAGTTAAAAAACCTGAATACTGTTACTTCATTTTTTTTTTTTTTTTTTCAGAAGGAAAATATCTGCTTATCGGACAGTGTAGATAAAAAATCAGACTGCACGTTCTGTTCAGTCTGATCTTGATCTACATTGTCTGCAAGAGGTCTGTGAGTCGCACTTAGCAGCCTAAGGTTTAATGACGATCACTCCCAAGATCCCACAAGCTGGGCAGAACAATCTATTTACTGACATGATATATTGTTACATGTATCAAACTGACATGAAAGCATGAGCATAACTACATTTCACATGCGAATAGTACGTTTTCAAGATTTCAAAAGAAGATAAGAATTCTAAAAATAAAATCGGATTACACCCAAGAGGCTTTCTTTCAAGTCTGAAAAATGTTCATTGTTTACAGGTATACTTCTGCTTTATCCTATACCAAACAGCAAGATGTTAAAACTTGTCCTCATTTAAAGCGCTTGCACTTGTCAGATAAAATCTTACTCGATGGTTGTTTATATTTTTCAAATGCAAGAAAATACTTTTGGAAAAACAGAAAAAGCTGACTACCAGCACTTTTTTTTTTCTTTTTCTTTATGCAATAGGAAATTTCTCCCTCATGATGCGGTTAGTTGATAGACAAAAATGATTTTATGGATTGATAACTATGTAATATCTTGCTTAGTATCGGGGAAAAACAAAAACCCCATGCCCTTTTTGTCAGATGTGTGGCTCTAATACAGATTTTGAAAAGCACTATGTAATTGAACCAACAATGAATCATACAAACAATGGCTTTTTTCTTAACAGCAATGTTCATGTAGTTGAGAACCTGTATTTTCTTTCAGTTGATTGTCTTTACAATAAATTGTTATAGATTTTGTAAGTCTGAAAATAGCCTGCAGAGTAACTGATAGAAAAGTGAGGTTATCCGATTAATCTTTATAGTTGTTTATACTCAAAAGATACTCATTATCAAGATAAGTTTCTTTTTCCAGTACAGTTTCCTTATTGTTAGAAAACGCCATTTTTGTGGTATTTGTCTCAGACAATACCACTATGAGTTCAATATTGAATTTTGAAGACCAAGTATCGTATTTTTTGCAAAGTCGAAGGGAATGAACCCAATTAAACTCAATTTTTCTCAGATCAATAAGTTTTTCGGTAGCATTCAGATATGTAGTTAGAAATGGCATGACACTGGGTGAAGTCATCAATTGTGGAAACATTAATTCCACACAATGGCTTCCTCGACAAATACCACTGCAGCGTTTTAAACGCTTTGATTTGTTGAAGGTTTTGTAACAGTGATAAACTGCATTTTCTTACAGTTTGTAACAGGTTTTCAAAGTATGAAAAATTACATTTTTCTTTAGACAGATTTTGTAAGAGTAAAAAGCATATTTCTTCAATTTTCATTAAAGTATTTGAAAGAGAAATAAACTGCATTTGTCTTGTTAAAGGTATTGTACAGAAATAAAATGCATTGCTCTTTAAGTTTGATACAAGTTTGTAACAGTAATAAACTGCAGTTTATTTTCTAAATTTTGTCACAGGTTTTTTCAGAGTAATAAACTTTTTTTTTCTTTTAGGTTTTACCATAGGTTTTGTCAGGTTGAAAAACTGCAGTTTCGTTACGTTTTGAGACACGTTAAAATTGCATTTTTCTTTAAGTAATGTTACTGGTTTTGTAAGTTTGGAAAACTACATTCTTCTTTAAAGTTTAAGACAGGTTTTGTAGATTTGAAAAACGGCATTTTTCTTTACGTTTTGAGACAGGTTATGTATATCTAAAAACTGCACTTTTCTTTACGTTTTGATACAGGTTTTGTAAGTCTGAATAACTTCATTTTGTTTCAGGTGTTGTTAAAAACTGTACTTTTCTTTAAATTTTGTTACAGGTTTTGTAATTGAAAAATCGCATTTTTAAGTAATGATACAGGTTTTGTGAGTCTGAAAAAACTGCATTTTCCTTAAATTTTGTTACAGGTCTTGCAAGTATGAAAAACTTCATTTTTCTTTAAGTTTTTGATACAGGTTTTGTAAGACTGAAAAACTGCATTTTTTGTTGAGTAATGTTACAGATTTTGAAAAACTGCATTTTTATTTAAGTTTTGTTTCAGTTTTTGTAAGTGTGCATTGTTCTTTCTAATATTACAGGTTTTGTGAATCTAAAAAAAATCTAATTAATGTTTCAGTTTGTAAGTTTGAAAAACTGCATTTTTCGTTAACCTTGTTACAGGTTTTGTAAGTTTTTTTTTTTTAATTACGTTTTTCTCTAAGTAGTCTTACAGGTTTTGTAAGTTTGAAAAACTGCATTTTCCCTCAAAAGGGAAAGGTCCGCGAAAATAACTCGTGCCTTTCTGCACTCGTTATTTTTGCATACCTTTCCATTTTTCGGCAAATATTTCCCCATATTAACCACAAGCTGATGAAATAAACTCTATTTAATTTCTTAACTCATTACCACACAATCGCTACTTTTGACGACCCTGAGAAAGAAGCCTTTTGAAAACATTGTGGGAAAAGGAGAAAATGCTGGTAACCAGCATTTTCTCCTTTTCCCACAATGTTTTCTACTCTTCACACTACAAAGTTAAAATTTTCAGTCACTTTTATTTTGTCGTCTGCAAATGCTTTTGACTTGGACAAGCCTAAAATATTGTCGTTTGGTAATGAGTTAAAGAGCATGACTTTAATAAGACTATCCGGTTATCTAATAAGTTTTCCTTACTTTAGCGTACATGGAAGACTTTGGTTCGTCTAAAAGTTTCCACAACTTAGGTTTGTTCCTTCTCCACCACGATTTCTCTTCCATAATGTGTTCTTCAATAATACCAAATTTTTCTCGAATGTCTTCAAGGCAGGATTCTGTGTCTGTTTCATTATCACTATTAACATCTCCTGCAAGAGAAACAAATGAAGAACTTGTGTTACGTTATGTTACGGGAGATCTTTACTGCATAGATTCTTCCCATATGAAATCAGTATCTAAGTACTGCATAGGGGGAAATTCTCTTTAGTTCAGTGCTTAGTGTATGATCTTCTAAACCTAGAAAAACGAGGACCCAGTTGGTTCGAATCCCAGCCGTGGTAGCTTGTATTTGAGTAATGCATATTTCGGGATCTTCAAGTTCGTAAGATTAGGGCTCGTCCTGGATTGGCCATTGAGCCATTTGATTTTTGACATTTTAACTCAAAGACGCCTAAGTTACTCAAGGACAGTTTTGCGAACAGTGTTAATCAAAGATCTTGGCTCTACACTGTCGGATAAACAAATATTTTTCCTAAATCAAAGACCCTTTGAAATAGCAAAAATTTTGCCTTTTTACATCGGCTTCAAAATTGCATATAACTTGTTTATCAGATTAAGGATTAAAGGATATCATTCATTCAAGATGGCTTCGTTTGCAGAGACCGTTTAGATGCAGTTATCATAAGTCTCTTCTTCAGATCATATTTCTGCGAGGGCCTACAATGAACATGTGTGCAGTCATTCCTCTGCTGATTTCAGTAAATTCCGGACCAATATCTCACACATTCGACGATTCGGTAAACATTTTCTCTTCAAGATGCCACTTGACAAGAACGGATGGCCTGAGGTAATTCTGGGAAAAAAATAATAAAAAAAACATGGTCCTCACTACTGGTTGTTTTTCTCTGGTGCTGACGATCATCTCGTCATTTGTTTCTTGGGGACTTACTCATCAATCATTCCAAGTTGAAATCTTAACCTGAGCTTTGCTTTGTGAACAGGGGCTAACATCTTCGCAAGCCAAGGCTGATGATTCACTACGCTACTCTACCCTTGGCGGATCGAGCTTGATTTTTACATTCACCCGATATGCTTTTTCATTGGATGCAGCCAGCTCTAACTGCAACGAATGAAATCGCTCGTAGCATTTCATCTTTGATAAAAATAGAACAAGGTCGCTATCTTTCGAATAGAAGGTAAACATGGAAACCCTCGTGGATATCTGCTTATCGATTCATGGGTATTCGTAAGCGGTTTTTAAAACGATATTTCATTGGCTTTTAGAAATATGCTGTAAAAGGGGGGGGGGGGGGGGTAATAACCAGCATTATATAGAGGGCGCATCGCAGGAACCTCGAAATCGGGCTCAATCAGCCAAGGTAAGATCCACGTAGTGATGATAATTTTGGCTTGCGAATATGAGGGGCTAAAAGCATCCAGAAAGGTATCGATTTATATCAGCCTGCGCAGTCCGCAGGTCTCCGGTCTTCGGCTTGGCTAATTTCTTTCCGGGGATTGATGATAGTCATTGTGACAGGATTAATTCCTCTCTTACCATTGATAATTATTTCGACGATGATTATTTGGGAAAGCAGCCAGTGGCTTGGAAGCCACTTCGATGTAACTGAAAAAAATGTTGATAACATCATTAAAAAATAATAATCCATAAGAGAGGAATAAATCCTGTCGCAGTGACTATCATCAATTCTAGGAATGACATTTGGCGAGCCGGGTATCTAACCCTTGTTTTCAACTCCTGTAAGCTACCGACTGTGCCATCTGAGGTCAGCTCATTTGCAAGAAACAGATCTGTTATTCCAAGATATTGCAATCAATATAACTGAAGCCTTCAAATCTGCTCAAAAAATTGTCATGTTTGTCTCTCGTTCTTTGATCTATATGCAAATGTTCACTTTGAATTTGCATACTGAATTACTTTTTGACAAGACCAAAGCCTGCTAAACATTTGCCAAGCCTTCTCGAGAAAATGAAAATTGATCCATGCTTTGTCAAAACGTGGCTTCATGCAGTTGCAAAAAGTGTCGGCCCAGGGCAGCCTGCGCAAAACGCGCAGGCTGCCCTGGGCCGACACTTTTTGCTATTAATCATATTTTCTGTATGTCCAGATACCAGTTTGTTTAAATGATCCAGTAATCTGTTAGACAAAAAGACATAGACTTATGGATCTATTGTCACGTGATAACTTGCTTGGTATAATTAATGCACCACGGAAATACCTTAAGCCCCCTTTTTCCAGAGCATAGCTCAAGTGTTCTTGTGCATACCGACACATTTTTATGTGTCTGTCATTTGCGTTTGAGCTAGCGCTATTATATCCTGCGACAGTCGATGCTTTCCTGCTATACCATCCATCTTCACGAGCCAAGGTTACGATCACTACGTGGATCTTACCTTGGCTGATAATTGAGCCCGATTTCGAGATTACTGCGATGTGCCCTCTATTGATGCTGGTTATTACCCCCCTTTACATCTTATTTCTTAAAGCCAATCAAATATCGTTTTGCAAACCG
The DNA here is from genome assembly GCA_943736015.1 of Tridacna crocea. NCBI lineage: Eukaryota > Metazoa > Mollusca > Bivalvia > Cardiida > Cardiidae > Tridacna > Tridacna crocea. The sequence goes on along the minus strand of OX031067.1, from coordinate 47,708,545 downwards.
CTTACGAATAGAATTATTCAGCATGAAGCGATCAGCAGACATCCACGTGGGTTTCCATGTTTACCTTCTATTCAAGAGGTCGCGACCTTATTCTATTTTTATCAAAGATGAAATGCTACGAGTGATTTCATTCGTTCCAGTTAGAGCTGGCTGCATCTAATGAAAAAGGGTATCGGGGGAATGTAAAAATCAAGCTCGATCCGCCAGGGGTAGAGTAGCGTAGTGAATCGTCAGCCTTGGCTTGCGAAGATGTGCAATACAGGAGTATCGTCGGACTGTCCTTGGCACAGCAGGAACCCAGGCTAGTGCTGATGAACTACTCGACAAATATGAGTGAGTCAGTCTCTGTGAAAAGGGGGTTTAATGCATCTGCTAAATTAATCGACGCAAGGATAATGAGACCTTAGGAAACATTTGATTGATAGACAATAAGGCTTGCAACACGCGAAAAACGGACATTCGGACATTTGCGTAAAGTGTCGTCTCGGATTAGCCTGCGCAGTCCGCGCAGGCTAATCCGAAACGGCACTTTATGACTACATTAGATTTTGTTCTTCGGCAGTCTTGCAAGAAACAGAAAATTACATAAAAGCGGAGTGTGCCGTCTCGGATTTGTCTGCGCTGACTGCCCAGGCTGATTCGAGACGACACTCTACGCAGATGTCCTTATAATCCATTTTAGCGAATTTGAAGGGCATATAGATTTTATGTATCAATCTTTGACATTTGTTCTTCTGTTTCAGAGAGTGATAAATCATTTGACCTACCTTTCATTTTCGTCTGTAAATCCTTTCAATACGGACAAATTTAAGACTTTATTGTCTAAAAAAAACTTAAAGTCACAATAAATCCAGAACTTCATAACCATTTTCCATTATATCGAGCTTTTAAAATGTGATTTAAAATTCCTAATCCATTACTACACGACAAACTGAAAGTATGTAGGCGGCAATTTAAATGTGGCTTTAAATGATGGAATTTATCTTTGACAGAGAAGAAAACATTATGGGCAAAAGACAAAATGCTTGCAACCTAAGTTTTCTCCGTTTTTAACATTTTTTTTTCAAATGGCTTCTGTCTCAGGGTCGTTAAAATTTGGGATTGTATGGTGAAGAATTTAAGACTGCAACGGGTTCCGGTGAAGACGCCATAGCTCAAAAGATGTCTCCGCAGAAAGAAAACAAAGAAATTTAATGAGCTTCGTTAAACTATCTTGTAATTTACAAACTGCATTTCCGGGTTCAAGCGGCCATATTAGGTCTCTAGCAATTCTGAAAGAAGATATAGTTACGGGAGATCACTCCATCCTTACTGCATAGCACCTTCCCGTATATAATCAATACCTAACAACTGTGACACATCACGCAAAAAGCATCTTCGCGAGCCAAGGTTACGATCACTACGTGGATATTACCTTGGTTGATTGAGCCCAGTTTCGAGATTCCTGCGATGCGCCCTCTATTGGATGCTGGTTATTACCCCCCTTTTCATCATATATCTAAAAGCCAATATAATATCGTTTTACAAACCGCTTATGAATACACATAAAGCGATAACCAGACATCCACGTGGGTTTCCATGTTTACCTTCTATTCGAAAGGTAGCGACGTTGTTCTATTTTTATCAAAGATAAATTGCTACCAGCGATGTCATTCGTTGCAGTTAGAGCTGGCTGCATCCAATGAAAAAGTGTATCGGGTGAATGTAAAAAATCAAGCTTCATCCGCCAAGGGTAGAGTAACATAGTGAATCGTCAGCCTCGGCTTGCGAAGATGTGCAAAAAGGGACCTTCTGGGAACTGCGAGAAGTGTCAACCCTGGTTAGAGTGCGCGAATTGCGCAGGCTGACCAGGGTTGACACTTTTCGCTTTAATGACATTTTCTGTATGAAAAGTGGTCACTGCACCTTGTTATACAATCATTTTTGAATTATCAACTTAAATTGACGTGCACTGTCGTTGATCTGTTTTCATCTAATTGATGTACAGAATTCCAAGATGATCCCTTCCAGCGTAATGGGTCACAACTGCTTTAACCCTTTCCCAAATGACAAACTTTTGGACTAGACCAAATTGAAAGCATTTGCAGACGACAATTCTTGCTGAAAAGATGATTTCTGTCTATGATAGGGTAGAAAACATTGTGGGAATAGGAGAAAATGCTGGTTACCAGCATTTTTCTCCTTTTCCGACAATGTTTTCAAAAGGCTACTATTCTAAACCCGTTTTCCACAAGGGTTCTAATCTTGCTATGTGCTGTTTGTATTTGAGCTATACATATATTGTGAAATTTCAAGTTCGTATGAACATGCTTCGAAAAAAAAATCTAATCAGTCCTTTTTTCCGGTGTGCCTGAAACAATATTAATTCTAACCCTTTACTCCATAGATACTCATTTTTACGCATTGCTTGTAGAAGCGCCTTTGGAAAACATTGTGGCAAAAGGGTGAAATTACTCGTGACGAGCAATTTCACCTTTTGCCACAATGTTTTCTATGCTATCAAAAGGTGCCATATTCACATAAGAAACAGCCTCATCCTTGCTGTTATTTAGGGTCAGTTAGAGATACCATAGAAATGCCTTTATGGGGTAAAGGGTAAACCCTTTTCCTGCGAAATAACTAAAATATAACTTTCAAGTCGGTAGTTTAATCCAAAATTTTATTACTATTTTTTTAATGGGGAAGGGGGGCGGGACGGGGCGGGACGGGGCGGGGCGGGGCGGGGCGGGGCTGGGCAGAGGAAGATATCTTACTATCGCACAGTGCAGACTGATCTTAAGGTAGTAGACCCCTAATATCTCTAGTGCTGCATTGCATAAAGTTTTCTTGATAGTTGATAAATACGACTTTATTCAGGTATAATACTTTTGCACATTTTTAACCGACCAGAAATTTCTTTATGCCAATCTTAAAATTATTTGTAATTACTTTTGTTAGTTTCCAGAAAAGGGAGGTAATAACTATCTCTCTTTGTAATGAAATTATAGTGGTTTTTAGATTTATAAATGATAATTCTAGCAAAGACAAAAAGGGAAAAGTGGCTTGGTTGAAGCAGTACAATAACACTCTTTCTTAATCATAGTAAATTTTGTAGGATAACATTATTGTGGAAATAGCTGTTTTCTATTTGGGGTCCACTACGTTAATGTACACTGTCGGCAAAAGGTCAGTGAGTCGAGCCTAGTAGCCCAGGGGTCAATAGTTTATGCCGACATTACAGGATCTGTATTTGCCAACCATTCTAAAACGCATTATGTCTTTATCTAACTTGAGGTAATAGTGGCTGTCAAAAGGAAATAAAACAGGTGCTAAATGCATTAAATATTAAATTTCAAATCATATTATGTAAAAGTATGGCATTATTTTGCAGATAGCAATCTTTTATTATACGATCGGTCCAAGTGTTATAATCTCTGGCACAGAAATTAATTTCAAAACTGGGTCAAAAGTTGCCAGGTCACTCTATCTTTTGTTTACTTTTTCTTGATTTTGTTTTCTTTTCTGCCAGCCACAAACACCTGGACCAACAACACAGTTTTACATTGTCACCTGAACAATATTTTGATTACTGTTGAATTGTATGATTTAAATGCACTTCAACTCTTTACCACAAAATCACGACTTTTAACGATCCTGAAAAAAAGAAGCCTTTTGGAAACATTGTGAGAAAAGGAGAAAATGCTGGTAACCAGCATTTTCTCCTTTTCCCACAATGTTTTCCACCATTCCCAAATCAAATTTCAACTTTTCAGTCACGTTTATGCTGTCGTCTGCAAATGCCTTCAATTTGGACCGGTCTAAAATTTTGTAGCTTGGTATAGAGTTACCACCTGCGGTGTCTTTTTGGAGAGAAGTATCCCCATATCGTACTGTTTAGATCAAAGATATCAGACTGCACGTTCTGTTCTGTTCTGTTCTGTTCACAAATGGTTAGCGAGACGTGCGTAGTGCCCTAATGGTTAAACTGACTGAAGCTGAAGCAATTTGTTTTACAATTATTTGGCAGTGAAGCATAGAGACAGATCTAATAGTTACAGACAGGCGGTCATATTGACTGTGGCAAATGCTAATGCCTATTTACCGGCCATGGGCAGACATGCACTTTTAGAGAAATCATTGATGGAAGCAAGGATGGATTTGTTGCATAATATATAACGTGGAATATTGACAGGACATCTTATTTCCTTCAGCGCAACTCTTCAGTTTTAAGGTGTGTTTAGGCTGACTATCGGGAACTCGTGAAAACAAACATTTTAGAGCTTCATACAAAAGACAAATGCAATTAAATGAAACCATTTACCATAAGACCAGAGGCATATCTCAATTTTGCAGTGTCTAATAAGTATATAAAGGCTCTCATTTCTCATTTGTAAATCTCGTTCTGGGTAAAACGTTATTTAAGGTGTTGTTTACGTCACGGGCACCGTCCATGTCCCTGTGATATCGTGTAGTATCGTGAGAGTTGTCTATTTTTTACAGCCATGCACACCGGGGTACCAATACAGAGATATCTCTATTGAAAAGACGTTAGTCATGCACACCGGGGTACCAATACAGAGATATCTATATTGAAAAGACGTAAGTCTTGCACACCGGGGTACCAATACAGAGATATCTCTATTGAAAAGACGTTAGTCATGCACACCGGGGTACCAATACAGAGATATCTCTATTGAAAAGACGTTAATAAGTATTCTCGTCGAATTATTAACCTGCTATTTTTTACAGTCATGCACACGTGGGTACCAATACAGAGATATCTCTATTGAAAAGACGCTAACCCTTTACCCCATAAGGCATTTCTATGGTATCTCTAATTGGCCCTAAATAACAGCAAGGATGAAACCTTTTCCTATGTGTATATGACACCTTTTGAAAGTGTAGAAAACATTGTGGCAAAAGGTGAAATTGCTCGTCAAGAGCAATTTCACCTTTTGCCACAATGTTTTCCAAAGGCTCCTAAAAGCAATGTGTAGAAATGAGTATCTGTGGAGTAAAGGGTTAATAAGTATTCTCGTCGAATTATTAACCTGCTATTTTGGAGCAAATAAACATCCATGTGCACTGTAGAAAAGTGCTACTTTTCTCATCACTTTATAAATACCAAAAAATGTGCACTTATTACCAAAATATAAGCACGAACAAGTTTCTTTTTAGTGAAAGGAAGAGACAAAAAATTTATGTATCTCAGAAATAATTTTATAATATAGGCTTGACTTCACAAGGCAATAGTACAGTCTGATCTTATTCCATGCCTTTCGCAATTTAAGCACCCGTTTCGCCTTTGGTAATGAAAAACATAAGTTATATCAAATGTTTTTCTTTTTTTGCAAAACACATCATTTTAAGAACGATTAAGATCGGAAAAGAGATGTACTCGGTTCAGGAATCCGTCAAAAGATTATCTCGACAGATAAATCGAAAGCAGGCCAGACGAGCAAATCGTTTTTCCTTCTGAAACTAATTGGAAACAAATCTGTAAAATGTATGGGCGGGCATATATATCCACTGGCATTGCGATGTACTGGTGTATGTTAGAGAGGTTTTCCCGTAGTTCATCACCTTTGGCCTTTTTTCACGTGTAACTTGCATCCTTTCGTGGTATAATTCTTTACCATACAATCTCGGGTTTTAAGGACCCCTGACAAAGAAAGCTTTTGAAAACATTGTGGGAAAAGGAGAAAATGCTGGTAACCAGCATTTTCTCCTTTTCCCGCAATGTTTTCTTTACTTACGAAGACACCTAACCGTTTTCAAATGCTTTCAATACTGACATGTCTAAAACTTCAATATTGAGTGGAATAAGGCTATTCAAACACAACGAAGTTAAGTGCACTCTCTTGCACTCCGGATCATTTAAATTCACCTCTGTACTGGGTTCAGAAAGTAGTCCGTCATTACGTGATACTTTCGTCACATGACCAGAACTCAAAATGGCGACACAAACGCTGGTAAAAGAAAGACCAATATCAATTACTTTGTGTGCTGTTCAAACAGCATACGGCCAATCAGACAAAGTGGTAGGAAATGTGAAAAAGAGGGATTTTCTGAAAAGCTTAAATGTCTTTTAAAGGACCATAACTTGTTTTTTAATCTTAATCTCATTCATGGGCAAGCCATTTCTGTTAAAATTGGCGTAAGATTCTGACCAGTAAAGAAGCTCGAAAAGAATATTCCATTGTATACAGGTAAATTCATCCGTTTGAATGGACCTATAATGTATCCAGAATCATATTTCCTTTGTCTACTTTATGATGTAACACGTGAAACAGCTAAACAGAAACAAAACATCTTATCCTCGGATTGACAAGATTCTTGTCATTTAGCCCATTGCAGAGATGTATGATGAGAATAACGAACGAAAACTCTGCTCGGAGATTGAGTTAAGTAGTGTCCTCCTGTAAGCTTCTTGTCAACCCTTATAACACACTATTAACTGTTTTTGCGAAAATAGGGGGCTTTTGCAGACGGCATAGGCCTACATCAAGATTATACTGCACAGAACGTGCGGTCTGATCTTAGATCTATACCAGCAAGTTGTTCAGCCAAGTCAGTAGGATAAAGATCTTTCTAAATTACATCGAATTCCATCTCCTTCCTCCATCTTCGCAAGCCAAGGCTGACGATTCACTACGCTACTCTACCCTTGGCGGATCGAGCTTGATTTTCACATTCCCCCGAAACGATTTTTCATTTGATGCAGCCAGCTGTAACTGCAACGAATGAAATCGCTCGTAGCATTTTATCTTTGATAAAAATAGAATAAGGTGGCTACCTTTCGAATAGAAGATAAACATGGAAACCCACGTGGATTTCTGATTATCGCTTCATGTGTACCTATTCGTAAGCGGTTTTTAAGACGATATTTCATTGGCTTTTAGAGTATGATATAGAGTGGGATAATAACCAGCATCCAATAGAGGGTGCATCGAAGGAATCCCGAAATCGGACTCAATCAGCCAAGGTAAGATCCACGTACTGATCGTAACCTTGGCTCGCGAAGATGCTCCTTCCTCCAATTCAATCAAACTTGTGTGTACTTATATATATTGTACTCTGATGGTAAAACTACGCTGTCTACAAAAGTTCTTTTTCGATATCTGGTCTGACAAGGTTACAAATTCAAGTTGTGGAGAGAGAGAGAGAGGTTTTTGTGCTGTAAACAAATTTATTACACGTTGCCTCTATTTACTTTCTGTCTGAAGAATCCGAAATTAAACTCTGGACACGTTAGCCCTAGAACAATTTGTAGATAACGTCGTCAAAAAACATTGGAGCCATGTTTCAGTGAAAAGGGTACTTAATGCATCTGCAAAAGGTATCGACCCAGGTCAGCCTGCGTACTTCGCGCAGTGCGCAGGCTGACCTGGGCCGAAACTTTTTGCTATTGGTCAATTTTCGGTATGTCAAAGGACCAATTTTGTGGTATTTGTCGAAGACAATACCACTATGAGTTCAAGATTGAATTTTGATAGCCATGTATCTTATTTTGTGCAAAGCCGAAGCAAATAAACCCAGTTAACTCATTCTTTCTCAGGCAAATGAGTTTTTCGGTGGCACACAGATATGTAATTTGAAATGGCATTTTAAAATACATTGGGCGAGGCCATCGATCGTTGAGATATTTATTTTTGATTGAAAATAGCTTCTCTCGCTTATAGCCTTTTAATGACACAATGATACAAATTTGCCTACTGGGCTTTTTCGTTCCAAAACCAATTCGTTCCATGGCTTGTTCATCCTATGATTGCGCGCTACTCCATTTGATTGCTCATGAATATTTATAGATCGAAGTAATTGATTGTAATGTTGGAAATTAAATGTAAAAGGATAAAGATATTTCAAAATTATAGTTTTAAGTACATGAGTACTCTCCCTTCTACCGAAAAGGTATTCATTGGCTTTTAAGCCAATATTTGAACAATATGTCTCTTTTTTTTTCAAACTATTGATTCCATGCAATGGGTTTCCTTGACAAATACCACTTCAGCGTTCTCAACGCTTTGATTACCCATCGATCCTTAACTACGTGATTACGCGGACTGGTATCATGTATCAGGGAGATACCTTTAGCCCCAGTGTGCCAGAGCACTGCTTATCGTTATAAAGCCTGGAATCGTTGACAGCGATAATAGGACTTGTGAACACAATGTTTCGGGTCACTACAGGTTGTGGGTTCGTATCCCCGGCTGGCCAACTAAAATTACTAATAGTCTTTTGGATGAGACATTAAACCGAGGTCCTGTGTGACGGTGCTATACGCCGAGCATGTTAAAGAATCAGGCGAAGCTCTTAGTAGTTTCGACCCGTATCCTTGCACTGTCCCACGTAACAACTATACGTCTTCTTGGGGCGTCCCTCAGATGGGCAACCGGTAGCGACGATAAATAAACCGAAATAAACAACCAACCAACAGCGGTAATAGTTTCAGGAATGAACCCTTTACCACACAATGACGACTTTTGACGATTCTTGCAAACAATCCTTTTGAAAACATTGTGGGAAAAGGAGAAAATGCTGGTAACCAGCATTTTCTCCTTTTCCCACAATTTTTTCTACCCTGTCAATAAATTAGTTACACCATTTGAGTCGAATTGAAATTGTCTGCAAATGCTTTCAATTTGTAAAAGGATATTTTTTTTTCGTTTTGTAAAGGGTTAATGAAAGGTGCTGCGAGAAAAAGCTGACCTGAGCCGAAACCTTTCCCTGTCGCTAAATTTTCTGCTTCTCAAAGGACAAATCTATCTCATGATTCAGTTTTAAGGATCTATAATTATGTGACGACTTCCATGCATCGTAAAGTGGATCAAGGGAATGCATTAAACCCCCTTTTTTCCACAGCATAGTTCACTTCTAATTGTCAACACAGACGTAAGCTTGTTGTCCACGTCACACAAGATATGATACTCGCGGCCCTTTAATCATGTTTAATCACGGACTACATGCAAAGTTATTTCATTTTAATGTCGGAGACCGATGTAGGCCCCTGGTGTATACTAACACAGACGAATGAGATGAATGACTACATCATGATGATTAAAATCAATTGAGACCCTTCCTTCGGTGCAGACGACTTTTTCAATATTGCTCTAGATGACCTTTGACTTACTTCTTTGTGGGAGTATTCCTTTCTCTACTCCGAACCTTTCGAACGTGTTCTAGATCAATGAAGCATTTCGGAACACTGTGCCGCGTTCTTCAGAACATGTTCTAATTCAATTGAGGTGTAGCGAACCTGCTGAACGGTTGCTAGGTGATACAAGATGGCTGAAAGACGAACAATTATTCGTGGCAAAACTTGCAATTGCCTTTTTTTGCGATATGAACGCCATAAAAAGGAGCATTGTAGACTCGCGTTTACTCACTCTCCGTAGCTAATCATATTCTACACTAGCACAGCTGAGACAGTAGCTCTTACAACAGCCATCATGGCAATGTACATTTATTTCGGTATTGATTAGAACAGTGAACCGAAAATGCTCCATTCGGAACAGTGTTCCAGAACAGTGTATGTGCTCTGAAATAATCCTTTTGCACATTCCAAGACAGCATTCCAGAACACAGAAAACTGTACCACAACAGGTGAATGGGATACACCTTGTTTCTGTCTAGAATGACTAAATAGTACTAATCTGTTTTTGTGCAGTCTGACCTTCATCTACACTTTCCACAAAAGGTCAGTAGAAGGTTAGCAGCCTAGGAATTATAAGATAGAAGAGGCATCGCGACAGATTTGCAATTTCCTACAAAGAGTACCCAATCATTTAATCCAGTTTTACGAGTAATTTTTTGTCTTCAAATGTATTCCTAATGAATAGGTCTAAAATTTGTTGTGTGATGAAGAGTTAAGTACAGATAGCTTAACTAAAAATGATAATAAATTACTCTTAGATAGTGCTAAACTTGTTTAACTCATTACCAGATGACAAAATTTTTAGACTAGTCCAAATTGAAAGCATTTGCAGACGCCAAATAAAAGTGACTGAAAATTTGAAATTTGTTTTGTGAAGGGTAGAAAACATTGTGGGAAAAGGAGAAAATGCTGGTTACCAGCATTTTCTCCTTTTCCCATAATGTTTTCTAAAGGCTTCTTTCTCAGGGGCGTCAAAAGTAGCGATTATGTGGTAATGGGTAAATAAATCAAATCAAAAATAACCAAAATATTGCCATATCAAAGGTATATTTTGAGGAAAAAATACACCAGTATCGGACGGTGTACATCCCTGATCACACTGCACATTCAATGCAGTCTGATCTCGATCTACACAGTACGCCAATTGTTTTTAAATCGTGCCAAGCAGCACAAGGGTTATAGATGGTACAAAAAATGCAGCTCGATCAGATTTTTAATTACCTGTCGTTTTCATTTCTCTGCTTCCTAATTGCAATTAGTTCAGGCATGATTAGACTTTAACAGTTTTCAGTGTACACTGAAGTGAACTTCTAAATGGCCACTTTTGTTTCTCTTATAAATTGGAGCAAGTATGAAAAATGTTAATAAAAAACAAATGGTGACGTATAGCTGGACGTCAACCATAATAGTGTGGTGAAAAGATTCCCGATTTTGCCAACAGAACTCCCTTTTTCGAAAAAAGGAAAACGAGCCGCTTGCGCATGCGTGGTGTCTACCAGCCAAATCAGTTTAAAAAAGAGAAGCATAAAATACTGAAATTCTGTAAGCAATGAGAAAAAACATGAAAATTATTCTCTGTGAAAGAAATGTTATCCGAAAAAACAAGCATGAAGTTTCCAAAAATTGATATTTCAATTTACAATGTTGAGTGAATGGACGACGAATAAGTGTCTTCCGCGATAGAATTGAATGAATTTTCTTCAGAATTTGGCTCAGGTATGTTTTCAGACCGGGAAATTATTATGCAAAAAATGAAACCAAATAACCTGTCCCTTTTATAGGCAGCGGACGCGAAAAAACGTCAATGGGAAATTACAGCTTAAAAGTGGCCGTTTAGGAGTTCGTTTCAGTGTATTTGACGACAGGAAGAGAATTTGTATTACCCTAGATTTATCCCGTCTTCTTAATAGCCTTATAAAATGAATAGAGTTTATTTCTTCAGCTTGTGGTTAACAAAATTATGGGGAAATATTTGCCTCAAAAGGGAAAGGTATGCGGAAATAACGAGTGCCGTAAGGCACGAGTTATTTTCGCGGGCCTTTCCCTTTTGAGGCAAATATTTCCCCCATATTAACCACAAGCTGATGAAATAAATTATATATTATATTTCATCTGATTATTTTGTCAACGAATGCAACTTTGAAAAGAAGTAATGGTAAGGTCAACAAACCAGATTTTCGGTAGGAGGAAATTATTCACTGTGACGGGGAAATCATTTCTCCCCCACCCCCCGGCTTAAATCACGTCATTTCTTTACCCATAAAGTTTCTAAAAATAGACACATGAAATATAATAGATCTATATAGAGGATATTTGTTTATTTCGGTGAAAGATCGAAATTTATTTCATCGAGTGAGCACCATCCGTAATATTTTCACTGGTAGGGCAGCCTCGAGTAAAAATATTACCGATGGTGTTCACGAAATGAAATAAATTTCGATCTTTCACCGAAAAAAATAATATTATATTTATTTCATAATTTTAACCCTTTCTGAGAGAAGTTTTATCAAAATCTAGAAGATCTAGATCTACAGTTATTTTCAGTTACTCCCCGTGGTGTACCCCTTCCGCATAGCAACGCGTTACAATATTAGGTCAAGCGCGAGAAATGTAAGGTAAATGACGTCATATTTCCATTTCAGTTGTGAGTCAAGGGCAAATTAACTAGGTAACTAGGTAAAAAATCGGTATTTTCACTGGTAGTACCGGTTATAATACCGAAAAATATTTTCACTGCTTTTTCTCGATATCCTACCGGAAAGCATGAAATAAATTTTGATCTTTCACCGAAAAAAGAAACAGCAACAACATCTGTAGATCTAAATATTTAACCATGAAAGAATTTGAAAAGTCTCAACACTGGTAAACATGATTTAAAATATTTTTCTGCTGGTGTCACTTGACAGGAGTAGTTGAACAGTGGTATTTCACTGGTATTTTACGACATTTTAGAGCGTGTCTCAAGAGAACGAGTATAAAAAATAATAATGTTTTTAATGAGTTCTAGTTCGTCTAAAAACAATTAACAGTGAATGATCTAGTTGGAAAGTTGTATTCAGGAAATCCAGGCCCGTGTTCACCAACCATTCATAAGAACTTTCTTTGTCTTGTTCTCCAGAATTTGCTACATTTGTAAGTAACACAACTGTTCGCCGATATTAAAAGTCATGCCAAGCGAGAGTAGTAAAGTGGTTAGCGTACAAGACTTGAGAATAGGGGATCGCCGGTTCAAATCTCCGCACAGCCAATTTCTCTTAGAGGATTCATAATCGTCAGTGCAACAGGAATCATGACTCTGTCATAGATTATCATTGTTTCGAGGATAGTTATTGGAGAGGTCATCAGACCTCTCTAACAGTGGTGAGTTTAAAAGGCACAGTATTTGCTGTTTAAATCCATTTTTCTTGCGAAATTGTACTGACACACAGTCTGTTTCGTCATGGTTTTGTAAATAAAGCGAAATAAAAAAAACCGAAACAAGAAATAGGCGTGGTTTATTTTTATAACACGAATATCAGAAAAATATTTGTTAAATCAATTTGCCGTGTCTGCAAATGACCCCTCAAATAATTGTAACTTTTCATTAAGTAAGTAAATCTAAGCAGCAGAAAAAAGGAACATTTTCGTTAAAAAACAAAAAGAAGACTGCTGGACAAGATCATACGATTTGAAAAAGCGACAAGAAGGCCAAAAGACCGTCATGTAAAGCATAATTATGAGGTTTCTACGTGGCGGCTTTTTTACTTGTTTGTTTACATATGCCAAAATGTATTGAAATTAAAAGCCAATAAAATATTTGAAAACACTGATGCTGACCTCTCCTGGCTTCTTTTTTAAAGAAGCCAACTTGTATTGGAAAGCCACCAGTGTCTTGGGAAGAAAATTGTGCAAAGTACTGGTAAAACAAACTCCAGGAAAGCATGGAAAGATGCACTTATCGTTGCGATATACCTAAAATAGTGTTTAAGATTGCATTAAACACCACACAATCACTCAGAAAAAGGTCTAAGCTAATCAAGTAGATAGTGTTTTCAATCTGCATCAAATCGAGAAAACAAATGGCTTTGAGAGTATTAGTGCCCTCTGTGGGCTCGTTTGTGTGGCAGGCTTTTTATATCATAATAACAAGAGAGTAATTATAGTGTCATATCGCTCTACTTGCTTTTAGATAAATAAGCCAAAAGCAGGCATAAATTTGTCTGTAAGACAGCTGTGTTGCAATGAAATATTTCATTGAGAAAGTAAGTCATAACCCCGTTCCCTCAAATAAAATCATGTTTTTTTTTCACAAACCAAGATGAGGGCGATGAGAAAGTAAGCCATAAACGATTCCCTCACTTAACCCTTTCCAAAACAATCTCGTGAACAGCATCGGTAATATTTTCACTCGTGGCTGCGCCACTCGTGAAAATATTACCGATGGTGTCCACTCGATGAAATAAATTTCGATCTTTCACCGAAAAAAACAAATATCCTCTATATATTCTGTCCAGAAAACAAGAATATAAAGTACCAACCATTTTATATTGTAATATGATAAATTCTGGGTTACAATGCATGTAAAATACAAGGATCACTTCCCTTCTATCGTTATCTTAACAAAAACATGATATGATGTAAACTAAAGCCAAGTTAGAAACAGATCTATTTTCATCGGATAGCCTCAAGAAATCTTAGAGAAATCCACTAAAGAATCACCCATGCTAACAGAAAAAGAATATCAACCTGTGGTATTTCAGAAGAATATCTAAAATAGTTTCGCAATTTTAAAGCAGAAATTAATTGGCATACAACACGCGAACATGCTCAATTTTATAGATCATACAGGTACAAGGGTAGTAATTCATAAAGCGTCCAGAAAAACATTCTAAAGATGTGCAAGCACGAATGCCAGAACATATTCTCCTGTCGGCGCTAAAGCAACACTGAGAGGCTATGGGACAGAGATTGTCAAACATTCTGCAATTCTCTAGACAAAGAGCCGAGTAAGTTATTGGTCTAAATTAGGTAGACGGTGCAGTCCTGGCTACATTTAGAATGTTGATGACTTGACTATCATTGTCATGCAAATGATCTGCAAAATTCATTGTTAACTTATTACCAAACGACAAAATTTTAGACTGGTTCAGATTGAAAGCATTTGCAGACGACAAAATAAAGGTGAATGAAAAATTGAAATTTGTTCTGGGAAGGGTAGAAAACACTGTGGGAAAAGGAGAAAATGCTGGTTACCAGCATTTTCTCCTTTTCCTACAGTGTTTTAAAAAGGCTTCTTTCTCAGGGGCGTCAAAAGTAGGGATTATGTGGTAATGGATTAACGTTTGGCAAGTAGATAGGTTCCTTGAAAAAGTGTGTATTGTGTAACCTAATTCTGAAAACAAACCGTGATATTTGATTGTGTAAGGCACAGTTTGCAAACGCCTTTGTTCAATGTGATTTATCCAGCCATTGGTAAGAAATTCAATTTGACGTCTGCAAACGCTTTTACAATGACAAAGTCTTAGTCTGGTGATTTGTCGTCTGGAAAATGGTCAAACTGCATTAATGCTTATCACGCTAAATAAGTGATGCGAAACTTTCTTGTCCAATGTAGAAATCCAGAAAGAATGGTTCTTTCTGATAAATGACAATATACAAAATATTTAGAAAAATGTTTTTATCTACACTGGTTATAAGACCATATATTATATTTCGTGTGTCTATTGTTTTAGGAATGTTATGGGTAAAGAAATGCCGTAATTTAAGCTGAGGGGAATTATTTCCCCGTCACAGTGAATATTTTCCTCCTGCCGAAAATCTGGAAATACTATTTTTTTATTTCGATGAAATGACTAGTTTTAAAAGTAGCATTCGTTGAAAAAATAGTCAGAGGAAATATGATATATAATTTATTTCATCAGCTTGTGGTTAATATTGGGAAATATTTGCCTCAATACAGAAAGGTCCGCGAAATAATTCGTGCCTTACGGCACTCGTTATTTTTGCATACCTTTCCCTTTTTCGGCAAATATTTCCCCATATTAACCACAAGCTGATGAAATAAACTCTATTTCATGGTCTTGTATCCGTCACGCCGGCGTTTATTCATCCGAAATGAAGATACCATTTATTTCAAATATCTTTAAAATTGTTTTAAAATTGCGAATCCATTTTAGTCTTAATCTAATAAAATAACTGAAATAAAATTTAATCTCTTAAGTCGATTGTAAGAATTTTTTTGCTACTTTAAGGGTATTTTTAGGAGGAATATTTTTTCTTGTCGGTTAGTGTGGATCTAATAACAGACTGCAAGTTCTGTGGAGTCTGATCTTAATCAACACTGTCGCAAAAGGTCCTCGAGTCGCCATTAACAGCCTAAGGGTTAATTCTCATGTAGGACTGTTTTACTTGACAAGCTCCATTGTCTGAAGTGAAAACGGAGACTGAAAACAAGGAGAAGTGCAGAACCGTCGACACGCATCGATTCTTGATTGTTGGCAGTGCAAAATAAAACCGACATCTAATCAAGCTCAATTTAATTACATTTCATCATGTCATACAGTGAAATTTATGTCTTATTATTGACATCATGGCTGCGCAAACCCTCTAGCTATAAGCAAGACTCGAGGACTTGTTGCGGACAAAGTAGATCAAAATCAGATTGTACAGAAGGTACAGTATGAACTTAGATCTACACTGTCCGATAAAGAGCTTGCATTCCCCCCCCCCCACATCCCCCCCCCGACCCCGCCCGCCCCCCCTCCCCATGAATTTTTTTATAGCAGAATTACGGGTTTCAGTATATCGGGCTGAAATTATTAATTCACTTGTTTAGCGATTTAACCCTTTACCAAACGACAAAAATTTAGACTATTCCAAATTGAAACCTCTTGCAGACGACCAAATAAACATAACTCAAAAATTAGAATTTGTCTCCAGCAGGGTAGAAAACCTTGTGGGAAAAGGAGAAAATGCTGGTTACCAGCATTTTCTCCTTTTCCCACATTTTTTTCAACAGGCTTCTACCTCAGGGTCGTAAAAACCAGGGAATGTTTTGGAAAGAGTTAAGGGGTTACTCTCTGGGGGATACAGGCGAGGCAGGCTACGACATTTTCCCATGTGTTGTTGATTATTTTTTTACCTGACATCAAAATTTCCGACTCGTCCAAGAACAAAATATAAAAGATGGGAAACTTGACTTAGTTAACATGGTCGAAAGTTATTGGTATTACAAATAAAAAAGATGTGGTGAAAAGGAGAAAACGCTGCTTACCAGCATTTCCTCCTTATCAGAATACGTCTTTATTATTTTTTTAAATTCATGAAATTTTCTCGTAGTATCGAGAAAAAAACAACACGAGATTGATTGATAAAGGGTTGACCCTAGTTAAATCATTGACCAATCCAAATCGTATTTTAAACCAAAGAGGAACTTACTCAAAGTTATGAGACAGTCCGTTCAACAACCAAAAATATAAAAAAAAAGTTTCCTTTCGAAATACTGAAATAGAGCATTTCATAGGTTTATCCCCTTTTCTTTTCAAAACAAAAAGAGTGAGAGATTTTTTTATAGAGAATTTAGAGATGACGTTGACGCCACAAGGTCATATTAAATGGTTTCGTGAAAACCATTTACACTTTCAATAACCCAATCATTTAATACGAATTGTAAACATCTGTTTTACAGTCATACATTACATCCTACATTAGAAAATTCACAGAAATTCGCCAAAATCAGATTAAAATTAGATTTTCTCATATAGTGATATAAGAGTATGAGGAGCTAATAGCTGAGCCATTTACGATCATGAAATGCAGATATTCAACTTCTTTCTTGCTGAAAAAACAATTTCTTTCTCGACATGGCTAATTCCAATCTATCCCTTGCACTCTTATTATAAAATTGCGTCAATTTCCAGACTTTTCTTAAAATCTATCGATTCCCTAATTAAACTGAGTCTAATTTGATGCGATTTCCTCCAATCCATATTAAGACAGTTCCTGAATTGACTGCCAATGAGGATGTCTCATCTTCTTTCATTCAAAATCTCTTGATTTTCTGTACTACTGTAGGGGCGTATTCCTTTCGCTACTCCGAACACTCCGAACATGTTCTAGGTCAATGGAGTATTTCGGAACACTGTGCCGTGTTCTTCAGAACATGTTCTGACTGTTCTAATCCAATCGAGGTGTAGTGCACCTGCTGAACAGTTGCTAGGTGATACAAGATGGCTGAAAGACGGACATGGCAAAATTTGCA
Organism: Tridacna crocea; assembly: GCA_943736015.1. Lineage (NCBI taxonomy): Eukaryota > Metazoa > Mollusca > Bivalvia > Cardiida > Cardiidae > Tridacna > Tridacna crocea. Next base: position 47,691,173 of record OX031067.1, on the reverse strand, counting down.
ATTGTTTCTTTTTACGACATGAAAACCGTAAATATGGGCATAGTAGACTCGTCTCCATTCTCTCTTTGCAGCTAATCATTTCCTTAACTAACACAGCTAAGACAGTAGCTCTTGCAACAGCCATCATGCCAATGCACTTTCATTTCGATATGGATTAGAACAATGTTCCGAACATGCTCCATTCAGAACATACTTCAGGACGAGTGTATTGTGTACTGAAAATATTACTTTTGCACATTCCGGAACAACATTCCAGAACACAGAACATTGTGCAAGAACAGGCGAAAGGAATACACCCTAGCTCTGCTGATTTAGATGACGCCATAAAACCCTTGTTACCTAGTACAGTCGGACATAAGTTAAGCATCACCAAAACTGACCATCAATATCCCATATGCTTGAACCAGCATTACTCATGCCCACAATTTCGGAAAGTTTTCTCGTAGCCATCCTTTCTTAATGCAGCCTGTTGCTTGTCTAATTTATGGATGGGTGGATAGCTTGAAAATATACCAGATAAAAGTTTATCCATTAAAAATATTATGACTAAATTCGTTCGAGTGATTCTTAAATTATGTCTGACTGTATATATCTCCATTAAACCTTATGTTCTGGGTACTCATTAGAATCGTCTCATCGAGACGATTCTAATGAGTACCCACAACATAGGGTTTGGAAGGGAAATAATGGATTTTGAATGTCATCACTCCCTCTTATCTGCAGCTCTTTTCTTACTATCGAATTGAAAGTTTCATTTCACTTCTTCAAAAGATAAAGGCTTAAGATCTGTCCATACTTGAAATACGAGCAGGCTATAAATCAAGGTAACTCGAACGTTGTAACCTTCTACTAAGAATCGAAGGTATTCTGGGGAAAAAAAAAAGAAACTCTTCCAAGATTTTATCGTTTGATGATAAAGAGTAAATCCTTAACCGAGTAATTAAGTTAAATGAACTTTCAAGTCTATTGTAAAAAAAACAGCAACGAAATATTGCTTTTTTAAAGTTGTGTTTTGGGTAAAAAATATTACCCTATCGGATGGTGTAGATCAAAGATCAGGCTCCACACTTTACGTAGTTTTTTCTACGTAGAATAATGACCGGGTCATTTTTCTACGCAGTGAAATGACTTCTGGGGTCATTTCTCTACATAGAATATTGACCCGGGTCATTTTGTAGAGGAGGGTTATTTCTCTGCATTACACCGGCTTGGTAGCCTAAGTGTTAAACGTCTGCTTCAAAGAGTTCGTAAATAAAAGTATTAATTCTTTGGAACAGATGTAATCAGATTCTGTTGAACTTGGTACAATCGAAAACAAAATCCATTTGACAGCTATTGTTTATTATTTGAACAAAATGTCATCCCTTTTTTCTAATCTCGTTAACACATACAGAGAGGTATAAAACACAGATACCTGAATATCGGAATGTGCTTATTGCTGTTTGCCTTGCTTCAATGGCGTAACAAAACAAATACGACCGGATATTAGCACTCAGTGACTGGAGGAAGCAAGCACACTTGAAGCGGAACCCCACATAGGAAATAACCACAGAGCAAAATAAACACACCTGTGAATTCGAAAATTGCGCAATCCCTTTTCCCTAAATTTTCCATGAGCTATAAGGATGGTGTTTTAAAACCCTTTACTCTATAGATACTCATTTGTACGCATTGCTTGTAGGAGCCTTTGGAAAACATTGAGGCAAAAGGTGAAATTGCTCGTGACGAGCAATTTCACCTTTTGCCACAATGTTTTCTACACTATCAAAAGGTCCCATATACACATAAGAAACGGCTTCATCCTGGCTGTTATTTAGGGTCAGTTAGAGATACCATAGAAATGCCCTATGGGCAAACTAAGTCTTTAATCTGCTGAGTGGAAAGAATGCCGTTTTTAGGATGGTGTAGATAAATATCAGATAGCACACAACATGCTGTCTCATCTTTGATCGCTTCAATCAGTGTGATTTTTCTCACTGAAAAGAAGTTTGAAATCACTATGAATGTACTTATATTTTAATATCGGCTGGACAGTTTTGATTAGTTTATGAAGCATATCCAACAACTACGGGAGCCACTTGGTTGCTCTGTGCGTGTAGCCTTGTAACCAAAGCAAAGAAAGATTTTATTTCAAAGAAATATTTCTACTTTTGTACAACGGTCGTCCCTATGATATCGGGACGTTTTGAACTTCTCTAATTGACAGCTATTTGCTTACGTAATGATCCAGACGGTCCTAGCACGGCGCTAATCAAGCGCTGGAACGCTCCGTGATCAAAGTATAAATGTGGTGCATTTGGAATACAAATACTAACTTCATCTTCTGGTAAGAGGGAGTAATTGTATTCTAAATCCCTAATATATCTTTTCCAAACTCTATGTAGTGGATATTCATTAGAATCGTCTCGATGACGGTTTAGTGGAGAACAAGGAAAAAATGTTCCTGCGCTTGTGATAATTTCCTGTGATAAGCTGCATTCAAAGCCATGAAATATAAATGACCCTACAGACTTGCCAGTATATTTGTCGTCTCCTCGATGAAACTAAATGCCAGTCTCACGGACGAAAGTCCAAGAAATGTACATTTCTCTTCCTGTCACTGTTTCTCTCAATATCTTTATCATTATGATCTGACTCGTAACTATTTATTACCTTGGTGAAAATGCAAAAAACGAAAGTGGACTGTTGAGAATATAGATACGGAATGCCAGAACTCTCCGAAAATTGACGTTTGTACACGCTGTCGGCGTAAATTGGCGTTGTTCTGTATAATGTGATGTCATTCTATGTAAAGTCGCCCGTAGTTGTTCAATGTCTGTATTATCTTTTAGATCTATTTCATTAACGCAAGTCAATTTACAAACAGGTCAGTTTTCTTTTGGCTACTCGACTAAGGAGAAAGGAAAAACTAAAGTATTTACCATTTTTGATGAAAATTGACAAGGCTGTAACAATTAACATGTTACCAGTAAACATGTCTAACACAGTGTCTATTACATATTGAAGATTAACATTAAAATCGGTGTTGCAATGGAAATGGGATTGGGGGCGGGTGGGATAATCTTCAGAGCAATTGAAGCAACAGTATGACATGCTGGAAGATACATTCATTCTTCTTTGTCGTTAGTGAGGGAGAAACTGAAATTGTAAAACGGTGCGGTTTCTTTTTTCTGTTTGTTGGTTAAGGTTTAATGAAATCTTTATAGATCTAGATCTATATCAATGTTAACCGACTGGGCAGTTGGGTATTGTTTTGGTTAGTAACTGGAACAGCCATGATTTATTCAACGGAATAAATCCGCATCTTCTTTTGCACAACAATTATTCATGAACTCGTTTTTCCTTTGATCAAAAACCGATCATGTTTGAATCTTTTTTCTATCGTGATTTATCGTTCAATATCGCCCTTATGGTTCATTTATTTTGCCTCACAACTCACAACCTTGGATCTATCGCCCTTATTGTTTATTTATTACGCCTCATAACTCACAACCCTGGTTCTATTGGCCTTCTTGTTTATCTATTACGCCTCATAACTCACAACCGTGGTTCTATCGGCCTTCTTGTTTATCTATTACGCCTCATAACTCACAACCGTGGTTCTATCGGCCTTCTTGTTTATTTATTATGCTTCATAACTCTTAACCGTGGTTCTATCGCCCTTGTTATTTATTTATCACGCCTCATGACCCACAACCGTGGTTCTATCGTCCTTCTTGTTTATTTATTACGCCTCATAACTTACAACCGTGGTTCTATCGCCCTTGGTATTTATATATTACGCCTCATAACTCACATCCGTGGTTCTATCGCCCTTGTTATTTATATATAACGCCTCATAACTCACAATGCCAGTTTATTTACAGATTAATCCACGATACAAAGAAAATTATTTCTTCATTAAACTTTCAAGCAGAGAGTAAAACCCAAAATGACATTATATAAAAGTTAATGTTCGGGGATATAAAATCTCATCTCCAGAAAGTGTATATTTAAGATCAGACTGCACGTTCTGTGCAGTCTGATCTTAATCTACACTGTCCGCAAAGGATCCTTTAGTCGTCCAGCAGCTGATTGGTTTCTATCAGCTCTGTGTAAAATAAAGAAGTTTTCGGTCACACACTACAATAGCGATTAAATTATTTAGCAATTCTTTCATTAACAACTAAACAAATTGTCTTTTATTTTAAACCCATTAGCAACTAGGTTCGGTTCAAAGACGTTTTTGCGGGCTGTATAGTTTAGGATCATACTGCACAGAACATACTGTCTGATCTTGGGTCCACACTGTCCGATCAAGAGATATTTATCGAAAAAACTGTTACCTTTGAAATGGCAACATTTAGGTCTGTACCACCATCTTGAAAGTTTCATCAAACTTGTGTACCAGGTTAAGTGTTAACTGCTTAGAATAGATTTCCTTCCAATTCTTGCATCTTCGCAAGCCAAGGCTGACGATTCACTACGCTACTCTACCCTTGGCGGATCGAGCTTGATTTTTACATTCCCCCGATACGCTTTTTTAATTGGATGCAGCCAGCTCTAACTGCAACGAATGAAATCGCTGGTAGCATTTCATCTTTGATAAAAATAGAACAACGTCGCTACCTTTCGAATAGAAGATATACATGGAAACCCACGTGTATGTCTGCTTATTGCTTCATGTGTATTCGTAAGCGGTTTGTAAAACGATATTTCATTGGCTTTTAGAAATGTAATGTAAAGGGGGGTAATAACCAGCATCCAATAGAGGTCGCATCGCAGGAATCTCGAAATCGGGCTTAATCAGCCAAGGTAAGATCCACGTAGTGATCGTAACCTTGGCTCGCGAAGATGAGTTCTTGTAACTGTCCAGCATTTGATGACTGACGGTGTAGATCAAAGATCAGACTGCACGTCTCGTGCAGTCTGATCTTTTATTTACACCGTCCGAAAAAATGAAAAAAATAAATTTACTTTAATCGCACATGGAAGCGAGACGCAGGTTAAAGAGAGCCACACCGAAACATTTATTGCAATTTCCCGCTCGTGTTTGTCAAATGAGAAAAGATGAGGTGACTGAGTAGAGGAGTAACATTAAACTCATTAATCACAAGAAGCAATTTAAAGTCAACTCGCGATAATACGTTCCTAATGAAAATCTATTTTCTTCCTTTCACCAGTTCGTTTCACTTTTTTTTTTTCTTCCAAGGCTTGAATCTTCTCCAAAATCAAGTCTGAAAAATGTTGATCGCTTTTATTCTCGTCCGTTAAAATGCGTTTAATGCCAACCAAGCTCTTGTTTTTATGCATCCTTGGAGGACCGATTTTAAAAACATCGAGGCTCTAGAAGAACATTTTGATTTTTTAACTCTTTGCCAAACGACAAAATCTTAGACTGGTCCAATCTGAAAGCATTTGCAGACGACAAAATAAACGTGACTCAAAAATTGAAACTTGACTTTAGGAGAGTAGAAAACATTATGGGAAAAGGAGAAAATGCTGGTTACCAGCATTTTCTCCTTTACCCACAATGTTTTCAGAAGGCTTCTTCCTCGGGGTCGTACAAACCGGGGAATGTTTGGTAAACGGTTAACTTTTAACAAACGATCAAGTTTTGGCCCTTGAGTACAAAACTCTGCCTGAAGTACAAAAATTTGCAAACGACAGGTTATTTTCTTTTTCTGACCCAGTTTTCATGAAGGTTACCAGTGCAAGCTTTAACCCTTTACTCCATAGATAATCATTTTGATGTATCAACAACAGACAGCTTTTGAAAACATTGTGGGAAAAGGAGAAATTGCTGGTAACGAGCAATTGCTCCTTTTCCCACAATGTTTTCCACTCAATCAGATATTTGTATCCCTACTTGTCCATATTTTACACATCATATCTTTATTTGCTGCTGAAATGGAAGAGCCTCAAATTGGCATATCAGGTAAAGGGTTAAATACTATCTTGAACACCCCAGCGACATTCGATTAGTAATCTTCAAATGTTTCAAACATGGAATATTGGACAAAAGTGGTATAAAAAGGGGTAAATACCCGGAAGTTACCGGAGTAAGATAGTAATAATAATGTTAACCCCTTACCACACAATCCCAACTTTTAATCACCCTGAGAAAGAAAGTTTTTGAAAAAAAAAAGACACCGTGGGAAAAGGAGAAAATGCTGGTAACCAGCATTTTCTCCTTTTCCCACAATGTTGTCTACCCTTCCCAAGACAAATTTCAATTTTTGAGCCATATCTATTTTGTCGTCTGCAAGTGCTTTCAATTTGGACAAGTGTACAATTTTGTCGTTTCATAAAGAGTTAAACCAAAAAATACTATTGAAATAGAAAGGTTTTTTTTTGCTTTATTTACCACGTCAATAGGTACGCGGGGGTCTTAGTCTCCCCGAGCATGCCTTACATAATCTGTTAGTAGACAGTGTTAGTTTCATTTTTACACATATAAACGTATTTACCAACATTTAAACGTATTTACAGTAACTTCATGAAAAAAAAATAGAAAGTTTTGGTTTTTTTTTTATTAAAGGTTTGCAAGTTTCAGTTCACTTCTTCAGCAGATCAAGGGCTGACTGATCTATAGATACCATCTGCAAAGGGTCGTCATGACAGTAAGGTACTTAAAGACAGCATGTTACCTGGGTAACATAATGCCGCTGACATTTTGGCATGGTTTTGCCTTTGTTGCCAAGGTGACATGGATCGAAAAACGACTCAAATATCTGCAAGAAGATTTCCTCTTTTCTTGGCAAAAATTAAAAAAAAAAATAATTGAATTTTGTGGAAATGATTTTCGTTTGCTTGAAAAAGAAATCTTTTTTTGCCTGCAGCTAAATTCCCTCTCGCAGCTAAGACAGTGCCAACAGCATAGTGGTGCCCTTTTTTAACCCTTTCCCAAATGTCAAATTTTAGACCGTCCAAAACTCAAAATGTTTGCAGATGACAATTTTGAATTTGATGAGAATGGCAGAAAGTCTTCCGATAGGCTAGAAAACATTGTGGGAAAAGGAGAAATTGCTCGTTACGAGCAATTTCTCCTTTTCCCACAGTGTTTTCTAAAGACTTGTACTGCAGACATGTAAAATCCAGGGCTTGTTTGGGAAAGAGTTAAGGCGCTGCAGAGCACCTGTTGAAAACGGATGAAACACAGTAGGAAATGAAAAATAGCTTCTTTCTTAGGGTCATTAAAAGTCGGGACTGTGTGGTAAAGAGTTAAAATATCTTCTTATCCGACAGTAGAGGCCCAAGATCAGAATGCAGTCTGATCTTGATCTACACTGTCTGCGAAAGGTCAGTGTGCCGCGCTTAGCAGTCAAAGAGTTAAGACTGGAAAGAAGCTGAGTCGGACTTTTGAAAGGAAAACATGAACTGTTTTAATGAAAGAAAAAAAGATTTGTTTGAGTCGAACCACTTGTGGATAGAGGAGCTAGTGATGGAGTGAAAAGCAGTGACTTATTTCTTACGACGCTGGATCATAGCTACAGACGAAGCATTATCTCCCGCTAGATGGCATTCTATATATACTCATTTATCTACTTTAAGCATCCTGGGTACAATACCGAACCACTTTCCTACGCGACAACCGTTACCTTGAATTTCAAACTAAAATAAACGTTTACTCCATAAAACGCTACCTCGTGCAATTCACTCAGCTATGATCACCAGTTTAGAGAAATGTGCAGCTAAAGCAGGTCTCATTTCTCCTCAAACCTATTGATAAAAGTTATTTTCTACATTGCTACTTTATAGAGCGTAATATTACAGTCAGCCCCCTTTCGGGGCTAGTGATGCGTCAAATAAGACAGTCGAATCTTCGAAGAATATGACATGCCCAGATAACGCAGACGAAGCCCTTGTCAAAGAGTTTTCTCAAAGTACCGATGTCTATGTATGTCTTTTCGTCCCAACCTCAAAAATAACCTGCTGATTCTAGAACTAATGTTAAGCTGTCTGGCTTTTGGGCGCCCGCCTGGATACTTGCCAGCGAAGTTCTTGAAAAAAAAAACGCTCTTGACCCATCACTACACAATCCTTACTTTTGACAACCATGAGAATGAAGCCTTTAGAAAGCATGGAGAGAAAAGGAGAAAATGCTGGTAACCAGCATTTTCTCCTTTCCCCACAAAGATTTCTACTCTATCAAAGCAAAATTGCACCATTTGAGCCACTTTGAAATTGTTGTCTGCAAATGCTTTCATTTTGGATAGGTCTAAAATTTTGCCGTGTCGTACCGGGTACAGGAGTTTCAAAAGTCTTAAAGAAGGGTAGGCCTAAGGATAGTGTGACCTGCACAGTTCTTTGGATTAGATATCTGTGGCTCTGTGTTACATTAACCCTCTATCCAATAAATACTGGTCTTAAAAGAACATGAGGGAAAATTCATCGTGGGAAAAGGAGAAAATGCTCGTAAACATAATTTAACAGAAAATGCTGGTAACCAGCATTTGATTTGCGGCATAAAAAAAAAGGGGGGGGGAAAAAACTGCGGATAACTTTTTCGGCCTTGTAGGCAATAACAGGTGCTCCACAAAGCTTTAAATCTAGTCTCGGATCTAGACCACAAGCGACCTCATCTTAAACGAGGGCCAAAATTATCGTTAATTACTGTGGAAATCTTTTTTTGAATTTTAAAAAGATTGCAGACTCATTACCAAAGAATCTCCCATGTTTTAACAACAATGAAATAGAAGGATTTTTTATAAACAAGCCACGTTCTGACAAAAGGGGGCTTATTACATCTCCGCGATGCTTGCCGCCAAGCAAGTCATCATATATATAACGAAATAGAGGATATTTTTTTCGGTGAAAGATCGAAATTTATTTCATCGAGTGGACATCATCGGTAATATTTTCACGAGTGGCTGCGCCACTCGTGAAAATATTACCGATGGTGTTCACGAGATGAAATAAATTTCGATCTTTCACCGAAAAAAAAAACCAAATATTCTATTTATTTCATGCTTTTAACCCTTTCTGGGAGGAGCTTTATCGAAATGCAGTACAGTTCTTTTCCGTTATTCCCCGTGGCGTACCCCTCCAGCATAGCAACGCATCACAATATTACGTCAAGCTCGAGAAATTTAAGGTAAATGACGACATATTTACCGTCTGGTTGTCAGGCACGCGCAATTAACCTAGGCAACAAGAATGTGAAAATCGGTATTTTCACTGGTGGTACCAGTGTAAGATCGAAAAATATTTTCACTGCTATTTCTCGATATCCTACCGGAAAGCATGAAATCATCCATGATATTCGCTTCTAATATTTCCAGCCGATATAGCTCAGTAGGTAGAGCGTAGGACTCGTGAACACAATGTTTCGGGTCACCACAGGTTGTGGGTTCGAATCCCCGGCTGGCCAACTAAAATTACTAATAGTCTTTCGGATGAGACATTAAACCGAGGTCCCGTGTGACGGTGCCATACGCCGAGCACGTTAAAGAACCAGGCGAAGTTCTCAGTAGTTTCGTCCTGTATCCTTGCACTATCCCCCGTAACAACTAACCGTCTTCTGGGGGCGTCGCTCAAATGGGCAACCGATAGCGAAGATAAACAAACGAAAATAACCAACCAACCACTTTTAATAACCGCCAACCTTATCATGACTTACGCTATTCCTTGGATATAGGGGAAACTGACCAATGGCGAAAAGTTTCTGCACAGGTCAGCCTGCGCGGATTGCGCAGGCTGACCTGGGTCGATACTTTTCGCAGATGCTTGTAGCCCCCTTTTCAAAGAGGATGGGACAAACATTGTGTGAAATAGGCTTTATGAGTACACGAGTACAAACAACCTGCGATCTATCTTTGACTTCCGATCTTCGAACAGCATCCTGACTTTAGCAGTTGGCCAAGTTTATGTTAATTAAATTGAACTGAAAGTCTGTGCTTGAATCTTGAAAAGATTTGAAACCTTGTACAAAACAATCACGTGTTTTATCAAACCCTATGAAGAAAGAATTTTGAAAACAATGTGGCAAAATGAGAAAAATGCTCTTTTGTTCACTTTTTAAGATAAAGTACATCAAGAGTACGTCATTTTTGTATGCAGTTTGCTACTGCTCTCAGTTTCAACATGTTTTGAAATGTCATCACTTAGTTTAAAAAGATAGAAAATATGAAAAAATGAAATATGATAGTTTTCTGTTGAATTTTTAGTTCAATCTACTTAGGCTTTTTGCTGTTAATTACATCGTCTGGAATTCTGCTGGAGTGAACAAAGCAGTTGAAAGAGGATACGCAGTTTTTGTCTAGTAATATGAGCTTGAATATGAAGTCCTTAGTTCTTTGCCCCACAAACCTGGAATCCAACGAACCTGAAACATTGCTGGAAACCAGCATTACCTCCTTTCCCAACAATGTTTTCTATCCTATAAAAAGCAGATATCATCATTTAACGCTTTACCACACGACAAGTCCAGACCCAAAACATTTACAGATGCCAAAGAAGCTAAAATTGTGGAAGTTGTCTTTAATAAGGTGCAAAACATTGTGGGAAAAGAAGAAAATGCTGGTTACCAGCATTTTCTCCTTTTCCTACAATGTTTTCAAATGTTTTCTCCTTTCTAAAGGTCGTTAAAAGTCGGCTAATTTAATTTGGCATCTGTATAAATATCATAATTATACAGCCAATTCAAACTTGCCTTGCAGACTACCAGTCATCTTCGTGAGCCAAGGTAATTATCACTACGTGGATCTTACCTTGGCTGATTGAGCCCGATTTCGAGATTCCTGCGATGCGCCCTCTATTGGATGTTCTTTATTACCCCACTTTACATTATTTTTCTAAAAGCCCATGAATTATTGCTGCTTAAAAACCGCTTACGAATACACATGAAGCGATAAGCAGACATCCACGTGGCTTTCCATGTTTACCTTCTATTCAACAGGTAGCGACCTTATTCTATTTTTATCAAAGATGAAATGCTACGAGCGATCTCATTCGTTGCAGTTAGAGCTGGCTGCATCCAATTAAAAAAGCGTATCAGGAGAATGTAAATATCAAGCTCGATCCGCCAAGAGTAGAGTAACGTAGTGAATCGTCAGCCTTGGCTTGCGAAGATGAATACCAGTAAAAAACGACCCATTGCTGAAAGAAACCACTATGAAGGCTTTACGTTCGAACGAAACTCTTCTGCTACCAGATTATTTTAGCAACGTTATGTGAAAAAAAAAGGGGGGGGGGGGGGAAAACGCATTTCCAAAAAGTATTGATCCAAGTCAGCCGACGCAGTCCGCGCAGGCTGACATGGGTCAAAACTTTTTGCTGCTGGTCAATTTTGTGCTTGTCAAAAGACCAGTCTATTGCATGAATTAATCGGATGCTTAAAATGGAATTTATAGGTCTATAATCATAATTATGATGACTTGCTTGGATAAAGCCTTACGGAAATGTATTACCCCCCCCCCCTTTTTTTTTTGTTAGTGAATAACTCGATTAACTAGAAGTTGAATGTCAATTTTTCCCAGGAGACCACCTGATAAGTTAGAATACGGCCCTCGTCGGATACATTGAAATGCCAATCTCTCATTTAAAACCAGAAAACAAATGTTAACGCTTTATCACTTAACTCTTTACCAAACGACCAAATTTTAGACTGGTTCAAATTGAAGGCATTTGCAGACGACAAAATAAAGGTGACTGAAAAGTTGAAATTTGTTCTGGGAAGGGTAGAAAACACTGTGGGAAAAGGAGAAAATGCTGGTTACCAGCATTTTCTCCTTTTCCTACAGTGTTTTCAAAAGGCTTCATTCTCAGGGGCGTCAAAAGTAGGGATTGTGTGGTAATGGGTTAATCTCGAGCGATAATGACCCCAAAGAAGAAGAAAAAAAGAACTTTTGCAAACTTTGAGGAAAAAGGAGAAAAACCAGCATTTTCTCCTTTTGTTCAAAGTTTTCTATCGTTTTTAGGTCAAATTCTGTCACGTTATGCTATGCTGGATTTTTCGTCTGCAAGTACTTTGGATTTTAGCTAGTGTTAAAGTTTCTCGTTTTGTAAATAGTTCAAACCGGATATCAAATGTTAAATGTTTTTAGAACAGGAAAAAAGAACTACGTTTGTGTTGTTTGCAATGAACATATATAAAACTGCATCAATAGGTATTCTATGTTCAATTAAATATGCATTATTTCTTTATCAAACATTCCCGACTAAAACTAGGTAAAAGGGCATACTCAATCATTTTGGTAATGAAATTAAAAACTTAGATTCTTGTTAAATAAATCTTTTTTTTTCGGGGGGGGGGGGGGGGGGGAAGGATCCGTGAAGTTGGCTCAACGCTCAGTAATCGACATTCAGCTCAACACGAGCCTTGTTGGGCCAGCTCAACATTCCAGCTCAACAGCCAGCGCAACAGCCAGCTCAACAGCAAAAATACATATATATGTCAAAATATATATGTCAAAATCAAAGTTTGTTGTGCCAACTCGGCATTCCAGCTCAACAGCCTGTTCACCAGCAAAAATACATATATATGTCAAAATCAAAGTCCGTCGAGCCAGCTCGACATTCCAGCTCAACCACCAGCTCAACAGTAAAAATTCTAATACATATGTTTCTATCAATGTCCGTTGAGCCAGCTCGACATTCCAGCTCAACCACCAGCTCAACAGCAAAAATACATATATATGTCAAAATCAAATTCCGATGAGCCAGCTCGACATTCCAGCTAAACCGCTAGCTCAACAGCAAAAATACATATATATCTCAAAATCAAATTCCGTTGAGCCAGCTCGACATTCCATCTCAATCGCAAGCTCAGCAGTAAAATTACATATATATGTCAAAATCAAAGTCCGTTGAGCCAACATTCCAGTTTAACGACCAGCTCAACAGTAAAAAGATATATATATATGTTTCGATGAATGTCTGTTGAGCTGGCGGTTGAGCTGGAATGTCGAGTTGACTCAACGGACTTTGATTTTCATTACATAAGTATTTTTGCTGTTGAGCTGGTGGTAGCTGTTGAGCTGGCTACGTAGCCTCTTACGCTATTTTTAGATTTCGCACCAAAAAACAAAAAAAGGATTGTGGAAATTTCAAGTTACTGGCATGTGACTGATGACGTTAAAATTCCATAACATAACAAACACATAATTATTTTCCATAATGTCTTCTTCGGGTGCTATATTTGAAGCTTCTTCTGTGTATTTCCGGTGTGTAAAAGAGCGAGTTGCTCATGTCAAAATAGACAGTGTTTCCTGTCAGTGTCGACCTGGGGCGTAGCAAATAAATCTCTAATTTCTCTTTTTGTCGGACGGTTTTCGACCACTGTGGTTTTAATCATGAAAACTAAAAGGCTATGGGAGTATAAGGATGACTTTTTTTTGTGTTATCGTAAAAATTTCGTCCCAAAATCTGAAGCGCCACCTTTAAGGAGACCGCAATAAGCAGTAAGTCTAGAAACATTGACACCGGGACCCAGAAATAAATATTGTTTCGGGAATCATTAGCATTTCTCTAAAACATACAATAAAAATAATTGAGAAGGGAAGAATTATGGTGCCAGAACTATACTATAGCCGCACGTTCAATTATACAAGCGAGAAGCATGTTTGTGTACTGGACGCTGTTAATTACTCCAGAAACTTAGCAAGACCCATAAAACTGGAATTATTGCGATACTATCGCATGATCGCTACAACTTCGCCAGGTTTTACCTTTTAACCCTTTCCCAAACGACAAATTTTGAACTCTTCCAAACCAAAAGAGTTTGCAGACGACAATTTTAGATTTGGAAAAAATGGCAGGAAGTTCTCAAAAAAGAGTAGAAAACGCTGTGGGAAAAGGAGAAATTGCTCGTTACGAGCAATTTCTCCTTTTCCCACGGTGTTTTCAAAAGACTTTTACAACAGATACGTAAAAACCAGGGCTTGTTTGGGAAAGGGTTAAGCTGCTAAGCATAGTTACATGTCGTTCTGTGGACAGTGTAACCCAAAGTCAGACTGCACAAAACGCGTTGTCTAGTCTTATGTCTATAGTGTCCGATATGGCGTGACCTTTCTGGCAAAAAGTCTTTAACCTTATACCCCATAAGGCATTTCTACGGTATCTCTAATTGAACCTAAATAACAGCAAGGACGACGCCGTTTCTTATGTGTATATAACATCTTTTGATAGCAAGGAATACATTGTGGCAAAAGGTGAAACTGCTCGTCACGAGCAATTTCACCTTTTGCCACAATGTTTTCCAAAGGCTCCTATAAGCAATGTATAGAATGAGTATCTATGGAGTAAAGGGTTAAATATGCTGTTTTCAGAAGCCCCTTTTTCACACCCGTGAAAAATTACGGGATTTTTCTGGAAAAGTGTTTGAGGATTTTAATGAATAACGCCTGTAAATATATCCTATGGAGAGCAGGTACGTGTTTAAATGCTTCTATAACGAGAAGCAAGCGGCCATTACAAGGATATAGGAAGTCTCGTAAAAGCGAGACCAACTAGCCCGTTATTGCCTACTTCCGCTTTAACCTGTGCTGCCATCTTTCTTAATTAAAAGATGAAAGGCGGAGAGGATATGATTTAAACCGCAAGGAATATAGCATTTTGTAAATGCCAATCTACAAAGTTTCGCTGGGTGGCAAAACTCAACTCAGTAGTATTATTACTTAATCATTTTTTTTTTAAGTCAACAGATACTGTTTTCTTGTTCTTTTATTTTGATTCATTTCAATAGAACATATTGGTTTAAAGCTTCTCCGTAAAGTAATTACATCAATGACTGCAATTTTCAATGTTGTAATTCTCTAAATAGCATGCCAATTCTTGAACGGTTACAAGTATTATCTTGCACTTCTAATCTGTCGATACATTTTGATAAAATGTTGTTTTACATGATTTCAGTCGTATCATAAAGAATACTACACGTATCCATGTATCTTCTTGATTTTACCAGTACTGGGGCTATCGCCCTCGTGGATTATTTATTGTGCCTCATAACACACAACTGTGGTTTATTGAACGATAAACCACGATAGGAAGGAGATTATTTTTTAAATAAACCACTATAAACCACATTTCCCACAGTACTTTATGCCTTAACAGGGCTAACCCTATCATTTCAATCACCAGTAATTTGATGTTTTAGTTATCTAACATTAGTTTCAGGAAACGAAAAGCGCAATTCAAGGACTACCTTGAACTGTCTCGATATATCAAATAAGCTTTTGTGGTATTTGTCGAAGACAATACCATCATGAGTTCAATATTGAATTTTGAAGACCATGTTTCGTATTTTGTGCAAAGCCGAAAGAAATCAACCCAATTAAACTCAATTTTTCCCAAAATCAGTTCGTCCCATGGCTTGTTCATTCCATGATTGCATGCTACTCCATTTGATTGGGCATGCATATCTATAGATCGAAATAACTGATTGTCATGTTGGGAATTAAAGGGCCAGTGATATGTCAAAATCATAGTTTTCAGGTACAAACTTAATTTTATTCAATTATTCACATACTTTCTCTTTCTATCTATCATGCATCGTACTGTTAAGGGACTTTACTCCTGACCCCTCCTAATGATCAAAGGGAGACCACAAATACACATATAATCCTAACTTTGTCATAAGCACTCTCCCTTCAACCAAAAAGTTATTCACTTGTTTGGTTGGTTAACTTACAAGCCAATATTTGAATAATATTTCTCCTTTTCGGTCAAATCATGAATTCCACACAACGGCTTCCTCGACAAATACCACTTCAGCGTTCTCAACGCTTTGATTATAGTTAAATAACGGCCTTGTAGAGAATAATGAAACTGCACTGCATGAGCCTTTTATATCATCTCTGGAATTCTTTTTTCTACAGATCGGCAAAATTCTTCGCGAGGATTAATGACAGTCATTGCAGTGCACACACCAGTAGACATTGTTTACGAAGATGTTTCTTTAAGCTGGCATCCAGTTGTACCGAACCGATGAGAAACACCACAAAAGCACGGATAGGTGATTCGACCGCCTCGATTTAGATACAACATTGTTGAAAAATGCATCGAACATTCGAATGAAATATATACATTTTCGTTGGTAAATTGATGATTTTAATCGTCTACAATATGCAAAAAGGAGCAATCCACCTGCTTGCCTTTCTGTTTCACAAAGCAAGACGACTAACTTTGGAAAATAAACTTAGATTAGAATCTACGACGGTTAGTTAACCCATTACCACACACTCCCTACTTTTGACAACCCTGAGAAAGAAGCCTTTCGAAAACATCGTGGGAAAAGGAGAAAATGCTGGTAACCAGCATTTTCTCCTTTTCCCACAATGTTTTTTACCCTTCACAAAACAAATTTCAAATTTTCAGTCACTTTTATTTTGCGCTTCTGCAAATGCTTTCCATTTGGACAAGCCTAAATTATTGTTGTTTGATAATGACTTTATGCGACCCTTCTGATTATTAAAGGTCAAAATATCACACAATCTTTCACAGACGATTTTAAATCGGGAAGGATTTATGAAATATATACAACATCAGCGAAAGTCTATCGATAGTCAAACAATATTTCTACAGATATATGAGAAACAATTCCCTCTCTGTTGGCCATTATAAAGATATAAACTATCTAATTTAAACATGACTTTCGTAATTGTTTTGGAATGCAAGAGAGGAGAAAAAAAGACCAGAAAACACAAGAAACAAAGATATTGAGAGGTTTTGTAGAATACCGGATGATTGCAGAATTCCAACCATCGATATTAGTAATAGGTTTCACCCATAAGTCGACAGTAATTAATTTTGCCCTACCTAAGTACACTCATTAGCCGATTTCCCGGTAAACATGTTCCTTTCTAAACTAAGTCGTGTATAAAAACCAATTAGAGTTTTCTGACTGTATAAAACAAGTTTAAGAATTGGATAATATTAGAATTAGATAATATAGAATCATCCACACCTAGAACCATCTTCGCAAGCCAAGGCTGACGATTCACTACGTTACTCTACCCTTGGCTTGATTTTTACATTCCCCCGATACGCTTTTTCATTGGATGCAGCCAGCTCTAGCTGCAACGAATGAAATCGCTCGTAGCATTCCTTCTTTGAAAAAATAGTACAAAGTCGCTACCTTTCGAATAGAAGGTAAACATGGAAACCTACGTGGATGTCTGCTTATCGCTTCATGTGTATTCGTAAGCGGTTTGTAAAACGATATTTCATTTGCTTTAAGAAATATGCTGTAAAGGGGACTAATAACCAGCATCCAATAGAGGGCGCATCTAAGGAATCTCAAAATCGGGCTCAATCAGCCAAAGTAAGATCCACGTAGTGATCGTAACCTTGGCTCGCGAAGATGCAGCTAGAACAAGATAGTAAAACAAATTCTTGTATGTTGTTGCTGCTGCCGCTACTGTTGTTGTGCTGGTGGTGGTGGCTTTACGGTCAACGGCCTCTATCTCATCGGTAAACATCGATCTTATTCGTAAAGCTATTCGGCCATAATCGGCAGCTTCCGTCTTTTAATTTAAGCGTAGACTCACTAACTTATCGGTAAATATCGCGTAACATCGACGTTTTTCGTAAGGCTACGGCCAATCTTTGCAGCTTCCGTATTTGAGAGTTAAATAAGGGCCGTATACTTTTACCCTTTCCGAAACGACAAATTTTGGACCCTATCAAACCGTAAGAGTTTGCAGACAACAATTTTAGATTTGGAGAAAATGGCAGAAAGTTCTCAAAAAGGGAAGAAAACACTGTGGGAAAAGGAGAAATTGCTCGTTACGAGCAATTTCTCCTTTTTCCACAATGTTTTCAAAAGACTTTTGACTGCAGACACGTAAAAACAAGGGCTTGTTTGGGAAAGGGTTGAGAGATTATTACTATCTTCATTTTGTCTGAACTGTTCTGCAGATGACAAGACTGGACAGTATAAACCAAACTCTACAAAACAAACCGTATGGCACGAATACATTTTCAAAAGCATTCATGAACACAGTAGCTTTAGCAGCGGTCATATACTCATGGTCCTTGATCTGTAATTATGCCTGCCACTTAAACCGACGAGAAAACAAAACGGTTGTCAGCCTAAGCGAGACAAATGTCGATATCTTGTTATAATACCTATACATCTATTCCATAACTGGTTCCTTGGTTCCTTGTAATATTTCGGTGAAGGCACTTTTGTCTTTGCACAGACACGTTTATCGTTGTTGGTATAATTTGATAGGCAAAAGACTAAATCATAGATGAAATCACTTTTGTTAACGTATAAACGCATGACGTCGATTCTGTCTTTTCGTTGTAATCGTATTCGAACTACAAAGTTTGTACGAACAGTGTTCGTCTGTAGCGTCTCTTCGGCTGCTCAGTGCCACTCACTGACCTTTTGCGGACAGTGTAGATCAAGATCAGTCTGCACAAAACGCCATGTTTGATCTTTGATATACATTGTTCGATAAGGGTTCTCCCCTTATAAAAACTTGTTTTTTTTTACTTTAAAGTTTCCTTTTACTAAGTAGGATATGGATTAAAAAGAAAGTTAAGTTGTGCTCCAACATGAAAGGATAATGCAGCACCATGCAGCACCGTGCAGCACCATACAACACTGTGCAGCACCGTGCAGCACCATACAGCACCGCGCAGCACCATGCAGCACCGTGCAGCACCATACAACACTGTGCAGCACCGTGCAGCACCATACAGCACCGCGCAGCACCATGCAGCACCGTGCAGCACCATGCAGCACCGTGCAGCACCATACCACACTGTGCAGCACCGTGCAGCACCCTGCGACGTCGTGCAGCACCGTGCAGCACCATGCAGCACCATGTTGCACTGTGCAGCATTATGCAGCACCGTGCAGCACTATGCAGCTTCATACAGCACCGTGAAGCACCATGCAGCACTTTGCAGCACCGTGCAACATCAAGATATGACCCAAAGACTCATCGGAACATGAACAATCAATGATCCTATTCGAATTATTCCGTACAGTGAATTACCAAATGTAGACAAGAAAGATTTTCTCATCGATATAAGACTGGAGCTCCGCCGTGTATGATTTCTGATATATCTGATATTAAGGCTGTCAGTTAAAGAGTCGCTGGTAGACCAAAAGCGGTCTGATGTCAACTAAAGCAAGACAAATATCAATATCTCGTTAGAAGTCCAACAGGCGCATAAATTTGTGCTGTAATGCGGTTGCGTGTAATTTGCCGGTCACGGCATCTATTACTCTGTCTAGGTCTTTTTTTGCGAAAAAAAATGGCATTAATAAGTCCAGTCAACTGATTACAATTACATGAATGTCAATCCATATCGTGACATGTACAGTCTGTACGTTTCTGGCAGATTTACACATTTCTTCGTCCCACGTAATTTTCTCTCATCTTACATAATGATGACATCAACTTCTTTACCGTTATAAATAAAGAGCATTGAATTTCAAGCATTTTTGCATAAATCCTTATTTATCCTTATTTATCAACCAATTTGAATTTTTGCCCCATGTTCACCGGAAGTGCATTACACAGGTCTTACCTTTAAGGTAAGACCTGTGTAATGCACTTCCGGTGAACATTTGGCAAGGATTCTAATTGGTTGTTAAATAAGGATTAATAAGGATTTATGCAGAAATAATATTTTTGCACATTTCTAACGCATCAGAAATTCCATTTATGTCTATCTTGAAATTATCTTTTGATACTTTTGTTAGTTTTCTGAAAAGGGAGGTAATTATTATCTCTTTTTGAATTGAGAATATAGTGGTTTTAGATTTATAAATGATAATTCAAAGAAGGAAAAATTGAAAAGATGAACAGATGAAAGTAGTTCAATAATACTCAATCTTAATTATAGCCAATTTTGCAGGATGATATTTTCCTGGAAATAGCTGTTTTCCATTCCACAGGTCTTACCTTAAAGCATCTTTCAATACCTGTGTGGCCATTTGGGGGTTGGGGTATGCACTGGCGACTGTAAACCCTTGCTAGTGGGATTTTTCGTCTAATTGCAACACTCTTATCAATCGATCGTACGCTACTGGAAGCCTGTCGTTGCTCCACGTTTTCGATCTCGTGGTCGTTTTAATTTTGAAATTGTAAGATCTCTTTTCTTTTGACCCTTTACCATACAATGACGACTTTTAACATCCCTGAAAGAGAAGTCTTTCAAAACATTGTGGGAAAAGGAGAAAATGCTGGTTACCAGCATTTTCTCCTTTTCCCACATTGATTTCTTCCCTTTCAAAGAAATATCATTTCATAGGAGCCACACTGAAACTGTCATCAGCAAATGCTTTCAATTCAGACAGGTCTAGAATCTTGTCGTGAGGTAAAGGGGTAACTTAATAAGAGATATTCGTACATGTATTATGTCCGAAAAGTCTCTTGTAAATCTCTAGGTTTTAGCCAATGAAAATTTGTATTCCCTGATCACAACAGACCGTGATTCCTAGTCTTTCAGGACAGATTCTTTGACAGAGTACTGCGGCATTATGACCAATCAGAAACCTGAATCATCAGTACCACATGATGTTTCAGAAATGGCTGCTATTTGCATACGAAAAATGCTCAAGTGTACTCACCTCCATCCATTTCAGCTAAAGTTTCCTGGGCGTCCCTATGAGCTCTGTAATTTGACCAACAGCACGGCTCTATCTGCTTCTCGTCTAAACCCCAAAATGCAAGCTCCTCCTCGAAAAGGGGCCCGCATACATCTGTAGGCGCGTGCAGTTTGCCCGTTCGATAATAGTTTAATATCATATTGAAAACCCCAGGGTGCCTATCGAAGAAATATTCGCCAGTGTGGGGGTCAAAATCCGGGTTATGGCCATGGGTGTTGGTGAGCCAGGACAGTCGAGTATCCGGTATGTTTTTCAAGGTTGATTTATAAGTCTCATAACGTATGCCACCAACATTGATGATAATCCGGTTTTCGTTCCGTCTAGAAGCACTGCCCGAGACACGGGGCAAAATCGAAGTCTTTGGGGCAATAAGGGATCGACGAGTGAAATCGATGTCTACCCCAGAAGTTTTCATAATTACTGAATACTGTTTACAGTTTTATACAATGAACCTTTTATATCCTTTGTCAGTGAAGCAATAACTGTTTTGCGCCCCAAGCAACACTGATTGCCATTAATTTCTATTTGTATAAATGCGCTGATTGGCAACATGGATGCTTTTTTTTTTTTTCGTGGAATAACGCTGTACTCTTTATCAAACAACAAAAAGGTTAGACTGGTCCAAATTGAAAGCAGTTGCAGACAGCGGTTTCAATATTGCACAATTAGGAAATAATGTCTTAGAAAAGACAGAAAGCATGGTGGGGAAAGGTAAAAATGCTGGTTATGAAAAACTTATATTATAGCCTATTTTATGTGTCTATTTTTAGAAATGTTATGGGTTAAAAAAATGACGTCATTTCAGCTGGGGGGGGGGGAGAATTATTTCCCCGTCAGAGTGAATATTTTCCTCCTGCCGAAAATCTGGTTAATTAACTTGAGATCACTCGTTTTAAAAGTGGCATTCTTTCACGCAATAATCCGAGGAAATATAATATAATTTGTTTCATCAAATTGTGGTTAATATGGGGAAATATTTGCCTCAAAAAGGAAAGGTCCGCGAAAATAACGGGTGCCTTATGGAACCTTTCCCTTTTTTCGGCAAATATTTCCCCATATTAACCACAAGCTGATGAAATAAACTCTATTTCTTCTTCAAGGTTGCCAAAACCCAGGATTGTATGATAATGAATCTACTATAACTGGTTTGCGACACGTGACAAGAGACATTCTGATATTTGCGTAAAGTGTCGTCTTGGACCAGCCTATGAACTCTGCGCAGCCTAATCCGAATCGACACTTTCCGTTTCTATGCAATTTTCTGTTTTGCGTAAATAAACTGTTGAACAAAATCTAATGTCGTAAAGTGCTGTCTCAGATAAGTTCGCGTTGTTTAACCCTTTCCCAAACGATCCCTGGTTTGTACGGGTCTGGAATAGTAGCCTTTTGAAAACATTGTGGGAAAAGGAGAAAATGCTGGTAACCAGCATTTTCTCCTTTTTCACAATGTTTTCTACCCTATCATAGACAGAAATCATCTTTTCAGCAAGAGTTGATTTGTCGTCTGCAAATGCTTTCAATTTGGTCTAGTCCTAAAGTTCATCGTTGTGGTAAGGGTTAAGGGTCGTAAAAACCAGGGATTGTTTGGAAAAGGGTTAAATTCTTTTGTTTCATAAATAGTTAAATCATATACGAGATCGATACGCTGTGCAATGAGCTAATCGTCTTTGCAGAAACATACTTGAACATACGGAATACTTACCAAAAGCAAAAGTCTTGAATACCGGTCAGCCTGCACGAATTGCGCAGACTGACCGGTGGTCAAAACTTTTGCTGGTGTATTAAATCACCTTTTTACTCAGCATAGCTCAATTGTTACATTTTTTTTTTTCCTTTAACTCATTCCAAATGACAATATTTTAGGCTTGTCCAAATCCAAAGCATTTGCAGCCGACAAAATAAAAGTGACTGAAAATTTGAAATTTGTTTTGTAAAGGGTAGAAAACATTGTGGGAGAAGGAGAAAATGCTGATTACCAGCATTTTCTCTTTTTCCCACAATGTTTTAAAAAGGCGTCTTTCTCAGGGGCTTCAAAAGTAGGGATTGTGTGGTAAAAAGGTTAAGATTCAAGTCTACACGTCGATGTTCTTTTTTTCTTTAAGAATCAAGTCTACCCTTCGATATCTAACTAACTCATGTGTCCCAATTTAGAGGCCTTAACTATTTTTAAAAGATTTAGTTCATATTTAATAAAGGAAATGGAGGTATATGTAATTCGAAATATATTTTAAATAATTTCTATAAGACCAGCAACATCCAAAAAGGGGCATTCGGACATTTGCGTAAAGTGTCGTCTCGGATCAGCCTGCGCCGTCCGCGCAGGCTAATCCGAAACGACACTTTCCGTTTAATGTAATTTTCTGTTTTACGCAAGTCTACTGTAGCACAAAATCCAATGCAGTCGTAAAGTGCAGTCTCGGATTAGCCTGCGAGGTCCACGCAGGCTGATCCGAGACGAACTTTACACTGATGTCCGAATGCCGTTTTTCGGGTGTTGAAAGCCATATCTTTCACTCCGGCACCATACACTTTAATTCATATCGTATCCGCCCTTATTGAACTATCAATAAAAACTGAAATTGTAAATAACAAATCCATCTTACAAACGCAATTAACAACTCCTAAAAAAGTCATTAATACATTTTTCCAGACTGTTGCACAGTTATTCCCGCCCCACAGTCATTCAAAGATGAAATAAAATCCATCCAATCGAGACACCTCTTTCGAATAAATAACATTAAGTAAATAAAAGAAAAATAAACCAATTCTGAATAGAATCTTACAAAAAAAATAGAATACAGAAAAAAAAAATAATCAAATGAAATAAATCTCGGAAACTAGCTTTAATTTCCAATGTATTCCTCTCACTAAATATTTCCACCTTTCACCAGCGTTTTCTAATACCAAGCAATGCACGAAAGCTGATCGTCCGCGATACTTTATAGTAGTGTTACATACTGACGTTTTCTGTACCATTTTCATTCAGCTGTATAGAAAGTTTTTGTGTGTGTGTCCAGTTATTACAGAGTTACCTGTTTTTTACCACCAAGTTTTATACTTTTTTGTTTCTTTTTTTTTTTTAAAGTGTGGTAATTAACCCAGTACCACACAATCTCTACTTTTGACGCCCCTGTGGAAGAAGCCTTTAGAAAACATTGTGGGAAAAGGAGAAAATGCTGGTAACCAGCATTTTCTCCTTTTCCCACAATGTTTTCTACCCTTCACAAAACAAATTTCAAATTTTCAGTTTTTTCTATTTTGTCGTCTGCAAATGCTTTCCATTTGGACAAGGCTGTAATATTGTTGTTTGGTAACGATCTAAAGTGATTGTTCCTTAATTACTCCTATGGCGTCTGTACTTTGTTGAAAGTCTCCCTCTCTTTTCAGTCAATTTCATTTTCCATGACTCTACACTAAGCGAAAAAAAATAATCAGACTGGTCTAAATTCAAAGTATTTGCAGACGACAAAATAAATTTGACTCCAAAACAAGAAAAGAAAGAGTAGAAAACAAAGTTGCAGGTAAATTTGAAAACGCTGGTTACCACCATTTTCTGCTTTTCCAACAATATTTTCAAAACCCATCTTCTTCAGGGTCGTTAAAATACAGGATTGAATGGTAAAGGCTTTGACTTATCCTTAGTTCGCCTAGCCAACCGTATCTTACATCAAGTTGATTTAGTTTAGTACAAAATTAATTTTCAACTAAAGAATCAACGATTTTCAATTTGTTTTCACCGAACCCTCCCCTTCCCCCCCACCCCCCACGAAAAAAAAAACACAAACACACACACACAAATTGTAATCTGCTAGTGAAAAGCATTCTTTGGCACCTCTTGGCCATCAGGATACTAAATCTGAACTTATGAAAAAACAATCTACAAGGCGGGGAAGGATTGTAGGGAGTTATAGACACTGTTACATAAATCATTTAAATGACTTTTATATCGTTGGTTTACTTCGAAAACCTCGTAACTACAGCTTGTAACAAGCTGTAGTTACGATGTTTTCGAAGTAAACCGAAGGTATCTGGTTTGTTCGCTGGTTTTGGTCACGACTTTTGATCAACACAGTTGGTAGTGTGATCGTCCTTTCGACGAAAGCACCGCTATGAGCTGCCTCGTATAACAAGCAAGCGTGTGGTTTATCATTTATGTAAATGTTCGGATTAAAAACAAGAAAAAAACAAGTACATTCAGTCATGTAATAGTTGTTTTGAGTCTGATTCACTTTTTTAAACTCATCTTTCAAGACCTCAATAAATGATGAACATTACTTCTGGGAGATTTTTTTTTTAACCCTTTCCCAAACAATCCCTGGTTTTTACGGGTCTGGAATAGTAGCCTTTTGAAAACATCGTTGGAAAAGGAGAAAATGCTGGTAACCAGCATTTTCTCCTGTTTCCACAATGTTTTCTACCCTATCATAGACAGAAATCATCTTTTTAGCAAGAGTTGAATTGTTGACTGCAAATGCTTTCAATTTGGTCTAGTCCAAAAGTTTGTTGTTTGGGAAAGGGTCAAACATGGTAATGGTTTTGGGAAGAATGTAACAGCAACGATGCATACCTAAAACATGATTAACCCTCATCCTGCAGTGTGAATTAAACGATACCTTAAAGTGAAAATTAGAAATTCAAGGGTTGTAATTTCACAGTTATTTTTTATGGAAGAAATATCTCCTTCTCGGACAGTGTAGATCAAAGATCAGACTGCACGTTTTGTGCAGTCTGATCTTGATCTACACTGTCCGCAAAATGTCAGTGAGACGCCATCAGCAGCCAAAGGGTTAAAAGATCTGATCAATTAAAAGCGAAGAAATTAAATAGATGCATGATCAAGTGTTTCAGCTGTTCAGATCTTCACCTGTTACCTTATGAAACAATTTTGCAGTAGACGATTTGCATATAAATCTAAATACAATATAGAATTGATAGATCTACCTTTACATAAATATGGATTGGATGATGGATCTACTCTTCGTGAAAAATGGATTAGATAGATCTAGCTCCCTGTGAAATATGAATTGAATAGATCAAGCTCCCTGTGAAATATAGATTGAATGGATCTAGCTCCCTGTATATGGACTGGATAGATCTACCTCTACGTAAAATATGGATTGAATGGATCTAGCTCCCTGTGAAATATGAATTGAAAGGATATAGCTCCCTGTGAAATATGAATTGAATGGATCTAGCTCCATGTATATGGACTGGATAGATCTACCTCCGCATAAGATATAGACTGGATAGATCTACCTCTACGTAAAATATGGATTGAATAGATCTAGCTCCCTGTGAAATTTGGATTGAATGGATCTAGCTCCACGTACATGGACTGGATAGATCTACCTCCACATAAGATATGGACTGGATAGATCTACCTCTACGTAAAATATGGATTGAATGTATCTAGCTCCCGGTGAAATATGAATTGAATGGATCTAGCTCCCTGTGAAATATGGATTGAAAGGATATAGCTCCCTTTGAAATATGGATTGGATGGATCTTGCTCCACGTATATGGACTGGATAGATCTACCTCTACGTAAAATATGGATTGAATGTATCTAGCTCCCGGTGAAATATGAACTGAATGGATCTAGCTCACTGTGAAATATGGATTGAATGGATTTAGCTCCCTGTGAAATATGGATTGGGTGGATCTAGTTGCCTGTAAAATATGGATTGAATTGATCTAGCTCCACGTATATGGACTGGATAGATCTACCTCAACGTAAAATATGAAAAAAAAAATCATTGTGGGTCTACTCTTTACCACAAGGCACTTCTATAGACTGGTCCAAACAAAAAGCATCCTATGAAACAAATTGTATATGGTTCAAATGATTTGATTTTATTTCAGAAAGGTTAGAAAACGTTGTTGGCAAAAGGAGAATTCTCCTCTCTCTTCTTCCAAAACATTTTATGAAAAAGACCCCCCTCTCCATGCAGCGTGAAAACTCGAGATTGTATGGTAAAGAGCTAAAGTTTGATCTGATACATGAAGAAGTTTCAAGACATTTTAGGAGAAAGAAAAACTATAAACTATTCGCTCCGACCAAAGTTATCCTTTAAGGTAAGACCTGTGTAATGCACTTCCGGTGAAAATCCTAATTGGTCGATTAATAAGTATAAATAAGGATTTATGCAGAAATAATATTTTTGCACATTTCTAACAGATCAGAAATTCCGTTTATGTCTATCTTGCAATTGTTTTTTGATACTTTTGTTAGTTTTCTGAAAAGGAAGGTAATTATTATCTCTTTATGAATTGAGAATATAGTGGTTTTAGATTTATGAATGATAATTCAAAGAGGGAAAAAATGGAAAAAATGAAAGGGTGAAAGTAGTTCAATAATACTCATTCTTAATTATAGCTAATTTTGCAGGATGATATTTTAGTGGAAATGGCCGTTTTCCATTACACAAGTCTTACCTTAATCACAATAAGATAAAATTCTGAAGGATAAAAAAAAACGTCTATAGGTGGTTATGTGTAAATAAGTCTCCGGTTACCTCAGAATCTCGCTGACTCAGTTGAAGTATCATTTGCCATCATTTTATACCCTCAACATTTTAGAGTGTGATAGTTTTTTTTTTCATTTAATCGAAGAAATCCTCATCATTATCATACCATTGTTTATAAAAAAGGGAAAAGAGTCAATTTACGGGATAAGAAAAAAATGCAGCTACTTTAAAACTTTCGGTTTTGTGACATTTCTTGTTACATCACCTCGTATTTCCGGTGGAGTTAGGGGACGTAAGCTGTAGTGTTACACCTGCAAAACTGTATTTACATGTTTCCTTCAGATCTAGTGGTACGGTGTAATTTAGCGAAAAGAGGCAAACAGACAATTAGACCAAAAAAAAGCACCAAATACAAATATACGACCCCAAAAAGTTCAGAAACTTAAAGAAATTTGCCCAGATATCCAACGTGCAAAAAAAAAAAATTTAATGTTTGAGATAGCCTGCATGATTTAGAACTAGGCGAAGGAAATTAATGAAAGATTGTAAATGCATTTTATTCCAAAGGACTGTAAGCTGTCAAATGCAAGATCCAAGGGCACCTTTTTTTACATACAGAATGATACTCTCAGGGCATTATTTGACTGCACGAATGTAAAGACAGATTTTATCAGTTTAGAAAGAAAATCGTAAATTAATTCGTTAATTTTAGAGTTTGCCAAACCATAAACATCTACTTTTGTACTTGAAATAAGTAAAAAATCTTTGATTTATTTTTTCTTAATGAAAAACGAAGCTGTTGAAAGGAAACGTGCTGATAAGAAATGCATTCGTTTGTTTAGGGAAACAACGGACCGGTTCGAGAGAGATTAATATAAGTTGTAAGAACTTGTTTCTCAATCGATGTAAAATAAATATGTTTAAACTAAACTAAACCGGTTCTTATAAATTTTGCCTGACACATCGAAACTTGTGCATACGGCTGAAATTACAATCGATAACATTTCGAAAATCACTTTTTCCTTTCATAAGTTCAGACTTTACTTTGACAAAAATGAGGTAATAATTATGGAAACGGGAAACCCTCTTGTTACAGACCTTGGACCGTGAAAGGAGACCTCGATATGGAGTGATCAAGCCTTTACCAACAAAGTGAGAAAATTTTAGACTAAAAAAATTCAAACATTAAACATTATGTAGTTGCAAAATTAAATGTGGCTGAAATCATTGAAGCAGTCTTTGACAGGCTAGAAAGCATTGTGGGAAAAGGAGAAAATGCTGGTTACCAGCATTTTCTCCTTTTCTCACAATGTTTTCAAAAGTTTTCTAAAGGTCTTTAAAAGTCGACATTGTTTGGTAAAGGGTTAATTAAAACATAATTACCGTCTTGATCTATGCCAGGAGAACTGTATCCCTATCATTACTCTACTAGATTTAAACGAACTATGCTCTGCAGAAAAAAGGCTTAATACATCTGTAAAAAGTATCCGGACAGGCTGATCGGTATCGAAGCTTTTTGTCTCTGGAACATAAGCTGCATACACAAGAAACATTCATTATCTCCCGCTAGATGGCATTCTACAAATACATAGAAGATTTTTGGTGAAAGATCGAAATTTATTCCATCGAGTGGACACCATCGGTAGTATTTTCACGAATGGCCCAGCCACGAATCAAAATACTACCGATGGTGTGTTCAAGAGATGAAATAAATTTCATTCTTTCACCGTAAAAAAAAAGACTATTCACGCATTTAACCCTTTCTGGGAGAAGCTTTATCAAAATAAAGTACAGTTCTTTTTCGTTGTTCCCCATGGCGTACCCCTCCCGCATAGCAACGCATTACAATATTAC
The DNA here is from genome assembly GCA_943736015.1 of Tridacna crocea. Taxonomy (NCBI): domain Eukaryota; kingdom Metazoa; phylum Mollusca; class Bivalvia; order Cardiida; family Cardiidae; genus Tridacna; species Tridacna crocea. The sequence goes on along the minus strand of OX031067.1, from coordinate 47,662,301 downwards.
GTCAAGCGCGAGAAATGTAAGGTATAAATGACGTCATATTTACAACTGGTTGTGAGGCACGCCCAATTAACCTAGGTAACAAGAACATGAAAATCGGTATTTTCATTGGTGGTACCAGGGTAAGATCGAAAAAATATTTTCACTGCTATTTCTCGATATCCTACCGGAAAGCATGAAATAAACATCTATCTAATATGGGCATACTGGGTACATAAGCGGGTTTTTTTTTCAAAACGCTAACCGTTAATTTGAATTTAAAAATAAAATAAACGTTTACTCAGTAAAACGTTACCTGGTGCGATTTGTTTAGTTGTGGTCAGCTATCAGGTAACCTATGCACCGGCCATTTATTAAAACAGTCCCTACAGGCTTGGGTTTAGCTTCTGTACAAACCCTACTGTTCCCAAGTATCGGCGATTGGGTTTGCGTCATATAAAGCAGGTCGAATCTTCCAAGAATATGATATGCGCAGACACCGAAGAAACCATTCTCTGCCATAATTCAGAGGGTTTTGTACTCTTTCAAGTTTATTTTTCCATATTCATTTTGGCATATTCCTTTTTTTTTTCCTCGTATTTATTTAAATTTAGTTTAGAAATATATGACGATATATAATATGTACATGTATATGTAAATAACTCTATGGTGCAATCACGACATGTCTAATTCTAACGTGAATCCAGTATTTTAAGAACTTAGTAATTAAATATTGTAAGGAACGACCAGCGCATTTTCTGGCACGGATGAACAAGTTATGTGATTATAGGAATGGATGCCTCGATATGAAGGATACGCCTCCAATTCACTTCGACCTTAATGAAAATGATGTCGACACGGAAATTTCGCACACTGTTCAATACGTCCTATTGTTGCAGATAAAGACATTGGAACCTCCACCGGGATATCAAAAACTCGCTAATCTCGTTTTAGGTTGCATTTCCCGGCTTTTATGTGATTACCTCTAGAGAGAGTTCAGAGCTTTCAAATCTAACGTGGGAGAAACTGTTGGAGTGCTCTTTTTGTTTGCATACATGCACAGTTTTGAGATCATCGGTTGGTTGAACATTGACAAATGATCGTCGAAATTTTGGCATTTTTATTTTTTAGGAGAATTAGTATTTAACATGTTGATGTTATTTAATACTATTTAATCTTCAAATGCGGGGTGAAGAGAAAATGAAACTTATACTAATTCTGGAAACAAAAATACCGACATGGGGACTCATTGGCCAAGACTTTTATCTTTACGGCCAGTTTCTTAAACCAATAGGCCAGTCATTTAAAATGTCTGTATAACTTGATGTTATTGTTATATTAGCCGTGATCTGTCACGCTTGTTCGCGGACTCCTCTGACATGAGTCGATACTTTTTGTGCTTTTCTGCATTTCGTTTATCTTTGTCGCGCAACAACTACTGACGACAAATTTATTTCGGCTATACCGATGAGTCTGCTCTCTGAAGGAGCCCGGAGCATTGTTGGAAGGGGAAGGGGCCGGGATATTGTGCTTACTCTCTACTTTCCCTGTTTTCTTTCCTTTTTTCGTTCTCATGTCTTCTCACGGCATTTGGTAATTTAAACTCTTTTTTGAGATGACACGTTAGATGTGCAGTGTGAATGTGTATGGTAAGAAATGCTTGTGTATGCATTATTAGTTGAGAACAAAATCTTGAATCTGGGTATTTTCTCGAAGTCAGAAAAAAAATGTCGACGTGTCTCTTGTCAATCCTGGGGAAAGAAAGACAAACAAAGCTGCTTCGCTATATCAGATTGGAGACAAGAAAATATTTAGAAACACTGCCTGGTTTCTCTTAAATAGTTATGACATCGAGAATGCTGGATTTATTTAACAGGTGCATGTGATGCCAATAGATACTCCGGATATGCGTCTTGTGAAACAATTCCTTGCCAACTGTTTCTTGTGGGTGTAATCGAGGGTTTCATCGCGCTGTTTTTGTTCGTGCCATATATAAACGCCGCTTAGAAGAAAACACTTGCCAGTTAATCTTTCATGAGCCCTTGTGTTGTTGATCTGTTATGGGACTCGAATACGGAATGGCCCGCAACACACAAAAAGGGACATTCGTTTGCGTAAAGTCCGCGCAGGCTAATCCGAGACGGCACTTTACGACTACATTAGATTTTGTGTTACAGTAGACTTGCTCAAAACAGAAAACTACATAAAAACGGAAAATGTCGTTTCGCGTTTCGGATTAGTCTGTGCGGACTGCGCAGGCTGATCCGAGATGACACTTTACGCAAATGTCCGAATGCCCCTTTTTCATATGTTGAAGACTATATCTAACTATTCAAGAGATAACATGCCTAAATGCATTCTGAGCAAAATAAAGGAGAGTGAAGTAGAATTTGCAGTTCAATATATACAGAATATTATACTGTGGTAAGTTTTCTGGTGCTTGTTTTTATTCGAACAGCCAGCGATAATTTGATATCGCGCGAGACCGAAGGTCCAGCAGATGTCAGCATTTTCTTTTGCAGCAAGAAGCAACAACAAGTATCAGGAAATTCACTACCGCATAATATTCCTTTTATTATATACCTACCATTTTCAAAGACAAAAACAAATGCAATTATTGACATTTTAAACAAAATGAGACAGTTTATGGGATTAAGGGTATTATTAGTATTTTTGTCATACTTAATCTGGTTGCGACGCTTGTACTCGAGCCGGAAAATTTTCTGGTGTATATAATATACACATTTTCACGATTTAATTCTGTACTAGATTTAAACTTTTTAAAATCGACCATATCGAATGCATCTATAGATGAATTGTGGATCAAATTGTGGATATCTTTCCGAAAAAGCAGTCATTGTAAAATGCAAAAGAAGCTAAAGGTGGTTACTACAAGCTAGCTACTTGTTTCCTATTTTTTTAAAGATGGCTTCTCATAGTTAGCTATCGGCATTTAATCATGAACCATACTCTGTGATAAAAGAAGCTACAGGTGGTTCTTTTAAAAGTTGGCTTCTCATAGCTAGTTACCGGCTACCAATCATGAGCCATTCTCTGTGAAAAAGGGAGCTCAATGCAGGTAAGTCCATGCGGATTGCGCAGGCTGACCTGAGTCGAAACGTTTTTCTAATGGCCAATTTCCTACGTGCCAAAGGACGTACATGCCATGTACGTCATGATTCATTATGTTTTTAGACAAACTAAATGCATTAAAATGTGTCAATCCCCCTTTTGCCACTCCATTTACATGTTTTACACGAGTAGCTGATTTTTCTTGAATCAAAAAACTAGGTGGAAAAAGGAGCTGGGTACTTTTTGCCAACTTTACCCGTCTAAAACGTACCGATGCTCGGAAAGGACAGGCGAAATTTTGGCGCCTGTGAGAGAATTAAAGTGCACCGAATCGACAAAACACCGGTTAGACAGAGTTTCCGATTCTGTACACGAAAAACTGTTAAAAGTGTGATTAATCATTCCTAACGATCCATCGAAATTTTGGCAAGAATTTCTAGATTCGTAAACTTTCATTGACAACAAAAGCCCCGGAAATGCAAATCACGGAAATAAAAAAAAAAAAACAGTGGCGAAGAAAAGATCTTTTACTGTGGTAGAACTGTGAGCCAAACTCGCGTCATCAAGTTTTCGAAAACTTGGCTTGAGTTACAGCAAGACCTGATAAATTGAATATTTAAATAGGTGAACAGCAACAAGGGTACATTTGTAAGAAAAGGGCCATGTTCTATGGCTTAACCCTTTTCCAAACAACAAATTTTGGACTCTTCCAAACCAAAAGAGTTTGCCGACGACAATTTTAGATTTTGGGAAAATGGCAGTAAGTTCTCAAAAAGGGTTGAAAACATTGTGGGAAAAGGAGAAATTGCTCGTTACGAGCAGTTTCTCCTTTTCCCCACAGTGTTTTCAAAAGGCTTTTAGGGCAGACACGTAAAAACCAGGGCTTGTTTGGGAATGGATTAACGCATATTCAAAAAGTATCGACTCATGTCGAAAAGTAAAAAAAAGTTTCGACTTAGGTCAGCTTACGCTTACTCCGCGGGCTGACCTAAGTCGAAACTTTTTGACTGTTATTTTTGCGAAATTTCTACATGTCAACAGACCATTCTATCTCATAATTTAGTCAGTTTTATTTAGACAAGATTGGCCAATAGTTTTATTTAGACAAGATTGGCCAATATTATGCGATGTGTTTTTTACCATAATCCATAAAGAAGTTTCATATCCCCCTTTCTTCCTTTCTAAGACGCTTTTGACATCATCACTTCGTGCTTCTCGACAAAATTTGGATTTTTGAAAGCTACTTGGGGAAAGCGGCAATCGTTTGTGAATGCTTCTTTTTTCCACCAAGATTTTTTTTTATCAAGGATGAGAAAAAAACGTAAATAATTTTCTTTTGCGTTCGATTTAATGTTTCGCCTCATTTATGGCAAGGTTTTAGCAAGTCTAAAGCAGCCTGTAAATGTTTACGAGCAATTTGTCTTTTTGAAACAATATTATGTCGATGTTTTCATGTATTCAATCCCCAATAGCAAATGGATGTTTCCTCAAAACTATTGGTTTTACATCCTTCCGCACAATTTTTAAAACAGCGATTACGTAACCGCTGTTTTGATAATATTGGTTTCAATGTTTCGATTTTTTCGGTGCGCCTTTTTAAAAAGCACCCCCTGGCGACGAAAAATCACTCAGTTTTTCAAATCCAGTTTTACTCAGTGTGTGTTAGTTTTGTTTTATGATCAAGGCACCTTATCAGATATTTTGATTATCTGTATAAACTAAAAGCTATCATTGGAAAACGATGCAAGTACATGGATGTATATTCAGGATCTCCAACGAATCGCATGTGATTACATCTGACAAAGTAGCTGTTTCTGCATGTAGAGAAACTCAGTTACCTTTGTAGGGGAAAATTACCCGTGACAAGCAGTGTGTTCACTTGTACACAGACCACATGTTAACAACCTCTGTTATTGATTTATAGCCCTAGTTTTATGAAGAGGTGGTTATTAGAAGAACAAATAAAGAGTGGACCTATGAAAAGAGAGAGAGAGAAAAATAGTTAAAGGTTTTCGATAAATAGAAAACAGCCTAATTACCACCTAGAAAAAAAAATAGATTATGTTTTCGCTCGCTCTCTCTCTCTCTCTCTCTCTCTCTCTCTCTCTCAATCATTCAGGCAAAGTTCAAAGATAAACTTAAAACGACAACACAAAAGAAAACACTCGTTTCAACCGCACTCTTCTGCTCATTTGAACACATAGCCAGCATAACTTTATGAATAACTGTATGAAAAGCTCTTCTACATCATCTAAAATGAGCCATTCTCTGGCAAAATGGGTTTAATGTACCTATGTGATACAATATACACAACAAGTCATCACATAATTATGGATTCATGCATCCATGTATCTATTTTGTCTAACAAACCCACGGATCTGAACATAGTAACAGTCCTTTGATATACAGACATTTCTCAAACATCAAAAAGTTTCGACTCACGTCAGCCTGCGCGGACTGCGCAGGCTGACGTGAGTCGATACTTTTTGCAGATGCGTTGAGTTCCCTTTTCCATGGCTCAAATATTTATGACCTCTAACACAAACAAGTCTATGTAAGCCACTCAAAAGTAGTTACTCTAGAGTGCCAAATCATAGACAATACTTGCTAACCTGGAGTAAGAAGTGTGTGGCATAAACAACACACCAAAAGATTGATGGGTCATCAATGTGCTGGATGGTACCTACTTCATACGTTTAATTATATACGATGTACATACACACTTTGTTTTCTGTTCTTTTTTTTTTTAGCTGCCCCGCATAAAGAATAGCTTAATCGAAACTTCAGATAGAAAAAAAAACTTACTTCCCTTTTCATCTTAGTATGTCTGTAAACTAGACAGGGGGAGGCAAAGAAATTTGTATTTTTGTCGCCAATTAACGTTATTGTTTAAGGTGGTACCATTATAATGGAAAACAGCAATTTCCACTATAAAATTATCCTAAAAAAGTTGCTAACGTCGGATTGAAAATGATTATTGTATTACTTTGAACGAGCCACTTTTTCCCATTTTTTCCTTTTAAGAATTATCATTTATAAATCTAGGGCCACTCTATTCTCATTACAAAAGGAGATGATAATTACCTCCCTTTTCTGAAAAATTACAAAATATCAGCAAATAATTTCAAGATAGACAACAAAGGAATTTCTGGTCGGTTAGAAATGTGCAAAAATATTATATCGGTATAAATCCTTACCTATGAACTTATAAGAAATTTAATCCCATGTTGAGCTAGAAGGGTTAGGAGGAACCTTAATTATTTGTCCACAGGAATGAAGCTTATAAATACACTCGTTGTACCAGAATAGAATGCTTCTAGGTCGTGGTTCTCAAAAGTAGTTCTACTCAGTTTTACTGGAATTGATGGCATAGAAAGGTTTGATGTTATTTTTTTTTTGAGAAAGTTGCTATTTTTTGCTATTTCATTGACAATTATTAAATGTCTTTCACGTCATCGATAAATATGGTCTGTGATATAGGCCTAGTTCCTGAGGTTACAAAATCCTCTCTTAGTTCTGGAAAGAGGAGCAGATGGTCAAAGGGTGTGGTATTCACTCTATTTAAATATACAAAATATTTACCGGTGTTACACTCGTTAAGCCCACCGGATTACGGGACACCATTCTTTATTATATAAATAGTACCAAAAGCTGTTGACGAACTCAGTATGGATGATAATGGTTTTGTTACCAGTGTGGCTTCCATTGGTGTTGTAAAGTATTATCTATGAACACATTTATGTTTGCTCGCATACTTATGACACCACTATTTACACTGTGAAGTATATCATGGCAAATTAATGTAATAAAGAAAGCTCCTTTTCTTGTTCTATATGGATTTTTTTTTTTTTTCATATACACGTTACCCTATTACCCGATGCTGCCTTTTAACAAGATGAAAAAGGGTAAGGAAAAAGAGGCAATTCCTCGAGCGATTACTTTTCATTATCTTACTTCAAATTCATCTACAAAAGAAATTAAATTTTCATATTCCGGTAGTTCTATCGTTGTCTATGTTCGTTTTTTCTATAGACATGTGTGACCCGTCATGTAAACAGGTACCTTCTAGGATCTGCGAAAAGTGTCCGCTATCCGCTATCCGCGCAGTCTGACCAGGGTCGACACTTTTCGCTTTTATGATATCTTCTGTATGAAAAGTGGCCATTCTACCTTGTCATACAAACATTTTTGAATTATCAACTTAAATTGACCTGCACTATCGTTGATCTGTTTTCATCTAGTTGGTGTAGACCTTCGAAATTCCTATTAAGTCCCTTTCCATGTAACGAGTCACCTACAAGTATCTTGTTCGGTATGATTCAGATGAATTAAACTACCAAGAGTGAATTACGACTGTAAAAAAAAATTCACTACTATTGTTGTTGGGGTTTTTTTGCCATTTCAGTGCCAAATTTGTGTCATTTACTACTCAGTAACTGGCACAGTCTAAAGCATAGAGTATGTCTGTAGGTATAAAAATAAACACGAACTGGAACTAATCTATTTTACATGACGTGCTTATTCCTTACCCCATTACCACACAATCCCTACTTTTGACGACCCTGAGAAAGAAGCCTTTAGAAAACATTGTCGGAAAAGGAGAAAATGCTGGTAACCAGCATTTTCTCCTTTTCCCACAATGTTTTCTACCCTTCACAAAATAAATTTCGAATTTTCAGTCGCTTTTATTTAGTTGTCCGCAAATGATTTCGATTTTGGACAAACCTAAAATTTTGTCGTTTGGTAATGAGTTAATCCTTAAATCCTTAGGCTGATGTGCTTGGTTTAAGGACTTTCTTCGGACGGTGTAGATCAAGATCAGACTACACGAAACGTGGCAATCTTAACTTGGATCTACACTGTCCGTGAAGAAGAAATGTTTTCTCCAAAAATATATTTGAAATGGCAACTTTTTGGTTTTTGCTACCGTATCGTCGATTTCTTTTTACTGCTTTTGCGGATTGAGAGTTAACTATCGCTATATATACGTCTATGAGTAAAAATCTATTTTGGAAATAATTTGGACCGGGATTGGACTGCACGTGTTGTAACTAGTCTGATCTTGACTTAACTCATTACCAAACGACAAAATTTTAGACTGGTCCAAATTGAAAGCATTTGCAGACAACAAATTAAGAGTGGCTGAAAATTTGAAATTTGTTATGTGAAGGGTAACCAGCATTTTCTCCTTTCCCCACAATGTTTTCATTCATTTGGTTTATGAGGATTAATAAGATGATTAAGAGGCTATTCACAAATATGCATGCAGGTATTTTGGACAGAGTACAATCAGATCAGACTGTACCGCACGTATTCCGATCTGAGATAAACAACGTCCGATACCAAGAGAAATTCTTTCCAAAGTAGCCACAAAAAAAGACGTAAATGATTCACCTTTTTGAGAGTAAATGAAATTAGCGCCTAATTGTTTAAATAAAAGATCTAAGGCTTGTAGAAATATTGGCTTGAGTCCTGGAATTAATGAGCTATCTCAATTACTTCTTGAAACAAACCTATAGCTCTTTCCAGAAACAATTGCTGGTTTTTACGGGTCAGGAATAGAAACCGTTTGACAACATTGTGGGAAAAGGAGAAAATGCTGGTAACCAGCATTTTCTCCTTTTCCCACAATGTTTTCTATTCTATCATATAGAAAAATCATCTTTTTAGCAAACTGTTAATTTGTCATCTGTAAAATGCTTTCAATTTGGTCTGGTCCAAAATTTACCGTTTTGGAAAGGGTTAAAGGACAACTTAGGGGGAAAACAAATAAACCCACAGTATCCGTGTAAAATCTACAATTTGATACGAATCAATGTTTGCTTCTTGATTATGCGTGAAAACACTAGGGCTCCTTATAATAAATTTGTTCATTACAAGCAGTTTCTCTTTTAGCAACAATGTTTTTAACAGTGATCTGCTGAAAGATGAGAAAGTCGTCGGTAGAAGGTAGCCCAATATCTTCACTCTTTACTTTATATAATGTCTAAATTAAACATGTTTGCTGACGATACATCAAATATTGCTACATGGCGATATGTGTTATTGATGGGATTTTAAAAAAAAACATTGTGGTAAAAGGAGAACATGCTGGTTATCAGCATTTTCTCCTTTTCCCACGATGTTTTCAATAGGCTTCTCTTTCTGGGTCATTAAAACTCAGGATTACTTGGTACAAGATTAATGATGCGGGATTTTACAAAGTTTAGACTATGTCTTTTATACTTATCATTTCCTCCGTCGGCCATCCGTGATTTCATGATTTTACGCCAAATTATGTTTATCTTTTCGGTAGATTACTTGTTACAACCTCGTTAGTCCTTTAGCACTCAATCCAGCACTTTGACCACCCCCGTCGAAGAAGACTTTTGCAAACATTGTGTGAAAAGGAGAAAATGCTGGTAACCAGCATTTTCTCCTTTTCACACAATGTTTTCTACTCTATCAAAGACAAATTGTATCATTTGAACCACCTTTGAATTATCGTCTACAATTGCTTGGAAATTGTACAAGCGTAAAATCTTGTCGTCTACAGAAGAGATCGGTTTCAAATATATAAACCAAAGTAGCCGTTCAGAAGTGATATTTGGGTGGTCTAGTGTTATGCCAAGATCATCGCTAGATATGTGAAGCAAAACATGTGAAGGCATCGCCCTTTGACGTGATATTTATCTCTTAAATATTATTGTGTCATGTATTCCCCTTGAACAGTATCTAAAAGCATTGGTGGTACTCATTAAAGCTCCGGCAAATTAAGAAAGAAAAAGCTATTTTTCATCGTTTATAACGCGAAAATATAAAGGATAACCTATCACAACATACATATAAATTATATAATCGGAGAAAACCCGAACGTGTCAGTTACTGCATTGGTTGCCATGATATACGTGTACAAAAATGCACGGAGAAGCCCGACGCTTTTAGTGACGCCATTGATCGAGACAACCTCCGTTATCGTTCGTGTGCATTTAGCCCTTCGAGAACGTCACGTGACAACGCTGTATCTCATTAGTGCAAGGACGAAGTACACAGGACAGTCTGCCTTTTGGTCGTGGTTCCATTGAGATAGTTTGGTATTTTTGTGAACTTCAAACTGTCTGACAATCTCAATCTTTGATTTCCCTGACATTACAAACATCCCTACGGGATCACCTTCACCAGTCGTCCGGCTGCTCTTTTCCTGGCGACCAATGAGCTTTTTCGAGTGTTCCACGCAGTCATTTCCAATGGGCTCCACAAAAGATAAGGCAATGAATTTTCTAGCCATTTCTCGTCAAGCACAACCACTAACTGACAAATGCTTGCTGTAGACAATAATACTCTACATGATCACATTTCCAAATTAAACAAGTAAAAGTAGACACAGTTCCTTTAACCCTTAACCAAACAATCCCTGGTTTTTACGACCCTGAGATGGAAGACATTTGTTGCTGCAATATAACTGAAGTAATGGTGAAAATGGCGTTAAAAACTAAACAAACAAATTAGCAAACAACATTAAGTTTTGGAAGATTTATGAGGAAAGAACTTTGTTGGGTCTGCCAGCGTTGATAAAAACAAATTACTCAAAAGTACAAAGGTAACATGACGAGGATTAACACACTGGGAGGAACATCATTTTTCATGTTTTCTACCCTTTTCAAGACAATCCCGATATTTATTGACCCTTACCCAAAAAGTCTTAAGGAAACATTGCGGGAAAACGGAAAAAAAGGGCTTAGTAAACTGTATTACCTCCCGTTCCCGCATTCATTGTTATCATTTTCGAAGTCAAATCTCATTTGAAGACAATTTGAATTTGTCTAATGCAAATTCTTTTCATTTGGATGAATCCAAAATTGTGTGGTAATGCAAAGGGTGAACAAACTTCCTCATGCAGAAAACATCTTTTTCCCTCCTTGCCGCTGGCGACTATATGGAAACATTGTAGTAAAAGGAGAAATTGCTCATACGAGCAATTTCTCCTTTTACAACAATGTTTTCATATTTATATATATATATATATATATATCTATGTATAAAAATCAGAAGTCATATGTACACAAGAAATAAATCTATTAATCATAAAAATTACGCGGGCTATTTTCAAAGAAGTAGGCTAAAAATTGGTTTCAGGATGTAACGAATTAAATGAGAACTTGTTTCCAGAAAATGGATGACGTAAAGGTCGAAAGAGGTCTGCTTTGAAGTGGAGGAGGTTGGAGAAAAAAATTAAAGTTATGACTAGGCTGATTAAGTTAAAGAAAGACGTAAATTGTCCGCTATAACATTGTTACATTAGCTTTACGAATCGGTATTTTAACTTAAGGTAAGACCTGTGTATTAGAAAACAGCTATTTCCACTAGAATATCATCCTGCAAAATTAGCTATAATTAAAAATGAGTCTTATTGAACTACTTTCAACGATTCATTTTTTCCATTTTTTCTTTCTTTGAATTATCATTTATAAATCTAAAACCACTATACTCTCAATTCAAAAAGAGATAATGATTACCTCCCTTTTCAGAAAACTAACAAAAGTATCAAAAAATATTTCAAGATAGACATCAACGGAATTTCTGATCCGCTGAAATGTGCAAAAATATTATTTTTGAATAAATCCTTATTTATCCTTATTTATCAGCCAATTAGAATGTTTGCCCCATGTTCACCGGAAGTGCATTACACAGGTCTTACCTTAAAACCAGCGAATAGTGCAGGCTGACCTGGGTTGAAAGTTTTCAAAGATACATCTAGTCCTCTTTCCACAAAGGATTGGTCCACTATATTAAAATGATGGGGTAAGCAAAAATGTAATGTGGAACAAAAAATACGTTTTAACCCATACTGCAAAATTTTAGACGTATCCAAGTTGAAAGCATTTGCAGACAACAATTTCATAGTGGCTCAAATGATACATTGTTTGTTTGATAGGATAGAAAACTTTGTGGGAAAAGGAGAAAATGCTGGTCACCAGCATTTTCTCCTTTTTCCACAATGTTTTCAAAAGGCCTCTTCCGTAGGGTCGTTAAAAGGCGCCATTGTATGGTAAAGGGTTAAAAAAAGATAGACAGCGTAAACTTACGAGCAAATCGGCAAAAAAAACCATGTTGACCTACAATTTTACCAGAGGGGCCCTAAGAATAAACATGTCTACATTTTCGACCAATAAGAAATACATATATATTCATTTGTTATCAGTATCAAAAAGTAGGTCAAAAACCGTAGAAATAGTAAACTCTGATTTTATCCTCTGTAGCTTTATTCGTTTCGTGACGTCTGATGCTAGGCTAGGCCGATGTAATCCAGAGAAATGACCCTCCCCTACAAAATGACCATGGTCATTATTCTACATAGAGAAATGACCCCAGAGGTCAGTTCACTACGTAGACAAATGACCCGGGTCATTATTCTACGTAGAGAAATTACCCATGGGTCATTTCTCTATGTAGATAAATGTCCCATGGGTCATTTTGTAGGGGAGGGTCATTTCTCTACGTAGAGAAATGACCTATGGGTCATTTTGTAGGGGAAGGTCATTCCTCTACGTAGGGAAATGGTCCATGGGTCATTTTGTAGGGGAGGGTCATTCCTCTACGTAGCGAAATGACCCATGGGTCATTTTGTTGGGGAGGGTCATTTCTTTGCATTCCACCGGCGCTTTTGACACTCTCAAGGTACTCCAATAACCATGATTTATTGTGTGCTTGGAAATTTCGGGCGACGAAATTTTAAATGTGGCTCTTGCTCTCGGATATATCTGTGAAGGGGTTAAAACCAATGTAAAATCAATATAGGAACAGGAAAAACATATCTGTTACCTTCATTTTTTTTTCAACTGCAATATTTACGGAAAGCTGTATTTCACAAGTTCATCAATACAAAAGCTTGTGTGGTGAAGGATTAAAAACCCAGAAATGCCAGTGGTTTACAAACAACGTATTGGTTCCTGCATTCGTGGTTTGTTCTGGTATTCGTCACATCAATTTTCGAGTACAGTTTGATTAGTTTATACTGACCGGCGAACTTTTCAACCCCGTCTGTTTGAGAGGTCTTCTTTCTTCTGGAAATATCTGTCTACGCATCAAAATTCGTAAAACTTAATTACTAATTAAATATGAAATAAGCCTAATAGATCTACCCACGTCACACCAAACTTGTTCTCACTCCGGCCCGAAATTTTTGCCGAAGGAACTTAAACGACATTCGGACGGAGTGGACATATCAGCAACTGTTTACGATCTGTTTAAGACAACTGTTTCTTTGAATTTCAAAATGAAATGGACGTTAACTCAATAAAACGCTACCTGCTGGTGCGATTCATTCAGCTATGGTCAACTAACCTATGCACCGGCCATTTTTAAAACAGTCCCTACAGGCTATGGTAATACATGTAGCTTGGGTAATAAGCCCTGCTTTTCGCAAGTATATGGGATTGGTGATGGGTCAAACAAGACAGATCGAATCTTCGAAATTAAAAAATGTAACAAACGTAGACAAAGTAGTAGGCCGAATGCACTTTTTAAGTTATACTTCTAAATGAAAGAAAAGTTGCTTCCCTTGAATATTGAAAAGTCAGTATCATTGAGACGATTGCTAAGTTTTGTCATTGTTGTTGTTGTTGTCGTCATAAAATCGTCTGCAAAAGCTGAAGATGTGCGGAGAGACTTGTGCACAAGTTGCCCTTATTGCATTTAACATTGTATTTGTGGTAAGATTGTAAGAATAAAGTGTTTGGTCGTCGTTAATCAGTTTCCATGCGTCAAGCTGATCGCTTTCTTTTTCAAGCAATGAATAGGGCCTATCGATCACGCGCCACTGTCACGAAAAGTCGCTTGGCGAAGTGCCTTTACAGATTAGTGACAGTGTGTTTGTCGGATTTTCCAATGCCTTGTAGCTTATTTGGTATTTTGCAATCTGCAATAAGACATCACAATGGAATGTGTGCTGATCCAAAAATAATTGAGCCATGCTCTGTGAAAAAGGGGCTCAACTCATTACAAACGACAAAGTTTTAGGTTTGTTGTAATTGAAAGTATTTGCAGACGACAAAATAAAAGTGACTGCAAATTTGTCAAAATTGTTTTGTGAATGTGAAAGACAGGTGGGTAAAGAAGAAAATGCTGGTTACCAGCATTTTCTCCTTTTCCTACAATGTTTTCTACCTTTTCCAATTCAAAATTCATTTTTTTAATTGCATTTATTTGATTAAAACATACGCAAAAAGTATCAAACCAAAACATTTTGCAGCGGTCAGTTTTCTGTTTGACCAAGACCCAGTGTGCCTCATGATTAAGTTGATTGTTTAGAAATATGGCCATTATGGCTGAAGACACGTGTGATTGCTTGCTTTGGTATCATGCATCCTGGACATACATTAACCCTTTACCAAACAATCCCGACTTTTAACAACACTGAGAAAGGAAGCCTTTTAAATCATTGTGGGAAAAGGAGAAAATGCTGGTAACCAGCATTTTCTCCTTTTCCCACAATGTTTTCTACCTTTTCCAATTCAAAATACAATTTTTTAATCACACTGAAAATTTTATTTTCTCGTCTGTAAATGCTTTCAATTTGGACTAGTCAAAGGTTTTTGTCATTCGGTTAAGAGTTAACTCATTACCACACGAGAAAATTTTGGACTGGTCCAAATTGAAAGCATTTGCAGACGACAAAATAAAGGTGACTGAAAAATAAAAAATTTTTCTGGGAAGGGTAGAAAACACTGTTGGGAAAGGAGAAAATGCTGGTTACAGCATTTTCTCCTTTTCCAACAGTGTTTTCAAAAGGCTTCTTTCTCAGGGGCGTCAAAAGTAGGGATTGTGTGGTAATGGGTTAACTCATTACCAAATGACAAAATTTTAGGTTTGTCCGAATCCAAAGCATTTACAGACGACAAAATAAAAGTGACTGAAAATTTGATTTTTTTTTTTTTTTTTTTTTTGAAGGGTAGAGAACATTGTGGGAAAAGGAGAAAATGCTGGTTACCAGCATTTTCTCCTTTTCCCACAATGTTTTCTACAGGCTCCTTTCTCAGGGGCGTCAAAAGTAGGGATTGTGTGGTAATGGGTTAAGCCCTGTTTTGCCAGATATGGCTCATTATAGCTTCTTTGTGCATGGATAAATAACAAGTTGATTGAAATTTTATTTGCTAGCTTTCAGGCTATGGTGTGTTAGCTGTTGGGTTATTTATCCGATTTCAAGAGATGTCACTTGACGAGTTCATTGGTTCATCATTGATCACTATCACCACATACATATTGATGGTTGCAGGAGGAGTCATTATGATGGTCTCCATGGCTGGATTTATTGGAGCTGTGAGGAAAAGTAAAAAATGGCTACTTGTGGTAAAGAAAAACTTTAGTTGACATATTGAATTGGTGGCTATTTACCACAGACAAGTATGGCTTCAATTACAGGACTGGTCATTTGAAATATAGAAAAAGAATGTGGGAAAAGGAGAAAATGCTGGTTACCAGCAGTTCTTCGTTTTTCCAAACCGTGTTCCAGAGTCTGCCTTCTCAGGGTAGTCATAGCTTGGTTATAGTTGGTATGGGTTAATTGAACTTTTAACTGAATTGTTTTAAGTCCAAGGCTTTATTGAATTTGTGTGTAAATTGATGGAAGGGGCCAGGACTCAAAACTACAAATTGCACATAAATTCAGGAACTGAGTTCCAATGATGAAGATATATTCAGAAACAAGCATGAAATTTCATAATGTCCAATTCAAAAAATTCCCAATTACATTAAAAAAGTTCAAATACTGAGAGCATTGCCAGTTTTTTTTTTCTAAAACAGGTATGGCTTTTTAACCCATTACCACACAATCCTTACTTTGACGACCCTTATAAATAAGTCTGTAGAAAACATTGTGGGAAAAGGAGAAAATGCTGGTTACCAGCATTTTCTCCTTTCCCCACAATGTTTTCATCCTTCACAAAACTAATTTCAAATTTTCAGTCACTTTTATTTTGTCGTCTGCAAATTCTTTCGATTTGGACAAAATTTTGTCATTTGGTAATGAGTTAATACGATTTGAAATCTTGAAAAGCAAAGCAGCGAGGAGAGTGATTGCTTGTGCATACTTTTTCCCCCAAATTTATAGTAATTTAATTTAAAAAGTATATTATTCTTTTTGCGTGCTTTTGATCCTGTCAGAGTGGTTATCAGTCTTTCACCTACATATCTATAGGTGAGTGCCACCCTATTCTAAGTGCCTGTACATTGTACAGGCACTTAGAATAGAGTTGCACTCACCTATTGATTTAAAAATTAGAAAATTTGTTGACTGGTAAAGAAGTGAAAATTAAATACCACTTGACTAAGATAACAGAGAACTAATTCCTTATGAGGAATAATAGAGGAAAACAAAGTGAAATGTGACACAGCCAATGTAAACCTAATAAATCACCACATGGAATGGAAAGTGTAAATTTGATTATTTTTCAGTCATTTTTGAAACCATTTTTACTGGGACATAGTACCATGGGAGTACACTTCATCACTAATATAGTGTCATCTGTTTATATACAAAGTCCAATATAAGAGAGAAGAATCCAGGAGAAATAAAGTGCAGTTGAACATGGGAAATAGTTGTATACATGACTGTTAGACTGTTTGTGATTGTATATTTTTCATTATAATACAGCACAAGATTTTCAAAATTGAGTTACGTAGATCACCCAAGTGGCATGTGCATCTATCGTATTTATAAACGTGCAGCCAGTTCTTTCTTCTATAAATAGTTTCAAAATACTACTTATGAAGTGGTCAAAGTGCTATATGTCTGCTTTAACCCATTACCACACAATCCTTACTTTTGACGCCCCTGAGAAAGAAGCCTTTAGAAAACATTGTGGGAAAAGGATAAAATGCTGGTAACCAGCATTTTCTCCTTTTCCCACAATGTTTTCTGCCCTTCACAAAAAATTTTCAAATTTTCAGTCACTTTTATTTTGTCGTCTGCAAATGCTTTTGATTTGGACAAGCCTAAAACATTGTCGTTTGGTAATGAGTTAAAGTAAGATAGAATTAGAGTTAACACATCTTATTAAAATTTTTATTTACAATTTCATGATTTACCAGCCCAAAATTTACACAATATAATCATAATTGACACATAATCACAGTAATACTATAGAAGTAAGGTATATGTTTGTTTGTGAATGTCTTTATGTCTGCAGGGGCATAGCTGCCCATGCGCGGATCCAGATATTTTTCTCAGGGGGGGTCCCACCGAAAACGCACTCATCTTATTATATGACACTTTAATTGATTTCCGGATTTCAGCTGATGTCAGCCGTTCACAAGAAAAGTCAACGTTTCCAGTTCTAACCATGAGGAGTTCTCCACGTTTATAACTTTTTTTCAAAATTCATTTTCATAACCACATTTTTTCCAAAATTCCAGGGGGGTCAGGACCCCCGGTCCCCCCCTCTGGATCCGCCCATGGCTGCCTGTATATGTTTGTATCTTAATCATAAAAGGCTCGTCAACTACATGTATTTGAAAGAAAAGCATCCATTCAGAGTAAAGTCAAATGTGTTAAATTAGCTATCATTTTAAATGTACCACCTGCCTACAATGTGATTATTATGGCATTTTCTCTGAAATCTAATCTTCTTCAATTCCATACCAAACAACAAAATTTTAGAAAGGTCCAAGTTCAAAAAAGCACTTGCAGATATCTAAATAAATGTGACTCAAAAATTGAAATCTGTTCCTTGTATGGTAATAAAAATTGGGAAAAGGAGAAAATGCTTTCAAAAGCCTTCTCTGTTAACCACTTACCACACAATCGCGACTTTTAATGACCTTGTGAAAGACGCCTTCCGAAAACATTGTGGGAAAAGGAGAAAATGCTGGTAACCAGCATTTTCTCTTTTTCCCACAATGTTTTCTATCCTTTCAAAATCAAATTTCAATCTTTAAGTCCAAATTGTTTTGTCTCCTGCTAATGCTTTCAATTTGGACTAGTCCAAAATTTTGTCATTTGTCAAAGAGTTAAGGTCATTAAAATTTTTTCTCCTTTTTCCCACAATGTTTTCTTCCCTTCACAAAACAAATTTAAAATTTTCAGTCACTTTTATCTTGTCGTCTGCAAATGCTTTCGATTTGGACGAACTTTTGCTGTGTGGTAATCAGTTAAAGCCAGGTCAAATAATCAGTTTCCTTTAACTCATTGGCAAACAACAAGATTTTAGGTTTATCCAAATTGAAAGCATTTGCAGATGATTAAAGTGACTGAAAATTTGAAATTTGTTTTGTGAAGAATAGAAAACATGGTGGTAAAAGGAGACAATGCAGGTTACCAGCATTTTCTCCTTTTCCCACAATGTTTTCTAAAGACTTCTTTCTCAGGGCTGTCAAAAGTAGGGATTGTGGTAATGGGTTAAGCAGGTTTGTTTTTTACTGTAGTACTCCATCCTCTTGATAGTAACATTTCTGATGGAAGCGACTGCAGGAATATTGGGTTTCATATGTCATGACCAGGTAAGTATAGACTGTTTTGTAAAAATCGACTCTACATTTCTTATTTCGATGGGTGAGAGCAATACTGTTGTATGTGCCTATACATTTAATGCTGTGTATTAGACGTCATTTTAACCCTTTACCCCATAAGGCATTTCAATTGTATTCCTAATTGACCCTAAACAATAGCAAGGATGAAGCTGTTTATGTGTATATGACACCTTTTGATAGCATAGAAAACATTGTTGCAAAAGGTGAAATTGCTCGTCGCTAGCAATTTCAGCTTTTGCCACAATGTTTTTGCAAAGGTTTCTACAAGCGATGCATAGAAATGAGTATCTATGGAATAAAGTGTTTAACTCATTACCAAACAACAAAGTTCTGGATGTGTCCAAATCGAAAGCATTTGCAGACAACAAAATAAATGTGACTCAAAAATTGAAATTTGACTTGGGAAGGGTAGAAAACATTGTGGGAAAAGGAGAAAATGCTGGTTACCAGCATTTTCTCGTTTTCCTACAATGTTTTCAAAAAAGTCTTCTTCTTCAGGGTCGTTAAAAGTCGGGATTGTGTGGTAAAGGGTTAAACACTGTCACATTTTGTTGTTCTTGGAAGAAATATTTTTGCGAGCAGAGGGTGACAATCAGTACGTTGCTCCAAGTGACTAAAGGTTGAGGATTGTAATCGCCAATGATAAGTTGCTCCTTATAAGTGCATGTCCGTGGTTGAGTGATGTCCATGGTCGTGAGGTAGAGCGTTGGCCTCATAACCTAAAGGTCCTGAGTTCGATACCCGGGAGCGGGGGTCAACTTTTGGATTTTTCATTGGCCCACATATTTGGCACGAGCACTGATGTAGTTCCTAGGAAGCAGAATCGAGAGAGATTAGTATAAGTTGTAAGAACTTGTTTCTCAATTGATGTAAAATAAATTCTATGTAAAGTTGCTCCTCTTTCTCCTTTTCCCATAACATTCTCTACACTGTTACATACACATTCCAGTATTCGAGCCACATTTAAGATTTTGTTTGCAAACACTTTCAATTTGGACTGGTCCATATTTTTTTTTGTTTTGTAAAGAGTTAGGCCTTTACCAAATACAGTTATGTTTAACTCATTACCAAACGACAAAATTTTGGGTTTTTCCAAATCAAAAGCTTTTGCAGACGACAAAATAAAAGTGACTGGAAATTTGAATTTTGTTTTGTGAAGGGTATAAAACATTGTGGGAAAAGGAGAAAATGCTGGTTACCAGCATTTTCTCCTTTTCCCACAATGTTTTCTAAAGGCTTTTTTCTCAGGGGCAACCAAAGTGATTGTGTGGTAATGGGTTAAGTGACTATGACAAAGAATTCCTTTGAAAACTTTATAAGGATGATAAGACAACAGAAGAAATTAGGGTTTTCTCCATTCCCACAAAGTATTCAACACTTTCAAACTTTCCGAGACAATTTTCACCATTAGACCAAATTTCAGGTAAAAGATTCACTGGATGAACATGTTAAACCAGCCATTTTGAAGAAATATGGATATAAAGAGTACAAACTGATAAGCAATGGAGTAGATTACTTGCAGCAAGAGGTAATAGCTTTATTTTATTGATTACAGGTACTTTGCCATCTTCAGCATTATCTTTTATAATCATTGCTATCATCATCATCTGACATAATTATCACTTTCATCATCATTATCTTCATCATCATCATCATCATCTTAATCATCTTTTATCATTATCATTATCTACTGTTGTTTCATTCCTCTTTCATTTAGTAAATATTTTAACCCTTGACCACCCAGCAAAATTTGAACCTTTCCAAATTGAAATTGTTTGCAGAAGACTATTTCACAGCGGGAAATGCATGAAAGCATTTGCAGATGACAGTTTCAGTTTGACTCACATAAAATGATTTTTTTTTTGATAGGGTGAAAAAAAAGATTTTGGGAATAGGAGAAAATGCTGAAAACCAGCGTTTTCGCCTTTTCCCACAATGTTTTAAAGGACGTCAAAGATTTAACCGTTTCATGAACCAATGAGTGGGTGGAAAAGTTGTTGATTTTTCAGTTAACTCTTTACCAAACAACATAATTTTAGACGCGTCCAAATTGAAAGCATTTGCAGACGACACTTTAAAATTATCTGAAATGATTATAATTGTCTGTGAAAGTGTAGAAAACTTTGTGGGAAAAGGAGAAAATGCTGGTTACCAGCATTTTCTCCTTTTCCCACGAGGTTTTCCAAAGGCTATTTTCTCAGGGTCATTAAAACTCGGAATTATGTGGTTTCTAATGATTTCATAGTTTGAATGCTGTGGGTATGAGGACTCACTGGACTGGTCAAGATCTGACTATTATACAGACCAAACACCAGAGGTTGTGGCTGCTAGGGGATCAAGCAAGCTACCTGTGTCCTGTTGTATAGACATTAACAAAGCTGGATGTAACAACAACTTTGATAGCAACATCTTCTCTGAGGTTTGGTACTTTTGTACTCCATCAAATTAGGTGATCCTGCATTGCTCATCGGTAAAGTGTAGCACTTGTGACCTAGAGGTCCCAGGTTCAAGCCTTACTGGATCAACTGGGTGAATTTCCTTAGGCAAGACACTCCAGTGCCCTGCTCTAGTACTATTAAAATCTATGAAGTGCTTTTGAATATTGCGGTGATATGACAGAAGTAACGTTAAAAGCAGCATGAAGCACTATTCAATCAATCAGTCAACTTTCACACTGGATCATTAATGACTCCTTTTCCATAGAATCCAGACTTTTTAGCAACCCTGAGGAAGAAAGCTTTGGAAAGCATTATGGAAAAAGAATAAAGTGCTGGTAAACAGCATTTTCTCCTTTACGCACAGTGTTTTCTGCCTTTTCAAAGACAAAAACCATTTCTTGGACCACAATGAATTTGTTTCTACCAAAGCTTTCAGTTGATGGTTGTCTAAAATCTTATGAAAGTTAACAATATTTTTCCATTTTTGTCCCTTGTGTCAAGTATGACTTGGTTTGCTCAACCCTTTACCACATACTCTTGGGTACTCTGAAAAGGAAGGCATTTGAAAACATACTAGAAAAATGAGCTGGTAAGCATCGTGAGATCATGTAAAGAGTTCAACCAAATTTCATTTTGCATCTGCTAATGCATCAGTTTGACACAGACTGAAAGTTTCTCAACTGGGAAAGAATTCAAATAAAGATTTCTGTTCCTTTAACACGTTACCACACAATCCGTACTTTTGACAACCCCGAGAAAAAAGCCTTTAGAAAACATTGTGGGAAAAGGAGAAAATGCTGGTAGCCAGCATTTTCTCCTTTTCCTACAATGTTTTCTGTCCTTCACAAAAACAAATTTCAAATTTTCAGTCACTTCTATTTTGTCGTCTGCAAATGCTTTCGATTTGGATAAACCTAAAATTCTGTGGTTTGGTAATGAGTTAAATGATTTTTGAAGATTTATAAGTACCCTGTATAGTAATGAGTATAATTTCATTTCAGAGCTGTTTCAAGAAATTGAAATCTTTCATCCAGACTCATTTACAGTTACTTGGAGGTGTAGGGGTTGGAGTATGTTTGCTTCAGGTGAGTTTGATTTTGATAAGAAAACGCAGATACAGGATCTAAACCCTTACCAAGCAATCAGACTGTTTAACACCTTGAACCCATTACCACACAATCCCTACTTTTGATGCCCTTGAGAAAGAAGCTTTTTGAAAACACTGTAGGAAAAGGAGAAAATGCTGCTAACCAGCATTTTCTCTTTTTTCCCACAGTGTTTTCTACCCTTCCCAGATCAAATTTCAATTTTTCAGTCACCTTTATTTTGTCATCTGCAAATGCTTTCAATTTGAGCTAGTCTAAAATTTTGTCATTTGGTAAAGAGTTAAAGATGAAGAGTCATTCAAAACATTGTGAGGAAAGGAAATATTGGTAACCAGCATTCTACCCTTTTCTAAATTATTTTCTGCAACACAAATGACCATTCTACTTCATAATTCAGCAAATGTAGAAAGTAAATCATATCATTTATGTTATTTAATATTATAGAATTGTTTTTCAAATACTTTGATACCTGTCTTATTAGGTTTTGAGTACCTTCCTATGCAGAATGTTTTACACCACTTGTCGAAGTATGTGATATATGTACCTTGATTTCCTGGATGCATATCCAATTCCTTAACCACTGAGCCTCAAATTACTTGTAATCATATCGCTTGTGGTGTCTGTACTTGGGGGTAGGGGCAACAGCCAAGTAATCAAATGTTTGATCCTCAAGAGTGGGTATCAACTTTGGGACTGATCATTAACCCATACATTTTGCACGATATTTGTGTAGAGACTAGTATAAGTTATAGATCGATGTAAAATAAATATCCTTAACTCATTACCAAATTTCAATATTTTAGGTTTGTCCAAATCGAAAGCATTTGCAGACTACAAAATAAAAGTGACTCAAAATTTGAAATTTGTTTTGTGAAGGGTAGAAAACATTGTGGGAATAGGAGAAAATGCTGGTTACCAGCATTTTTTCCTTTTCTCACAATGTTTTCAAAAGGCTTATTTCTCAGCGTTGTCAAAAGTAGGAATTGTGTGGTAATGGGTTAGACAAGATTACCTTGAATTTTCAAACACAAAGTCAAGGGAGAAAAATTAAAGGAAAAACATTTAGATCTTTATCAAGTTTGCAGGTGTTAATGGAAGTGATGTTTTAATTGAGCCAACCTCTGACAAAAAGGGGATTAATGCATTTCTATGATGTATTAACCCATTACCACACAATCCCTACTTTTGACGACCCTGAGAAAGAAGTCATTAGAAAACATTGTGGGAAAAGGAGACAATGCTGGTAACCAGCATTTTCTCCTTTTCCCACAATGTTTTCTACCCTTCACAAAACAAATGTAAAATTTTCTGCCACTTTTACTTTGTGTTCACAAAACAAATGTAAAATTTTCAGCCACTTTTACCTTGTCGTTTGTAAATGCTTTTGATTTGGATAAACCTAAAACTTTGTTGTTTGGTAATGAGTCAAGCCCCATTTACACAGAGAATAATTCATTTGTATTAACTCTCACAGTGCCTTTAACTCTTTGCCGAACAACAAAATTTTCGACTAGTCCAAATTGAAAGCGCTTGCGGGACGACAAAATAAACGTATTTCAAAACTTGAAATTTGTTTTCAACAGGGTAGAAAACATTGTGGGAAAAGGAGAAAATGCTGGTTACCAGCATTTTCTCCTTTTCCCACAAAGTTTTCAAAAGGTTTCTCTCTCAGGGTCGTAAAACCCAGGGACTGTATGGTAAAGGGTTAACCACTATATTTGCTTGTGTGATCTATGTCGATCAAAATTAGACTGATCCTGAATCTTCACTGTCTACACTGACAATCTAGACCTTGGATACATAACAAATTTCAAGCTA
Source organism: Tridacna crocea (assembly GCA_943736015.1). NCBI lineage: Eukaryota > Metazoa > Mollusca > Bivalvia > Cardiida > Cardiidae > Tridacna > Tridacna crocea. Next base: position 47,638,387 of record OX031067.1, on the reverse strand, counting down.
TTCCAACTTTTGTCCCTGGCTGGAAATACTTCATGGCACAGGTGCCTGGCATGTCTGGTATCATACCATCCCTCTATATAGATATAATAAAGACAGTGTCAGGTTGGAGAAACTTCTCTAGCAAACCTTGTCTGTATAATATCTATATAGAGGGATGGTGTGACACCAGACATGTCAGGCACCAGTGCTCCATGGTATTGATTTGATGCTGAACTCTTTACGACACTACAGATGTGCAAAATTATTGAAATTGAAAGATTCAAATAATGACAAAGTAAATGCCAATTAAATAATGCAGTTTGTCTCTGAGAAAAAAAACAACAAAGCATTGTTGGAAAACAAGAAATGTTTTTGAAAAGGCTTCTTCCTAGTTTAGTTTAGTATAAACATATTTATTTTATATCGATTGAGAAACAAGTTCTTACAACTTACACTAATCTCTCTCAATTCTGCTTCCTGGGAACTACACCAGTAGTCGTGCTGAATGTGTGGGCCAATGAAAAATACCAAAGTTGACACCCGCTCCAGGGTATCGAACTCAGGACCCTTAGGTTATGAGGCCGACGCTCTGCCTCACGACCACAGACACCACAGGCTTCTTCCTCAGGGTGGTTAATACTAAGGATTGTGTGGTACCGGAAAAAAAAGTTTATTTCTGTTTTTTCAGTTAGTGGGTCTGGTGCTCTCAGTTTTATTAATAAAGAAAACCAAAGAGGAAGAACTGGAATTCTGACCAAAAAACAGTGGACCAAGATTTTCATTTCATTTGGAGTGTCCATAATAGCCTGTCTTTGGCTTGAAATAAGGATAGAAGTTCAAAATGTTGATGTTTGAAGTTTTACCACACAATGCCTACCATTTGAGACCCTGATAGAGAGGCCTTCTGAAAACACTGTTGGTAAAGGAGAAAATGCTGGTAACCAGCATTTTCTCCTTTTCCCACAATGTTTTTTGCTCTATCAAAGAAATATTCCGCCATTCCATCCATATTGAAATTGTCATCTGTAATTGCTCTCACTTTAGCTGAGGCTAAAATTTTATTGTTTGGTAAAGAATTAACTCTCTTTATCAAACAATCCCTGGTTTAATGACCCTGAGATAGAAGCCTCTTAAAGCATTGTGGGAAAAGGAGAAAATGCTGGTAACCAGCATTTTCTCCTTTTCCCACAATATTTTGTACTTTTCTAAAGTCAAGTTTCAATAGTTGAGTCATGTTTATTTTGTCATCTGCAAATGCTTCCAATTTGGACAAGTATAAAAGATTTTGTCCTTTGGTAAAGAGTTTTAAACCCTCTTTTTTAAACCCTCTTTTGTCTAAATGTCAAAGCATTGTGATAAAAGGAGAAAAAGTCTTGTTACGAGAATATTCTGCTTTTGTCACAATGGTTTCAAAAGTTATCAACTACAAGACACAAATTTTCATCAGGGAGAAAGGGGTTGATTCTGTGGTATAGAGATTAGAGATATCAAAATTTGTATACAGGGTTAGGAGATTTAAGTCTTAAATTCATTACCAAATAACAAAATTTTAAACTTGACCAAACTGAAAGCATCTAAAGTCGACAAATTAAATGTGGCCCTAATGGTGCAGTTTGTCTGCGGAAGGTTAAAAACATTGACAAGGAGGACAGAAAATGCCGGTTACCAGCACTTTTTCATTTTCCTACAATGTTCAAAGTTTGACAGCTAACTTCTCAAGGGTCCTAAAACAACGGGTGTGTTTGGTACAGGGTTTTTCAAACATCGTTACTGTCATCGGATGGAGAATTAACATTGTGCCGGGAGTGTCTAGACAGTTGAATTATGTTGATATGGGATCTTGACTCAGTTGGGAATATGTATAGTGTAAGGGATTTTTTTTTATTTTTTTTTTGAAGCCTCTTGATGATGATGATGATGATGATGATGATGCTGATGATGATAGTGTAAATGAATTGATAGACAAAATTTGAAATCTGATCTTGGCTATATACAATCCGATATAGCTTCTATTTAACTCATTACCAAACGACAAAATTTATGGTTTGTCCAAATTGAAAGCATTTGCAGACGACAAAATAAAAGTGACTGAAAATTTGAAATTTGTTTTGTGAAGGGTAGAAAACATTGTGGGGAAAAGGAGAAAATGCTGGTTACCAGCATTTTCTTCTTTTCCCACAATGTTTTCTAAAGGCTTCCATCTCCTTTTTGTCAAGAGTAGGGATTGTGTGGTAATGGGTTAACACTTAACTTTTTACCAAACGAAAAAATTTTGGACTGGTCCAAATTGAAAGCACTTGCAGACGACAAAATAAACGAAACTCGAAAAATTAAAATTTGCTTCCATCAGGGCAGAAAATGTTGTGGGAAAAGGAGAAAATGCTGGTTACCGGCCCTCTCTCCTTTTCCCACAATGTTTTCAAAATGCTTCTATCTCTGGGTCTTCAAAAGCAGGGATTGTTTGGTATAGGGTTAATTAAAGCACTGAATCAATGAGTTAAACCTTTTCAAGTAGGAAAAGTAGTCCTAATATTGTTGTCAAGATTGTTTCAGCACATGTAATAAGGAAGCGGATAGTGTAGATCTAAGATCAGACTGCACATTCTGTTTAGTCTGATCTTAATCTGCACTGTCCGTAAAACCATGTTAACTTGGTTTCAGTACTGTAAGGGATAAATAAATAGTTTATGAAATCAATCGTGTACTTGCAATATTACGATAATTTTCTGTTAAATAAGACTGCTAGCAAAAATAGATTATGTTTAAAAAAGCAGCTGATATTTAAAGCAGAGTAGATCAAGATCCTACCGTTGAAAATGTGAAGTTTGATCTTTGATGTTCAGCACCCGATATATTGAGGTACCTTGGCACATCACTAAACTTTGCAGATATGATATTTGAACATTTTTGGAGGTTGAAATTTGCATTTTATCTGTATTGTAATCCACGAATTACAAAGTATACAGAAAAAAAATCACTCCAGAATAGTTATGTGTTTTGTGAAGAGTAGATAACATTGTGGGAAAAGGAGAAAATGCTGGACCAGCATTTTCTCCTTTTCCCACAATGTTTTCTAAAGGCTTTTACTCGGGGTCATCAAAAGTAGGGATTGTGTGATAATGAGTTAAACTCACTTTTAAGGCAGCATGACTTATTTTACGACTTGCCAGAAAAGTCCTTATTTGTTTTTTGCATTCCAAAGGAAAAACACTTGTGAAATCAGATTGGATAGAGAAGAAAACATATGTAACCGGTATCTTCTTTTCAACAATGTTTTCTACCCATTTAGAGACAAATACAGCCATTAAACCATTATTTTGCTAAATGATTAACCCTTTACCGCACAATCCCTACTTTTGACGACTCTAAGAAAGAAGCCTTTAGAAAACATTGTGGGAAAAGGAGAAAATGCTGGTAACCAGCATTTTCTCCTTTTCCCACAATGTTTTCTACCTTTCACAAAGCAAAATTTCAATTTTTCAAATACATTTAATCTTTCTTCTGCAAATGCTTTCAGTTTGGACCAGTCTAAAATTGTCTCGTGTGGTAAAGAGTTAAAATGATACTTTAAAGCCGGTGTAATGCAGAGAAATGACCCCCCCCCCCCATTACAAAATGATCCCTGGGTCATTTCACTACGTAGAATAAATACCAGGATCATTTTTCTACGTAGTGAAATGACTTCTGGGGTCATTTCTCTACGTAGAATAATGACCCGGGTCATTCCTCTTGACTTCTGGGGTCATTTCTCTATGTAGAATAATGACCCGGGTCATTCCTCTTTGTTGTGAAATGACTTCTGGTGTCATTTCTCTACGTAGAATAATGACCCGGGTCATTCCTCTTGACTTCTGGGGTCATTTCTCTACGTAAAATAATGACCCGGGTCATTCCTCTATGTAGTGAAATGACTTCTGGGGTCATTTCTCTACGTAGAATAATGACCCAGGAGTCATTTTGTAGGGGAGGGTAATTTCTCTTCATTACACCTGCAGTAAACACTCACGCTTTGCTATTTCAAGGGTATTTAGGGGAGAAAATATACCCCTATCGAACAGTGCAGATCCATGATCAGACTGCTTATTTGTGCAGTCTGATCTTGATCTGCAGGGCCCGCAAAAGATCAGCTAGTCGCCCTTACCAGTCTATTGGTTAACCCTTTCCCAAACAAGCCCTTGTTTTTACGTGTCTGCAGTATAAGTCTTTTGAAAACACTGTGGCAAAAGGAGAAATTGCTCGTAGCGAGCAATTTCTCCTTTTCCCGCAGTGTTTTCTACCTATTTAGAGAACTTTCTGCCATTTTTATCAAATTTGAAATTGTCGTCTGCAAAATCTTTGTGTTTGGAAGAGGCTTAAATTTATCGTTTGGAAAGGGTTAAGCGGCGTCTGTAATCGCTTTCAGGTTTAACTAGTCTTAAGATAAGACCTGTGTAATGCACTTCCGGTGAAAATTTAATTGGTTGATAATTAAGGATAAATAAGGATTTATGCAGAAATAATATTTTTGCACATTTCTAACGGATCAGGATTCCGTTTATGTTTATCTTGAAATTATTTTTTGATACTTTTGTTAGTTTTATGAAAAGGGAGGTAATTATAATCTCTTTTTGAATTGAGAAGATAGTGGTTTTAGATTTATAAATGATAATTCAAAGAAGGAAAAAATGGAAAAAAATGATTTTGGTGAAAGTAGTTCAATAATACTCATTTTTAATTATAGCTCATTTTGCAGGATGATATTTTAGTGGAAATAGCTGTTTTCCATTACAAAGGTCTTACCTTAAACTTTGTCACCCAGGAAAAAGTTTATGAAAAAAACCGACCTCCGGCTTTCTCTTATTTTACAAATAGGCAGTCACAGATCTGAAGAATTGACTTATTATTTCGGTATTGATAAATATTGTATAAAAGCTGTTTTTGTAGTGATTGATTCTTGGGACGAATTAAGAAGACAACTGTGTGAACAGTGATAGATGAAAACCAACGTACTTCGCAAAACCTAGACAATTTTTTAAACATAAATAAACAGATCTAGGTCTAGATTTCGAAAAAGAAAAATATGAGTACATTTGGGGACAAATGCTGTATTTCAAATAAAGTCAAGTAGTAGCAGTAAGTTGATAGTCTTGGAAGAAAGCACTTTTCAAGAAAAAGAACACTTGCCACAGACAAAGCCATGACGAAGAAGAATCAAGATGGATGCACGTCTAGACGTATTCTCAAGACGATATTGTCCATGTTCAACTTTGTTTTCTGGGTAAGTGGTTTTCATTTCCAGCAGTTTTAACTGTCTTCATAAATATGTTTGAATTTCCCTCAGAGCCCTGACGCGATCACTGCAGGACCACAAGTTTTCCCACAGTCACTCAGAGGTTCCATCTGTCTGTCAATACATCCGGTGTAATGCAGAGAAATGACCCTCCCCTACAAATTGACCCGGGTCATTATTTTATGTATAGAAATGACCCCAGAAGTTATTTCACTACATAGAAAAATGACCCCGATCATTATTCTACGTAGAGAAATGACCCGTGAGTCATTTTGTAGGGGAAGGTCATTTCTCTGCATTACACCGGATATCTGTCCGCTGCCTCCAACCCCCCACCCCCTCCTACAACTGGCAGTCAAAAATACGATGACAACCACGCTTTATGGAACTGTACCACAGCATAAATGAAATTGCAGGCCCTAATATTTAATTTTTTTGGGGTTTACTTCAGACTTTTTGAAGACATTGTGGGAAAATGCTGGTAATTAGCATTTTCTCTTTTTCTCACTATGTTTTCTACCCTGCAGGAAACAAATTTCAATTTTTGGGTTACGTTCATTTTGTCGACTGAAGTGCTTTCAATTTGGACAAGTCTAAAATTTTGTCGTTTGGTGAAGAGTTAAGAACCAAGCTGTGCTATCACACAAGTAGGGTTAATGCTTCTCTGCGATGCTTGATACTAAGTTAGTCTTCACATAATTATGAATCCACTACCGACTGACTCATAAGGTAAACTGGTCCTTTACCATACATGTTAAGTCTGCGCGGACTGCACAAGCTGACCTGGGTTTTTACGTTTAGCAGATGCACTAAGCCCCCTTTTCACAAAGTATGACTTATGGCTATGAAAGTTTGTTTGTTTTTTGGTCTTGGTATGCAGCTAGGTTATATACGTACTCTTGTGTTACAGGGGTAAGGGTAACGCTTCTAATACTAATCAAAGCGTTGAGAACGCTGAAGTGGTGTTTGTCAAGGAAGCCGTTATGTGGAATTGATAATTTGAAAAAAAAGGATGAAATATTATTCAAAATATTATTGGCTTGAAAGTGAACCACCTAAGTAAATGAATGCGGTTATGGATGTAGAGAGAGTATTTATGACAACGTTAGGATTATTTGTGTATTGGTGGTCGCCGTTTGATCATTAGGGGAGTCAGGAGTAACGTCCCTTGACAGTACGATGCGTGGACAGAGAGAGAAACCATTTGAATATATCGAATAAAGTTAAGCTTGTACCTGAAATCTATGATTTTCAAATATCTTTGGTTGTTAACATTTAATTCCCAACATTACAATCAATTATTTCGATCTATAAATATTCATGCCCCATCAAATGGAGTTATGCGCAATCATGGGACGAAAAGGCCTTGGGACCAACTGGTTTTGGAACGAAAAAGCCCAGGGCCAAGCGATCAGTAGAATAGTTTGTATCATTGCGCCAATAGAGGGCTTTGAGCGAATGAAGCTATTTTTAAAATAATAGTGTTTCAACGATCGATGGCCTCGCCCAGTGATTGCCATTACAACCTTACCAAGTATTGGCTGATGGGTACGGAGTGCCATACGGAGGTGATACCACCAAGATTTTTATTCTAGAACAAAGTATCACGTAATTATTTACTCGGGTTCAAAACAGTTTAACCCTAGGGCTACCAAGCGCGACTCACTGACCTTCTGCGGACTGCGTAGATCAAAATCGGACTGCACAAAACGTGCAGTCTGATCTTTGATCTACACTGTCCGATAAGGCGATATTTTTCCTCAAAGATTATCTTTCAAATAGGAGTACTTGGGTTTTTACTGTTGGCTTGAAATTTTCATTTCACTTATTCCTCGGGACAAGTGTTAAGGAAGGATCAAGAAAAGTGAAATTCGATAACACAGAGGTATGCAATGACCAAACAATAGACATCATGTTTACGTACACGTTATTAAATAGTAGTTCGCAGACATTGTTGAGGGCTTTATCACTGCTGAAATAAACGATCATTAAAATACCATGACCTTAAGGTAGTAGACCCCTAATACCTCAAGTGCTGCATTGCTTAAAGTTTTCTTGATAGATAGTATGTATTTATACAGGTGTAATACTTTTGCACATTTTTAACGGACCAGAAATTTTTTTATGCCTATCTTGAAATTATTTGTAGATACTTTTGTTAGTGTCCAGAAAAGGAAGGTAATTACTATCTCTCTTTGTAATGAAAATATAGTGGTTTTAGATTTATAAATGATAATTCTAGAAAAGACAAAAAGGGAAAAAGTGGCTTGGTTAAAGCAGTACAATGACACCTTTTTTTAAACACAGCAAATTTTGTTGGATAATATTATTGTTGAAATAGCTGTTTTCTATTAGGGGTTTACTACGTTAAGTGTGTGGGCAGTGGGTTGTTTATTGTCTATTTGGTAATGTTTGTTTGCGAAAATTTCCACAAAATTAGTAGATATGCTTACTCTTCATCTGATAAGCATTTTTAGAATGACCTTAGATATAAAAGCAGGCAAGTAAGTCAAAGCTTTCGTTTTTCTTCAATTACAGCAAATAAACCCTTTGAAGCACTCTCGTGCACTACGGATCATTCACATTCACCTCTGTAGTGGGCTCAGAAAGTAGTGCGTCATCAAGCGATACTTTCGTCACATGACCACAACTCAAAATGACGACTCAAACGCCGGTGAAAGAAAGACCAATATCCATTGTTGTGTGTGCTATTCAAACTGCATACGGCCAATCAGACTTAGCGGTAGGAAATTAGAAAAATAGGGATTTTCTGAAAAGCTTGAAATGTCTTTTACAGGACGATTGTAAACTTGTTTTTTAATCTTAAAAACTAAGCTCACTAAGTGTACCGAAACTGTTGTCATCATTCATGGGCGCAGCCATTTTTGTTACCATCGGCACAAGATTCTGATAAGTATAGAAGCTTGAAAAAAATAGGTAAATTCATCAGATTGAATGCACCTATAATGTATCCAGAATCATATTTTATTTGTCTACTTTATTATGTTACACATGAAACAGTTAAACAGTAAGAAAACATGTCCTCCTCGGTTTGACAATATTCTTGTCATTTAGCCCATTTGCAAAGATATATGGTGAGAGTAACGAACGAAAACTCTGCTCGTAGATTGCCTTTAAACAACAAGTACATTAGATGTTTACAAAGCGCCGTCAATTGCAGCTATGAAGGCGCGGCCGGATGCTTACGTTCAGCATCCCGTTTCAGGAAGACCAGTCTGAAATAATAAGATAGAATTCATATCTGACTTTATGTCCGACTTCGATATATTGTGTTTCTCTGAAAGTCACTTAGATCGCACAATTTTAGATGCAGACTTGACTTTTGATACCCATGAAAGCAGCATATACAGACAGGATATGACATCACACTCGGGTGGGCTCATTGCCTATGTCTCAAATTCCCTTTTTTCTAAACGAAGGTATGACTTGGAGCACAATTTAGTTCATTTAATGTGGATTGAAGTCAAATATCGGTCAACATCCTTTCTTCTTTGTACTGTTTATCGTTCTCCTAACACAACTGTTGCATTTTGGGACTATTTCAATATTTCCTTAGAAAAAGCTCTTGAGTCTAATAAACGAATAGTTATTGTAGGAGACCTAAACCAAGACTTGCTCGATCCGACTGAATTCCATCTCAGAAATGTTATATCTATGAATAATCTCACGAATGTCATCACAAAGCCTACTCGTGTCACAACACACTCATCAACACTACTTGACCCTATTCTTGTCTCCAATTTTATCAACGTTACTCATGCTGACACCTTAGACATTGAAAGTATCATTAGTGACCATAAAGCTACTCTTGTTTTATTTAGGTTTGACAGTACCCCTTTAACATGCTTGAAAAGAAAGGTCTGGTTTTATAACCGAGCTGATTTTATTGAACTTAACCAAATGATAAACGTAAAAAATTGGAACCCATTGTTGTCTTCTGATATAAACGAAGCATGTGAATATTTTACTTCTACCCTATTAGAAATGATGTCAGTATGTATACCATCAAAAGAAGTCACCATTAGACCCAATGACAGACCGTGGTATGACTCTGAAATAAGGCGACTTAGTAGACAACGCGACAGACTTAAGAAACTCATGACGAAACGTGGACAAACTTCGGATTGGCTTAGATATAAAAACATAAGAAATAAAGTAAATAATTTGAAAAAACATGCCAAACAAAGATACTTTAGTAATCTTGATGAAACAATTTCAAACTCCCGCATCAGTGACCCCAAAAAATATTGGAAATATCTCCGCAGTCTCGTCAACATGAACAAGAAATCTGACCTTATTCCAATTCTTAAATCTAACAGTAATAACGTCGAAATATTTCATTATACAGACTTGGAGAAGGCAGAATGTTTAAACGAATATTTCTCATCTATTTCTACTGTAGATGAGTCTAACGCTTGTTTGCCACCTTTTCATCCTAAGACTTGTAATATTCTGAATATAATTGACATCACTAGACAAGAAATAGAAGACATAATCAGCACTTTAGAAGTAAACAAAGCAGCAGGCCCTGATTTAATCAGTCATAAATTACTAAAAAATATTAAACAGAGCATATCCAAACCCTTACAAATATTATTTAATAAGTCGTTACAAGATCAAACTTTCCCTCAAAAATGGAAACATTCACTAGTAAATCCACTTTTCAAAAAGGGAGATAAATCCTTAGCGTGCAATTATCGACCAATATCTCTTTTAAGTTGTGTCGGTAAACTGATGGAAAGGTGTGTATATAAACATCTGTACAACCACCTACACTCAAATCATTTACTCTACGAAAAGCAGTCTGGTTTCTTGCGGGGACATTCAACAGTCCATCAACTGATCGAAATATACCACCAAATCGTTTCTTCTTTTGATGCAAAACAAAATCTGTGTATGGTATTTTGCGACATATCGAAGGCATTTGATAGAGTCTGGCATAGAGGTCTTATTTTTAAACTTCGTCAACTTGGCATCGATGGTCCCCTTCTTCAATGGTTTAAAAATTATTTGTCCAATCGCCAACAATCTGTTATTATTAGAACTGCCAGATCTAAAACAACATCAATAAATGCAGGCGTTCCTCAAGGATCGGTTCTAGGGCCATTACTTTTCCTCGTCTACGTGAATGATATTTCAGACAATCTTTTAAGTATATCTCGTCTGTTTGCAGATGACACCTCACTAGCTTGTACTGCCACTCAAATTGAAGATATTGAAGGTATTTTAAATCATGACCTGCTTATTATATCCCACTGGGCAAAACAATGGCTGGTATCATTTAATCCCTCAAAAACAGTAGCTATGCACTTCACAAATACTAATGTTCCGCCACCAGATTTATTATTTAACAATGTTCCGATTCAGTTTGTCACGAATCATAAGCACCTTGGACTAACTCTAAGTAGTAATGGTAAATGGCGTGAACATATTAATAATATAACCCAGTCTTCAAACAAGATCCTGGGAATTATGAGATCTTTAAAATTTAGGCTAAAGAGAGATTCTCTCAACCAAATATATATATCTTTTTTGCGACCACTTCTCGAATACTCCTCAGTAGTCTGGGATAACTGTACTATGTCGGAAAAGGATCGTTTGGAAAAAATTCAAATTGAGGCCGCAAGAATAGTAACCGGTATTACAAGATCAGCTACTACTCTTGACTTATACAAAGAAATCGGTTGGTTAACGTTAGATAATAGGCGTAAATATCAGAAACTTGTACTTATTTATAAAATAGTCAACGGTCAGACTCCGCAATACTTAAACGATATCTTTCCGTTAAATGTTAACGTAAGAACAAATTATTTACTCCGCAATGCTAACGATATCGATTTAGTTGCTTGTCGAACCGAATTGATGACGAAGTCATTTATTCCATCTGCAGTTACTCTATGGAACGAACTCTCCGACGATATTATTACAACATAGGACAATATACACTATTGCAATCTTTGTCGCAATTTAAATCTCGTATCCTACAGACCTTTCATGTTTCTGATGTTCCTAAACACTTTTTCGTCGGTAAACGCCATCTCTCTGTTGTACATACAAGAATTCGTAACAGGTGCAGCAATTTGAACTATGACCTTTTCTCGAATTATATATCTCAAAATGCAAGCTGTAGGTGCGGTTACGATCAAGAAGATGCTGAACATTATTTCTTCAGATGTACGCAATACGCAATACAGAGAAATAATCTCTTTCAAACTTTACGTCGATTTCATCCATTAAATATCAATATTCTATTGTATGGATCTGATAATCTCAGTTTCGAAGACAACTCATTGATATTTAGGACTGTACAAACTTATATAAAAGATACAGGACGATTCAAGTAATCCTGAAGCAGCAATCGATAATTTATTTGACCAATTCGCCCGGATCCTGGGACCCCACTGACTTACGATTAATCTACAGTAATCATTTAGTTAAAATCTAAAATCTGAGTGTTTTTTTTTTTTCCCTTCATTTTCTTTTATTTAAAAATGTCCTATTTTCTTTTCCAATTCGATTTATCAATTCATCAATTGCCATTACGATGTTAGTGCGTAACTGGAACAAAATTGTCGTCAAAAATCAAATGAAAACTTAATGCATATTAAAAAGCCAAAAGCAAAAATGGGCGACTCTAAAAAAATGTAATTTTATAAAGGGAATGACCGAATCTAAGTTGAGAGAACTTGTGGTCAGACCCTTTTGCCTTGTCCTTTGATTGTGTATATTGTCCTATGTTGTAAATTATATTCTTGTAAAATACTTGGCAATAAAATATGTTTAAACTAAACCAGTCTGAAATCTCTCACGTAAATGAATCCAGGATTTTTTTAACCACTGCTGATTGCTAGGTTAAAAGTTTTACAAATTATATAAGCAAACATGAGAAGTGAATTAAGAGATAAAAGAATGCAATTGCTTTGTACCCTTTGATAAAAACAGATAAATTAATGTTTACGTATTTCGTTTTCCTTGCCACTTTCTTGTGCTCAGTATACAGACGCGCCTTTTCAATTCCCCCAGTGCCTTTTATACTAGATACATATCTACAGCACACTTTATAGTCTGTATCTTTGTTCGAATATTTGTCAGTTGTGTAAACATTGTTAAATAATTGCTATATATGATAAACGGCAGGGCTCTCGATAAGAGGGAGTGATGGTATTCTAAATCCATTATTTATCTTACAAATCCTATGTTGTGGGTACTCATTAGAATCGTCTCTATGAGACGATTCTAATGAGTACCCATAACATAGGGTTTAGTGGAGAATACTTAATATTTTCAATTTTGAAATCAAATTCACTCTCTCTATCTATAGCCCTAGTAAACTTGATAATGGAACTCAAAGAGTTGTCTCATTTAAAACGGAAACGACAACAGCAACATCCGGGATGGTCACCAAGACATGAAACGCATTTTGTACCCGTCTGAATCTGTGCAACATCGTTGTCTGCGCATGTCATATTCTTCGAAGATTCGACTGTTTTATATGATGCACCACTAGCTCCGAAAGCGGGCTGATTGTAATATTACGCTCCATAAAGTAGCAATGTAGAAAATAGCTTTTATCAATACATTTGAGGAGAAATGAGACCTGCTTTCGCTCCAGATTTCTCTAAACTGCTTCTCATAGCTGAGTGAATTGCACGAGGTAGCGTTTTATTGAGTAAACGTTTATTTTAGTTTGAAATTCAAAGTAACGGTTGTCGCGTAGGAAAGTGGTTCGGTTCTGTACCCAGCATGCCCAAATTAGATAAATGAGTATTTATAGAATGCCATCTAGCGGGAGATAATGGGACAAAATATGGTATCACGAAATATGGATAAAATGAGTTAAAAACATGGCTGAAAGCGAGTATAGGTGTATCATAAAACAAATTTGCCGAAAGTAAGATATATGTCCAGTGGTATATACATGTACATGCAGTATCTTTCAAAACTACAGAAGCAGTGGCCAACAGGAAGTGGTGCTCGTATTCCAAAAGTCCGTCGAAAATTTGCCATAATCTGTATTTCATTTATATAAATGTTGCACGTTTTGTCCTCTTTGATATTGTCATCAAAAAAACAGAGAGTCGCGAGGACCAAAAGCTGTCAATAAATGGGACGTTTTTGTTTATTTGATTTGAATAACCTTTTTGTGTCAAAATGAGAATTGAAAACTTTTAACGAAAGTGTTCTAAAATATTCTTTGATTTGCAGACAAACGTCAAAAATCCTTTTAATAACCTGGAAATGTTGCACACAGTTTGCTAAAAGCAATTCAAGACTAAATTGTACAGGGCGTCTAGTTTAACCCATTACCACACAATCCCTACTTTTGACGCCCCTGAGAAAGAAGCCTTTTGAAAAACACGGTAGGAAAAGGACAAAATGCTGGTAACCAGCATTTTCTCCTGTTCCCACAGTGTTCTCTACCCTTCCCAGAACAAATTTCAATTTTTCAGTCACCTTTACTTTGTCGTCTGCAAATGCTTTCAATTTGGACCAGTCTAAAATTTTGTCGTGTGGTAAAGAGTTAAAGAGAGCGGGTATAATGACGGAAGACCCGTCAAAACCTGGAGAAATGTAAAAAGCATTAGACCCTAGGTAAATTTGAGATAAAAGATACAGGTGATATAGAATTTCTTCGTTGCTGGTTTTAATAACATGTTTTGTTCTCGTCATGTCAAATCTTTTTGGCGATAAGAATTTCAGGTTTTGTTTTAGTTTTTTTTTTTTGTTTCCGTGATTTTTTTTTTCTTTTACTTAACGGCTTTTTGGCGCCAAATGCGAATTTGTTTGCTTTACCTACATTAGATTATTAGATTACAAATGAATCACAAACTGGTCGTAACCTTTTACCAAATAATCCCTGGTTTTTACGACCCTGACATAGAAGTCTTTTGAAAATATTGTGGGAAAAGGAGAAAATGCTGGTTACCAGCATTTTCTTCTTTTCCAACAATATTTTCTTTCCTGTTTTCTATCCTATTTAAATTTTTGAGATCAGTTTATTTTGTCGTCTGCAAGTGCTTTCAATTTGGACCAATCTAAAATTTTGTCGTTTGGTAAAGAGTTTTAAAGCATGAACTTTCATTATTTTGTAAGCTATGTTCTAACAAAAGGGCCTTAAACCTTATCCTGTTTCATAACTAAAATGAAATTTTCAATTCGATAGAATAAACTTAAATAATCCTGGATCTGTATATCAAAGTTATTATCAGTAATCTATTGAAGAGAAAATTGCACATCTCCGTTGGCTTTTCTTTTTGAATTGACTGTTACACCTAATATTTGGCATCCTAATGAATCCCCCAAACTGAAGTACTTAATTTATTTAAATGACGTTTATTACATTAAACATAAATCATTTTGTTTTAAAGCTTGACTGCCCCTGATATATATTTCAACAAAGTTGTCAAGAAAACATTGTGAAAAAAAGGGGTTTTGTAGTTTCTATGGACATTTATGGCATTATTTTGAACACCTTTTTTTTGCCATGCATTAGTTTTGGATTTGTTGTTTGATCATAAGAACAGTTCTCATCTACATATTCTTAAAGGTAGACAATCCCTAGAAGGTTTTACGAAACCTGTCCTAGTTTAAACGGTCACAGTGAGCAAGGCTTTTTCTTTTTTTAAAAGTGGTTAAAAAATAAATGCTAGTAACTAGCACGTTCTCCTTTTTCTACTATGTTTTCCATTTTTGCAGAGAAAAAAATTCCCATCTTTTGACCCACATTTCACTTGTCGTCTGCAAATGTTTTCATATTGGACAAATATACAAAATTTTGTTGTTTGGTATTCATTAGAGTTCCAAATATAGAGAGTGATTTTTAATTCAAAATTGAAAATATTACTTATTTTCCACCAAACTCTATGTTGTGGGTACTCATTAGAATCGTCTCATCGAGACGATTCTAATGAGTACCAACAACATAGAGTTTTGAAGAGAAATAACGGATTTAGAAAACCGTCACTGTCTTATCTACAGCTCTGATTCATTTAACAAATCTTTACGTCTATTGTTTATTGTCTGCCAGATAACTGGTGTAACTTTAGAGGTGTTCAGTATTTTTTTACCCTATGTTTCTTCTATGTGATGCATTTTTGCATGTTAGATAGATGTTTAACGACATGTTTGCCGCGCAGGAATTTCAACAACTCTATTATTCCTGCATAGGATGACTCCCGGTTGTTTTCGCTATTATGGCTTGTTGTCACTCCACGCCTACAACGCACAGCCTCTCGATGACAAACTGCACGAAACAAAATTACCTTGATCGTTAGCGAGACAAAAATTGCAGTCGAAACTTTCGAGATAACTTGCAGTGCAATTTCATAAATGAGCCTCCTTGTCATAAGAATGTTGAAAAGTTTTTAATTACAAACTGTTGATCCGTCCGTCCCTCTGTGTGTCCGTCCGGGTGAATATCTCCAATACCATTGGACAGAATTTCGTGAAACTGTATATATGTGTAATTATATCCATTCTGCCAGGACAGTTTTTGTGGTATTTGTCGAAGACAATACCACTATGAGTTCAAGATTGAATTTGATAACCGTGTATCTTATTTTGTGCAAAGACGAAGGAAATAAATCCAGTTAAACTCATTTTTTCTCAAGCAAATGAGTTTTTCGGTAGCACTCAGCTATTTAATTTGAAAAGCATATTAAAATACATTGGGCGAGGCCATCGATCGTTGAGATACTTATTTTTTATTGAAAATAGCCTCTATCGCTCATAGCCTTTTATTGGCGCAATGATACAAATTTGCCTGCTTTTTCGTTCCAAATCAATTCGTTCCATGGCTTGTTCGTCCTGTGATTGCCTGCTTCTCCATGTGATTTCTCATGAATATTTATAGATCGAAGTAATTGATTGTAATGTTGGAAATTAAATGTAAAAGGCTAAAGATATTTCAAATAATAGTTTTTAGGCATATGAGCACTCTCCCTTCAACCGAAAAGGTATTCATTTGCTTAGTGGGTTGACTTTTAAGCCAATATTTGAACAATATGTCTCTTTTTCTTTCAAACTATTAATTCCATATAATGGGTTTCCTTGACAAATACCACTTCAGCGTTCTCAACGCTTTGATTTGTTCTTTTGATGCGATGCAAAATGGCCGAATGGGGGCAGTTTTAAGTTACGTGGTCGGCGGGGGACATCAATGAAATCGCTTGCTGAAATCGTAGTTGACCGTAAACTTGCAAAAATTTTAAATGATCTTTGACTTATGGAAAGAGTAATAAGAACATATTGTTCTGAAATCAGGAGGGATGGATTAGAAGAGATACCGAAATTAGACTGTTGGTATACTTTCAAAGCGCTATCTGTACTTAGTCAAAAAGTCTTTACGAAAATTTTGAGTACTCCGTCAGGTTTTTTTTTTCTCCGAAATTCAGATTGATTATTTATCACAGACACCTAAAGCCGTCTAGGCCATGTAGCTTTTTTTATTACTGTACTCAATATTTGTGTTTAGCAATCCTTTACGAAACGTATTAGACGTGTCTCAGGTTGAAGCCATTTGAAAAAAAAAATGTGGGAAAAAGAGAAAATGCTGGTAACCAGCATTTTCTCTTTTTCCCACGTTTTTTTTTAACCCTGTGAGAAAATTACAGCTGATTCTTTTTCCCCCAATTCTGAAATCTGAATAACCCGCAAATGCTTTCAATTCGGATGGTTCTTAACCCTTTCCCAAACAATCCCTGGTTTTTACGAGACTGGAATGGTAACCTTTTGAAAACATCGTGGGAAAAGAAGAAAATGCTGGTAACCAGCATTTTCTCCTTTTCCCACAATGTTTTCTACCCTATCATAGACAGAAATAATCTTTTCAGCAAGAGTTGAATTGTCGCCTGCAAATGCTTTCAATTTGGTCTAGTCCAAAAGTTTGTCGTTTGGGAATGGGTTAAGTTGATTGTTTAGTAACGGGTTTAAGTCCCAAATGTTTACGCAATCCGACCTCGGGTGGATACGAAAGTATCTCTGAGAGAGGATGGTCGGCAGTATCAGTCAAAATTTAAATGATTGTTCACACGTTAGCCGGTGTGAATACGTAATTATGTTCTATTTTTGGGTCATTCCCATAAGTCTGCTGAAAGTAATAAACCTCTACAGCTAAAGCAAAACGGGGTCATTTATCTATTTTTCAGTGATTATAATTCATTGTTGCTCTGAATTTTCATTGACTTGACTTCGTATTTCAGCGGGATTGTCCTCGAGTGGGGCAATGCCTCAGCAATTATTGGAATAGCCAAAAAAAAAATGTATTATTTAGCCTGTAACTGTATGCTAAACTGTAATACTAGTACACTGACTTAAAGCCGCCTTACATCTCTTTATAAAATATAGTTCCGAGTCTTAAGGATCCAGAAGAAAATACTTTCGAAAATACAGTTCGAAAAACAGAATGGTAGTAACCAGCGTTTTCTCATTTTCCCACAACTACTTGATAAGTTAGAGCAAGAGTGGGAGAATAGTATATGACATTCTAGGACAAATATCAGACTACACGTTCTGTGAAGTCTAAGCTTGATCTACACTGCCCAAAAAGATCGGTAAAGATACCTAGACTCTGGTGTTAATTTCATTAATTAGATTCTTAGCAGTATAATTGCTGGGATTTCACAGAGAATAAGACAACCAGTGATGATAATAAAATATCATCATTAGTGACGATATAGTTTTAAAATACTTGCCAGCACTACTTTGTGTGCTATATTAAAAATCTGTCATTAGAATGATGTGTGTGCTGCAGAATTATCCTGGTCGTGTGTGATATTAAGAATCTGTCACTAGAATGGTGTGTGTGCTGCATTAATGCAGCACACACACACCATTCTAGTGACAGTTTTGAACATCACACACGACCAGGTGATAACCTTCTATACATTACAGATCTAGAGTCTGATTCTAAAGTAAAGAAGATTAATAATTTGAATGTATCATCGAAAATAATTGTTGAGATACCCCTTAATTTGCGGTTGCCAAATTTTAGAGATCAAAGTTAAAATACCTATTAATTTAGTTTTCAGGACCTGGGTTACTTGGAGTCGGAATATGGCTGACACTCGTCACAAATGACGTCAAAGCTGCTATTGATCATGCGCAATACGCACTTCCGATGTACATGCTGCTGGCAGCTGGTGGAGCAACAATTGTGATTGGTATTCTGGGGTGTGTGGCAATATTCAATGAAAATAGATGCCTTCTGTCACTGGTAGGTTGTGACTGTTTTATGGTTCCCAAAAATGATTATTATTCGTCGGTTTGCTTCCAAAACCTCGTAACTACAGCTTGTAACAAGCTGTAGTTACGAGATTTTGGAAGCAAACCGACGTATTGCTCTCAAATATGGTTACAATTTATCTATTTATATCCTAAAACAAGTTGGCTCCGGAAGACTTCGAAAATATATCCAACATGGATTGAGAATTCATACATCAATGAAAATGAAAGCATTGTGGTACTTGAGGGAAAGAAATTCTCATGAAGAGGGTGGTTGGTTGGTTGTGTTGGGCTTGAACGCCACTTTAACAGCTAGGGTCATACCATGGCGGTAGGTGACGAACATGTGTTTCTTGGCTTTCTCATACCAGTGCTAACGCAACTTTCTTTCCAAAGCCACCGACTACTTTTCTCACATGCTTCAGCAGAGGTGAGAGGCGAAAATACGCCGGAGAGAAAGTTCGTCTCAACCGGGTATGGAACTCACAACCACCAAACATGAGCCCGACACGCTCACTGCGTGAATTGTGTAGGCTGACCGAGTTGACACTTTTCGCTTGAATGACATTTTCTGTATGAAAAACGGTCATTGTATCTTGTTATACAATCATTTTTGAATTATCAACATAAACTGACTTGCACTATCGTTGATCTGTTTTCATCTAATTGATGTACAGAATTCCCAGATGGTCCCTTTTTTTGCGTGACGGGTCACATATCTGTGATGCATCAAACCAGGAAACCAATCATATAATTATGGATCTTTATTGTCATGCTTTCCGGTAGGATATCGAGAAATAGCATTGAAAATATTTTTCGATCTTGCACTGGTACAACCAGTGAAAATACCGATTTTCACGTTCTTGTTGCCTAGGTAAATTGCACGTGCCTCACAACCATATAGGAAATATGACATCATATACCTTACATTTCTCCCGCTTGACGTAACATTGTAACGCGTTGCTATGCAGGAGGGGAACGCCACGAGGAATAACGAAAAAAAACTGTACTGGATTTTGATAAAGCTCCTTCCAGAAAGGGTGAAAAGCATGAAATAAATAGAATATTTGTTTTTTTTGGTGAAAGATCGAAATTTATCTCATCGAGTGGACACCATCGGTAATATTTTCAATGGTGCCCACTCGATGAAATAAATTTCGATCTTTCACCGAAAAAAAAACAAATATTCTCTATACATCATCCTTTTTGTCGAACAACCGTCTAAAACAGGAGGTAGACTGGTACCTTGACACATAAAAAATGAGCAAAAAGCTTCGATTCAGATCATCCTGCACGGATTGCACAGACTGATCCTTTTTGCAGATTCATTAACCCCCCCCCTTTTTTTTCACAGGACCTGGCTCGTTTATGAATGTATTTATTTTTACTTTATTTTGGAAAATATACGAGTCTGAACTGTATTACCGTTTCCATGATTCTTTATCGTTCTTTTTAGTATTTCCTGTTGTTGGCTGCAGTTTTAGCGACAGAAGTTACAGTCTGTTTAAAGTCCTTTTTGATATTCGATGGGGTAAGTATACAAATGAAACCATGACATTCATAGCACATCTATATTTTTCTTGGGTCAAGTATAGTTATATAATTATACTTAAAAGTTTCCAAAGATCTGCACTGAAAAAAAATGTGTTTTATTGTACAAAACAGAGAGTTATATATACATAAAAGTTTGCAAAAATCTGCATTGAAAAAAATGTGTTTTCTTGTACAAAATAGATAGTCGTCTTGTAGATCAGTGTTTGAAAATATGTTTGTCTTATTCAACCATTTAGAGCTTTGAAAAGCAGCCACAAACGATTCAACAATCACTTAAGTGTGTCTTCCTCAACCACAGACGATTCAAACATGTCTTCCTGAAGTTGTCAGTTTTGTAAAATTAGCACAAGGACGTGTCTCCGTGATTAGATTTATAGTAACGGTATAATGGCGGATATACTAGTCTTTCAGCACACAAACATTGATGCAAGCCTCGCTTTGATGTCCATGTGAATTATCAGATCTCGCCTCGTAACTTAACGCGAGATATGGCCGTAAAAAGTAAACATTTACCTGAACAAATTAGCAATTGCTATCTCAAACTGAAGTTTTGACATGAAATATTCTAAACATTAACTTTTACACGAAAACAGAAAAAAAACTTTCGCATAGTCGAAAGTGGGAAAAAAAATACTGAACGGCAAAAACATGTTCTCTAGAGTAGCTTGAACTAGGCCTACCTTGTAGATCTGCACGTGCGTGAACCATGTATCAGAGGTTAGCATCTAAAGCAGTAGATAATCATGCATGTTTTGGGTAAACATTTGGTTTTTAGAAAGAAACTCCTCTATATCAAGATGATCTTTCAAAAACGGAAGCAGAACTTGGAACGCCCATTTCCTCTGTTTTTGTCGTTGCTTATTCAAATGGTTATTTGCCCGAAATTACTTCTCTAAATATTTGGGCGCCCAATATGACCTAAGTTGTCGACGGGCCTTAAAACACCATTCATTCACTCATGCTAAATATTTGGAATGAAAGGAAGCAAACATCATTTAGAGTCATAATATACTACTCAAACTTTGATAGGGATCACTTACATATTTCTGTATGGATTTACATTTTACAATAGTTTTGCATATAAACTCTTTACGATACTATAGAATTCTAGATCTCTCCAAGTTGAAAGCTTTTGCTAACCAAAATCTCTATGCAACATGAACTATGCTGTCTGTCAGAGGGTAGAAAACATCGTTGGAAAAGGATAAAATGCTGGTATCCAGCATTTTCTCCTTTTCCAACAATGTTTTCCAAAGGCTTCTTTCTCAGTATCTTTAACAGTCGGCATTGTGAGGTAAAGGTTTAAAGATCCATTTCCACTGGTCATTTTATTGATCAGTGTGGCGATGTAACATTGTAAAACAATACATGCCACATATATATATATATTTAGAGTGAATCTTTTTAGGGTGATCCCTAGCAAATTTTGAGTTCTATATATTAAAGTTCCATCGAATGATATACTGATATTCATCTTCGATTTCAGATCAAATCTCACGTGAACTACAATCTCAATATTTCAATACAGTATAAATATATCTATGATGAGGACGTGACAAAGTCTATAGACACAATACAGCAAGAGGTAGGTTTACAGTATGGAATGCTATGGAAAGCCATGACTGTCTTATATCGTTCTTTTACATTTCATTGCAGCGTTGTTGTAATATATGGCTTCATTACAACTATATATTAAACTAGAGCGGTCACTGAATGTGGCTTAATACCTCCGCCAGCACTTTGACAGAAAAAAGTGTCAAGTTTAAGGGAGAATAATTCCTCAACCAGGAAGAGTTGACATTTGAAAATTGCGTCTTGCAGATCTTAAATATATGATCAATTTATGTGCAAAGTTTCAATACAGTTGAAGGAAAACTGTAGGAGGAGTTTGCAACACAAAATTACTAGTATTTTGTACACAGACGGACACACGGACAGTCTTACGATGCGGACCTTGTGAGGTCGAATTGCTCTTTATTCAATGCAACCCAATGCAACCCCACAATTGCACTTTAACCCCACTATCCCTAACTCTAACCCCATAACTACCAGAGGGACGGAATGAACCCCATAAAGACTAAATGTACACTTACCCCTAACCTCACAATGCCAGTCTGGTAGGGACGGACGTACACGCGGACGTACACATGGACGGACGGGCGGACGGACCCACGGACGGACACACGGACAGACAGGCTGATTACAGTATAACCCCGAAAACATCCGTTTTGCGGGGGTATAATGAAAACATGTTTATATGGAGCCAAACTGTGTTTATATTAATGCATTTGTCCATATATTGGACCAAAGAAGCATGGTATTGCTTGGGTTCATCAATATATTGGAACCAAACTATCTTTATATTAATGCATGTGTCCCTACAACTTGGATAAGCCTTAACTCTTTACCACACAATCCCGACTTCTAACGACCCATGAGAGAGAAGCCTTTTGAAAACATTATGGGAAAAGAAGAAAATGCTGGTAACCAGCATTTTCTTCTTTTCCCATAAAGTTTTCTACACTTTCCAAAACTAATTTCAACTTTTTATTCACATTTGATTTGTCGTATGCAAATGGTTTCAAATTGGACCAGTCTAAAATTTTGTCGTTTGGTGAAGAGTTTAAGCAGAACTTATTTTCAGCCGTCGAAGGAGCTCTGGTATGTATTCTTGGCGCTAACAGAGTTAACTCCCTTCCAAACGACAACACGTTAGACTGGTCCATTTTGAAAGCATTTGCAGACGACAAATTGAAGGTGTCTCCATTTTGAAATCTGTCTTTGAAAGGGTAGAAAACCTTCTGGGAAAAATGCTTGTCACTAGCACTGTTCCTTTTCCCACAACGTTTTCAAAAGCATTCCTCCCAAGAGTCGTGAAAACCAGGGCTTGTTTGGTAAAGAGTTAACCCATTACCACACAATCCCTACTTTTAACGACCCTGAGAGAGAAGCCTTTAGAAAACATTGTGGGAAAAGGAGAAAATGCTGGTAACCAGCATTTTCTCCTCTTCCCACACTGTTTTCTATCCTTCGCAAAACAAATTTCAAATTTTCAGTCACTTTTATTTTCTCGTCTGCAAATGCTTTCGATTTTGACAAGCCTAAAATATTGTCGTTTGGTAATAAGTTAAGCACGTTTCTTTCCAGTTCAACTGTTGTGGACTCAACAGTCCAAATGATTGGTATCAGGCAAGGTACAATGTTGAAGCCTACAGAAGTTTGGTTGCTAAAGGTATCCAGCCCTACCCAACGTCGTGCTGTGAAAACACAAGTAACTGTGATCTGAATATATCAGCCGAGAACAAGTCAGCTATTTTCAAAACAGTAAGTAATAAACTCTTTAGACCTTAACCCTTTCATAGTTGAGAACAGGAACTTTTGTGGAGGGTACAGATTATGATCAGAAACCGTAAAACGTACAGACTAACCTTGATCCAAGCCGAATAGACAACACTTTTCTTAGCGTTCGGCAAACCCTCGGCTGATCCGCTGTTATTTAGTCTCTCTACTGTATCACGTAGCTTGATATGTACCTGCGCGGTTCATTTCTTCGCCGGAAATAAGCTGTTTTACCTTTCTTTGAATTGTAAGGCTCCTCCTAAAAATGAAAACATGAGTAAAAACACTCTATTAAATCTTTCCAAATACATTTCCATTCATAAACCATTTATACATTCATTGTTTAAACGTGATTTATCAATTTCAATTGAGTTTTTTTTTTCCACAAAAGATTAATAGATGTGAATAACTTCACCATGATTGAAGACGCCATTGCTAATGAGCGTCACCACGTTGAAAATCACGTGATTGGTAGTTCAAAATGGAACCTTCCTCCATACGAACAAGGTTAGATTGTAGATAGTGAATCGACTGAGTTGTGACAAGTGTCTTCGTGGCTTTCATTGGTGGGTCTCCTTACTGCTTGGACCGGTGAACTTTCTAATAGTCCTTTTAAAAAAATGTTTGACTCTCTTATTCATTTGAAGTGAGTTAAATGACTCCTGTTGAGAGAGTCCGGCGAAATTCCTGAATATACATTATATAAATAAAAAAGAAAATACCACAAAAGTTGCAGATAAGACAGCATGTGTTTAGAAAAACAAGTCCAGAGATAACGTAAGTTATGGGTGTAACAACAAATTACGGCCCATGCTATATGAAAAGGGGGCAAATTGTATTTGCAAACATATTGACCCATGTCAGCCTGTGCATGTTGTTGGTTGGTTGTATTGGGGTTTAACGCCACTTAAACAGCTAAGGTCACATCATGGCGGTCGGTGACGCACATGTGTTCCCTAGCATTCTCACACCAGTACTAACACAACTTTCTTTCCAAAGCCACCGACTACTTTTCTCACATGCTTCAGCAGAGGTGAGAGGCGAAAATACGCCGGAAAGAAAGTTTGCCTCAACCGGGTATCGAACTCACAACCACCAGGTCATGAGTCCGACACGCTCACCACTGAGCCACCCGGGCGGGCTTCAGCCTGTGCAGTCCGCGCTGTCATGGGACAAAACTTTTTTTGTTATTTGTAGTGTTTCTGCATATCAAAGGCCCAGTCTATCTCATGATGCAATCGATTTTTAGATAAAAAAAATGATTTGCGGACTCATAATTGTGTAGTAAACATGCATGTCCTAATGCATTAAGATAATGTATTATAACTCTTTACCATATAATCAAGACTTTCAACGACCCTAAGAAAGAAGCCTTTTGAAAACATTGCGAGAAAAGGAGAAAATGCTGGTTACCAGCATTTTCTCCTTTTCCCATAATGTTTTCTGCCCTTCCTGATACAAACTTCGATTTTTCAGTTCCCTTTGTTTGTTTGGGTTTTTTTTTTATTTTTGTCTGCAAATGCTTTCAATTTGCACCAGTCTTTAATTTTGTCGTTTGGTAAAGAGTTAAGCCCCGTTTTGTCAGAGCATGGTTAAATTAAATAAGACAGACATGAATCAGGTGGTTCCGCGGACTTGCCGGGATACCAGTGTCAGATATAATAAATGTAACGGAGATACGAGATCGACATGTAATGCTATAAGAATCACAACCATCGGCTCTGATTGTGTGGGTTTCTTGCACATTAACCCATTACCCAATACACCATTCTCAAATTCAAAGAAACTGAAGACGACAACTGAAATGTTGCTACTAGTGGGTTTTAAGATACAGACAGCATAGAAAATATTTCGAGAAAAGGTAAAATTGCTCATTTTGAGCAATTTCACCTTTTCTCACAATGTTTCCCTAAAGCTTTTTTCTTCATTGTGTTAAAACGAGTATACATGGAGGAAAGGGTTGGATTCACTCGTCACAACTCGTCCGATTCCGAAACCACATGTAATATCGTCTGTAGTAGGTGAGTTTACGTTTTGATATACTGCCAGTCAAAAGATCTTAAACATGACCCCCCCTCCCAAAATCCCCCTATTTTGCTAATGAAATCGATTGACCGAATTAGAAAATAAGTGTATAAACTCTTTGTCATCGGAAATGTATCAAGAAAGAGACCCACAGAAAATTGTGATCAGTGTTTTCTTTAACTGAACAGAATTTTTGTGGCGCGGCACAACATTTTTATTCGGTTTTGAAAAGTACCTATGGAGGCAGCCATATTGTTTACTCCGCTTCCAGTTATTTCGTAACTAGGTGAGTTCGTACCTAAGCCATTTCGTTCCCACCTTCACTTTTTCTTTTGGTCATTTTGTACTCACTTTGATCATTTCCTACCCACTTTGGTCATTTCATACCCAGTTTTTAATATCCATTCGGTAATTTAGAAAATATTTTAATACTATTTTCTTGTGTTGGCTGCCGAATGACAACTGACTTTGTACATACCTCGGCAACTGCTTTTATACACAGCTCCAATTGAAACAATGTTAAATTTCGCCGAAGAATTGCTATGACTGTGTCTTATCATTATTGGTTCTTTCTTTTTTAAGTTTGAAGTTGCATTCTACAGACTTTCTAGGACTTCTCAGTTCATTTCTCACCAAGTTCTGCATATATTTACTTTGGTCTATTTGAAATGCTGTAATGTCCCTTATTTCAGAAACAACTGATTTGCGGCGCTATTCATACTACGCATTAATATTTTCTTGTACGGATCCTAAGAACGGTAAATGATGGATTATCAATTAAGAAATGTATCTCGAAAGGGCATATATCGTCGGTTTACTTCAAAAACCTCGTAACTAAAGCTTGTAACAAGCTGTAGTTACAAGGTTTTCGAAGTAAACCGACGATATCAAACTACGTAATGAAGCCGAGAGGCCTGATCGACGGATAAACGAGGGTTTGTCGAACAGACTTTCCATACGTAATGGAGATGCGTGTTGGGACAAAAGTTATCAAAAATTGGTCCTACACCTATAGCGATTACGGAGGCTACCTGACCAGCACGGAGCGAAAATCTTTGTAATCTAAAGGCGTAGTCAGACATGTACTATCTCATTACAAAACAACAAAACTTTTGGGCTAGGTAGCGGCCAAAGAGTCAATTTAGGTGTTAAAATGTATTTGTGACCCATCACGCAAAAAGGGACTACCTTCTGGGAACTGCGAAAAGTGTCAACCCTGGTCAGCCTGCGCGAATTACGATTTCGTAACTAGATCTTTTCGTTCCTAAGCCATTTCGTACCCAAGTTTACTTTTTGTGGTATTTGTCGAAGACAATACCACAATGAGTTCAAGATTGAATTTTGAAAACCATGTATCTTATTTTGTGCCGTGAATCTAATACTCCATCGCGTTAAGGTACGCAACAGTAGAAAGAGGTTGAGTTCAAGTAGTTCCCGCTTAAATTTTGCCGGAATATCCTGGATGTTTGTAGCTTGAAAATGTTTCAAACGCCTTGGAATATCATTACTACGCTCTCTGTCCTAACCACATACAAACAGACAAAGCAATGATTATATGCTCTTTTATCGCAAAAAAAGCCAGACGGGCTGAAAAACGTAATTTCAAGTGTAATAACTCAGCCCTTTTCAAAAAAAAGTCGGTCGTCAATGACACTGATAAATTAATCAACCTCCGAAAGGTCCCGGGCTTTAGCGCAAGAATATAAAACTTGGCATAAAGTAGTTCAATTTAAATACATGAATATTGCCATTTTCTTCATAATTTGCAGCTATCTAGGACGACATTTCAGTTTAAATCTTGATTTGCAGATCTTCTATATGATACATATTTCTACATATGCCAGCGTATCCATTTTGTCATAGCGTACCCAAACTCTTTAGAGTCGGTACCGAGTCTATACTGAGACAGCGTACCCAAACGTTGTAGAATTTTAGTTCAACCATTTTGTGCAAAAACGAAGGAAATAAACCCAGTTAAACTCATTTTTTCTCAGGCAAATGACTTTTACGGTGTCACTCAAATATGTAATTTGAAATGGCATATAAAAATACATTGGGCAAGGCTATCGATCGTTGAGATATTTATTTTTGATTGAAATTAGCTTCTCGCGAAATGATACAAATTTGCCAACTGACCTTGGGCTTTTTCGTTCCAAAACCAATTCGTTCCATGGCTTGTTGGTCCTGTGATTGCACGCTACTCCATTTGATTGCTCATGAATATTTATAGATCGAGGTAATAGATCATTTGCCAAATACCGTTACTGACGCGTCACCACGAGTTACTTCCCTTTCCACCCGACAATTTTTCCTAATCCTGTATATACCCGAATAGTGAAAGTGTCATATTTTTTAAATGGATTACACACTAAATGCGATAAATAAACAACCTAAAACGGCTGTGCCGTTAGTTTCATCAATTATCTTTTTCGAAGACACACACAAAAAAGAACTTGTTTTATCAATTTTTCGGTAGACCAGAGAGATAAGCGGTATCATTTATAAGTAGCTGTCTCCTGCCGGGCGTGTTGATAGAGCTTTTTGTATGCAGACTGCATTAACCCTTTGGCTACCAAGTGCGACTCGATGACCTGTTGCAGACAATATAGATTCAGATCACACCAGGAAGAACGTGCAGTCTGATCCTAGTTCTACACTATCCGATACGGAGATATTTTTCCTCGGGTGCATGGAAATACCGAATTACACCTGATTTACCGAATTATACCGAATTACACATAGTGATACCGAATTATACATTCAAAACGCTTATTTATTAAGTATTATATCAATTAAACTTTTAAATATTATATTATTAGGCTTTTTCTGGCCCTTAACTGTTTAATTCTGTAATTCACATTACCGAATTTCACTATATACTATGATTGGTATCACACTATGTTTCACCGGATTTACCGAATTATACCGAATTACACCGAATTACACATAGTGATACCGATTTATACATTCAAAACACTTATTTATTAAGTAATATATCAATTAAACTTTTAAAAATTATATTATTAGGCTTTTTCTGGCCCTTAACTGTTTAATTCTGTAATTCACATTACCGAATTTCACTATATTCTATGATTGGTATCACTCTATGTTTCACCGGATTTACCGAATTATACCGAATTACACCGAATTACACATAGTAATACCGAATTATACATTCAAAACACTTATTTATTAAGTAATATATGAATTAAACTTATGAAAATTATATTATTAGGCTATATACTATGATTGGTATCACACTATGTTTCACCGGATTTACCGAATTATACCGAATTACACATAGTGATACCGAATTATACATTCAAAACACTTTTTTATTCACTAATAAAAATTATATTATTAGGCTTTTTCTGGCCCTTAACTGTTTAATTCGGTAATTCACATTACCGAATTACACATAGTGATACAGAATTATACATTCAAAACACTTATTTATTAAGTAATATATGAATTAAACTTATTAAAATTATATTATTAGGCTTTTTCTGCAGATAACAATTTAGCTTAAAAATGAAATTTTCTTTAGGAAGGATAGCAAGGGAAAAGGACAAAAGGTTGATACTAGAATTTTAACCCTTTTCAACAACATTTTTAAAAAAAACTATATTTCTATGGGTCGTAAAAAACTTGGGTTAAGTGGCATAGGGTTTTAAATAGTTACTGCGAATGTTTTCACCCGAAAACAACACTTTGGACAGATACTTAGCATATTGAGACGATTGAATAAACGTGGGTCAAATGGTTGTAATTATCTTTTAAAAAGTAAAAAAAACTATTGTTGAAACAGGCATGAGAAAATGCATGTTGAAAGCCCTTCCTTTTTTCCTCAAATATTTTCGCTCACACTTTGAAAATTCGTTTTTTTCACAAATGTTTATGAACTACATATTGATTACTTTCAGTTTTCGGTTTTTTGAAAGTGTGTGTGTGTGGGGGGGGGGATGTGTTAAGGTTGAGAAAGTGAGACAAAAACAGACAGTGGGACAAATCAGCACGTCTGCCCCCTTTTTACACGGGTCGCTCGAAATACTTTGTAAAGGTTGTTTAGCTGTTTAGTGTCTTCAGAAAGACAGGGACAGTCCATTTAGTGATTTTAAAGTACTATTATCAAACATCCTTGTTGCACTTTCAGGCATGTACCTATTGACGAATAACTTATGTTATCGATCATGAACAAAAGAAACGTGGCTTCAGATCAAAATTCAGACCTTCCAATCCATAACTTCTTTTAAGCTTCATTTTGAGTATAAAAAATATGTATCTAATGAAGTCTTACCAAAAAAGAAAAATGGGTGAAGGGTTAAATCGGTGTTCCTTTCATCTCGGTATCGCACTGCAGAGTGGGTGACCTTTAGAACAGCTGCAATGTACTTGCTTCTTACAGATTAGCACACACGTGTCACATTAAATTGACTTTTATTTCATATTAATTTACCCCTTTGGTTATCATTAATGGTCAGGATTATGAATTTTATACAGGTTTCATAGGCTTAATCCGTTCTTAGTCTCTACATGCTTTTTATTTAAATACGATTTTATAGAATGCATATTTTGTCTGTTTGTGATTTTCTTTTTCAAAGGCAATATAATGAAATATGTTTGAATTGAGTTAAAATTGATTTCTATAGATTTCTTGCTATTTCATTTTCTTTTCAGTTATGAATTTGTCCAAATTTAAAGGATTTGCGAACGGGACATACGGCATTTGTTACTGAAATAATGCTTTGATTGTCCGGTGTCACGTGATACTGCTGGTGCGCAACTTACGATAAAATGGAAATATCGCTTACCGTCTATTGATTGTAATGTTGGAAATTGAACGTAAAAGGCTAGAGATATTTCATAATTATAGTTCTCAGGAACAAACTTAATTTTGTTTGATATATCAACAGGGTTTTTCTCTCTATTCGTCATGCATCCTACTGTCAAGGGGCGTTACTCCTGCTTCTTCCTCATGATCAAAAGGAGACCACTTATACAAAAATAAACCAAACTTTGTCATGAATACTCTCCCTTCAACCGAAAAGGTATTCATTTGCTTAGTGGGTTGACTTTTAAGCCAATATCTGAACAATATGTCTCTGTTTCTTTCAAACTATTAATTCCACACATGGATTTCCTTGACAAATACCACTTCAGCGTTTTCAACGCTTTGATTATTTTGATCATTTTGTACTCACTTCGATAATTTCGTAACCTCGTTGGTCATTTCATAACCTGTTTTTAATATCAATTTGGTAATTTAGAACCTAGTTTTACTACAACTGCTATTGTACACATCTCAAATTGAAACTATGTTAAATTTCGCCGAAGAATGGCTATGATTGCGTCTTATCATTATTGGTTCTTTCTTTTTGAAGTTTTAAGTTGCATTCTACAGATTATCTAGGGGTTCTCAGTTCATTTCTCATAGAGTTCTGCATAAATTTGCATTGGTCATTTTTCGAATGATGTGATGTGCCTTATTTCAGAAACAACCGATTTGCGGCGCCATTGATGTTACGCATCAATATTTTCTTGTACACATCGTTTGCTCAAAGAAAAACTGAGAATGTAACGTTACACGTATATTCATCCACAAACATCAGACAAGAATAAACGAAGAGCGACCTAAGTAATGTAGGCTGTCATAATTGATCTATCAATCCACAAAGCTCCGCACAACAAGTGGCTGGAATGTGGTACAAAAACGTGAATCTGTAGATACTTTCGCAATTTCTTATCATTTTTATGTGTTTTGTATGATTCAGGGTGACGAGATGTAATTTGTACCTTGATTACAGTAGTTTTTTGCATAACTATTTCAACCCGTTCCAGCTTACACACTTACATGAGTGGTTGTGAAAATGATACATGTATATAATCCATGTTCTACCAAAAGGGGGCGCAATGCATCTGCAAAAAGTTTCGGCCTAGGTCAGCCTGCGCAGTCCGCGCAGGCTGATCTAGGTCGAAACTTTTTACTATTAGTCAGTTAATTTATGCTTAATTAGTTTTTGCTATTGGTCAATAAATGACAGATAGACAGACAGACAGACAGAAAGGCAGGCAGGCAGACAGACAGACGAATGGACAGACAGGTAGACAAAAAGACGTATTGATTTACGGGCTGATTAGTGTACAATCCAAAACACTTGTTTTGCGGAGATCTAAAATGCTTGTCTTTCTTTTCAGGGCTGTATGGTCCCCGTTTCTCAACGTTTACAATTAATCCTGCGCATAATAGGCTGGGCCACGCTTGGGAGCAGTTCTTTAATAGTAAGTGATCACAGGCTTTAAAGGCACACCTTATTGTTTTGTAAAATGATTTTCTATGCTATTAACCCATTACCAAACGACAATTTTTTAGACTGGTCCAAATTTAAAGCTTTTGCAGATGACAAAATAAAAGTGACTGAAATTTTAAATTTGTTTTGTGAAGGTAGAAAACATTGTGGGAAAAGGAGAAAATGCTGGTTACCAGCATTTTCTCCTTTTCCCACAATGTTTTCTAAAGGCTTCTATCTCAGGGGCGTCAAAAGGAGGGATTGTGTGGTAATGGGTTAAGGAAATATCCACCTGATGGAAAACAGCTATTTCCACTTATAATATTATCCTAAAAAAGTTGCTAAAATTGAAAATGAGTATTATTGTACTACTTTGAGCGTACCAATTTTTTTTTCTTCTATGAATTATCATTTATAAATCTAGGGCCACTCTCATTACAAAGATAGATAATAATTACCTCCCTTTTCTGAAAACTTACAAAAATACCAACAAATAATTTCAAGAAAACAGCTATTTCCACTAAAATATCATCCTGAAAAATTAGCTATAATTAGAAATGAGTATTATTGAACAACTTTTACGGATTCATTTTTTCCATTTTTTTCCTTCTTTGAAATATCATTTATAAATCTAAAACCACTATATTCTCAATTCAAAAAGAGATAATAATTACCTCCCTTTTCAGAAAATTAACAAAAGTATCAAGAAATAATTTCAAGATAGACATAAACGGAATTTCTGATCCGTCAGAAATGTGCAAAAATATCATTTCTGGATAAATCCTTATTTATCCTTATTTATCAACCAATTAGAATTTTTGCCCCATGTTCACCGGAAGTGCATTACACAGGTCTTACCTTAAAGATTAATTGACGTAAACAGCACGAAATAATTCCGAGACCATTCGGTACATATGCCGAGTGATGCCGAGGGTAAAAATAGAATATGAATTTATGCGTAATAATATTAACTTGCTTGTTGTAATATATCACAGATACATTAGATCCCCTTTTGTCAGAGCATGGCTCAAATTCTTGTCTGTCTCTTACAGATTGTTGGTGCGATCATGGTTTGCTGTTTTCGTATCGCTGTAACTTAGATCCAGTTCGTCATTTTCAGCTTATCATGTGAGAAGAATCTTGCACACTGCTGTGTCTTATAATTTCATGACCCAAACGAAACAATTAATTGGCCCGAATTCAGCTAGATAGGTTAACCCTTAACTCTTTACCACACGACAAAAATGTACACTTGTCCAAACTGAAAGCATTTGCAAACGACAAAATAAATGTGACTGAATAATTGAAATTTGGTTTGGGAAGGGTAGAAAATATTGTGGGAAAAGGAGAAAATGCTGGTTACCCGCATTTTCTCCTTTTCCCACAATGTTTTCAGAAGGCTTCCTTCTCAGGGTCGTCAAAAGTCGGGCTTGTGTGGTTAAGGGTTAAACTGCTTTGCGCGACTCAAGGACCTTTTTGCGGACAATTTAGATCAAGATCAGGCTGCACTAAACATGCAGTCTGATCTTTCATCTACACTTTCCGGTATGAGCTTTTCTTTCAGGCGAAATTAATTTTGAAACCGCAGTACTTTGGTTTTTACTGTTGAATAGTAAATCATTAGTATTCTGAGTTGGAATCCCCATTTTTCACAAGTAATCAATTTAAGCCGTTACGACATAAGTCATTTCTCTCCCTCTGCTAGACTATTTTCTCCAATTTTTCAATCTGGAAAAGTAGTTACGGACTTGGGAGATTATTCTCTGTTGAAATCCAGAAATGCATGGCAAGGTTTACTGTACCTCCTGATAAAACTGAAATGCTGTCGAAATTCTGTTGATATCAATTAACTCTTTACCAAACGAAAAGTTTAGACTTGTCCAAATTGAAAGCATTTGCAGACGACAAAATAAACGTGATCTGAAAATAGAAATTTGTTCTGAGACGAGTAGAAAACATTGTGGAATAAGGAGAAAATGCTGGTAACCAGCATTTTCTCCTTTTCCCACAATGTTTTCAAAAAGGCTTCTTTCTCAGGGTCGTAAAAAGTCAGGATTGTATGTTAAAGGGTTAAAATTAACCAAAAAGCTATGCCGTGTAAATGCACGAATAAATTAAGGGGAAAAGGGGTACCAAGGGAGACAATCTCCAATATATTACAATATTAAGTGATAAAATTTCCCTCCCTTTGAATGAGACATTAGCCTTATTTGTTTAATCAATTATAATTTTTGTGGTATTTGTCGAAGACTATGAATACCACTATGAGTTCAAGGTTGAATTTTGATAACCATGTATCTTATTTTGTGAAAAAGCGGAAGGAAATAAACCCAGTAAAACTCATTTTTTTCTCGGGCAAATGAGTTTCGCGGTGGCACTCAGATATGTATTTTGAAATGGCATATTAAAATACATTGGGAGAAAAATCCATCACATTTTTACCCATAATTTTTATTGTTCTCAAGTAGATAGCGTCCAAGACAGTCACTGAAACATCGACAATGCAACAGATGTTTTTTACACTAAACATTTTGCATTTTGCGTATATGATGCCTTCGATACAGTTCGCGTCTATGGTGCTTTCGATGCATTTCGCGTTTATGGTGCTGTGAAACAGAACAGAGAGACAGACAGAAAGACAGACAGACAGACAGAGGGTGAGAAAGACAGTAAGTGAAAGGCAAGAAGGGCATAGATAGTCATTGATTTTGGGAAGGGTCCTGTACATAATTCTGGCTTCTTCTGCCACAATATTTTCATAAAGGGAAGGAGACAGATAAACACAAGTTTGGGAATATTTGAGGCAGCTGGACAATTAATAGTAAGGGAATAATATGCAAAGAGGATTAAAGGTATAAATGGTACTTACAGCCCCTCAAGTCCAACCGTTCTTTTTGCCGAAGTGAATTTACACAGCCAATACAAATGACCCTGTGAAAACATTTCCTACCACTATCAACGAAACTTTCTTTCTCGTTTATATGGTCTGAATCAACAGAAAGCTTGAAATTAAAGAGTTTCCCATCATGAAACCTCAGTAAACATTCAGAGTTTTTCTTTTCACCACGACTGTCATTTTTGTCGCCTGTTTGTTTTGAAACCCAGTCCAAGAGGGATAAATTGGTTCCTTTAATCTAAATTGCACATATTCGACTTTACTCACACTACAAATCTAAAACAAGCATTTTCCATTTGCATGCAATTAAGATGCATTTTCAAGTTTTTTTTGTTTTTTGTCACCTCATCAAATGTAGGTCAATTTCAAATTCTAAAGTAAAAGAGTTTAAATTAGAATTTAATACTCTAAAATGAAAATTAAATCACTTATTAGACAAGACATTCAAGTGTTTAGTTTTGAAAAGTTAAAGACAAAGCAGCCATAAATTTCTTCCGGTGTAAAGGACTTTTTCACAATGTTCTCGGCATACTGGTCCAAAAACTTTGAAATTTTGTGCTTTAAATTTTGAAAAATCAGTTTTACATACCTCAGCCCAAATTTTGATAGAATCCTGTTTCAAGGTTTCTCAGTTACTTGTGTACCAAATTTCAGCTTGTTATGCCCAAAAGTAAAGTCACTAGACTGTTTCACGTGCTTTCACGTCTCACTCATCTAGGTGTCACACCACTGGTTTTGGGCCATATTGAAAATAGTGTCAAATTGGCCATCTTTGAAGCCTTACAGATCGCTTAATGGCAAAACTTTTGCTTTACCGTCTCTTGCTGTCTAAAGTACGTCCAGAGTCCTTCAAAAAATTGATTATAAACAACATGTCAACCGATTGCGTTTTTCGCTAAATCCCAACTACCGCGTACAGGCACCCTAGAATTTTTGCTCTCAAAAACACCTGTCCACCCAGATGATCCCAATTTTTTGTTCTTCTAGTGACACAATATAATCCACTCAATATACAATAAAAATACATCTTAGTGGTCCCCCAATCCCTAAATTTGAAGCATATTTAAATTATATACCACCAAGCCCTCTTAGCTTCATACAACAGTGCAACAAAAGTGCTACTGCAAATTTTACTTGGGACAACTTTTGACTAATACGAACTGGAAACAGTCTCGCAGTGGTGTGACACCTGATTGCACGAGAAGCGTTTCATCTACGCTGATGATGGCAATGTCGCGTGCGGTACTTATAGTGTCGTACTCAACATATGTCGTACATCAAAAGGTCGTCGTAAAGTGAACATGCAATTATCAAGTTAACAAACAAGAAATTATTCTTTTCTAATTAATCCGAAGTGCTGTACATAAATCTGAAGTACTTTTACATGAAAGTAAATAGATCTGCATGTTCGTCTTTGTTTTCAGACACGTGCATGCACTTTACCACATGTGGTGCAGCAGGACTCAGTTAAAAGAAGATCCTTTGTCTGCTCGCAAAAGAAAAATAGTTTGTTAGTTCGATAATATGTGGCTAGTTTGTCAGTTTTACGATATTTGGCTCAAATATGAGTGAGTTCAAAACATTGTGAGAAAAGGAGATAATGCTTGAAATAAGATTACAGAACGTGCAATCTAATCTTGAATATATATATAGTCAATGTGTAGAGTCTGAAATTTGAAAATCTGAAATTAGCTTCATCAGGGCCCAGGCCGAGAAGAAAGACAAGAATATTATGAGATGTCGACGTAATATATGACTGTAATATTTTGCTCCATTACTAGATCTGTTTTTATTTCTTGAACCTTTAGATGTTTTTTTTTTTTCTTCTATATTTTCTTGATCTCTTCCTTTGCATACTCTTTCCAACCCACTGGCTGCTTTCCCACACATGTAAACAAAATCGAAAAAATTTCGTGCAATGAGAGAGGAATGAATCCTGTCACGATGAATATCCGATCAGTCCTCGGAAAGAAGGTGGATCGTTGTCTGCGCATGTCATATTCTTCGAAGATTCGACTGTCTTATATGACGCATCACTAGCCCCAAAAGCGGGCTGACTGTAATATTACGCTCTATAAAGTAGCAATGTAGAAAATAGCTTTTATCAATACGTTTGAGGGGAAATGAGACCTGCTTTAGCTCCAGATTTCTCTAGACAGCTGATCATGGCTGAGTGAATTGCAAGAGGTAGCCTTTTATTGAGTAAACGTTTATTTTAGTTTGAAATTCAAAGTAACGGTTGTCGCGTAGGAAAGTGGTTCGGTTTTGTACCCAGGATGCCCAAATTAGATAGATGAGTATTTATAGAATGCCATCTAGCGGGAGATAATAGACGGTGGATGTATAAGGAATCGAACCAGAAGATCCCTGGGTGTCAATTCCTGGACATCATTGACTGATCTACAGGTCTTTGAACCATTAATCCATAGGCTTCCAAGCGGGACTCACTGACCTTTTGCGGACAGTGTAGATCAAGATCAGACTGCACAGAACGTGCAGTCTGATCTTGATCTACACTGTCCGATAAGGAGATATTGTTCACCAAACATAACTTTGAAGCAGCAATATTTGTCTTATCAGTGTATCGAAATGTAGACCCAAGATCAGATCACACGTTCTATACTGTCTGATCTTGATCAACTCCTTCCGCGAAAGGTCTTTCAGTCTCGCTTAGCAGCCTAGGGGGGTATGTGTCGACATACCGTCGGTTTACTTCGAAAACCTCGTAACTACAGCTTGTTACAAGCTGTAGTTACGAGGTTTTCGAAGTAAACAAACGATATCTTTCTTCACTAGGTCATTCGGAGGGGTCCTGTTTGGCTCAGTGATAAAGTGTAGGACTCGTGACCTGGAGGTCCCAGGTTCGAGCCTCGCTGGCTCCACTGGGTTTTTTTCACAGGAGTGTCCTTGGGCAAGACACTTCAGAGCCTAGCCTAGTACTGGTGAAACCCAGGGAAACATGAATATGTGAGCTGTCGCCGTGATATGGCTGAAATACTGCTGAAAGCGGCGTAAAACACCGTTCAAGGAAACAAACTAGGTCAGTCGGTTAGGAACATTATCTACGTAAACAAAATGATTGTATAAATATTTCTAAAGAAAAAGTATGAATTCTTTAAATAGTTTTTAGCCTACCAAAAACCACAAACATAACTTCCCCGTCTATTGTAATTCAATGTGACAGACAATAGAGTCTGATATGAATCTAAAATAAACAACACTATCTATGTAAAGATAACAAAAAAAGAATCATGACCACTGTTTCACGACTTGGAAGAAGCCCTTCGGAAAAACATTGACGAAAAAGGAGAGAATGCTGGTAACCAGCATTTTCTCCTTTTCCGTCAATGTTTTTTCTGTCCTACAAGGGCAATTGACGTCATTTTGTTCCATATATGATCCATGCTCTGTGAAAAGGGGGCGTCATGCATCTGCGAAAAGGTTAAATCCCAGGGCCCGTATTCACCAACCATTCTTGAGAATATTCTTAGACTTATTCTCCAAGGTTTTCCAAATTTGTAAGTAACACGACTTCTGATTGGCTAAACCCATTGGTTTAGCCAATCAGAAGTTGGGTTACTTACAAATGTAGAAAATTCTGGAGAATAAGACAAAGAATATTCTCAAGAATGGTTGGTGAATACTGGCCCTACTGATCAGCCTGTGCAGTCTGCAACCGTGCAGTCTGCGCAGGCTGACCTTGACCGAAATCTTTTGCTCTTGGTCAGTTCTGTGTTTGTCCAAGGACCAGTCTATTTCATGATCCAGTTGTTTGGAAGACTAAGTGAACTTTATGGATCCTAGGTCACGTGATGACTTACTTGGTATAGTGCATCACGGAGATGCACACTAAACCCTATGTTGTGGGAATTCATTAGAATTGTTTCATCGAGATGATTCTTAGTACCCACAATATAGGTTTTGAAGAGAAATAATGGATTTTGAGTACCATCACTCCATCTTACCATGTTTTCTACTCTTTTAAGGTCAAGTTTCAATTTTTGAGTCACATTCATTTTGTCGTCTGCAAATGCTTTCAATTTTGACAAGTATAAAACTTTATTGTTTGGTAAAGAGAGAATACAGAACTAGAAGTTTGACCGGACGGACTGGAGACAGAGTTTTATTTCAAGCTTTCCGGTAGGATATCGAGAAATAGCAGTGAAAATATTTTTCGATCTTACACTGGTACCACCAGTGAAAATACCGATTTTCATGTTCTTGTTGCCTAGGTAAATTGCGCCTGCCTGACAACCAGACAGATATATATGACGTCATTTACCTCACATTTCTCGCACTTGACGTAATATTGCAATGCGTTGCTATGCGGGAGGGGTACGCCACGGGGAACAACGGAAAAGAAGTGTACTGGATTTTGATAAAACTCCTGCCAGAAAGGGTAAAAGGCATGAAATAAATAGAATATTTGGGGTTTTTTTCGGTAAAAAGATCGATATTTATTTCATCTCGTGAAAACCATCGGTAATATTTCCACGAGTGGCGCAGCCACTCGTGAACAAATTACCGATTGTGTCCACTCGATTAAATAAATATCGATCCTTCTCACCGAAAAAAAAACAAATATCCTCTATGTAAAGTCAATTACTCTTAAACTTTTTTACACCAAAAAGGTTGTCAAATCTGTTGTTTCACAGGCTATATATACAAGTAATATTACCCTCCCCCCCCCTCCACCGACATATGGTTTAATAAAGGGGTTCTGGTGCCAAAACCTGGTCGGCAGAAGCGGTAATCACAGGAAATATATTTTTACCTGTTTGCGCTCTGATGTGGCTACTTAATTTTAACTCTTTCCCAGACGACAAAAAATTTAGGTTTATCTAAATCGAAAGCATTTGCAGACGACAAAATAAACTTAACTCAAAAATTGATCTCGGGGAAGAGTAGAAAACATTGTGGAAAAAGAAGAAAATGCTGGTAAAGCTGGTTACCAGCATTTTCTCCTTTTTCCCACAATGTGTTCTAAAGGCTTCTTTCTCGGGATCGTCAAAAGTAGATATTGGGTGGTAATGGGTTTATACCAGAAAAAGAACAAAATACATGAGCCATCCTCTGGGGAAAGGGGGCTTAATGCATTCTCGTGAAGCATTACACCGAAGACGTCATCATATTATTCATAGATCCATACAGATGATTGGATATGGCGGTAGAATGGTCCTTTGCCATGCAGAAACTTAATCAGTGGCAAAAAAGTTTCGACCAATGTCAGTCTGCGCCGACTGCACTGTCTCACCTGGGTGCTTTTTGCAGATACCTGAAGCCCAACCACCCACCCCCCCCCCCTTTTCTAAAGTCCGGCCAAATAAACTTTGTGTTGACGTGATGCATGCAAATATCTTTATGAAGTTGTCGAGACGATGTTTCGATTATGGCGAGCGAACTCGATTAAAAAAAAACGTCTATGAACGAAAAGATAACAGTAGAAATTTTACAAATACCAAAAGAGGTAATATACCACCCAGGCAGTTTAACCCATTACTTCATAGATACTCATTTCTACGCATTGCTTGTAGGAGCCTCTGGAAAACTTGTGGCAAAAGGTGAAATTGCTCGTGACGAGCAATTTCACCTTTTGCCACAATGTTTTCTATGCTATCAAAAGAGTTCATATACACAAAAGAAACAGCTTCATCCTTGCTGTTATTTAGGGTCAATTAGAGATACCATAGAAATGCCTAATGGTGTAAAGAGGACGTAAACTTTTTCTCCGACATGAGTTTAATCCCTTGAAGCCCCGAATCTTGACTGAGTTGCCGATGCAAACGTAGGTGAAGATCAGAATGCACATAACGTGCAGACTGATCTTGTTTATACATTGTCAGCTTCTTTGCTACAGGTTCTAAGAAGATCAGTGAAATTGGCAGAGAAGCATTTTTAGTTACTGACCAAGAATGTGTATTTCATAAAGCATCAGAAGAGTTCAATACTACATCCAGTGTTAAAGGTGGGTATCTAGAATTTTTACATCACACCAAATTAAAAAATATATATTGTTGAAATTTATATATTAAAAAAAAAAACAATACAAATCATCTCTGCTGAAACATGTGAGAAAAGTAGTCGGTGGCTTTGGAAAGAAAGTTGTGTTTGTACCGGTGTGAGAAAGCCAGGAAACATCGTGCGTCACCGACTGCCATGATATGACCTTAGCTGTTTAAGTAGCGTTAAACCCCAATACAAACAATCAACCAACCCCGGCCCATTACGGGGTTCAAACCCAGATCATTGGGTGTTAGTTAGAGACCTGTCAGGATCGTGAAAATATAGGAGCGTGTGGTAAATGTTTAAAAAAAAAATGAAGTGTCATGATTATTTCTTGTGAATGTCGCGGTTTTTGCACTGTCATTGCTGATGAGAAGTAATGAGGGTAAAAAACCAACCATTTCGTACCCAATTTTCATCACACAAGCATTTTTACACTTGAAAAATATTGAAAATATCCAAATTGAAAGCACTTGCAGACGTCAAAATAAATGTAACTCAAAAATTGAGATTGGTTTTCAGGAGGAGAAAATCCTTGTTACCAGCATTTTCTGTTTTTTTCCCATATTGTTATCAAAAAACCTCTACCTCAGGGTCGTGAAAACCAGGAATTGTTTGGTATAGGGTTAAACCCACCTTTTTTTATCTGTAGACTCAAACACATCTAGTCTAAATGAGCTTCTTACATATATCTATTTTACGCATCAAAACAAAATATTGCCATAAATTTACCATTTAATATAATATCAACAACTTCGATTCACATTAGTACACTGAACACAGTTTGGCTAAAACATATAAATGCATGTTTTTAAGGTAAGACCTGTGTAATGGAAAACAGCTATTTCCACTAAAATATCATCCTGCAAAATTAGCTATAATTAAAAATGAGTATTATTGAACTACTTTCACCGACTCATTTTTTCCATTTTTTCCTTCTTTGAATTATCATTTATAAACCTAAAACCACTATATTCTCAATTCAAAAAGGGGTAATATTTACCTCCCTTTTCAGAAAACTAACAAAATCCATGTTATGTTATAATGCATTTCAAAGATGTATTAACCCTCCTTTTCCAGGGGTGTTTTATTCTTAAAAAAAAAGACCTATGACCGCCTTTACTTGTGATATCTAAAAGAATTAAAGATAGGCCTATCCCATCCGATGAATCCCCCACCCCCTTTATGACTTACACATTTACATTCATTGGATTGCTATGAAAACCCTAGTTTTTTCATAGGGTTAAAAATTACTTAAAACAATAGTTAGTAGACACAAAAAAGACACTAAAGTGACTGAACACACCTGGTGATAGAGTTCAAAGGAACAAAAAAGAAATCGACAGGTAAAGTAAAGTATTACTGTTGAATCAACATGGGAGAGTCACCATTGGGCATACTTGTTACTGGTATGTACAGACAAGCTATTAATAGATTGTTTCGTACTGACAAGCTATTAAAGATTGTTACGTACAGACAAGCTATTAATAGATTGTTACGTACAGACAAGCTATTAATAGATTG
Organism: Tridacna crocea; assembly: GCA_943736015.1. NCBI lineage: Eukaryota > Metazoa > Mollusca > Bivalvia > Cardiida > Cardiidae > Tridacna > Tridacna crocea. Next base: position 47,596,269 of record OX031067.1, on the reverse strand, counting down.
TTACGTACAGACAAGCTATTAACAGATTGTTACGTACAGACAAGCTATTAACAGATTGTTACGTACAGACAAGCTATTAACAGATTGTTACGTACAGACAAGCTATTAATAAGATAATTTTTATGTTCACATTTGCCATTATTGTATAATAAGTTACACTTAAATAAGCCACGCTATGTGAAAAGAGGGCTTGATACATCTGCGAAAAGTATCGACCCAGGTCAGCCTGCGCAGTTCGCGCAGGCTGACCTTGGCCGAAACTTTTCGCTTTTGGTCAATTCTTCTAGGTGTCTAATGACCAGTGTGCTTCAAGATAAAGTCTTTACCACACAATCCCGACTTTTATCGACCCTGAGAAGGAAGCCTTTTGAAAACATTGTGGGAAAAGGAGAAAATGCTGGTTACCAGCATTTTCTCCTTTTCCCACAATGTTTTCTACCCTTCCAAAAAGAAATTACAAGTTTTGAGTCACACTTATTTTGTCGTCTGCAACTGCTTTCAATTTGGACAAGTCTATAAATTTGTCGTTTGGTAAAGAGTTTGGTAAAAAGTTGGTTATCTAAAAAAGGGGTGATTATTGATCTAAACTTATGTGATGTCTTGATAAATATCACTTCATCACAATGATGCATTAAGCCCCCTTTTTGGCAGAGGATGGCTCAAATATATTTACATCAAACAAGAGGGCCATCTTGGCCCTGAATCGCTAACTTTTACTCTTTGTAACTTTTACAAAATAATAATTAAAATGACATTTACAACGAGAAATTATCAATATTCCTAACATTTCAGCAAATTTCTAATTACTATGCGTACACAAGGTGACTTGTAAACACAAAAACTTTCTTTAGTGGCATTTTACTTTCTTTTTTCACATCTCTTAAATATCGTCATTTTGTAATCTTGGGTCTTTGACATTGCCCAAGCATAGTTTTCACGGAAAAAGGGGATTTACAACACCAAACTAATACATGTATTTCCGACATATACACGTCATGTGAACTTGTAACATTAAACAACAAACATTTTAAACAATGCAATTGATATTACAACACGAAACCTGTCATTTTCTGTTTATGGGTATCATGTAAAATTTGGTTTGTGATATGGACCAAACACTGTTGACCTATTATTTCAGCGTAAATGTAATATATCCAGCACATCAACATTATGTTATCTTTGGCTTGTCACATTGACTAAATACAACAAATTGCAATTAATACGGTGGATAAGACCTAATACAACGAGCTTCCTGTATATTGACGTCATGGCTTATGTTATTTGTGACCTGGACCATAGGCCTCTGAAACTCCACTGGTCTGTAAAGTGATTAAGAAATTTTCATTATCGGACACTGTTACTATAAATAGCACGCTGGGGATTCCCTCTCTGTATATAATAAGACAAGCTTGTCTTATTAAATACAGTACAGAGGGAATCCTAAATGTACTATTAATAATAACAGTGTTAATGAAAGTTCGTAAATATATTCAGTGATACACAGGCGATGCGCCAATCTGCTATGAATGTTCGATGATCGACCAAGGACAATTTTCTTTGATAGACCAATAGAGCTTCAAAGGCCTGTGCCTGGACCAAACACCGTTTGTACAGTGACTGAAGTTTTGCTCAATGACTCACAAACTCTGCACATAAGTGTCATGGAAACTTTGTGACATAGACCGAAATCAATTTTCAAAACACAAAGACTTTAATATCACGTTGGGCACATTTCGCAGTCAAAACATTCTGCCATGGATGTGAATTTTCAGTTGCCCCACCCAGCAGTGATAGGTGCAAAATAGACACAACATATTAACGAAAGCACTTTTAAAAACGTTTACACTTTTCAAAATCACAGATCTGCTTTTATTTAACTCATTACCAGACGACATTATTTTGGACTTGTCCAAATCTAAAGCATTTGCAGACGACAAGATAAAAGTGATAAATTTTAAAATGTGTTTTGTGAAGGGTAGAAAACATTCAGGGAAGAGGAGAAAATGCTGGTTATCAGCATTTTCTCCGATTCCCACAATGTTTTGAAAAGGCTTCTTTTCAAGGAGCGTCAAAAATAGGGATTGTGTGGTAATGGGTTAATGTTAATTTCAATTGGGAGTATTATATCTACTCCAGACATCTGTCTTCATTTTGGAGAGTCCACTGCGATCTCGAACTGTTCGATGGATTTAAATGACATATCCACTGATGACGTAGCCGTTGTATTTCCGCTTGTGCTCGGCACTGGGTGACGTACATCCGGTTCTGCCTTTTCGAAATCCGAGTCTGAAAATAAAATGGCAATGATCTGTTATAAAGACTGTCATAAAAGGTCCATGACGGCCCTGTATAGCTCCACCAGTGTATATGTACAGAAGTACATATTGAATATTACAGTTCTAGGCCAAGTGGTTTCAAAAAGGAATAATTATAAAGTGTTATCTCTAAAAGTCCGTGTAAAACTTGGGCAGGGCCAATTTTGAACCCGTGCGATAAAAAGTTACAGCGGGTAAAACTTGTAAAAAACTAAACGCCTTTGACTGGACTCATGAAAGAAAGGTTGTCGCTTTTCCTCGCACAGTGGATACTAATGTGTTATATCATGACCCTCTGCTATATTTTAATATAAGCAGGTAAAATGCCTGTCTGTCTGTCTGTCTGTGTGTGTCTGTCTGTGTCTGTCTGTCTGTCTCTCTGTCTCTCTCTGTCTCTCTCTCTCTCTCATTCGTAACTTTATCAACATAAAACAGGAACTGTTGAACAGACGATCCAATGTAAGACTTGCAGGTGTGCACTGATTGGCAAAAAGTAAATGTTTACATAATGTACATACACTGAGCTGATGCAGAATTGATAAGACAGGTGCGCTCACAAAAAAAAATTGTATCAGAAATTGGAAAGTCAGATGAGAAATTTCAATCGAGCAAATGTACAGACGGATCGAACTATCTGCTGAATTTATTTTTATCATAACTCCTCTATCTCTTTAACTACCTACACAGTTTTATACATGTATAAATCGAAAGCAAACGATATTAGCCCATTACCAAACAAGGACGACTTTTGACGACCCTCAGAAAGAAGCCTTTAGAAAACATTGTGGAAAAAGGAGAAAATGCTGGTAACCAGCATTTTCTCCTTGTTCCACAATGTTTTCTACTCTATCAATAAACAGTTCCACCATTTGAGCCCTACTGAAATCGTTGTCTGCAAATCCTTTCAATATGAACAGGGCAAAAATTTTGACGTCTGGTAAATTCCAAAGTTTAATCTAAAAGAGAAAAATGCCGATGACCAGTCTCCTTTTTCGAAACAGCTGAATGCGCTGACTCTTTGCCAACTTTTTCGTACTGATAACAAATTAATAAATAGAAATTCTTGATTGGTCAAAAACGTAGATGTGTTTATTCTACGGCTCCCCGTCTATTTGCTGGCAAATTTCGATTGTCTATCTCTTTGAGAGGTATTTCTTGTTTCAAAATGTTTTCTAAATGTTTCATCTACGGGATCCTTATATCCCGCGGTTGTTTTGTTAAAAAAAAGTTAATTGAAATGACTTTACTTCACAAAGTCCCTCAAGTTTAAAAAACCTCAAAGAAAGAATTCTTTTTAAAAAACAATCTGACACTCACATACAGGAAATAGGGGGTCGTCTCGCAATACCCAATCGCTTTTCTCACGGACCTTTGCAATTTTGTAATTGAAAATTAACTCTTAATCTTTATCAGATAAGAAAAACCAAATTCGTCGACAGTAAAAAGTTTTTTTTTAGACAACAATTAATAAATATCATATAATACATGGCGGGTGGAAAATATTGTGGAAAAAGGAGAAAATGCTGGGTACCAGCATTTTCTCCTTTTTCCACTATATTTTCAGAAGCTTTTTTGCCTTGGAGACATGATTGTATGGTAAAGAGTGAGAGCAATTTTCGGTTTCAAAACTAAGCTGACTTTTAAATCAAACTATTTACAACCCTCTGAAAGAACATGGTGTTTAAGAGGGGGCGGTAATAACATGTTTTAGATCTTTGCCAAGCTGCCTCTCCCATTTTCACCCTTGCTCGCCTGTTTTCAAGCCCCCCCCCCCCCCACTCACCCCCTTTTTCCTATCATTTAGCCCTTAGACCACAAAGTAAACGACCCATTTGTTTATTTGTTTAAATTTTGTTTTAAATCGTTTTGTGTGTAGTTTGTGTCACGGCGACATCTCTCTGACTTCCTGTCTTTCAAGATACCCACACGTACTTTATTAGTTGTACGGTCAGGTGGCAGGGTACTTGGAAACTTGTTCACGGCTGTGGTTAATCATGTCGCCCCGAGCCGAAGACCGTACAACGAATTTATTATACTGCAAAGTTTTACCTTTTCAAAGCGCGTTAAGCGAAATTTTCCTATTTTTTTAATTTCACGAAACGAGTATGCTGACGAAATAGAAATTCCCTTCTGTGTGCCTCAATTCAATGAAAAATGACGTCACTGGAGACTAACGTCACCAAAACGTGCAGTTTGGTGCATAAATGTGCAGTCTGGTGATCGATTGACGCCGCCATTTTGGATGATGTATTGCACGTGTAGTGATGTTTACGGGGCACTCAAAAGGGAAACTGGTTTTACGTGGTTTTTGCCAGGGAACACGATACCATGTTCCCGGCATGTTAACCAATCAGATCACGAGAATTTTCTTTGCAGTATAATAATATTGTTTGTGCTGGAGTTTAACGCAGTATTGACAGCTTCAGTCATATCACGGCCGTCAGTGCACCTACGTATGTATTTCCTGGCTTTGTTACACCAGTTCTGGCACAATTTTTTTCCCAAGTCACTGACTACTTTTTCTCCCATGTATCAGAGGTGAGAGGCAAAAAATCATCAGGTAAAAATGCCTCAATCGGGTATTGAACCTGCAAACGTCAGATCACGTGTCAGATTCGCTATCCACACAGCTACTCGGCTAAGCTTCACCAGTATTAGGCTTCTGCTTTGTCCAAAGACGCACAAAGGCGACATTCAAACATTATATATTTTTTTCTTAACTTTTTACCAAACGACAAAATTTTAGACTCTTCCAAAATGAAAGAGTTTGCCGTCGACAATTTTAACTTTCATAACAATGGCTAAAAAAAATATCCGAAGGGGCAGAAAACACGGTGGGAAAATGAGAAACTGCTCGTTACGAGCAATTTCTCCTTTTCCCACAGTGTTTTCAAAAGAGTCACTTGTTCTGCAGACACGGATAAACGAGGGCTTGTTTGGGAAAGGGTTAATGGTCTCAGGATTCATACGCCATAGCACCATACCAGCATTTTCTCCTTTTTCCACAATGTTTTCAAAAGACTTCTATCTCAGGATCGTAAAAACCAGAGATTGTTTGGTAAAGGGCCTTTAAAGGTCAAGGATTGGGGGTGGGACATTTTCGCCGCGATTTCTCACGTTTGATAACACCGTTAAAGCGACGAACGTAACGAGAAAATTAACAAATCGAAAATAAAGGAGATTATGCTGTAACTTCAACAACAAGACGGGAGACAGTTATCTAATAAAGCCACAATCTGTTATATCATGACCGCAAGGGGCACATCTTCACGACCCGTTTTCAACAATAGGTACATATTATTAAGTAATGAAATTCTTCCGCTGGATCAACCCTATTAAAAAGAAGGAAACCAGTGTTCCGTTCAAAACTACTGTAGTGGGACAGAAAAAGGCAAGATGAATCGACTTTTCATCAGATAGAAACCGGGCTGGCAACGCCTTTGGGCAAGGGTCTTTTCGATGAAGTTATATTTTGTTAACTCGTACGATTTTGTTTATAAAACCTGCCTTCAAAGCTTGTACTTCGTTTCCCTTTAAACAAATAAAAACATTACGCGTGAACGTTTCGGCGCCAGGGTCAGTGTTAGTTGATTCAAGTTGCTTTGAATGTAAACTTTTTTTTCAACTCACCAAAGCAGTTCTTGAATTATCAATATCCGGGATATATATATTTTAAAGAGTGGAGGCAAATAACTCCCTTATTTGGCCCTTTGTTCCTGGGAAAGAACTAAATTTTACAATAGTTGCTTGTTTGGTCCGTAGTGATTATAGCTCAGTCTTCTAGAGACAACTTTTCTTGTCGGATATGAAGGAAAGACAGAGAAGATAATTGGTTGGTTGGTTGGTTGGTTTTATTCGGGTTTAACGCCACTTTTAACAGCTAAGGTCATATCATGGCGATCGGTCACGCACATGTGTTTCCTGACTTTCTCATACCAGTACTAACACAACTTTCTTTCACAAGCCACCGACACCTTTTCTCACATGCTTTCACATGCTTCAGCGGAGGTGAGAGGCGAAAATACGACGGAAAGAAAGTTCGCCTAAACCTGGTATCGAACTCGCAACTACCAGGACACGAGTCCGACACGCTCACCACTGAGCCACACGGGCGGGCCAGAGAAGATGAAAATCTTCTACTGTAATCTTGTCTATACAACCCTCAGGAAGAAAGCTTTCGAAAACCCCCATGAGAAAATGCTGGTAACAGGCGCCTTTCTGGTTATAGTGTAACCCATTACCACACAATCCCTACTTTTGACGACATTGAGACAGAAGCTGTTAGAAAACATTGTGGGAAAAGGAGAAAATGCTGGTAACCAGCATTTTCTCCTTTTACCACAATGTTTTCAACCCCTTCACAAAACAAATTTAAAAATTTCAGTCACTTTTATTTTGTCCTCTGCAAATGTTTTCGATTTGGACACACCTAAAATTTTGTCGTTTGGTAATGAGTTAAGGGTGAACCCATAGGTTGCCGATCCCGACTCACTGACCTTGTGCGGACAAATCAGACGGCACAGAAGTGGCAGTCTGATCTAGGATCTACACTCTCCGATAAAGAGATATCTTTCCTCAGAAAATACCTTTTAACCCTGTACCCCCATAAGGCATTCCTATGGTATCTCTATTTGACCTTTAAAAAACAGCAAGGATAAAGCTGTTTCTTATGTGTATATGACACCTTTTGATAGCACAGAAAACATTGTGGCAAAAGGTGAAATTGCTCGTCACGAGCAATTTCACCTTTTGCCACAATATTTTCCAAAGTCTCCTACAAGCAATGCGGAGAAATGAGTATCTATGGAGTAAAGGGTTAAACAGCATTGTTTAGGTTTATACAATCGAATTGAAAGTTTTATTTTGTTAAGCTGGGTATGGGTTAAATTCAATTTTGAGCTTGAATAAATGATAAGGTGTTTCAAAGATATGATCAAAAATCTGTTATGTCAATTACCTCTGTCAACTTGTGTGATAAGGCTGTCTTTGTACTGATGTCGACATTTGTAGCACGTGACAATTATAAATATCGAAAACAAGACTGCTGAAACTGACAACACGCCGATCGTAACCATGGTAATCGTATGCCATTCGTCTTCTGTATCACTTGCTACTTCCGGCTGAGACCGTCTAGGATTATCCCTACGCGTTGTGGCGTCTTTGTGCACAACTTTCAGCGTGTTAGAGTTTTTAAAATTAAAAGATCCTGTAAAACTTCCACAGACTGTGTCTCTGTTTTCCCAGCACGTTTCACGAACAATCTGCTGCTCCGGACATACTGAACAAGGTTTACAATCACCGTCAACTTCCGGTCTGAACATTCCAGGGGGACATGACGAGACGATATCAAGTGCTAGAACTAGCGAGAAACCGGAAGTGGACATCAGGCACCACAGGATTGTCCACATCTTCGAAGTTGTTTTGCCTGAAAGAGGAAAAAAAAATAATGCTTCAGTTCTCGTAGAAATAAAAATCCGTCAGAAAATCGGTCAAGATTTTACTAAAAGTATTATAATTTCATATAATGTGGATAAAATGGGTTAAAAAAATGACAGAAAACTAACTGAAAGCGAGTACAGATGTATCTAAAACTATTCGTCACTCTCAAACAGATGAAGGTAACTATCTTTGTTACTTGCAGTTAAGCCTTTACCAGACGACAAAATTTTAGCCTTGTCTAAATTGAGAGCACTTGCAGACGACAATTTCAGTGTGGCTTAAATGGTGTTATTTTTATTCATAGGGTAGAAAACATTGTTGGAAAAGAAGAAAATGCTGGTTACCAGCATTTTCTCCTTTTCGCACAATGTTTTCAATAGACTTTTCGTCACGGTCGTTAAAAGTCGTCATTGTGTGGTAAAAAGTTAAATGAACTATTTCATACCGCGTGACCCGAGTTACCTATACAGTACATGTATATATCAGAAAAAAAAGAACCGCAGCCAGATACCTGTGGTATTGTATTTCCGGCGACTCCTTTTCCAGAAGTACGTGCAAAATGACCACAGAAAAGTATTCAGAAGTTGTCCTTTGTCATATTTGCTAGATTTTTTAACTCTTTAACCACATATCAAGAGTTTCAATGGCCCTGACGCAGAAGCCTTTGAAAACATTGTGGTAAAAGGAGAAAATGCTGGTAACCAGTATTTTCTCTTTTTCTGCAATATTTTCTACCATATCAAAAACAGTATGGCAGTATTCGAGGTACATTTAATTTGTCGTCTGCGAATGCCTTCAATTCTGGTCGAGTTTTAAATTTTGTGTTTAGGCAAATAGTTGAAAAGTGCGGTCAGATGAAAGTATACTTAATCCTCATCAGATCCATGCCGAAATCTTATTAATTATATCATCCCAGGGCAGTTCAACTCTTAACCCTTTCCCAGACGACAAAATTGTAGACCGGTCCAAATTGAAAGCATTTGCAGACGACAATTTCAATGTGGCTCAAATGATGTAATTATTTATTGATAGCGTAGAAAACATCGTGGGAAAAGGAGAAAATGCTGGTAACCAGCATTTTCTCCTTTTCCCACGATGTTTTCAAAAGGATTCTTTCCGAAGCTCGTCAAAAGTCGTTATTGTATGGTAAATGGTTAAACTGTACCAGCACTTTACCAGTTATCAAGTGACTCTAAGTTCACGGGAAAGAAGCCTCGTAAAAACATAGTAGGGAATAGGTGAAAACAGAGCTCCAGATACGAGGGAGTGATGGCATTCAAAATTCGATATTTCTCTTTCAAACCCTATGTTGTGGGGGACTCATTAGAATCGTCTCGTCGAGATTCTAATGAATACCCATAACACAGGTTTTAGTGGAGAATAATTAATATTTTCAGTCGTGAAATCAAGCTTACTCCCTCTATCTGGAGCTCTGTGAAATTATTGGAAACCATAATTTTCTCCTTTTCCACAATGTTTACAAATCTTTTTTTCTCTTGTCGTAAAACATTGGACCGCCTATTTAAGGGTTAAGCCATTTTTTACGCATAATAAGATTTAGGACAGAAATATTCAAAACGTACCCAGCTGTATAAACCCTTGTCCTAGTATATAAATAAAACTAGATTTTCAAACCGAAAATAAAATCTCACAAATTGTTAAACAAAACTTAAAAAAAAACCTTGTAATTAATTCTTTTCTACATTTTGAAATGAAATCAACTAAACTATACGTTAAAACACCGGATTGAAATAATACACCGATATATCGTCGGTTTACTTCAAAAACCTCGTAACTACAGCTTGTTTCAAGTTGTAGTTACGAGGTTTTTGAAGTCAACCGAGGATATGCAAAATAAAGAATGCTATAGATTTTGCCTGATGATGAGTAAAATTCTACCCAAAACAGACGTTCCTGAAAACACCACAGCACCGGAAATTGTGCAATCCCAGAATTCATTGATATTAATCATTACAAAGCCAGATAACCCCATATTTTACTCAACATGAGTTAGGTTTTCCGACATTTTCGATAACGATCGGACGGCAAAATGCGTGAATTCTGATCTTATTGTGTCTATTTGGAGGCATTCTAGCCTTCCAATCTGTTTTATCGGCACTCTATGATTTTATCGCTGTATTATTTCACTTTCTGCTCTCATAGTTTGACAGAGTTTATCACCACTATAACGTCGGTTTACCTCAAAAACCTCGTAACTACAACTTGTTTCAAGTTTGCCGAAAACCATATAATGTAAATTGTCTTACTTCATTCTTTCTATTATCTTTTTTTTATGGAAATTATTTTTCCTAGATGATGATGATGATGATGATGATGATGATGATGATAACGAAAACAACAACAACTAGAGCTGTCACTGACTGTGACTTAAACCCCCCCCTCCGCGCATTGACAGAAACAGGCATTTATTTGTACACAGACGGACACACGGACAGACAGGCTGATTCCAGTATATACCCTCGAAAACATTCGTTTTGCGAAGTATGAAATTTATTATTATTATTATTATTATTATTATTATTATTATCATTATTATTATTATTATTCAGTACTGACTTACCAAGATATAACCTATGTCACTCTATCGATACAGGCCACTAATAAGTATAAAGAATGAAAAATAATCGAAAGTATCTGAAAATTCTCCTTTATAAAACACATTCCATCAGGTATGAACTATTTTTACCGCGCATTTATCCAGACTTTCCGTTTTTGTATGCAAAGTAAACAATAGCACTTCCGATTCCAATAATTCTCGTGATGCAAGCGGAAGAAAGTCCTTCAAAAATGTTTTCACTACAGGTAACTGGTTTGAAAGCTGTCAGCCTGGTTATTCAAAAGTGAGCCAGATTTGAAAAATTATTCAACACTCGAAGTTGTTAAATATTCATCGGTCACTTCAAATAACTTAGCGACTTGCGATGCATTCTTTGTATCAACCTAAAAGATTTTTTTAAATTCTAAAGTAACACAATGTCTGATTGGCTAAACCTTATGGTTTAACCAATCAGATACTGTGTCGCATTTCAAATTCAGAATAGGATTTAGAATGCTATGTAACAACCCTTTCCCAAACAATTCCTGGTTTTCACGGGTCCGGAATAGTAGCCTTTTGAAAACATTGTGGGAAAAGGAGAAAATGCTGGTAACCAGCATTTTCTCTTTTTCCAACAATGTTTTCTACCCTATCATAGATAGAAATCATCTTTTCAGCAAGAGCTGAATTGTCGTCTGCAAATGCTTTCAATTTGGTCTAGTCCAAAAGTTTGTCGTTTGAGAAAGGGTTAAAATGGTTGGTGAATATAGGTCCTTGGTCGGATTCACCAACCATTCATTAGAACAATCTAATTAGAGATTTTGAAAGTAAAACAATTTCTGATTGCCTAAACCATATGGTTGGTGGTGGTTAAATAGTTGGTGAGTATAGGTCCTTGGTTCGATTCACCAACCATCCATAAGAACAATCTTGGTCTAATAATAGATTTTGATTGAAAGTAACACAATTTCTGATTGGCTAAACCGTATGGTTTAGCCAATCAGAAGTTGAGTTGCTTTCTTACTTAAAAAAACTTTGGGGAATAAGACTGAGAACCGGTTCTGAAGAATGGTTGTTGAATACGAAACTAGCGCAGATAACTGTCCCCAAATGCGATGTTACTTTTTGACTGGTCAGCTCTGGAACGGTGTACAGTAAATGTCCAAATATGAAAAAGATCACCGGGGCGTCTCATTATTGAGACTAAATACGAACCCCGGTCTAATCTAAGGGCCATGTCTTCAAAAAACCATAAAATTCTCTTCGATGCGCTAATTCAGTACAACAATGACTCACCGACAAAAAACTTATCCAGGGATACCTCCGCAATTTTCAGAAATACCTTCAAAACTTTAAATATAATCCAATTTATATTTTTTTGTGGCGGCCATCCAACGATCGTTCACAGTGCACGCCATTGCTTTTATCTGAATCTTTCGACACCATTAGAGGTTTTGTATGTTTTTTTCTTAAAAATTTGTAGGGCATGATCGGCCTACAAAGCACGTATCAGTATTTTGTGCGATATTGTGACCGAAATGGGCATTAAATTATCGCATCACAGGTGTACATTCTTCTCCGTCGGAATGTCTATTGGCGCTGATGGTTTTTATGCCTTTGCTCTTGTATAACTCAGCTAGACACAACGCGCTTCAGTGGACATAATGTGCAGTCTGATCTTTGATTGAATCTGTCAGATAACAAAAAGATTTTTGAAACCAAAAAAATAGATCTACTTTAATATCGCATAATTATTTCGCGTATTTACATTGGCCGGAAATACCTTTGTAATTCAATAAGCAGTTTTGAAGCAATCTTTAATGCATAACTTCCGGTACCTGGGTCCAGGCAGTATATATTAACCCTTCAGTCACTCCTGGCCGTGATGCTTTTTCATTGTCTCTAAATATTATTAGTAAGACAGTTGTTCAGTTCCGTAATTATTTTGATTTTTTTGACAATGTAACGTCCCCGAATATACAAAAGGGGAAAAAATGATCGGAATGGCACCCAAGCCAGACTTCCGGTATTTTCAATTTTTTTTTTGGTTTTGCAGCAGCTATTTAATCCATTGTAGGAAATGGATAAATTTGTAATATTAACGATTCCGCCTCTTGTCACAATGTTGTTTTTCTCACATATTCTTGCACCAGATTAACCTGTTTTCAAGGTAGTTTGCTTTAAATAATTTTTAAGTGGGTTATACGTTAACATCAATAGCAAAAACATCATAAATACATGTATCTCAATGGCTTAAGTCTGTTATTCTTTATTTCATGCTTTCCGGTAGGATATCGAGAAATAGCGGAGAAAATATTTTTCGATTTTACACAGGTACAACCAGTGAAAAAACCGATGTTCATGTTCTTGTTGCCTAGGTAAATTGGGCCTGCCTCACAACCAGATGGAAATATGACGTCATTTACCAAGACATTTCTCGCGCTTGACGTAATATAATAATGCTTTCCTATGCAGGAGGGGTGCACCACGGGGAACAACGCAAAAGAACGAGTTGCTCATATAAATAGACTGTGTTTCCCGTCGGTGTCGACCTGGGCTGTAGTTAATCTCTAACTTCTCGTATTGTTTTCGACCACTGGGGTTTTATGAGTGAAACTTACAAGGCTTTGGGAGTTATAAGATGATTCTTTGTCTTTTTGTTAAATTTTCGTCCCAAAATCTGAAGGGCCACCTTTAACATCGAGTTTCCTTTGTAGAGATAATAACACGCGACGCCCTCCATATGTGATGGGTACTTACGCGTTTATCTAAATGTTTATAAAATTACGCAAGGTTACCATATTTGGTCAGGATGGGCTTCACGATGCATTTCTATTTATATCGTTTATGAAATTTTGAAATTTCAAACTTCAACGTTTTACCACCCTTTACCCCCTTAACGACCAAATTTTCGACCTATGCCTTTTTACATCCATTAAACAGTGGGCTCTTGTAATGAAATTTGTCATTTGAAAGAGATAAAAAGAAAACATTGTGGGAAAAGGGGAAAATGTTTTTCAAAGGCCTTTTTACAGCTATGTTTACCTTTAACCAAACAATCCCTAGTTTTTTACGACCCCAAGGAAGAAGCCTTTTTGAAAATATTGTGGGAAAAGGAGAAAATGCTGGTTACTAGCATTTTCTCCTTTTCCCACAATGTTTTCTATACTGTTTCAAAGTCAAGTTTTAATTTTTGAGTTCCATTTATTTTGTCGCCTGCCAATGCTTTCAATTTGGACCAAGTTAAGATTTCGTCGTTTTGTTTAGGGTTAAAGCACAAGACCTATTGGTAATGGTCAAATGCAGACTTCGATACAAATGCTTTGTCTTGCATTTTCAAAAATAGATTTTCAGACAACTATAGGCCTAAGGTGAAACGAGATTATGGGAAGACGGGGCGTTTACCTGTTGCCTGCCAAATAAAACCAACAATGTTTCTTGTGGAGAGTGCAGGCTGAACTTGAATTTATATCATTCGCTTTGTGATACTAAACCATGGATGAGAAATGGCGTATTTGATTTCAAATGAAAACTACTTTTAGATCTCAGAAAGTATTTAAACCTATTTAAAGGTGGCACTTCAGATTTTCGAAAATTTTACAAAAATGCAAAAAAAAAATATTTATTCTCCCAAAGCCTTTTAATTTTCATTCATAAAACCCCAATAGTCGAACACCGTCAGACAATACGAGAAATCAGAGATTTACTATGGCCCAGGTTGATACCAACGTGAGACACGTTCTATTTCTAGATGATCAATTCGCTCATTTACATACAGGAATACACAGACGAAGTTTCAAACATAGCGTCCGAAGAAGACATTATGGAAAATAATTATTACATGTTTATTATGATAGGGAATTTAAGTGTCATGAGTCATGTGCCAGTCACTTGACATTCCCAAAATGCTTTATTGATTTTTGGCGCGAAATCTAAAAATGGCTTAAAAGGCTACGTAGCCTTTTAAGGGAATACCTACCATCAAATTTTTTTTTTTGTCATTTCATGTTTCTTAATTATTGATGATTTGTATTATTTTTTCATATGAATTTCAGTAATATATATATATATATTTTAATTTGGTGAAATGTAAAAATTCTAAATACCCACCTTTAACTGGCTGGGAGAGATTATAAATCTTTCCTAGACGACAAAAATCTCGATCATGAAATTCAAAGCAATTTAGCGCTTAGCACAAAAGAAATGCTCTTCAATTGACGATTCTGTCTTTCAAAAAGTAGAAAATGTTGTTCGAAAACATTGTTGGAAAGGGAGACAATGCTTGTTACCAGCATTTCCTCCTTTTCTCACGATGATCTCGTGAAAAAGCGTTCTTGTTCTAGGTCATTAAAACTCAAGATGTTGGCTAAGGGTTAAAGAAATTTATTATATTTCTTTATAATTAATTACTTCATTAATTCTTATTGTTTGTAATTAGTCTCCTAAGGTTATACTCTTCAAAACACGTTAGAGTCATTATTACCCTTAACTCATTACCAAACGACAATATTTCAGGCTTGTCCAAATCGAAAGCATTAGCAGACGACAAAATGAAGGTGACTGAAAATTTGAAATTTGATTTGTGAATGGTAGAAAACATTGTGGTTACCAGCATTTTCACCTTTTCCAACAGTGTTTTCGAAAGGCTTCTTTCTCAGGGTCGTAAAAACCAGGGGTTGTTTGGTAAAGGGTTTAAAAAAAAGGGGGGGAACGCCTATTTTCATAATGTTCTTATTCTGTTTTTATTCTGAGTCATGGAACAGATTCATTCAATGCTTATGACATTTTACCCTTCGGCTGCCAAGCGCGTCTCAGAACGTGCAGTCTGATCTTGGATCTACAATGTCCGATAAGGAGATATTAATACCCTGGAGATATTAATACCTAGGCTTAAAGGTGGGTATTTAGATTTTTCACATCTCACCAAATTAAAAAAATATATATGACACTGGAGTTTATATGAAAAAACAATACAAATCATAAATAATTAAGAATCATAAAATTACGAAAAAAAAATTGATGGTATTTCCTGAAAAGGCTGCGTAGCCTCTTAAGCTATTGTTAAAAATAAGCAGTGGGCAATGACAATCCCTATGAGAATTCCCGAGAATTCCCGAGACGATGACTACAACAACAACAAAACAACGATAAAGGTTTCGTCGAATAAGGTGTTGTCGTACATACATCGGGCAACAACATAATTATGACAGAATCAATGAACCCATTTCCACCCAATCCTTACTTTTGACGACCCTAAGAAAGACGCCTTTAGAAAACATTGTGGAAAAAGTAGAAAATGCTGGTAACCAGCATTTTCTCCTTTTCCCACAATGTTTTCTACCCTTCTCCAAGCAAATGTCAAATTTTCAGTCACTTTTATTTTGTCGTCTGCAAATGCTTTCAATTTGGACAAGCGAAAAATTTTGTCTTTTGGTAATGGGTTAAAAGACTAATGATATTCCATGTGGCGCCAAAACTAATAAAAAATCAAATATGTCACCTTCGTATGTAAAATACGGTTATTAAATTAATAATTCTTACTTCTTTGTGATTCACTGTCCTGTTTTAATGGTCTGCTCATAAAAACGCATTTAGGAATCTTTTTATGGCCAGAAAACATCATGTTCCGACCTTTAAATGATTCTGTTCTTTTCGGTGCCATTCGAACGGGATAAGATTCCTTTGTTAGTTTTCATTTAAAGACTACATGTATATATGCTTTGTGCTGCAATATAGCCGGGATGTATGAGAAAAGACTTGATAATGCTCACCCGTCCGCGCCCCCTCCCCCCCCCCCACCTTTGTAGTTGAATGATTGTAACACTATTGTAAGACCGATATTTAACCCTTTACCACACAATGACGACTTTTAACGACCCTGAGGAAGAAGCCTTTTGAAAACTTTGTGAGAAAAGGAGAAAATGCTGGTAACCAGCATTTTCTCCTTTTCCCAAAAAGTTTTCTACCCTATTAAAACAAAATTGCACTATTTGAGCCACTTTGAAATTGTCGTCTGCAAATGCTTTCAATTTGGATAGTCTAAAATTTTGATTAGTGGTTACGGGCTCATGCACATTTATTTGTTTTGATCTTTTCAACAAAATTTCAAGACCAAAACCTAAAGTACTAGCAGCTCCAACCCCTGAGCGGACAATCAGAGCTACTGCTAGCAGTCTTCTCAACTCTTTTGAGCCAAGTCCTATGAACATGACGTCTTTCGACGGCAATCCATTGACACTCAAAACGATTTTCATACAATAGGTCTGACTAAACGGATGTACGATATAGACCCAAATTTAAACTGCACGCTCAGTGCAATCTAGTCTCCATCCGTAGGTCATCTGCTAAAAAACCCTCTTTTTTGCCAAAGACGTTAAAAGAAGCAAAAAATCGATTATCAATTTCAGTCTTTTCTACACACAAAAAAGCAGTTACAAACACTACGCAAGATAGAGGTCTGGATCTGAAGACCTAATTTCTCCTTTTGTGACAGTGTTTTAAAAGTGGTCTCCTGTTATATAGATCTACATACATTAAAGGTATCGGCAAATACACTGCTTTGAAATAACTTATAACCACATATCTTAAGTCATGTTCAAAGACATAAAATATCATTTTTTGCCCTTGATCCTCCGAGATATGGGGGCTGTAAAAATCTCTCTGATTCAAGATCAGAGTATTCATTCTTTTACTGCCAATAGCAAATTCCGGACTTTTTGCGGACGACGTAAATCAAGATCAGGCTGTAAAAACCATGCAATCTGATCTTGGATCTGCACTGTCTGCTTCTCTATTTTAGATTATGTCCGAAGAGTCTCCCGATTTGTATTATTATTGACTTATAGCCGTTGAAAAATCGAGGTCATTTGTAATAGTGGTGAAAGAGTTGATGGAGATATTGTTTAGACTGATTAAAAATACGGGCGCTTTGATTATCTACATTGTTAGGATTATTTGGCCAAGAGTACACAGAACATTCCAATCAAACCTTTTCCATCTGGATCCACTTTTTTTAATCTACTGCCAAGATATTTTTCCCCTACAAAGTACTGCCAAATCAATAGGTACAATCACATTAGTTTTGAGGTTTGAATGATAGCTGTTTGTTTTGCCTAATTGGTTAGAAACTTCAACTTTTTTCTCAGCGTGTGTGTGTTTCTTTTTTTTTCAATTTTATACCCTGCCAATCTGCCAGGCCGGGTAGCCCAGTGGTTAGTGTTCTGACTACGGCCCAAATCATAAGAACGTAATTTGTTAATTCGGTCCACGTTTATTTCCAGTGAAATGACCAGGATGATGAAGATGTTGACAAACAGTAAGTGACATAGATGACGTAGATTGCGTAGATTAACTGCAAATAAAAGGAAAAGTCACCATGTACTTGCAGTATGCATAATGAATAATAATGTTTCCATTTACAACAGTGTTTTTAAGCTAAATATGCTTGTCTAGAAAGAATGGCTCATTTTTCCACAATATTTCCTTAATAAATTTAACCATCCATTGTAATCCTTGAAATGAAAATTTCTTAAATGCATTTCCCAGTGTAAATTAAATTCTCTTTTCACTTCAATATTTCCTTGTTGGAAACGAATTTCAATTTTTGAGTAACACTTATTTTGTCGTCTGTAAGTGCTTCAATTTGGACCAGTCTAAAATTTTGTTGTTTGGTAAAGAGTTAATGCAATTTCTCTCTTTTCTGCAATGTTTCCAGAATTCCAACATGCCAAGAAGCTTAGCAATTACTGTACTGCTAAAATTACACTGAACATGTTCTAGAAATTAATTTCTTAAGGCTTAACCCATTACCAAACGACAAAATTTTAGGTTTGTCCAAATCGAAAGCATTTGCAGACGACAAAATAAAAGTGACTGAAAATTTGAAATTTGTTTTGTGAAGGATAGAAAACTTTGTAGGAATAGGAGAAAATGCTAGCTACCAGCATTTTCTCCTTTTCCCACAATGTTTTCAAAAGGCTTCTTTCTCGGGCTCGTCAAAAGTAAGGGGTTTAACCCTGAATACATCAAAACTGAGCAAACATATAAATTGCTTCAATAGCCCGTAATGTTTTCAAAGAATAAAAGTATGGTGTGGCCTACTTTCAGTCTGAAGGTGTCTGCTCCGATGCTATTTTTGTGACTGGTCTTCGCATTCAGAATGCGAAGACCAATCACCAAAATAGCATCGGAGCAGATACCTTCAGACTGAAGGTTGGTATGACTTACACGTGGCCAATGCGTTGGCTGATTAGATGCTTTCAACAACCAAGGCTTTTGTTCCTAGAAACTGTATTTCACTTAGGAAAAACAAGTGGAAAAATCCTTGAAGCGTTGCAGACGAGTCAATAAGCACAGAAAATGTCTTGAAAATGCAGTCTAATTTTCTGTCTATACCGTACATTCGTTTAGTCAGACCTATTGTATGAAAATCGTTTTGAGTGTCAATGCAGATTGAAAATGCAGAAATGCCTAATTTCAAATCAATTTTGACAAAATAGATTCATTTACGCGATGATTTGTTTGGCATAACTCATTATATATGGATTTATGCTGTGTGAAAAGGGTGCTTAATGCATTTGCCAAAAGTATCGACCCGGATCAGCCAGCAAAGTCCGAGGAGGCCGAATTGAGCCGAAACTCTCGCTTTTGGTCAATTTTCTGTATCGTCAAGAACCCGTCTACCTTATGATCAAATTGTTAACTCATTACCACACAATCTCTACTTTTGACGACTCCGAGAAAAAAGCCTTTAGAAAACATTGTGGGAAAAGGAGAAAATGCAGGTAACCATGCTGGTCCTTTTCCCACAATTTTTTCTACCCTTCACAAAACAATTTTCAAATTTTCAGTCACTTTTATTTTGTCATCTGCAAATATGCTTTCGATCTGGACAAACTTTAGATTTTGTCGTTTGGTAATGAGTTAAAAAAAGGCGGCTATTATAGATCCATGATTGATCTGTTGCCATAATTGGTATAATACATAACAGAGACACATTAACCCTTTCCCAAACGACAAATTTTGGACTCTCCCAAACTGAAAGAGTTTGCAGACGACAATTTTGAATTTTGAGAAAATGGTAGGAAGTTCTCTAAAAGGGTAGAAAACACTGTGGGAAAATGAGAATTTGCTCGTTACGAGCAATTTCTCCTTTTTCCCACAGTGTTTTCAAAATACTTATACTGCAGACACATAAAAACCAGGGCTTGTTTGGGAAAAGGTTAAGGTAAGACCTGTGTAATGCACTTCCGGTGAACATGGGGCAACAATTCTGATTCGTTGATAAATAAGGATAAGAAAGAATTTATGCAGAAACAATATTTTTGCACATTTCTAACGGATCAGAAATTCCGTTTATGTCTATCTTGAAATTATTTTTTGATACTTTTGTTAGTTTTCTGAAAAGGGAGGTAATTATTATCTCTTTTTAAATTGGGAATATAGTGGTTTTAGATTTATAAATGATAATTCAAAGAAGCAAAAAATGAATCGGTGAGACTAGTTTAATAATACTCATTTTTAATTATAGCTAATTTTGCAGGATGATTTTTTAGTGGAAATAACTATTTTCCATTAAACAGGTCTTACCTTAAGCCCCGATTGAAGGCAAGCTGTATTTCAAAGAAGGTGTTAGGCACAAATCTTTGTCGGAAAATGTAATAAGGCCTAAACAATCTATTAGCCCATTACCACACAATCCCTACTATTGACGCCCCTCAGAAAGAAGCCTTTAGAAAACATTGTGGGAAGAGGAGAAAATGCTGGTAACCAGCATTTTCTCCTTTTCCCACAAAGTTTTCTACCCTTCACAAAACAAATTTCAAATTTTCAGTCACTCTTATTTTGTCGTCTGCAAATGCTTTTAATTTGGACCAGTCTAAAATATTGTCGTTTGGTGATGGGTTAACAAGTAAGACAAAAAAAAAAAAAAGGCGATTACAAACGTTCACCAAATTGATTTCGTACTTCCGTTAGCTGGACAAAATGCGTAAAGGGAGAAGAAGTAAAAACGTTTCAATGTCACGTTCTGGTTCAAATGTTTCATTCGACACCTTAATTAAATGGTGAAAACTCAGGACATTGTCATAAAACACCGGATGTTGAAATGCGTTTCAACATACAATCAAACTTGTCAGAGGTTTCGGTCCAATGTTCATTGTTTGTAAGTACAACATCAGCACGAACAACAACATTTCATCTTCTCTGTTTAAATTCGTGTGTTTTAGCAATCCGAAAAGGGTCCTGCGTTGCACCGTGGTAAATTGTGGGACTTGTGACCTAGAGATCCCGGATTCGAGCCGGATTTGATCCATTGGGTTTTTTCGTGGGAGTGTCCTTGGGTAAGACATTTCAGAGCCCCAGCCGGGTACAGGAAATACAGGAAATGTGTGAGCTGTTGCCGTGATATAACCAAATTAATGTTGAAAGCGACGTAAAACGCCATTTAGTTAAAAAGTAAGGGGCGGATGAGGGCATCAGGGACTAGGCTTTTCCTCAGTCCCCAGCCAATTTGACAGGGTATCAGCACCCCCCCCCCTCCCCTCCCCCTCCACCCCCCCCCCTTTCCGCAATTTTGAGGGGTGGGGAATTATTGCCAAAGGCTTGTTCACTACTCGAACCCGTCTCCTGTTGTTTTATGTTTAACTTAAACAAGTTGAAGATGACGATACGAGATCAAACCGCACATTGTGGTTTCGTAAATAGTGTTGAATGGTTAACCCTTGTCCTGCCAGATAAGTGAAAAGAAACTTTTAAACCGACAGTATAGTCCTAAATTTTGCTATTTCAAAGGTATTTTAGAGGGGGGGGGGGAATGTCGATATCGGACAGCCTAGATCAAAGATCAGACTGCACGTTCTGTGCAGTCTGCATGGGCCCGTATTCATCAACCATTCTTAATAACGTTCTTTGTCTTATTCTCCAGAATTTTCTACATTTGTAAGTAACACAACTTCGGATTGGCTAAACCATTCGGTTTAGCCTATATATCAGAAGTTGTGTTACTTACAATCGAATGGTTTAGCCAATCAGAAGTTGTGTTACTTACAAAATTAGAAAACCTTGGAGAACAAGACTAAGAATATTCTCGAGAATGGTTGGTGAATACAGGCCCTGATCTTGATCTACAATGTCCGCAAAAGGTTAGTGACTCCAACTTGGCAGCGTAAGTGGATGGTTTCAAAAGTGATCTTCTGCATAACGAAAGAGAAAGAACTCTGGTCGTAGAAATGTGATCTTAAAGGGACATGAAACTAGATTTCAAATTGCGAAAATTTTAGAAAATGTTCGAATTCGGCAGTAAAGTTGTTCGGATGGATGGAGCTACTTAACTTATCTGACAAAGACTCGAGTTAAGAAACAAGAAAAATACATGTATATCCTAATTCCCTCATTTTTTTTTTCAAAAGCGTACACTACGCTTTAGATCTAAATTACGAGGACGCACTATGTCGAAAAGGTTTTAACATTTTTGTCAAGCGGCAAAATTCTAGACTTGTCTTAAAAACATTTGCAGCAGACAAATTAGATTGGTCTCAAAGATGTTCAAACGGATAGAAAACATTTTAGGAAAGGAGCAAATTGCTGGTTAACGGACGGACGGAAACAAAGAGAGAGAGAGAGAGAGAGAGAGAGGGAGAGAAACACACAGACAGACAGGCAGTCTGAGCAATGTTTAACCCTTTACCAAACGACAAAATCTTAGACTGGTCCATATCAAAAACATTTGCAGACGACAAAATAAAAGTGACTGAAAATTTGAAAATTGTTTTGTGAAGAGTAGAAAACACTGTGGGGAAAGGAGAAAATGCTAGTTACCAGCAGTTTCTCCTTTTCCCACAATGTTTTCTAAAGGCTTCTTCCTCAGGGTCGTCAAAAGTAGAGATTGTGTGGTATTGGATTGAATTGTTGACTTCATAACCTTTCAATTTGGTCTAGTCCAATATTTTGCCGTGTATAGTTGAGTTGAATCTAGATCAGAATGCAGAAAATATTCAGTCTGATCTTGGATCAACACACTCTGATAAGGAGATTTTTTTTTCCTAAAAAATTAAATTTGAAATATCATCAACAGGGTTTTTACTACCGTCCTCAGTCTTATTTAACCCTTTACCACTCAATGACGACTTTAAACAATAATGAGGAAGAAACCTTTTAAAAACATTGTGGGAATAGGAAAAAATGCTGGTAACCAGCATTTTTTCCTTTTCCCACAATGTTTTCTACCCTATCAAGGTCAAATTCTATTATTTGAATCACATAAATTGTCGTCTGCATGAAATCCTTTCATTTCGGACAAGGCAAAAATCATGTTGTCTGGTAAAGGGTTAATTATTTCAGGATAAGGATGAACATATTTAGCAGGTTGAGATCAAACTCTTTCTATACTATAGACGACACTACAAGCTTTTGTGGACAGTGTACATGTGTAGATTAGGATTAGACTACACTGGACGTACAGTCTGATATCTTATCTACACACTGAGTAATGACAGATTATGAACGAAAGCTTCTCTTGATCTTGGAATGGAACTATTTTTAGCCATTGAGGAAAATGAAATTCAATCATTCAGTATGCAGACTGAAAACGGACAGACGCACCTGTCTGAAATACGACAGGACATTTCTCTAATTCAACTGATAAATTTATACATGTCCTGAATACCGAAACAACTACATGTAATTCTTCTAAACACATGTAAACGCTTTTTAGATAATATTTTTACCATATGGTACCCTGATATATCAGCATAAAACTCATCATTGTTTACAAAAAAGGAAATAAATTAACCTACCTTTCAATTTCATGTATTACTGGTGTTGTTTGATTAAGTTTCGTCTTATGTTGTTTCGTTATCTCAAGAAAACACAATGTATTCCTCCTTCCAAAGTATAGAATAACTCACTAAATGAAATCATTATCTGTCATGATTGACAATAACGTATTTTAAAAAAAGAAATCGTTGAATTGACTTCAATATCGTTTGTGTAAATTTCCTGCAGATAATTCACGCATTATCTTGCTCTCCATTCATAATCATGGCTCGTATCAGAGCCGAACAATAGTAATGTATTACTCCGCCAGCTTTCGGCCAATCATATCTAGTGAATCTTGATCGGTAATGTAAACATTCTTCATTCATAAAATTGGATTACTGTCAGTCTGCTTATCCCGACTCGAGTATTCAAAGCTCTGATCGTTTTTTAGCCCGATAAAAATCACTATTTGCTCTTACACCCCCATCCCATTTCAAAGTACATGTGTTGTCTCCAGGCGATGACACTCTTGTATTACTATATCAAGATCGTACATGGAAGAAACAAATTCTCACGAGAAATATGAAACTGCTTATAAATGGCCCTAGTTCTCACATTTTGTTCGGTTTGTACCATGTTTTCAACATTTTGTTCTTTTTTAAAATGACAGCTCACTTAAATTTGTCATTTCTGAGTTCCATCGCTCTAAATCAGAAAACGACAAAAAAAACCCGATTGTTTATCCAACATTAGATCTAGTAAAGAAAAAATCGGATCCTTCATTTAGAACACAGGAATCTGACATTCTATAATCAAAATAAATGATAAAATATGGAAAAAAAATCCTCCCCCTATATAATATAAACACGTGTTTATATTATATACTATAGGGGGGGGGGGGATTTCTTTTTTCCATATTTTATCATTTATTTTGGTTATAGAATGTCAGATTCCTGTGTTTAGAAAAATCACTCAGCTGAGATAAAAAAAAATCATCTACAGGGATCTCTATAAAGTTAGCATCATCATGACCATCATCATCTGCATCATTGTAAACCAAGTTGTCATTGCGCCAGATATATTAACCTTTTACCCCATATGGCATTTCTGTGGTATCTCTAATTGACCCTAAATAACAGCAAGGATGAAGCCGTTGTTTATGGGCATATAACACCTTTTGATAGCATAGAAAACATTGTGACAAAAGGTGAAATTGCTCGTCACGAGCAATTTCACCTTTTGTCACAATGTTTTCCAAAGGCTCCTACAAGCAATGTGTAGAAACGAGTATCCATGGAGTAAAGGGTTAATCTTAGACATCCACAGATTGATCTTAGCATAGATTCTCTAAGAGCTCAGGGAACGAGTATTTAATCCGTTAACAAACGACAAATTTTTAGATACTGGTACAAGTTGAAAGCATTTGCAGACGACAAAAAAAATGTGACTAAAGAATTAAAATGTTGTTTAAAAGAGTAGAAAGCATTGTGGGAAAAGGAGAAAATGCTGGTTACCAGCATTTTCTCCTTTTCCCACAATGTTTTCAGAAGGCTTCTTTCTCGGGGATCGTTTAAAACACGGATTGTTTGGTAAAGGGTTACATAGATAAAGTACTGATGAGATATGATCGGCTACCTTTTGAAACCAGTGAAGAACTATGATTATAATGTATATTGTAAATATCCAACAGATATGCAAAGAGATAAGGAGAGAAAAGTGCAAAGGGTCACATCTGAAACGAACAGTTCCATTCATAGCCCGTTTTCGCATGACTCATTTCCTAGACAGATAACATAATATGTTCATGCGCAGAGAGAAAGTAGTTCCATTCACTAATGTGGTACGCGATTTTCATTGTAGATGCTACATCCAGTGATGCAGAAAATTATTTGAATGAGAATAGGGAGAGACAATACAGTATTTGAAGCAGTAACACTCGACAGGGAGACGTTTTAGGCTTGTTAAAAACCATGATGTTGTGAATTAAATGACTTTCTTCGCATTCTGTTTAAAACTGGGGATTTCCTGTCCGATAGTTACGTTATTTTAGTATCTTACGCAATCTGCACGTCTGGCGTGGACAGAAGATTATCGCAGGAAACAGAGGAGTGGTCGACACGGGAGATAGGACTTAAAACCTGACTGTGTGTCTCGCAAGTCGTTAAAAAATCCAAGAGCTTACAGGTTTGCGGGATCGATGCTACAGGTAAGTAATACTGCTTATATTACTCACATAGGAACAAAGAAAACTTTAGTTCATCGACTGCGTAGATCTAATGCCTTCGCTTACATGCTTAATTTAGTTTCTGTTCTTGTTAACCCATTACCACACAATCCCTATTTTTGACGACATTGAGAAAGAAGCCGTTAGAAAACATTGTGGGAAAAAGGAGAAAATGCTGGTAACCATCATTTTCTCCTTTTCCCACAATGTTCTCTGCTCATTACAAGACAAATTTCAAATTTTCAGTCACTTTTATTTTGTCGTATGTAAATGCTTTCAATTTGGACAAGCTTAATATATTGTCGTTTGGTAATGAGTTAATTTAGTTTCTGTTTTTGTTAACCCATTAGCACACAATCCCAACTTTTGACAACCCTGAGAAAGAAGCCTTTAGAAAACATTGTGGAAAAAGGAGAAAATGCTGGTAACCAGTATTTTCTCCTTTTCCCACAATGTTTTCTGCTCTTCATAAGACAAATTTCAAATTTTCAGTCACTTTTATTTTGTCGTCTGCAAATGCTTTCGATTGGGACAAAGCTAAAATATTGTCGTTTGGTAATGAGTTAACTCCTTTTCCCACAATGTTTTCTGCTCTTCACAAGACGAATTTCAAATTGTCAGTCACTTTTATTGTATCGTCTGCTAAGTAATGCTTTCGACAAACCTAAAATAATGTCGTATGGTAATGAATTAACTCCTTACGAAACCACAATTTTTTAGGGCTGGACCAAATTCAAAGCATTTAATGTAACATAATGAGTTCTGCATTTCATTGAGTAGAAAATAATGTGGTAAAAAGTGAAAATGCTGGTTACTGGCATTTTCTTCTTTTCCGAAAATTTTCTATAAAAGACTTCTCTTTCAGGTTCGTTAAGAGCTAAAATGGTATGGTAATAATTTAACCTTTAATCCTTTACCAAACAACAAAATTTTAGACCCGTCCAAATTGAAAGCACTTGCAGACATCAAAATAAACGTAACTCAAAAATTTAAATTTGAGTCCAGCAGGGTAGAAAATATTGTGGGAAAAGGAGAAAATGCTGGTTACCAGCATTTTCTCTCTTTCCCACAGTGTTTTCAAAAGGCTTCTTTCTCCGGGGCGTAAAAACCAGGGATTGTTTGGTAAAGGGTTAATGTATTTACATTCCATATTATAGTTTTGAGGCATTTTATGTACAGAGTAGACTTACGGAGTTACAGGCAGAGGGAGAAATCTGGATTTCAAACTTGAAAAAATTAACTGTTCTCAACTAAACCCTATGTTATGGGTATTCATTAAAATTGTCTCATCGAGAAAATTCTGATGACTACCCACAACTAAGGGAAGGGAAATAATGGAATTGGAATGCCATCAATTCATTCCCTCGTATCAGGAACTCTGGATTTAGATCAGACTGCAAAAATCATCAAGCCTTCACCGAATATTGAATAATAGACAAGATCTGCTGGCAGGCGCCCCCCCTGGCATGTGGCTCTCAAATAATGATCATGGCTGTCAATGAAAAATGCTATCTTTGACAAGATGACAAACTTTTTTAATTATATAAAATGGGCTGCACCGGCATTGCCAAATTAACCCTTTACCAAACGACAAAATTTGGGATGTGACCAAATTGAAAGCATTTGCAGACGACAAATTAGACATTGATGAAATGATGATTTCTCTCTTTAATGGAGTAGAAAACAATGAGGGAAAAGGACAAAATGCTGATTACCAGCATTTTCTCCTTTTCCCCCCTGTGTTTTCCAAAGACTTTTCCTTCAGGGTCGTTAAAAGTCGGGATTGTGTGGTAAAGACTTAACTCATTACCACACAATCCCTACTTTTGACGTCCCAGAGAAAGAAGCCTTTAGAAAACATGGTGGGAAAAGGAGAAAATGCTGGTAACCAGCATTTTCTCCCTTTCCCACAATGTTTTCTACGCTTCACAAAGCAAATTTCAAATTTTCAGTCCTTTTTATTTTGTCATCTGCAAATGCTTTCGATTTGGACAAGCCTAAAATTTTGTCGTTTGGTAATGAGTTAACTTATCTCATTACCAAATGACAATATGTTAGGCTTGTCCAATTCGGAAGCATTTGCAGATGACAAAATGAAAGTGACCGAAAATTTAAAATTTGTTTTGTGAAGGGTAGAAAACATTGTGGGAAAAGGAGAAAATGCTGGTAACCAGAATTTTCTCCTTTTCCAACAGTAACTGCAAAAACCTTCCTTCCCAGGGTCGTTGAAACAATGGATTCTTTGGTAAAGGGTTAAATATCATGTGGTCGTGTACGAGTTGTTTGTTTAGCCCCGATATGTGGAAATTAAGTCATTTTATTAGCGATGATGCAATGATGAAATTTCTTTGTCAATGAGCGAATCAGCCAACTCCTTACATGGGTGAAAAGGCATTTCTTTGTGAATAGTGGATTCGGTATATGGCACATTATATTAACAATGATGTAATGTGGGTGGAAAAAGACTAAGTCAGTCAAACGAGAAGAGTTTAAAATTAAACGATTTTAACAGCCACAGTTGGTCGATACGCTCCCTCCTTTTGGCTGTTTAATATTTACTTCCTAGCATTTAACTATTACTTGGACGGACCACATAATAACAGATTGTTAAGTTCGCAATATTATCCATACATTTAAATAGTATGATTTAGTGTTAATGCATCTGAACTCATTACCAAACGACAGAATTTTAGGTTTGTCCAAATCAAAAGCATTTGCAGACAACAAAATAAAAGTGACTGAAAATTTGAAATTTGTTTTATTAAAAGTAGAAAACACTGTGGGAAAAGGAGAAAATGCTGGTTACCAGCATTTCCTCTTTTTCCCACAGTATTTTTTAAAGGCTTCTTTTTCTGGGTCGTTACTTAAGTAGGGATTGTGTGGTAATGGGTCAAATAGTATGATTTAGTGTTTATGCATCTTAACACCTGCATTGATTTTTTCCAGCTATTAAGCCTCTCTTTACCAAACAACAAAATTTTAGACTGGTTCAAATTCAAAGCATTTGCAGATGACAAAATAAACATAACTCAAAAATTGAAATTTGTTTCCAGCTGGGTAGAAAACATGTGGGAAAAGGAGAAAATGCTGGTTACCAGCATTTTCTCCTTTTCCCACAATGTTTTCAAAGCTTTCCTTCTCAGGGTCATTAAAAGTTGGGATTGTGTGGTAAAGAGTTATCGCTTTACCAAACAATCAGTGGTTTTTACAACCCTGAGATAGAAGTCTTTTGAAAACATTGTGGAAAAAAGAGAAAATGCTGGTTACCAGCATTTTCTCCCTTTCCAACAGGGTTTTCTACTAGAATGGAAACAAATTTCAATTTTTGAGTTACGTTTATTTTGTCGTCTGCAAGCTTTCAATTGGGACCAGTAAAAAATTTGCCATTTGGTTAAGAGTCAAAGAAGATGGATTTTGAAACAATTTTCTTTTGATTCTTTCAGGGACTTTAAGGACTTCTGGCAAAAAACAGTGCGATAGGGACATGGCAAGATGTGGAGACTCCTCGTAGCGATACTGTGTACAACACTCATCACAGCCGTTATCGGCAAAAATACATCACAATCTTCTACGTTTCAAGTCGTAACCTGTCCCTCTGGAACAGTGCTGCTTCATGGGAAATATCTACACGTTAGCAACACTTGCGAAAGCTGTTTTGTTTGTCAAACAGGCAATGACAGCCAGTATAACTACATATTCTGTCCACCAAATGCAAAGCTGCACAACTGTGATCAGGAAATGTTCCTGCACCTATGGAGCCTTGAGACCTTGAAAGGGCCCCGAATCAAACCATGGGAGGGACATGAGAAAGAGAAAAAATTACAAGACAATAAAGAAGTTCCGACCACTACCGGTAAAACGGTGACTTTGATTCCAAATGGTTACATTCCACTGCCTGTTGCCCTGGGCATAGTCGGCATAATTTTCCTTGCGGCTCTATTTTTGATAGTGATCAGCGTATTGGTGTTCTTTCGGAAGAAGAAAAAACAGCAGCAGTCAAGTTATGATGCTAGTAAGTAATGATAGATATCAGCTGTCCTGTAGTGAAAAGGCGGTTTAACTCTTTCCCAAACGACAAAAGTTAGGTTTGTCCAAATCGAAAGCATTTGCAGACGACAAAATAAAAGTGACTGAAAATTTAAAATTTGTTTTGTGAAGGGTAGAAAACATTGTGGGAAAAGGAGAAAATGCAGGCCCAGAATGTTTTCTAAAGGCTTCTTTCTCAAGGTCGTCAAAAGTGGGGATTGTGTGCTAATGGATTAACTAACCCTTTCCAGGTAGTTTCCCAAACATATATGTTTTTAGACGCGATCAGTTTCAGAACAACTGCAGAAAATAGATTCAAAACAGTAAATGAACTTGAGCTCTCTGACTGGGTAGAAAACATTGTGGTAAAAGGAGAAAATGCTGGTAACCAGTATTTTCTCCTTTTTCCACAATGTTTTCAAAAGTCTTCTTGTCCTTGGTCTCCAAACAAGGGATTGTTTAGTAAAGGTATATTGCATCTCTGTGCTGTGCAATGCTGAGCAAGTCATATATGATTGTGGAATCCATAAAAACCATTTTGTCTGACAAATGACTGTATTATGTGGTAGACTAGTACTTTGACATGCAGAAAATTGACTAGCAGCAAAATGTTTGAATCAAGGTCATCCTGCAGAACTCTTTACCACACAATCCCAACTTTTAACGACCCTGAGAAAGAGGTCTTTTGGAAACATTGTGGGAAAAGGAGAAAATGCTGGAAACCAGCATTTTCTCCTTTTCCCACATAGTTTTCTACCCTAAAAACCTTACCCTAACAAATTCCAAATCTTGAGTCACTTTTATTTTGTCGTTTGCAAATGCTTTCAATTTGGACAAACCTAAAATTTTGTCGTTTGGTAATGAGTTAACTTGTTACCAAACAACACTATTTTAGGCTTGTCCAAATTGAAAGCATTTGCAGACAACAAAATAAAAGTGACTGAAGATTCAAAATTTGTTTTGTGAAGGGTAGAAAACATTGTGGAAAAAGGAGAAAATGCTGGTTACCAGCATTTTCTCCTTTTCCCACAATGTTTTCTAAAGGCTTCTTTCTCAGGGTCGTTAAAAGTCGGGATTGTGTGGTAAAGAGTTAAGTGTTTACCAAGCAACAAAATTTTAACATCATCTAAATTTAAAGCATTTACAGATTACAAAATAAATGTGGCTCACAAATTGAAACTTGCTTTATGAAGATAGAAAATATTGTGGGAAAAGGAGAAAATGCTGTTTACCACCATTGTCTAATGAAGATAGAAAATATTGTGGGAAAAGGAGAAAATGCTGTTTACCACCATTGTCTTCTTTTCTCCTAGTACTGTTCAGAGGTTTTCAAAAAGTTTCCTTCTTGAGTTGTTAGAAATACGTTTTGTATGGTAGAACTTAGAATTAAGTTTTTTTCAATCTGGGAGAATAAACATTTATATCAGAAAAGTATTTTTGAAAGAATATTATGTAACAAATGGTGCTTAGTAGACTAAGATCAGGCTGCACACTCTGTTCTGTCTGAATTGAATATACATTGTCTGAATAGGGCAGTTTGAACTTAACCATCACTGTTTGCAAAAACAACTTAAGGTCATTCATTCTGATTTTGAATTCATCCACTGCAGATGTTTTGAAAGGCTAAGATTTGTCTTGCTGGTCCTTAGTTTTAGGTAAAAAATTGAAAATGTCATTTTTGCCTAAAGAACTGTGAATGAAAAGCTGTAATTGTTTGTAGAACTCGTTGCCAATGATCTGGATATCATTGTGTCTAATGATGGATATTTCCGGAGTTGGGAAAATAAAAAAGGGGTATTTTATTTCTTTTATCCATGACTGCGCACAATGGCTGCTCACATCCCACTGCACAGAGGTGCAACTGTATACAATATGTATTCACTCAGCTTATTGTTGGGCGTGACCTTTGCCCAAATGAAGGGTGTTGATTTTATACTGGGTTGAAAGCTAAAACCCTTGTGTACAGGAAATCCCATGGACGTACAGGGCTATTTCATCTTTGCTGCTTAAGATGTTAACTCTTTATCAAACAACAAAATTTTAGAAATGTCCAAATTGAAAGCACTTGCAGACAATAAAATAATAATTTATTGTTTGGCACTTTATCTCTTTACTCCATAGATACTCATTTCTACGCATTGGTTGTAGGAGCCTTTGGAAAACATTGTGGCAAAAGGTGAAATTGCTCGTGACGAGCAATTTCACCTTTTGCCACAATGTTTTCTATGCTATCAAATGGTATCATATACACATAAAAAATGGCTTCATCCTTGCTGTTATTTAGGGTCAATTAGAGATACCATAGAAATGCCTTATGGGGTAATGGATTAATATGTACAAACAATGGCAGATATATGGATGAAAATATAATCCGAAGTACGAAATTCTTCTCCAAATTACTTCGACATAACAGGTTTTGGGATGCAGTGGGTTTGAGATAAAAATTAAAATCAATATGAAATAAAGAGGCTCAAAGTTTCGACACTGCTTCGACTTTGACATAACAGGAGTTTTGAGATAAGCGATTTTGACATAATGAGAGTCAACAGGTTTTTTTTTTGCATTTTCCACAATGTTTTCTTGGTTGCAGAATCATTGATTTGCCTCCTATAGTAAGCACAAGTAAAAAAGAAAATATATGGTCATTGAATGACTAGTATGAAAATATTGTTGGAAGATGAACAAGTTACTGCATGTTGCAGACAATTGCTAGATGTTTCCTACGGTTGTGTAGCAAGAGTTAACCCTGTAGCAAACAATCCTGAAAAAAAGGCTTATTAAAAATATTGTAGGAAAAAGAGAAAATGCTTGCAACAAGCTTTTTTTCCTTTTCCAAAAATGTTTTCTTTCCTTTAACCATTACCACACAATCCCTACTTTTGACGACCCTGAGAAAGAAGCCTTTAAAAACATTGTTGGAAAGGAGAAAATGCTGGTAAACAGCATTTTCTCTTTTTCCTGCAATATTTTCTACCCTTTACAAAACAAATTCAAACTTTCAGTCACTTTTATTTTGTCGTCTGCAAATACTTTCGATTTGGGCAAACCTAAAATTTTGTTGTTTGGTAATGAGTTAAGACGCAACTTCAAACATTTCAGATACATTGAATTTGTTGTTTGCAAATGCTTTCACTTTGGACTAGTCTGTTATTTTGCCATGTGGTTATATTTTTGTATTGGAGTTTAAAAGGTCTGCCGAATCACGAAAATACAACTGAATACCCCATTTTTTTAAATAGTTAAAATGGCTAATATAAGTCTGAAAGATTTGTCTTTTAAGTATTTTTACACAATTTATATTTATATTGATGATGGTTGGTAATTTCAAAAGAAAATGACAAATTTAATAACAATTATTAACATACCATTGACGTCTGGCAAAAATGTTCACCGAAATACCTCCAAAACATAGTAAAATGTTGATTCAGGGATTTTATGATCTTACTGCAGTACGTACCTGTTTTACAAGGTTGATTTGTCTGATCTATATCCATACAAATACTCGGAAATAATCTTTCATGATATTTGAATAATGAAATTAAAAATCAACATAGGCCTATCTAGAAAACTGTTCGCCATTTTGAATCAGGAAACCATATTACCCGGCCTAAAATCTGTAGCCATGCAGTCTGATCTTGGATCTACATGTACACTGTTTAGTAAAGAGATATCTTTCTCCCCCAATATACATTTGAAAAAGCAAAGTTTGGGGTTTTATTATGGGCTTGAAGGTTTCATTACACTTATTCAGGTGGACAAGGGTTAACCCATTACCACACAATCCCTACTTTTGACGACCCTGAGAAAGAGGCCTTGAGAAAACATTGTGGGAAAGGAGAAAGTTCTTGTAAGCGGCATTTTCTCCTTTTCCCACAATGTTTTTCTACCCTTCACAAAAATTTCAAATCTTCAATCACTTTTATTTTGTAGTCTGCAAATGCTTTCGATTTGGGCAAGCCAAAAATTTTGTTGTTTGGTAATGTGTAAATTGGTAAAGATTTAACCCTTTCCCAAACCAGCCCTTGTTTTTACGAGTCTGCAGTACAAGACTTTTGAAAACACTGAGGGAAAAGGAGAAATTGCTTGTAATGAGCAATTTCCCCTTTTCACACAGTGTTTTCTGGCCATTCAGATAATTTTCTGCCATTGTTATGAAGGTTAACTCTTTACCACACGAGAAATTTTTAGACTGGTCCAAATTGAAAGCATTTGCAGACAACAAAATAAAGGTGACTGACAAATTAAAATTTGGTCTGGGAAGGGTAGAAAACATTGTGGGAAAAGGAGAAAATGCTGTTACCAGCATTTTATCCTTTTCCCACAGTGTTTTCAGAAGGCTTCTTTCTCAGGGTCGTTAAAAGTTGGGAGTGTGTGGTAAGGAGTTAAAATTATCTGCAAACTCTTTCAGTTTGGAAGAGTCTAAAATTTGTCGTTTGGGAAAGGTTTAAATTTTCATATTTTACAAGGATGTTTTCAGTCGTCTGCTGAGAAATTTGTTTCAGGAAGTATTGAGTGAAAATGTAGCTCGTCAGCACACTGGGTTTTTGAAAGCCAGGAATGTGGGCGTCTGATATTTAAAATTTCCTGTCTGATTGCAGTGTGCAGCTGGCTGTTTTGCACGTGACTAATACAGAAATGCTGGGAATTTTGGCTGTGAGAATTACTGGCACATGAAATATACCCTGTCTTTGAAAGGTTTACATCAAATTCAGGAATTTTTTTGAAGCTTAAATAATGAGTTGATCTCCTAAAAGGAGGGTGGTTATTGACCTTTGAAGGTTAATGCATGGGTTAATGTATTAGTTAATGTTTGCCGTTTGAAAATATGATGAAAAAAGGCGTTCTCTGAGCGATCATGGTATTAAATCAGACAACAGAAATTTTAGACTTGTACATATGGAAAGCAAATTAACCCATTACTACACAATCCCTACTTTTGACGACCCTGAAAAAGAAGCCTTTAGAAAACATTATGGGAAAAGGAGAAAATGCTGGTAACCAACATTTTCTTCTTTTCCCAAAATGTTTTCTACCCTTTTACAAAATAAATTTCAAATTTTCAGTCACTTTATTTTGTCATCTGCAAATGCTTTCGATTTGGGCAAGCCTAAAATATTGTCGTTTGGTAATGAGTTAACTGTTTACCACACCATCCCAATTTTCAACAACCCTGAAGAAGAAGATTTTTGAAAACATTATGGGAAAAGGAGAAAATGCTGGTAACCAGCATTTTCTTCTTTTCCAACAACGTTTTGTTACCTTTCTGTAAACAAATTTCAATGTTTGAGTCGTGTTTATTTTGCCGTCTGCAAATATTTTCAGGGATTTGTCTTCAATTTTGACCAAAAACTGTAGTTATTATGTCTATGGCTAGTAGAAATATAATGAAATGTATTATCTATCCGTCGTAATTTGTGCAACTTGTTGCAACCGTCAGGAGCAATATTTGGCTTGAAGATACAAGGGTGATAATAGTTCCATAAAATAAAGAACTAAAAATTGTTAAAAACTTGATGAAAATGAGTGAAGAATGATGATGTTTAAGTCTTAACTCATTACCAAACGACAAAATTTTAAGTTTGTCCAAATTGAAAGCATTTGCAGACGAAAAAATAGAAGTGACTGAAAAGTGAAAAATTTTTTGTGAAGGGTAGAAAACATTGTGGGAAAAGGAGGAAATGCTGGTTACCAGCATTTTCTCCTTTTCCCACAATGTTTTCTAAAGGCTTCTTTCTCAGGGTCGTCAGAAATTGGGATTGTATTGTAATGGGTTAAGTCTGCAGTTCAAACATTTTTCACTAAGCACGTTGAAGTAATTGAGTTCCTTTGAAACATTTCAGAAAGCTGGATGACTTCCGGCCAGCATTAAAAAATTACCCCTAAAAAAAATATCTCCTGTTATAAAGTCTGATATCCAAATGAATTTGCAGCAGACACGTTTTAACCCTTTACCGCATAAGCAAATAATAGACTCGTCCAAATTGAAAGCATTTGCAGACAACAATTAAAACGTAGCTCAAATGATGGAATTTGTCTTTGATAGAGTAGAAAACATCGTGGGAAAAGGAGAAAATGCTGGTTACCAGCATTTTCTCCTTTTCCCACACAGTTTTCAAAAGGCTTCTTGCTAGGGGTTGTTAAAAGTACGGATTGTGTGGTAATGAGTTAAAGCAGTCTGGAAAATAGATAAGGTGGAGCTTGTTTGAAACTTGCATACATGTGCATGCAACATCATGACATATACTGGAAATACCCATTTAAAACTTTTATATTGCTTCAAAAAGTGTAAGAGGACTTTAGAAAACATTGTGGGAAAAGGAGAGAATGCTGTAACCAGCATATTCTCCTTTTTTCTACAATTTCTTCTACCTTTTCAAAGTTAGTTTTTGAGCCACATCTAATGTTGTCTGCAAATGGTTTGAATTAACCCTTTACCACACGATAATATCTTTTTGTCAACCCTGAAAAAGAAAATTTTTTTAGATGCATTTTGAAAACATTGTAGGAAAAGGAGAAAATGCTGGTAATCTGTCATACAATGTTTTTCACCCTTTCCGAAACAAATTTCAATTTTTCAGTCACATTTACTGCGACGTCTGCAAATGCTTTCAATTTGGACTAGTCTAAAATTTTGTCATTTGGTAAAAACTTAAGAAAGTTAAAAAAATTGGTAACATGTATTTGGTTAAGAGTTAACCCATTACCACACAATCCCTAATTTTGACGACCCTGAAAAAGAAGCCTTTTGAAAACATTTTGGGAAAAGGAGAAAATGCTGGTAACCAGCATTTTCTCCTTTTCCCACAATGTTTTCTACCCTTCACAAAACAAATTTTAAATTTTCAGTCACTTATTTTGGCGTCTGCAAATGCTTTGAATTTGGGCAAGCCTTAAAAACTTCGTTGTTTGGTAATGAGTTAATCAGGTTTTTGCTTTATTATAATACAACAAAACATTTTCTTAAATGAATGATGAGAAGAACAAATTTTCAAAGGAAAGGTCAATAGTTGTGCTTTGGGAAAGAAATACAAAACATCAGATCATGTTTACATTATCAGGGCAGAAAGACTAACATTTGCTTTGACTCCCAGTGCTTTCAGCAGCCACACACAGTCTGTATTTATATCAAAACATACATCACACTCCAGGTACAAAGAAAAGATGAACATATTGTTTGTATCATCAAGAAATCAACCCTTTACGCGATATCAGAATTTTACACTTGCTCAAAATG
This sequence comes from Tridacna crocea, assembly GCA_943736015.1. Classification (NCBI taxonomy): domain Eukaryota; kingdom Metazoa; phylum Mollusca; class Bivalvia; order Cardiida; family Cardiidae; genus Tridacna; species Tridacna crocea. Next base: position 47,559,718 of record OX031067.1, on the reverse strand, counting down.
AAAACATTAAATTTTGTAGACAACACATTAAATTCAGCTTGGATGGCTGGATTCGTCTGTAAAGGGGTAGAAGACATTGCAGGAACATTTTCGCCTCTTACCTCTGCTGTAGCAGGTGAGAAAAGTAGTCGGTGGCTTTGGAAAGAAAGTTGTGTTAGTACTGGTGTGAGAAAGCCAGGAAACACAATCATGTGCGTCGCAGATGGCCATGATCTGACCTTAGCTGTTAAAAGTGGCGTTAAACCCCAATACAACCAACCAACCAAGGGTAAAGATTTGGATAAGCAATGATTATTTTCTTTTGATCTTGATAAAAATTAGAAAGAAAAGAATGCAAGGTAAATCGGTATTACTTTCTGGGACCAAGAAATTCTACAGACATAATACTCAGCATAACTCTTCACCAAACAACAAAATTTTAGACTTGTCCAGATTGAAAGCAATTGCAGAAGGCAAAATAAATATGACTCTAAAATTGAAACTTGACTCTAGGAGAGTAGAAAACATTGTGGGAAAAGGAGGAAATGCTGGTATCCAGCATTTTCTCCTTTTCCCACAATGTTTTCAAAAGCTTCTTTTTTTAGGGTCGTTAAAAGTCGGGATTGTGTGGTAAAGAGTTAAACATGTGGAACATGGCCTAAAGATCAAGAAAAAAGCTGTTAGCAAGGGGGAAAATACTCGTCACCAGCACCTTCTCTCGTTCTCACAATGTTTTCAAAAGCCTTCTCCCATATAGTCATAACTCGGGATAGATTGGTAACTAAAGGTTAACTGTTCTCGGTATTTTAACCTTTTACCAATCGACAAAATTTTAGCCTTATCCAAATTGAAAGGATTTGCAGACGACAATTTCAGTGTTGCTCAGATGGTGCAATTTTCCTTTGATAGGGTAAAAAATATAGTGCATTATCTCCCGCTAGATGGCATTTTATAAATACTCATCTATCTAATTTGGGCATCCTGGGTACAGAACTGAGCCACTTTCCTACGCGACAACGGTTACTTTGAATTTCAAACTAAAATAAACGCTCAGCTATGATCAGCAGTTTAGAGAAATCTGGAGCTAAAGCAGGTCTCATTTTTCCTCAAATTTATTGGTAAAAGCTATTTTCTACATTGCTACTTTATAGAGCGTAATATTACAGTTTGCCCGCTTTCAGGGCTGGTGATGCGTCATATAAGACAGGTCGAATCTTCGAAGAATATGACATGCTCAGACAACGAATATAGTGGGAAAAGGAGAAAATGCTTGTTACCATCGTTTTCTCCTTTTCCCATAGTGTTTTCAGGAGGCTTCTTTCCCAGGGTCATTAAATGACGGGATTGTTCTGTAAAAGGCCTATTGATACCTGGTAGATGGAAATTGTTGCTAGGGAGAATGTATAATTATAGGAAAGATTGGAATGTAGGGGGGGTCTGGAAAAATTCCAATTTTAAACCACATTTCACTGCCAGTCCAATTTGTTACAATCTTGTTAATGTCTATGGTGGTAAGTATATTTTTGTTTCGAAGGAGTATTTCTTACAAAGATTTGAAGTCTTATTTTAACCCTTTCCCCTACCATGCCGACTTTTGACGACTTTGAGAAACAGGACTTTTGAAAACATTGTAGCAAAAGGAGAAAATGCTTGGAACCAACATTTTCTCCTTTTCCCACAATGTTTTCTACCTTTTTAGCTCACCTGAGCACAAAATGCTCAAGGGGAGCTTTTAGGATCACTGGGTGTCCGTCGTGCGTCGTCAACAATTCTTTAAACATCAACTCCTGCGAAACTGCTGGGCCAATTTGGACCAAACTTGGCTGGAATGTTTCTTGGGAGGTCCTTTTCAAAAATTGTTCACAAAAACTATGGTTGCCATGGTAACCAAATGGAATTTTCTAGAAAATTCTTAAAAAATCTTCTCCTTTGAAACAATTGATCAGATTTTAAAATAATTTCACAGAGATGTTCCTTTGGTGACCCTTTTCAAAAATTGTTTGTGAAATTTTGATCCACCAAGAAACATGGCTCTGGTGAAAGGAGGCTACTTGAACTATATGAAAATGAATAAATTCTTAAAAATTATTCTTCTCTGAAACCAATGGTCAGATTTTGAAATAATTTCACAGAGATGTTCCTTGGATGACCCTTTTCGAAAAGTGTACGCGAAATTTTGATCCGTCAAGAACCATGGCTCTGGTGATTGGGGGCTACTTGCACTATACTGAAATGAAGAAATTCTTAAAAATTCTTCTTCTCTGAAACCAGTGGTCAGAATTTGAAATAATTTCACAGAGATGTTCCTTGGATGACCGTTTTCAAAAACTGTTCGCGAAGTTTTGATACGTCAAGAACCATGGCTCTGGTGAATGGGGGCTATTTGCACTATAGGGAAATGAAGAAATTCTTAAAAACTCTTCTCTGAAACCACTGGTCAGATTTTGAAATAATTTCACAGAAATGTTCCTTTGGTGACCCTTTTCAAAAGGTGTTTATGAAAGTTTGATTCATCAATAAACTTTGCTCTGGTGAATAGGGGCTGCTTGCACTATATGGCCATGAAGGAATTTTTTAAAATTCATCTCTGAAACGGCTGATCAGATTCTGAAATAATTTCACAGAAATGTTCCTTGGTTGACCCTTTTCCAAAATTGCTCGAAATATTTTTATCCATCAAGAAACATGGCTCTGATGGCTGTGGGTTATTTACACTATACAGACATGAAGAAATTCTTAAAAAATTCTTCTTCTCTCAAATGGCTGTTTAGATTTTGAAAAAATTGGCTATGGTCCTCTCAAAAATTCAGGTGAGCGAACCAAAGCCATCTTGGCCCTCTTGTTTCCATATCCTTCACATTTTTAGCAAGGTTTAGAAAAAGAGGAAATGTTGGTTAACCCTTTCCCAAATGACAAATTTTAGACTGTCCCAAACTCAAAGTGTTTGCAGATCTATGACAATTTTGAATTTGATGAGAATGACAAAGTCACAGTGTAGAATGCACTATAGTTATTTGCATAAGCTCTTTCCTGCTTTATAATTAGTTTCTGGCAATAGGAGAAATTGCTCTTTGTGACAAACAGAATGGCTCACTACCAGTTTTTACCAGAAACCTTCCCATGCACCAGTCTTAGTTCATTTTGACTACCTCAATAATGTAGAGATATTTCAGAAATTGTTTGTTCCCAATTAGTTTCAAGAGTTGGTGATGAGTTTTCCCTTTAAATAGCAATCCCCCTTTTTAGCATCTTCGCAAGCCAAGGCTGATGAATCACTACTCTACTCTACCCTTGGCAGATCAAGCTTGATTTTTACATTCCCCTGATACACTTTTTCATTGGATGCAGCCAGCTCTACCTGCAACAAATGAAATCGCTTGTAGCATTTCATCTTTGATAAAAATAGAATAAGGTTACGACCCTTCGAATAGAAGGTAAACATGGAATGGCATGTGGATGTCTGCTTATCGCTTCATGTTGAATAATTGTATTCGTAAGCGGTTTGTAAAACGATATTTCATTGGCTTTCGGAAATATGATGTAAAGGGGGGTAATAACCAGCATCCAATAGAGGGCGCATCGCAGGAATCTCAAAATCAGGCTCTTAGCTTGCGAAGATGCCTTTTTAGCCTCCCTGAAGAGAAGAGCTTTTGAAACATTGTGGGAAAAGGAGAAAATGCTTGTAACCACAACGTTTTCTTTCCTTTTAAAGACTGGATTCATCATTTGAGCAGGATTTAACCCATTACCAAACGACAATATTTTAGACTGGTCCAAATTGAAAGCATTTGCAGACGACAAAATAGAAGTGACTGAAAATTTGAAATTTGTTTTGTGAAGGGTAGAAAAAATTGTGGGAAAAGGAGAAAATGCTGGTTACCAGCATTTTCTCCTTTTCCCACAATGTTTTCTAAAGGCTTCTTTCTCAGGGGCGTCAAAAGTAGGGATTGAGTGGTAATGGGTTAATTTACAGATGCTTTCCATTTGGTTGAGCCTGATATGGTGGTATTCGGTAAAGTTAAATTGAAAGACATTATATTGCACTGAAGTGTCTTGCCAAAGGATACCCCCACTTAATCCATTACCATACAATCCCTACTTTTGACGCCCCTGAGTAAGAAGTCTTTAGAAAACATTGTGGGAAAAGGAGAAAATGCTGGTAACCAGCATTTTCTCCTTTTCCCACAATGTTTTCTACCCTTTACAAAACAAATTTCAGATTTTCAGTCACTTTTATTTTGTCGTCTGCAAATGCTCTCAATTTGGACCAGTCTAAAATATTGTCGTTTGGTAATGGGTTAATCCATTACCATACAATCCCTACTTTTGACGACCATGACAAAGAAGCCTTTACGGTAACCAGCATTTTCTCCTTTTCCCACAATGTTTTCTACCTAGCAATAAACAATTCCACCATTTGAGCCACAGTGAAATTGTCGTCTGCAAATGCTTTTAATTTGGACAAGCCTGAAATATTGTCATTTGGTAATGAGTTAAAACCCAGTGAATTCAGTGAGGCTCCAACTCTGGGCCTTAAAGTTACGAGTCCTACATCATCAGCATAGAGCCACTGCAGGATCCCAGCAAAGACCGACATCATTTTGTTTAGGAATTCAGAAAAAAAAAACTCAAGCGAATAGAAATCACGGAGATTTTGTCTAAAACCATCCTTTTCAAAGATGTTAATTGTCAGATGAATAAGATGAAAAAAGATAAAATTACAATAAACTTTCAGGAGTAAGCAGGTATAATTTCCACCAGGAAAAATATGGAGACTTTATTTTCGGTGCATATTTTATGCCTGACCTTTCAAGGGGGAGGTCCTTGTGGAGCAGTTGTCATGCCAATCATTGTACAGTATCTCCGCCCACAATGATTTTAATGGCTAACTTTTATGTGAGTCATAGCCTTAACTCTTTATCAATGGATAGAATGTTAGTGTTGTCCGAATTGAATGAAATCGTTTTTCATTACATTTTTGAGTCGCCTGTTTGCGTAGCAAACAGGCTCTCATTGTTATCGTGCTGATCTATGGGGTGACGTAAGCATACTTCCGGCCTTGTACTGCTTCCTGTCCCAAGTTCCGGTTTATGAGATAAATCATATTATAGTTTTCTTATTATTCAGTGAAAAACCCGGTTTTTATTTGATGTAAATAATTTACAACCGTGCCTTTGTGATAATGAATATGTCTATAAAGACTGAGCTGTTTAACGGTTCAAACCTTTGAAACAATCATTTCGTGCGCAAGGGTACACATTAGCCTGATGTCTGTATAAGACATCATCTCTAAAAATAGCGCATTACGTATATGTAAAAATAGCCGCCGTGAACTAAACAAGTCTGCGGACACGCTGAGAAATTTTCAACTACAAGCATCTTTCCTGCTTCTATTTGTGGACAATTCTCAGTGAAAATTGTTTGATAATTACCTATTAGAAGTACACTCTAACTCTTACAATCTGACAATCCTAACTGCAAGCCTTATGTCAATTCAACGCTCAACCTATGAGAAAGGCGATGCCGAGTTAACATGGAAGCTTTCAATTGCTTTTTTTCTCAACAGTAGGCTAATTTTTTTAACAAATTTATAACGACTTGGATGTTTGCATTGCCTTCTTAGACATTCTTACACGTTGCTTCTTCCCAGCTTTTTAATCTAGACTTTAGATTCTTTGCACAGCCATTTTCTAGGTGCACCAGAGATCGTACATAGCGTATGCAAAGCACACGGTTCTAGGCTGTACCAAGTCATCGCTTTGCAGGTGTTTTCTGGAATGTAGCTTTGTGACAAATATAGATCTCGTAATCACGTGACGTATAAACGTCATTTACACCACGGAAATCTATGAATTTACATATTTATGAATCAGTCGCTAAACCGGCCTATGTAGAGAGAGTGCTTTGAAGTTAACTATATTTAATTGGTTTTGGTTCATTAAGACGGCCAAATTTGTTAAAGCCTGCTGTTTTTTTTTTTTTTTCAATGACCGATTAACCTAGATCTAGTATTTATTAAACAACAATTTATAAGTGCGGGTGTTAGAACGCAAGGTGCTTTTGTAACTGCCAAAATCTGAATTTACACTACGCAGTTCTAACAACGTTACCAGCAATCTGAGAAATTAACTTTTTACTCCGCTATAATTCAAATATAATAGAACAGATCAGTGTTTACCCGCTGGAACAACAAGTTCTTTATTGGAGTGTTTGTAATCTTGTGAAGGGTTTTTGTAAAGGATAATAAAACGAATCGCAAACATTTAATTTACACCAAAGCAATATACATGTAGACAAAATTCGATTGGTGTGGAAGCACTATAATCCCTGGGACGTTATATTTAACGCAGACAAATATTAAAGGCTGATGATCGTGCTGCTGGGTTATAGATTTTATTTAGTTGTAGCAGCCACATTCATAGAGTCCATTGCTGGTCAAAACCTCAATCTGGAAAACAATAAAAACAAATTATTTCCAAAGGACAGGTAGATCACTGAGTCAAATACATTGTTTGTGCTCCAAAGGCTACAGTCCAGTCCAATGATTATGAAATTGCCCGGCTGTTTGTCTCAATAGTGTTTTTGACAAAACTGAATATAGGTCACCTGGGTTTAAAAGAAAAAAGCCTAAAGGTTGTCATTAGGTCAAATCAGGCGTAATAGAGCTGTAGAATCCATTTATGTTCAGTCTAATACTTATGGAACTTTGTCAGACTGCTAAGATTAGATATGAGCGATCGAGTTGCAAAAGGGCATTTTTGGTCTAAAATAATGTCACAAGATCCTATACCAGAAGATATTCTGGTCTTTACTTGTAAAGGGTTGTTGCCTGTGAGTAAAAAACGTTGAACTTATTAAAGCCGGTCCTGGTGCCTAAATTTTAATTTCCACCACATTTTTTAAATTTAAATTTTAATACGGATATCTTGGATTTTAGGATGACAACTCAGAATATGCTTGCATATAATACTGTCTTGTCGTTAAGTTATTTTGTGTCTTGAATGCTTTTAATAGATTTGAACAAAAAAGGGTGAAAACTTCTAACCCATTAGACGACTCTCAGGACTATCAGTCCTTTGATTTAACTCTACCAAACGACAAAATTTTAGACTGGTCCAAATTGAAAGCGTTTGCAGACGACAAAATAAAGGTTACTGAAAAAATGAAATTTGTTCTGGGAAGTGTAGAAAACACCGTGGGAAAAGGAGAAAATGCTGGTTACCAGCATTTTCTCCTTTTCCCACAGTGTTTTCAAAAGGCTTCTTTCTCAGGGGCATCAAAAGTAGGGATTGTGTGGTAATGGGTTAAGAGGAAGAAAACTTTGGTGGAAAAGGAGAAACTGCTGAAAATTGCATTTTCTTCTTTTTTTCCAATACTTTTGAAAAAAGTCTTCTTCTGTACAGCCTGCCCGGGTTGCTCAGTGGTGGGCGTATCAGACTCATGACCTGGTGGTTGTGAGTTCGATACCCGGTTGAGGCGAACTTTCTTTCCGGCCTATTTTCGCCTATCACCTCTGCTGAAGCATGTGAGAAAAGTAGTCTGTGGCTTTGGAAAGAAAGTAGTGTAAGTACCGGTGTGAGAAAGCCAGGAAACACATGTGCGTCACCGACCGCCATGATATGACCTTAGCTGTTAAAGTGACGTTAAACCCCAATACAACCAACCAACCATTCATTCTTCTGTACAGTCAATATATGGTATATCTCAGAATTGCTTGGTAAAGCTTTAACCCTTTCCCAAACAACAAAGTTTGGACTCTTCCAAACTGAAAGAGTTTGCAGACGACAGTTTTAGATTTTGAGGAAATGACAGAAAGTTCTTAAAACAGGTAGAAAACAATGTGGGAAAAGGAGAAATTGCTAGTTAAGAGCAATTTCTCCTTTTCCCACAGTGTTTTCAAAGGACTTTTACTGCAGACATGTAAAAATCGGGGCTTGTTTGGGAAAGGGTTAACAAAGAGAATAGATGCTAGATCCATCAAGTTGAATTTTTAAAGATTTTTTTTAACCCGTTATGGCCTGACAAAGTTTTAGACTTGTCCAAATTGAAAGCATTTTGCAGACGACACTTTCAGTGTGGCTCAAATGGTGCAAATTTTCTTTGACAGGTTAGAAAACATTGTGGGAAAAGGAGAAAATGCTGGTTACTTTTCCCACACAGTTTTCAAAGGCTTTCTTTCTCAGGGTCGTCAAAAGTTGGGATTGTGTGGTAAAGAGTTAACCCATTACCACACAATCCCTACTTTTGACGCCCCTGAGAAAGAAGCCTTTAGAAACCATTGTGGGAAAAGGAGAAAATGCTGGTTACCAGCATTTTCTCCTTTTCCCACAATGTTTTCTACCCATCACAAAACAAATTTCAAATTTTCAGTTACTTTTATTTTGTCGTCTGCAAATGCTTTCAATTTGGACCAGTCTAAAATATTGTCGTTTGGTAATGGGTTAAATCCTTTTAATATATGAGGACATTATGGACGCTTCAATGTGATGGCACGAAAATCCAAATGTCAATGTATTTCGGGGCCATTGTCACATTGATGAACTCCTCAACATTGTACAATCGTTCATTTTTTAAACACTAAACCAAGTTAAAGTTTCCTGATAACATCAGTCAAAATGGTCTTAAGGTAAATCCCATAATGCATTGTAATTTAAAAATCTGTCTTGCGTGTCAAAGTTTTATAAGATTTTCGACTTGAATGAATGGTGTTTCAGTTTGACGGACCCGAGACATGGTATTTCCCTTTGCCTTTGGAAGATGATAGATACTTGTTGAACCCAGTACTACTTGATAAACTTTTATACTTATATTGAGATTATTAAATTTTACAGACTACAAGTTAAATATAAAATATGGCTGAAAAGATATGCATGTTTCAAAAGGGTAGAAGAATCATAAGAACTATATTTCTTCCTTTGCCACAATGTTTTAAAGCTGTCATTGCCAGGGTTAAGTGTACCTAGGACATCCCCTTTTCAGATGCCCTTTATTTAACTCATTACCAAAGGACAAAATTTAAAGATCGGTCCAAATTGAAAGCATTTGCAGACGACAAAATAAAAGTGACTGAAAATTTGAAATTTGTTTTGTGAAGAATAGAAAACATTGTGGGAAAAGGAGAAAATGCTGGCTACCAGCATTTTCTCCTTTTCCTACAATGTTTTCAAAAGGCTTCTTTCTCAGGATCGTCAAGTCAGGATTGTGTGGTAAAGAGTTAACTTCACCTAAGTGGATATGTGTACGACATGGACTTTTTTTGGATTTTGCAAATTTGAAAAATTCCCAAACTTTTCTGTTTGTATATTTAAACACAAGAATACCAACAAATATGAATTGTCTTAAATTTGCAAACATTTTCTCACGCAAAATAACCTTAATGGGTAATTTCCAAATTTTTTCGTATATCTGCTTATACAGTAAATGTTCTTTAATACTCAGTTCTGAGTTTTACCAACTTTAACAAAGCTTTTGAAAAAAAAAAGGGTTGGAAAGGAGAAAATGCTGGTATGCAATTCTCTAATTCCCACAACACTAAAATTTCAACCGTATTTTAAGACATTTCCAGCATTCAATTAACTCTTTACCAAACGATCCCATATCTTCATGACTCTGAGAAAGAAGCCTTTTGAAAACATTGTGGGAAAAGGAGAAAATGCTGGTTTTCAATTTTCGGAGTCGCAGTAAGTTTGCCGTATGCAAATGCTTTAGGTTGGGACCAGTCCGAAATCTTGTTAGTTAGTGGAGTTAACTTTTATTATCTGTAAATGTTTTGGATTTGCCCAATACCAAATTCTGCCATTTGGATGTACTTAGTGAGATATAAGAGTCCAAATGTGACAAAGGTAACATGTTGGGATAAAAAGAATGACTGTGTTCTCTGCTTTTAGCCCCTTATTTGGAGCCATAAAGCTGAGACGATAATCCCAACATTTGTCCCCATGTTAACAACAGTCAATTGAAAAGACATTTATATCCGGGGTTCAAGAACAGATAAAAGGATGGAAAGTCAACTCTTTGATGAATTGTTTTACAAAATCGTAAGACTTCAGTGTCCGTCTCGAGGGTCTTTTTCTATGGAGCCAGTGTTTCAAGAGTGTCATTAATGACCTTCTTATTAAAATGTCATCTGTTTTAACTCTTTAAAATTATAGACTTGTTTAACCCTTTACCAAACAACAAAATTTTAGACTGGTCTATATTGAAAGGACTTGCAGATGACAAAATAAACGGAACTCAAAAATTGAAATTTGTTTCCAGCAGGATAAAAAACATTGTGGAAAAAGGAGAAAATGCTGGTTACCAGCATTTTCTCCTTTTCCCACAATATTTTCAAAAAGCTGCTATTTCAGGATCGTAAAAACCAGGGATTGTTTGGTAAAGGGTTAAATGATTAAAAGCAATTACAGAAGATACTTAGATGAAGGCTGGTAACCAGCATTTTCTCCTTTCACCTCATTGTTTTTAAAGCTTTTCTCCAAAGTGTTTCTTAAAAGCCTTTATTATTAGAGTTGTTGAAACATGGATGTCTGTGCAAGAACGTGAGGATTAAAAACAAGTGAGTTGAAGGTGGCCCTTCAGATTTTGGGACGAAATTTTTACAAAAATACAAAAAAATCATCCTTATACTCCCAAGGCCTTTTAATTTTCATTCATAAAACCCCAGGAGTCGAAAACCATCCGACAACAAGAGAAATTAGAGATTTACTATGGCCCAGGTCGACACCGACGGAAACCATGGTCTATTTTTAGATGAGCAACTTGCTCATTCACATACCGGAAATACACAAATGACGCTTCAAACATAGCGACCGAAGAAGAAGTTATGGAAAATAATTACATGTTTGTTATGTTATGGAATTTAAGCGTCATTAGTCACGTGCCAGTCACTTTACATTCCCACAATGCTTCTTTTGATTTTTGGCGCGAAATCTAAAAATACCTTAAGAGGCTACGTAGCCTTTTAAGGGAATACCATCAAAAAAATTTATTTCTAGTAATTTTATGATTCCTAATTATTGTTGATTTGTATTGATTTTTCATATAAATTTCAGTGATATATATATTTTTTAATTTCGTGAGAGGTGAAAATTCTAAATACCCACCTTTAAGATTTATATCAGATCTGGCGATGAGTGCAATGCAATACATCCAGAAAGTCACCAGGCTGCCCTTAGGTGAAACTGAAAACTATGCCTACCATCAATGAAGCGTGGCCTTGACCCTTTTAGAGTCTTCCCGCAGGAGGGGTATTTGGGCATAGCCCAAGATGGCAGAATGCTACAACAAACACCCTCAGATAACCATAGGCCCTTACCAAAATAGAGTTGTTTTAAAAAAGTGCAATCCCCTGTTTTTTCAGAATAATCAAACATGTCCTTTTAACAACTTGCGCTTGGCAGTCACCTGTATTCATCAAACATCATCCAAAATTTAATTATTACAGATGTAAAAAAATTATTGTTTTTTACAGTCACTTGTCTTAGGAGAAAACTTCTGTTTGTTGCAAAACTGATATAACCAGACAACAGGATTTTGAAATAGTCCCAATGTTAAGCTTTTATAGACAAAAATTTTAACATGGTTCAAGAAATTTCTCCTTTCACAATATGGACCAACGTACAGTGTCGCAAATCGGAAGCTGCTGCTACTGTACGCCCCAAATCAGTTAGCTGCAGTAAACAAGTTTAACAAAACAGGCTGGCACGCGTAATCTAGCAAACAGAAAATGATCGGGTGTTTTGCATTTGAAAGGTAAGAAGTTTTTCTACAAATACATACTGCTATTGGGTTCATAAACCGAGCGAGTTTTGTATAGGAAAGCTGCATCACCAAATTTTGTCGTTGGCGGCTGCCATGATCGCTAAACATTTGCTTTCTACTCCTTCGGGAAGATAGGAAACCATTTTCTGATACTGCATACAGATAAAGAAATCATTCAGCTTTGTGTATACATGTCTATGGTTGTATTTAGTGCCATATCCATTGAAATAATTCACTTTTTATCAAGGTACCATCAAAAGGTTCAGTGTACGGCTAGCTGCATCTGTACACAATGATTAGCTGCATTTCACAATAAAAAACGTGTACGCCTAGCTGCATTAATGTATCATAATACTGAACAAAAAAGGTTCAGCCCATATGGTAAAACACGTTTTTTTAGCTGGATATATATGTCGTATGCCGGATCGGAATCTAGGCTTATCCCGGGAATCTGCCTAGTGTAGACCAAAATAGATCTAGATTCTTTTCCAAATTTTTAATCGTATTAATTCTCATGTGTTTACTATTGAGACGTATTTTTAATTGAAGCAATTTATTTGTTTTTCCCTCAATTGCTCCGTTTTCCTCGTTGCATTTTTTCCTTGAAAGTGCTAAACATTCAAAATTTAATCTTACTCAGAATTTCTAATTAAACTTCTTTTATGTTGAAGTTTAAGTTGACTAAGATGGTTAATATGTAGTCGCATTATATAAAACGAGAAAATATTCTGATTTTGTCTAGGCAGATTGTGGAGCTGCCTAGCCTGTTAAAGTTTTTTGTTATAGGCAAAATTCCAGTTTGGTCTAGATTCCGGATCTGCCTAGATTCCAGTTTGGACGGCGACATACATAAATATATAAATTCAAACAATAGCAGGTAAGATTTTCTTGTTTCTTCATGGCATTTCATGAATTACACAAATCAGGGCTCCAGTGATAAATCCTTTTATTACATGGAAAACATCGCTGATATTATTTCTTGATTTAGGTCTGGTTCCTGTACAACAGATAGGTACAAAGTTTGCCATTTTTTGCAACCCCTGATCATTGATTTTAATTCACTGATGAACATCAATGAATTATACAATCATTTTTTTTGTAGCTTTTCAACGAAATAAAGAATTCAGTTCGGGTTAAACGTAAAGTCTTCAGGTTTTCTTTCTTGACCTGAATTCACGATATTATCTCGCACATCCATCCTCAAGTTTTAAGTCTTTATCAAAGCATTTGCAGATGTTCAGTTGGTAGCGTTTTCCTTTGAAAGGTATAAATCTCAGTGAAAACAGAAGTACTAGCTTAAAGGCAGCCGATTCTTTTAATACATCTAACCTCTAAACGTGCTCAATACTGACTATGGATCGTTTATAGACGATGGTAGAGCTATTCACGACCCCTTGATTCACCCAGTCTTTAAAGGGTGGAAATGGAACCTGGAAAAGTCGAATACAAACTTTATACATTCACCACCTATATGTCATTTATTGCAACACTCATAACCAAGATGTACACAATTCTCATTATAAGCTTTAAAAGCCTGTTTCACATCAGCCTTACGACAGCCGTACGGGAACATAAATTGCAGGACTTCGCGCGGATTCCGCAAGACTGTCTTACGAATTTGGAACGCCGAAGACGTCGCAATTAAGCTGGTTTTTCAACATGCTCATTTCCCTAGCAATTTCTTTGCGATTTTTTGTGTTTGCACGGCAACTGTACGGTTGCCACATGGGAGCCGTACGGCAACCTTGAGACCATAGCACATCAATCATACGGTTTCATAACTTGCGTTTGTCCTGCGAAGGCTGCAAGACGATCGCACGAACATCTTGCGGCTGCGTTGCGAATGCCTTTCGTTATGTGAAAGTCTGTCTGAAGACTACTGCGGAACGTACGAACAACGTAGAGATTCGCACAGCTGCCTCGCAAATGCCTTGCGAAAAGTTAGCGTCATCCATCCTCTTTTAAAAAGTTTGTATGTCTTGTTCATCATCAGTCGGTATCGAGATTTCAGGACAAGAAGGTCATGCAGAAACAAAGATCTCAGAATGGAAAGGGGTAGGTTCCTGAACCCCCATTGAACCCGAGACATTCAAGGTACCACCAACCCAGGATTTAGATGAAGAAGGCACGTGCTTGTACAAGAATGACAAAATGCCTTTAGCATAAAATATCGTCGTCCCGGTCTTTATCTGCGAGTATCCTGTCCATTGTTTCAATATGCAACCTATGTGCCGGGGTAGCATTGTGAATATATCCAATCGGACAAGAGGAGATAATTCCTCCTCCTTATCACGATTGCACGAACACCGCACAGCTGTCTTGCAAAATCGTGCTTGCCGTGCGGTGGTCATAAGAAATTTTGAAAATTCTTACGGCAGTTTTGCGGGTGCCTTGAGAATTTGTGCGGCAGCCTTAAGCTAACCGCACGACAGCCGTGCGAACTCGTCGCTTTGTTTTTAGCTCACCTTAGCACAAAGTGCTAAAGGTGAGCTATTGTGATCGCCCTATGTCCATCGTCCGTCGTCTGTCGTCCATCGTCCGTCAACAATTTCTTTAAAAATCTTCTCCTAAATACTGGGTTAATCTTCATGAAACTTGGCAGGAATGTTCCTTGGGTGAAGCTCTACCAAAATTGTTCAAAGAATTTAATTCCACCCATAACTCTGGTTGCCATGGCAACAAAAAGAAAAAAAAAAAAAAAAACGAAATCTTTGAAAATCTTCTCTGAAACTTGAAGGTGTATAGCTTTGATATTTGGTATGTAGCATCTCCTAGTGGACCTCTACCAAGTTTGTTCAAATTATATCCCTGGGGTCAAAACTGGCTCCATCCCAGGGGTCACAAGTTTGAGTATAGGAACAAAGAAGGAAAAATTTAGAAATCTTCTCCTCTGAAACTTGAAGGCGAAGAGCTTTGACATTTAGTATGTGACATATCCTAGTGGACCTCTGCCAAGTTTGTTCAAATTATGCCCCTGGGGTCAAAACTGGCCCCACCCCGGGGGTCACAAGTTTGAGCATAGGAACAAAGAAGGAAAACTTTAAAAGTTTTCTCCTCTGAAACTAGAAAGCGTAGAGCTTTGATATTTGGTCTGTTGAATCTTCTAGTGGACCTCCACCAATTTTATTCAAATGATGTCCCTGGGGTCAAAACTGGCCCCCACCCCTGGGGTCACTAGTTTGAGCATAGGAGCAAAGAAGGAAAACTTTAAAACTCTTCTTCTCTGAAACTAGATGGCGGCGTAGAGCTTTGATATTTGGTATGTGGCATCTCCTAGTAGACCTCTACCAAGTTTCTTTAAATCATGCCTGTGGGGTCAGAACTTGCGCCGCCCCGGGGGTCACAAGTTCGAACATAGGAACAAAGAAAGAAAATTTTAAAATTCTTCTTCTCTAAAACTAGAAGGCATAGAGCTATGATATTTGGCAGGTAGCAGTGGATCTCTACCAAGTTTGTTCCTATTATGCCCTTGGGGTCAAAACTGGCCCCGCCCCGGGGGGGTCACAGTTTCCAACATAGCAACAAAGAAGGAAAACTTTAGAAATCTTCTCTGAAACTTGAAGGTGCAGAGCTTTGACATTTGGTATGCAGAATCTTCTAGTGGACCTCTACCAAGTTTGGTAATGTGATGTCCCTGGCGTCAAAACTGGCCATGCCCTGGAGGTCACAGGTTGGAACATAGGAACAAAGAAGGAAAATTTTGAATTTCTTTTTCTCTTAAACGGGAAGGTGTAGAGCTTTGATATTTGGGATGTAGCATGTTTGAGTGGACGTCTATCAAGTTAGTTCCAAGGATGCTGCTTTGGTTAAAACTGACCCAGCCCCGGGGACCACAAGTTCGAACATAGGACAAAGAAGGAAAATTTAAAATTCTTCTTTGAAACTGGCAGGTGTAGAGCTTTGATATTTGATTGCCCTATGTCCGGCGTCTGTCGCCCATCAACAATTTCTTTAACCCTTTCCCAAACGACAAACTTTCGGACTAGATCAAATTGAAAGCATTTGCAGATGACAATTCAACTCTAGCTGAAAAGATGATTTCTGTCTATGATAGGATAGAAAACATTGTGGGAAAAGGAGAAATGCTGGTTACCAGCATTTTCTCCTTTTCCCACTATGTTTTCGAAAGGCTACTATACCAGACCCGTAAAAACCAGGGATTGTTTGGGAAAGGGTTGAACATCATCTTCTCCTAACCCACCGGGCCAATCTTGATGAAACTTGGCAGGGATGTTCCTTGGGTGAAGCTTTACCAAAGTTGCTCAAAGAATTGAATTTCAATCATAAGCTATAGTCTAAGGTGAGCGTTCAAGGGCCAATGGCCCTCTTGTTTTTTTCGTACGTTCAACCTGCGGACACCGTACAGTTCGTGAGTCAACTGTACGGACAATGTACGGAGATCGCTTTGAAAATTTGCAATATGTTAGACGGGTGCGAATAAATAGCGATCGTGTTTGCGGCGAAAATCGTAAGACGAAAAAATCGCACGGCTGGTGTGAAAGAGGCTTTACCAAGAAAATCGCAGCTAACTGAGCAGTACAAAAATTCGGGTTAGCAGCTAGCCGTACAGTGAACGTTTCGATGGTACCTTGATAAAAAGTGAAATATTTCAATGGATATGGCACTGAATACTACTGTAGACATGTATACGCGAAGCTGAATGATTTCTTTATCAGTCTGCAGTATCAGAAAATGGTTTCCGATCTTCCCGAAGGAATAGAAAACAAAAGTTTAGCGATCATGGCAGCCGCCAATGACAAAATTTGGTGATACAGCTTTCCTATACAAAAATCGCACGGTTTATGAACCCAATCGCAATATGTATTTGTAGAAAAACTTCTTACCTTTCAAATGCAAAACACCCGATCATTTTCTGTCTGCTAGATTACGCGTGCCAGCCTGTTTTGTTAAACTTGTTTACTGCAGCTAACTGATTTGGGGCGTACAGTAGCAGCAGCTTCCGATTTGCGACACTGTACGTTGGTCCATACTGTTTCAAGGTACGAGCAATATCCCCTTTTCACATAATCTTTCAGAAAGCCTTCCTCTTTATGGGTTTTTACAATGAAATTGTTTGGTAGAAGGGTAGAGACAGGTCTGACCACCATTGCTTCAACAAAATGAGAAAGAAAAAAGATAAAGAGTTCCAGATTTTGAAATAGTCCCAATTTTAAACTTTTACAGACAATAATTTTAACATGGTTCAAGAAATGTCTCCTGTCAAGGTACGAGCAATATCCCCTTTTCACATAATCTTTCAGAAAGCCTTCCTCTTTATGGGTTATTACAATGATATTGTTTGGTAGAAGGGTAGAGACAGGTCTGACCACCATTGCTTCAACAAAATGAGAAAGAAAAAAGATAAAGAGTTCCAGTTCTTTGAAAATTTAAACTTAAAGACTTTTCACAGTTAATTTAAAACAAATGCATCTTTTTATCAGACTTCAGACTTTTTGCTGATAAAGATAAAAGATGAAAAGAACATATTAATCATTTACCACACTACTAGATTTCAGTCTTGCAATTATTATGTCTAAATTGAAAGCATTTTGCCAACAACGAAATATAATATACCTCAAATGGAAGGATTTATCTTTTGAAGGATTGAAAACATTGTGAGAAAAGGAGAAAATGCTGGTGACCAGCATTTTCTTCTTTTCCCACAATGTTTTCAAAAGCCCAAGTTTTTCTACTTCTGGGTTGTTTGTAAAGGATTGTGAAATATGTCAACATTGATATCAGAGCCTGATTAATGATGCTCTGCAAAATCTATTTGATCATGAAACATGTTTTAGATCACGAAAGCACTTGAAAAGAATAAAGAGAAGAGAGGTCACAGTTGAAACCTTTTCAGACACTATTTGATGGAGAGTTGAAGATAACTGGGAATAAATTTGTCTGCACAGTCAAGTGGTCTTGGGGTACGGTAACTGCTGAGTTTGTCGTAACATTTTTTTTTTTATTAACGAAAGGTCACATGGTACATAAAACATGAGATTTTTAGAAAAAAATTGTTTTAGTTGAAAGCATGAAGCAATGCCAGCATGAGTTCTTCGTAACAATTTTTTTTTTTATTATGGAGATGTCACATGGTACATAAAACATGAGATTTTTTTTAAAAAATCAAATAGTTTTAGTTGAAAGCATGAAGCAATGCCAGCATGAGTTCTTCGTAACAGATTTTTTTTTTTATTATGGAGAGGTCACATGGTACATAAAACATGAGATTTTTTTTAAAAAATTAAATTGTTTTAGTTGAAAGTATGAAGCAATGCTGGCATGAGTTCTTCCTGTCATAAATTGTGCTCTTTTACTATAATTTTCTTTTTGCAGTAACATTTTTGTACTCATGACAGAGTACAGTATATCATTGGTTTACTTCCAAAAACTCGTAACTACAGCTTGAAACAAGCTATAGTTACGAGGTTTTTTATGTAAACCGACGATATATGATTTTTTTATAAATTGTATTTTAAGTGTACAATACATGATAACTATCTTTTTAACCTTTATTCAGCTAAATAAATGACATTAAACTTCAAAGCTGACACTAAAAAACCAGAATAAAGATATTTTAATCTCATTTTTTTTTTGTCAAAAATATCTCTTTATAGAGCAGTGTAGGATCAGACTGTATGTTCTATACTGTCTGATAAATACTGTCTCAAAAAGGTGTTTGAGTCTGGCTTAACAGGCCAAGGCAATCTCCGAGCAGAGTTGTCGTTCGTTACCTCACATACATCTCTGCGATGGGCTAAATGACAAGAATCTTGTCAAACCAAGGAAAAGATGTTTTGTTACTGTTTAGCTGTTTCATATGTAAAATTATAAGTTAGACAAAGGAAATATGATTCTGGATACATTATAGGTGCGTTCAAACTGATGAATTTACCTGTTTAAAATGGAACTATTTTTTTTCGAGCCTCTTCACTTTTTAGAATCTTACGCCAATTTTAACAAAAATGGCTGTGCACATGAATGATGACAACTGATTTGACACATCGGTGGATCTAAGTTTGTACGATTAAAAATCAAGTTATCATCCTTTAAAGATATTTAGACTTTTCAAAAAAAAACCCTTTTGTTCATTTCCTATCACTAAGTCTGATTGGCCCCATGCTGTTTGAACAGCACACGAAACAATCGATATTGATCTTTCTTTCACTGACGTTTGTGTAGCCATTTTGAGTTATGGTCATGTGACAAAAATATGACGTAATGACGGACTACTTTCTGAGCCCACTACAGAGGTGAATGTAATGATCCGGAGTGCAAGAGAGTGAGGCCAAGGGTGAACAAAATGACACTATATTAGTTGGCCCCATAGCTCAGTTGGTAGAGACATTCAGTGTAGTTCTGAAAGTTGTAGGTTCAGGTCCCATTGGTGACATATTTTATCCCAAGCATTTGTTTTGTATTTTACCAGCTAAGAGTAATAGTCACAACCTTATAAAATATCAACTTTCTCCATTGCCCTCCCCCCCCAAAAAAATACAATCTGGTTGCCCTTTAACAACCACAAGAAAAAAAACTTGAAATCAACAAGGCAAAGGACTAAACACTGTTTTATCTTCTTTTAGAATTTGTTTCAAAAAATAGATTTAGTCATTTCAGAAACGGCAGTATGCTCTTGTCCTCAGTTTCATCAAAACTGAAGAATGTTTGGTAAAAGTTTAACTTTTAATGAAACAAATGACCCTTTGGAAGAAGGCTTTTAAATATTGTGGGAAAAGGAGAAAATGCTGAGTAGCCAGCATTTTATCCTTTTCTCACTATGTTTTCTACTCTTTCACAGTCAAATCTGATGGTTTGAGCCTTTTATAGTTAGTTGCCTGCGAATGTTTTAAATTTACGCAAGTCTAATTTTTTTTAATAGAGAGTTTATGGGCTAAAGAAAAGTTTCACAGAGAAGGGAGAGGGGATTAAGTGCCAACAAGTTTCAGTTTCACTACAAACATCTGTCTTTGTTTAAGTAATTATGTTTACATTTTGTTAATTGACTGGTGATTTATTCGATGCATGAAATTTCGACGTTTCTCACAGTGCTATGAGAATTCTGGGATACATATCAAAATCATTTGGAAATTAAAATGTCAGGGAGGCATTTTCAGAGAGAAAAATGTCTGATGTTCCCAAGGGATTTATTTTTTTTTATGTACAAAATGCCTTATTTTTTTATTCTTTTGATTAAAAGAAGTTCAAGTTTCAAAGTTGTACAATGTTTTACATCTTTCGTTTATTTAGTCTTAGGGGGTAAAATAAACCAAACAGGTTAATTAGTGTAGAAATAAGATCCAAATTACCGTACTAAAATTTCAAGGTGGCTTTTATTGCCATAGTTTCAGCATAACAGTACATAGTGTACATAAGCATGAAAAATATATCATCAAAATAAATTAACTCTTCATTACACAACAAAATTTTAGACAGGTCCAAATTGTAAGTAAGTGCAGAAAAGACATAAGATATTGCTTATATTATAGAATTTGTCTTACATTGCTTATATTATAGAATTTGTCTTAGAAAGGAAAATTGGGAAAAAACAGAGTTTTGGCCCCACATTTTCAATGTTTGTAACAGCTTCTTAATTGTGGTGCAAGAGAACGCCGATTGGCAAAAAGGACTGTTGCCGATGATTTAAGAAAATGAAAGGTATCAAATACCAGTGACCCATATAAATCATGAATGTTACTCAGTGTCTAAATAAATTACGATCAAAAGTAAAATCTACCTATATTTTTCATAAATATACAGTGGATTTTAAAAAGGGCGACCAACACAAGAATATTGTTTAACCTCCATTAATCAGCCACCTTTCGGAAAATGCTGACTGGTCACCTTATCTTTTTTTTACTTAGCTAGTTTTGAAATCCATTTTTAGCTCCACTGGCCAAAGGCCAGCGAGCTATTGTCATGGCGTTGTGTCCGTCGTGTGTCTGTCCGTCCGTGCGTGCGTCCGTAAACTTTTTCATTAAAAAACTTCTCCTCAGAAATTATTGACTGGATTTTTACCAAATTTCCCAGGAATGTTCCTTAGGTGGTCTTCTTTCAAATTCCTTCAAATAAGTGTGTTCCATGAATAATTCTGGTTGCCATGGCAACCAAAGTAAAAAACCTTTAAAAATCTTCTCCTCCCAAACTGCTAATTGGATAGCATTATTCTTTTGCAGGAATGTTCCTTAGATAGAGGTCTACAGAATTCCTTAAAAAAAAAAATGATCTGTCAAAAAACATGGCTTTTATGGGAGACTCATTTTCCTTTTATGGTATAAAGTAAAAATCTTTGAAAAATTTCTTCTCTCAAACTACTTGTTTTGATTTCATTGTTGTATTGCAGGTTAGTTCTTATGGTGGTAAGTCTTTACCATACAATCCTGACTTTTAACCACCCTAAAGAAGAAGTTTTTGGAAAACACTCTTTGGAAAAGGAGAAAATGCTGGTAATCAGCATGTTCTCCTTTTCCCTCAGTGTTTTTTACTCTATCAAAGAGAGAAATCATCATTTCATCAATGTTTAATTTGTTGTCTGCAAATGCTTTCAGTTTGGTCACATCCCAAATTTCGTCGTTTGGTAAAGAGTTAAAGATGGTTGCTTTACATAATCTATAATCCTTTTCATATGAAACAAGAGAACCTTTGCACTTTGATTAGTTCTGGTAAAGGTATCTTGACCTACTAGTGACCTGGTACAAAGAGTGACAGGGCTTTACTGTTGTGATAAGGCATTTTGTTATCCAGTCAAACTGATCCCTGACAAAGAAGACTTTAGAAAACATTGTGGGAAAAGGAGAAAATGCTGGTAACCTTTTCCCACAATGTTATCTGCCCTTCACAAAACAACTTTCAAATTTTCAGTCACTCTTATTTTTTCATCTACAAATGTTTTCCATTTGGACAACCCTAAAATGTTGTCGTTTGGTAATGAGTTAACTATAACCAGAAGACAAAATTTTTATAACTGGCCATAATTGAAAGATGTTGCAGATAACATAATAAATCTTCAAATTAGTAAAACTTGTATCAAAAAGGGTAGAAATTATTGTGTAAAACTAAGAAAATGCAGGTTACTTTTATTTTCTTCTTTTCTCACAATTTTTTTCATAGCTTTTTAGCTCACCTGAGCACAACGTGCTCAGGGGAGCTTTTAGGGTCACTGGGTGTCCGTCGTGCGTCGTCCGTCGTCAACAATTCTTTAAACATCAACTTCTCCTAAACCGCTGGGCCAATTTGGACCAAACTTGGCAGGAATGTTCCTTGGGAGGTCCTCTTTAAAAATTGTTCACAGAATTTGATTCCGTCAAAAACTCTGGTTGCCATGGCAACGAAATGGAATTTTTTAGCAAATTCTTTAAAAATCTTCGCCTCTGAAACCGCTGGTCGGATTTTGAAATAATTTCACAGATATGTTCCTTGGGTGACCCTTTTCAAAAATTGTTCAGGAAATTTTGATCCATCAAAAATTGTGGCTCTGGTGAATGGGGGCTACTTGCACTATACAGAAATCAAGGAATTCTTTGAAAATCTTCTCCTCTGAAACCGCTGATCGGATTTCGAAATAATTTCACAGATATGTTCCTTGGGTGACCCTTTTCAAAAATGTTCGTGAAATTTTGATCAGTCAAAAAATGTGGCTCTGGTGAATGGGGGCTACTTGCACTATACTGAAATGAAGGCATTCTTAAAAAATCTTCTTCTCTGAAACTGCTGGTCAGATTTTGAAATAATTTCACAGATATGTTCCTTGGGTGACCCTTTTCAAAAATTGTTCGGGAAATTTTGATCCGTCAAAAATTGTGGCTCTGGTGAATGGGGGCTACTTGCACTATACAGAAATGAAGGAATTCTTAAAAAATCTTCTCTGAAACCGCTGGTCAGATTTTGAAATAATTTCACAGAATTGTTCCTTGGGTGACCCTTTTCAAAAATTGTTCGGGAAATTTTGATCCGTCAAGAAACATGGCTCTGGTGAATGGGGGCTACTTGCACTATAGGGAAATGAAGAAATTCTTAAAAATTCTTCTTCTCTAAAACGGCTGGACAGATTTTGAAATGATTTCACAGAGATGATGCTTGGGTGACCCTTTTCAAAAACTGTTCACAAAATTTTGATCTGTCAAGAAACATGGCTCTGGTGAATGGGCGCTACTTGCACTATAGGGAAATGAAGAAATTCTTGAAAATTCTTTTTCTCTGAAACCCCTAGTCAGATTTTAAAATAATTTGACAGAGATGTTCCTTGGGTGATCCTTACTCTTGTGAATGGGAGCTACTTGCACTATATGGACATGATGAAATTCTTGAAAATTCTCTTTCTCTGAAACTCCTGGTCAGATTTTAAAAGAAATTTTCTGAAATGTTCCTTGGGTGACCCTTTTCAAAACTTGTTTGTAAATTTTGATCCATCAAGAAACATGGCTCTCGTGGATGGGGGATACTTGCTCTTATACAGAAATGAAGAATTCCTAAAAATTCTTCTTTTTGAAACTGATGGTCAGATTTCGAAATGAATTTTACAGGTGACCTTTTGAAAATTGCTTAGCAAAATTATAATTTGGTTCCAATGTTTCAATACCTCAAAAAAAAATAGGCTATGGTCATCTCAAAAATTCAGGTGAGCGGTCCAGGGCCATCTTGGCCCTCTTGTTTTCTTTAGTGACCTAAAATGCTGGAATGAATGGTAATTGTTAAAAACTTCTCTTCACCGTTACAGAAAAATCAGGCCTGTGGAGCGATACAGGCGCTCAAGTGCCTCTAGTTTTTCCAACCACTAACACTTGGACCAATTGTAAACTCTAATAGAAGATTGCCATCTTCACACTTTTAGCCTAATTCTCTTGAAACTTGATCAGAATGTTTGCATTGATGATCCTTCAAAAAATTGAAATTGGGTCATGTTGGTTACCAGCATTTTCTCCTTTTCCCACAATGTTTTCAAAAGGCTTCTTTCTCTTGGTCGTTAAAAGTCGGGATTGTGTGGAAAACGGTTAAAGGATCCTCAGACAGTGAATTTGAAACTATTTACAAATCAGCTTTTACGGAGTCCTGTAACAGAGAAGAAAACATTATAAGTAAACATTGCTGGTCCCGTCTTTTACAATGTGAGGGCATGCTGACAAATAAGCAGGGATGTCAAAAGGGATGTTATGTGGAGGGATGGGTTAAAAAAAAGCTAACATGTCCGGCCTCCCATGTCTGCACAGGATGTACAGTTTACAGACAGACAAAAGATTACAGGATGAAATTTAATTACTTTTGCTGATGTACAACAATTCATGAAACATGGCATATGAATATGTTCCCTCGTCAGCCAGTTCTTTTCTGCTTTACTTTCAGCTTATCGAATACAAATTGCCCAAAGATGTACTGTTGAGATATCACTGATTCATTCTGGTGTATCAATTACTAATATTAGGCTACAGAAACTGCATTGGTCTTTCATGGAATTTCGGTGAACAACCACTCTTTTAATTAGATCTAGTACATTTACACTTTTTATACATCAGACACTTTTACTAGATCTAGCACATTCATGCATCGCCTCTGTATTATAATTATTTTGTAATATAACACAAGGTATGAATCGAAATCAAGACAAAACTTGACCCCATGTCCCTTTTTGAAACAGAGGCAACATTTTCTCCTTTTATCAAATGGTTTTTTATGATTTCAAAAGTAAGTCCCATCAGTTGAGCGACACTTAACCCTTTACCAGATGACAAAATTTAAGCCTTGTCCAAATTGAAAGCATTAGCAGATGACAATTTCAATCTGGGTCAAACAGTGCAATCATTTTTAAGTCGCACGTTTGTCAAAACGTTCGACTTTTTGCGATGAGCTCGAGGAGCTCAGGGTGGGTTGGGGGGTGTCTATAGTGGGTTGAAGAATCATGAAAAAAATTGGATCAAAAACGTCGTATATACTTCATAAACGAGGTGCAGTTACTCTGCTTTAAACCCAATCGCTGTAGAACTACTTTTTCTTTGGTATGTCTGGAATTTGTTCTTTATGATGGGACTGGACCCGGTAACTCATATAACTCATATACCTATGCTAGAAAAAGGAGAACGTGACTCAAATTTTAAATTAAAAAAAAAATGCGGTTATTTTGTATATCATGTGAAAATTTAACATCTATCTTTGTTTAGATGGGTAAAGAAAACACAATTCAGCTAAGATATCCCCCATCAGTGCTTAATGTGAGTTTAAAAGGGATCGCGGATTAATATGGCTTATCGAGAGCACCTTACTGTAAATATTCATGTATTATCGAGACCGGTAGAGCTTCGCTTATAAGGGTGGAATTTCGGACTCGAGTGATGTCATTTGAAATCAACTCTTTTAAACCATGCAAACCATGAATTCAGGGTTAAATATCGTAAAACTCGCTCTAAATTTGAAAATTTGTTTCGTTCCGCAGCTTTGACCTAGTTTGTAACGCACGTCTCGGATGAAACACCCCAAACCACTCGAATACCCCAAAACACCCAAAAACTATTCCATTACACATCAAAAAACTTCTGTAACATATAAAACTGCATGCGAAACGCTTACATACACGATTTTATGGAAATCAGACATGAACTTTTGCTATCAATTCTAGTATTTTAGGTCTTTGATCAGCTTAAGTTTGAAGTACAAAATTGTACTTTGATTAAGAAAATGCAAATGGCGAACGGGATAGAAAACAAACGCACATAACGATTACACCAGTAAAGTTAAAATGTTGATTACTGCATTTGTTCGGACCCCAAAAGAGTGGCGACAAGGATATTGCATCCCCTCCGTATACAGTAAATACAACTTGAAATATGGAACGCAAGGTAAAATTCAGCAATTACGACCGTACATTGACAGTTGCACTATTGAGGGGTTTACAGTCAAAACGTACTCAAACCAAAACGTACCCAAGTCAAAACGTACCCGAATGGAGTCAAAACTTACCCAAATGAAGTCTAAACCTACCCAAGTGGAGTCAAAACGTACCCAATGTGTAGTCAAAATGAACACATGATTTTTATAGTATTTCTAACTTCAATTTGTGTAAAAATTAATAGAAATTACGTATTCGTCATCATGACGATTTATAACTCTTGCTTTATTTTGAATTTGCCTTACATGATTAAAACCAATGATGAAACTTATTTAACAATAAACATAGCGAAGTCAATCAAATGCTTAGTGATAAAATCACTTTTTTCTTTCTATTTTTTTTTTCAAGGAAGATAAAGTTACTATTAATGAAAAAAAAAAAAGCATATTGGATACTTCAAAAATATTTATCCATCATTATAAAAATACGTTTTATATATGGAAAAAAAAAAACATAAGCATCAGCACATTTAAAGAAATGATATAACAGAGAAATGTGATACATTAATTACATTGTTTGGATAGCAAAGATACAATTTCAACACTCAAAAAGAGTGTAACAAATTTAATGTGGTGATTAACCCATTACCACACAATCCCTAGTTTCGACTACCCTGAGAAAGAAGCCTTTAGAACACATTGTGGGAAAGGGAAAAAAATGCATTTTCTCCTTTTCCCACAATTTTTTCTAACCTTCACAAAACAAATTTCAAATTTTCTGTCACTTTTATTTTGTCGTCTGCAAATGCTTTCAATTTGGACAAGCCTAAAATTGGGCTGGTCTGGTAATGAGTTAAACTAATTATTCACAATGGTCTTTAACCTGTTGTAGATTGCATAGTTATTAATTACTTTGCAAATATTTTTTATAATTTGAGAGTCAGTTTGGTTTAGATGAAAAACCTTCGGACTGTTTTTTCAGCTAACCTGAGCACAACATGCTCAAGGGAAGCTTTTAGGATCACCTGGTGTCTGTCATCCGTCATGCATCATCAACAATTCTTTAAACATCAACTCCTCCAAAACCGCTGGGCCAATATGGACCAAACTTGGCTGGAATGTTCCTTGGGAGGTCCTTTTTGAAAATTGTTCACAGAATTTGATTACGTCAAAAGTTTTGGTTGCCATGGCAACCAAACAGTTTTCTAAGAAATTCTTTAAAAATCTTCTTCTCTGAAACAGCTGGCCAGATTTTAAAATAATTTCACAGAGATGTTCCTTAAGTGACCCTTTCCAAAACTTTTTCGTGAAATTTTTGATCAGTCAAGAAACATGACTCTGGTGAATGGGGGCTATTTGCACTATACAGGAATGAAGAAATTCTAAAAAATTCTTCTTCTCAGAAACCACTGGTCATATTTTGAAATAATTTCTCAGGGATGTTCTATGGGTGACCCTTTTCAAAAATTGTTTGCGAAATTTCAATCCGTCAAGAAACATGGCTCTGGTGAATGGGGGCTACTTGTACTTATATGGACATGCAGAAATTCTTGAAAATTCTTACTTCTCTGAAACGGCTGATCAGATATTGAAAAAAGTTCACAGAGATGTTCCTTGGGTGACCCTTTTAAAAACTTGTTCGCGAAATTTTGATTTGCCAAGAAACATGGCTCAGGTGAATTGGGGCTACTATATGGAAATGAAGAATTTCTTGAAAATTCACCTTCTCTGAAACCCATGATCAGATTTTAAAATAATTTCAAAGCAATCTTCCTTGGGTGACCATTTTCAAAAATGTTTTCGAAATTCTGATCCATCAAGAAACATGGCTCTGGTAAATGGGGTCCACTTGTACTATTCGGACATGAAGAAATTCTTGAAAATTCTTCTTCACTGAAATGGTTGATCAGATTTTGAAATGATTTCACAGAGATGTCCCTTATGTGTCCCTTTTCAAAAATTGTCAAGTGCTAGCATCTGTATGCAGTGGCACTGTTTCAGTAAGTTCCAAGTAATAGAGGTGACCAATGACATACATTTAATATTGTTTTGGGTATATTATGTCAGGCTATATGCCAACATGGATATATTAAAGAAAAAGAAAAATGAAAAGATCTAACTTGGTGGGAAGCTGCCTATTACAAGTAACTGCATTTGCTCAAGTAAATTGCAGACTAGTCAAAATCGAAGAATTGCTGAAAACTAATCAAATTTGACTACACCATTAAATTTGAGTCTAATTGGAAGAAAACCTTGAGTAAAAAAAAATGAGTTTTTCTTTCTTTCAGCTCTGTTTTCCAAAGCTGTTTGAATTACGTAAAAGCAAGATTGTCCTGTAAAAGGGTGATGACCATCTATCAGTCCCAAAATATCAAGGTTTCACCATTAGTGCGACTTTCAGGACCTTCAGTCCTTTGATTTAAAGGATTAGAAAGCATTTTGGGAAAAGGAGAAAATGCTGGTTACCAGCATTTTCTCCTTTTCCCAAAATGTTTTCAAAAGGCTTCTTTCCCAAGGTCATTAAAAGTCGTCATTGTGTTGTAAAGGGTTAATGTGTTATTTGTGACGGCATTCATTTTTGACATTTCTAAAATTTCACTGTCTGATAGTGAAGCTTTTTTGCTTGATGAAAAAAGTAGTCTAGTTTTTTTTTCCCTTACATATGAGAAGTCTGAACTTTGCTGAAACATGAAGTGTAATGACATAGCACATATCATTTTCCTTTTAACCCTTTAGCAAACAATCCCTGGTTTTTATGACTCTGGGATACAAGCCTTTTGATAACATTGTGAGAAAAGGAGAAAATGCTGGTAACCAGCATTTTCTCCTTTTTCTCACAATGTTTTCTACCATGCTGGAAACAATTTTCAATTTTTGATTTATATTCTTTTGTGTCGTCTGCAAGTGCTTTCAATTTGAACCAGTCTAAAATTTTGTCGTTTGGTGAAGAATTAAAGTCATGCTTGATACATCAGCAAGTTTCAGTTTTTTGGAAAACCAATATGACAGATAACCATATTATAACCATGTTTTCAAGCTGGTATTTCATTCTGTACACTTTTTGTCCACTTTCACATTGTTGTTCAGATTCAATGTGGCATGCATTGGCTTCAATGTGATAGTTACAGCTGGAATATTAAATGTCTTTTTTCATGTTTAACCCCTTTACTACATAGATACTCATTTGTACGCATTGCTTGTAGGAGCCTTTGGAAAACATTGTTGCAAAAAGTGAAATTGCTCGTGACAAGCAATTTCGCCTTTTGCCACAATACACATAGGAAACAAGCTTCATCCTTGCTGTTATTTAGGATCAATTAGAGATACCATAGAAATGCCTTATGGGGTAAAGGGCTATTTCATCATTATGCAAATGCTATTAGGCTGGACCATATTTGGAATTATGTTGTTCGGTAAGAGTCAACTCCTTTGCCACATGACAAAATTTAAGACATCCAAAATGAAAGCACTAGCAGACAGCATATTTAATCTTATTCAGATGAATATAATGAATAATAATTTTATCTCCAGATGAGTAGAAAACAATGCAGGAAAAGAAGAAAATGTTGGTACCAGCATTTTCTCCTTTTGCTCTCAATGTTTATCAAAGATTTCTTTCTCAGGGGTTGTTGAAATTAGGAATTATGTGGTAAAAAGATATAAAACTTGATATATTTGACTTGTGTTACAGCGTTATTCATTAACCCTTTCCTAAACGACAAATTTTAGACTCTTCATAACTGAAAGAGTTTGCAGACGACAATTTCAAATTTGATAAAAATGACAGCAAGTTCTCCAAATGGGTAGAAAACACCGTGGGAAAAGGAGAAATTGCTCGTTACGAGCAATTTCTCCTTTTCCCACAGTGTTTTCAATAGACTTGTATTGCAGACATGTAAAAACAAGGGCTTGTTTGGGAAAGGGTGAAGCATTATATAAGTTATAAAGTAATTCAATTGGCACTTATAAAGTTTAAGTTTTTCAGCCACACTTTGATATGACCCAACAAAACATTTCTCTGTTTTCTGCTTCACCAGGGGTGGTACATTCTTTCTCAAAATGTTAATCAAAGATTTGCAGTGAACCATGTATGAATGAATGCATTTTTCTTGAAACAGACTGTAGCCTGCACTATCTCAGTCAAACATTACTGTTTATTCTTACAGTTTATCAATTATCTAAAGTCTCTTTACTTTCACAACCATAGTTGCCCTTGTGTTTAGTGAAGATCAAGATCAGGCTGCACAAAACATGCAGCCTGATCTTTCATCAACACTGTCCGCTTTGCTTAATTCTTTATCACACAATCCTGACTTTAAACACTCCTGTGAAAGAAGCCTTTTGAAAACATTGTGGGAAAAGGAGAAAATGCTGGTAACCAGCATTTTCTCCTTTTCCCACAATGTTTTCTTCCCTTCCTAAAACAAATTTCAATTCTTTAGTCACACTTATTTTGTAGTCTGGAAATGCTTTCAGTTTGGAACAGTCTAAAACTTTGTTGTTTGGTAAAGATTTAAACACTGTAGACAAAAGCAACAATGAAACGGGAATTAGTTGGGTGGCGTTTCAAAGTTGAAAATGTCTGATTGGTTTATTTTAAGGGTTAACTTGTTCCTAAACAACAAAATTGTAGATATAAAAACAACAAAAATTGTAAAACCATTTACCAAACAATAATATTGTTTCAACAACACTGTGGAAGAAAGCTTATGAAAATATCCTATAAATGGGGAAAACATCTTCGCGAGCCAAGTTTACGACCACTACGTTGATCTTGCCTTGGCTGACTGAGCCCAATTTTGAGATTCCTGCGATGCACCCTCTATCATATTTCTAAAAGCAAATGCAATATCATTTTACAAAATAAGCAGACATCCACATGGGTTTCCATGTTTTACCTTCTATTCGAAAGGTAGCGACCTTGTTCTATTTTTATCAAAGACGAAATGCTACGAGCGATTTCATTCGTTGCAGCTAGAGCTGGCTGCATGCAATGAAAAAGCGTATCGGGTGAATGTAAAAATCAAGCTCAATCCGCCAAGGGTAGAGTAGCGTAGTGAATCGTCAGCCTTGGCTTGCGAAGATGGGGAAAAAATGCTGCAAAGGAAATTACAGTGTAGTTCTCAACACAAATGTACCTGGGAAAACATTTTGGGAAAAAGAGAAAATGCTGGTAACCAGCATTTTCTCTTCTTTCCACCATGTTTTCTACCCATTCAAATACCCTTGTTTCATCAGTAAATTTTTAATAAATTATTGTCTGTGGATGCTTTCAATTTGGAAGAGTCTGGACTTTTGTTGTTTGTAAAGCTTAGTTAGATACTGAAAATGGCATATTTAACCTGTTACTGCACAATAGTGCTTGGGACAAACCTGGGAAGAGGCCTTCTGAAAACATTGTGGGAAAAGGAGAAAATGCTGGTAACCTGCATTTTCTCCATTTCCCACAAAGTTTTCTACTTTATTTAAGCGAATTGAAACTTTTTGAGCATCATTGAAATTGTCTGCAAAATAATGTTTCCAATTTGGACAAGGCGAAAATTTTGTCTTCTGGTAAAGGTTTAAAACCCATTACCACACAATCCCTACTTTTGACACCCCTGAGAAAGAAGCCTCTAGAAAACACTGTGGGAAAAGGAGAAAATGCTGGTAACCAGCATTTTCTCCTTATGTTTTCTACTCTTCACAAAACAAATTTCAAATTTTCAGTCACTTTTTTTTCCGTCTGCAAATGCTTTCAATTTAGACAAGCCTAAAATATTGTTATTTGGTAATGCAACCAGCATTTTCTTCTTAACCCACAATATTTTCTACTCTTCTCAAAACAAATATCAAATTTTCTGTCACTTTTTTTTTGCCGTCTGCAAATGCTTTCGATTTAGACAAGCCTAAAATATTGTCGTTTGGTAATGAGTTGAATGAATTTATGCACGGCATAAAATTTGATTTAGAGGTTTATGGTAACGCTTTGGTGATAAAAAAAATTGAAGTGTTTTTTAATTATCATATTTTATAAATTACTTATGAAAATTGATGAGTTAAATGAAAGACTAGGATGATTTATTGTAATTGTTATTGTTTCTAAGAAGAGATTTAGTACATTTTTATATAAAACTGAATAATTTGGGAACAAAGGCAGGAGAAAATACTGGTACAAATGCAACAAGAGAAAAAGAAGACGCAAGGGCGTCAAGGTCGCCCGAAAATGATTTTTTTCCCATTATTAAACTGAGAAATATGTAGACAGCAGAATTGATCTGACTCCAATTTTTTCAGCTATTTTTCATTTGTGATAAAAATAGCTAGATCTATTGTTTTCCAATGAAATTGACATGACAAGAGTGACCTACAATGTCATAAATTTGCCATATGACCAACTGTCAAAATAAAGTATGGGCTTTCGCACTGCAAAACGTTCAAATGCCCGATTTACATTTTATTCTACTTTTATGCCAGTATTCAATTTCGCCATCTGAGAATAACCGCATAATTAAAAAAAAAAAAATGCTACAAATACATTTTTTTCAGCCATGAGTACAAAAATATTGTATTTCGTTTATAATTGGAGATACATGTATACCTTATAATTGGTCAATTATTACAAAATATACATGTGGTTACTAGATAGTTTATTTTACAACTTACATTCAAGTTATATTTCCCTTGTGAAGTTTCTTTTTCCATTGCGCCGGTCCCGTGCACTGGTAATTTAGAAGAAGTTTAATGATCTGGGTACTCAATAGGTATGGGGAAAAAAATTTCAGCTTATTTAACTTATAACTTATCAAGTAATATCATCTTTATTATATATATTATCAACCATAAACTCATTCTTTTTTTCAAAATGGTCAATGGTCTAGTTCCAAACTACATGTACCTATGCTCTCTTGTCCTGCCCACTATTGGAAGTAACACGACGTATAATCTTCGTAATTCTAATGACTTGGCAAACATAGTTTGTAGAACTAGCGTTTATATGAATTCCTTTCTGCAATCAGGTGTAAACGCATGGAACTCTGCGCCACAAGCTACAAGAGAAACTGACTCTCTCTCGTCGTTTAAACGTTTGCTGAACATAGACAAACCCACTCCTTGTAAACTGTATTTTTATGGGGAAAGAAAAATGCAAATTATTCATACTCGACTTAGAAATACATGTAAATGTAGCGATCTAAAACAACATCTCTTCTGGAAAAATATTGTGGCTTCTCCTCTTTGTCGTTGCGGGGAAGTTGAATCTAATACACACTACTTCTTTGAATGCAGATTTTATCATTCGAACAGCACTCGGACAACATATTAGTGCAAAATCTGCTTTTAATATTGATACAGTTCTTTTTGGAGACAATGAACTCTCCCTTGTCGAAAAACAAACAGATCTTCAATGCAGTTCATGAATACATTGATAAAAGCAAGAGATTCTCTTAGTTTTAATCCAATACATTAAAAGTCCTCTTTTTTGACAATGTAACACGTTACTGTCGAGAACATATAATTTATATACATGTACAAGTATAATTTTGTATCTTTTGTTGCCACTCTGCTCAATCATTCAATCACCAATCACCATTCCTTTTTTCTTTTTACTTTTTCAGATAATGAAGCCTTTTTGTTCTTTACATTCATTACTTTCTGTTTTTTATGATAATCTTTTCTCTTCTTGATATTATTTGATAGTATTGGCGTATCATGTGATTTAGCTTGGAGAGGGGAACTATATAAGCAATATGCTTTCGTCCCGATCCTTTTCACATTTATTTCTTGTATTATCTATGTATAGCCAATACAAAATACAGTTTAACAAGATATGCGAGACATGAGAAAAGACAAAAATGCATGTTTATCAGTATAATTTGGAAAAAATAAGTGTGTGTCGGCATTACATGAAATACTTCATGTTTTCCGAAGGAATAATGGAAAAGATAATTACAAATTACGTTGGTTACGCTGAAAAACCAAAAACCGTTTACATACAAGAATTCAAACATCACCAAA
The DNA here is from genome assembly GCA_943736015.1 of Tridacna crocea. Classification (NCBI taxonomy): domain Eukaryota; kingdom Metazoa; phylum Mollusca; class Bivalvia; order Cardiida; family Cardiidae; genus Tridacna; species Tridacna crocea. Next base: position 47,526,175 of record OX031067.1, on the reverse strand, counting down.
ACTATCTGCTGCTGAGTGCGCCTAAATATGGTATTGCAAATGTTGTGCATCAGGACCAGACAGCACGCAGTGTGCATTCTGATCGCTAATCCACAAAGTCTGAAAATTAACGATTCGAACTACTCAATCTTCAGCTTTTCTTTCCCGAAAAATTTTCAATTACATTCATAAATACGAGGAAAGTCTGATAACAGTTCGAATATCTGAAATTAAAAAAAAAAAAGATTTCATGTACAATGTACATTTATACAAATAATCAACTGCGAATGATAATACATACATGTATACTGATAATTGCAACCAAATTCTGTAGGTGAAGTTTCTGAGGACAGTGTAGATTAAGATCAGTCTTACAAGAAATGCTTTCTGATCCTAGATCTACACAGTCCAATACACTGATCAACACGCTGAACTACGTACATGTATATGAATTCATATATAACCTGACAAAATAAGTAATAATTACGGATATTGCTAAACATGTAAGCTGGCATGTAAACTGATTAATGTAACCAAAGCCGGTCAGTGAAATATCTGAGGACGGTGTAGATCAAGATCAGACTTAGCAAAATTACAATCTGATCCTAGATTAACGCAATCTAATGTATATAAGATGATACATGTAACCAAAGCCGATCAGTGAAATATCAGAAGAGGGTGTAGATCAAGATCAGACTTACCAAACTTGAAGTCTGATCCTAGATTCACGCAGTCCGATATAATGTAAGCTGATATTTAAATCAAGTTATTATCCATTTTAAAATTCAATCTGAACCTTAAGACCTGTATTGGGTGCATTATATTGTACTTGTTCGAACTTGGTAATTTTTCCATTTCCCCTTCTGAGATTACCTGCTTAAAGAAGGAAATATTGCTACAAATATATTTTTTTAACAGTAAAAACTTTATTTTTCAATATTCCTGTAGATATACCATAGGAAAGATATATGAGTACAAATACATACGCTTGAAATCATACATATTTACTTTATATAGTAACAAATGTATAATGTCTATTGCGTACTTTCTTTTCCATTGCGCCAGTCCCGCACAAAGGAAATTTAACCCTTTCCCAAACAATCCCTGGTTTTTACGGATCTAGACTAGTAGCCTTTTGAAAGCATTGTGGGAAAAGAAGAAAATGCTGGTAACCAGCATTTTCTGCTTTTCCCACAATGTTTTCTACCCTATCATAGACAGAAATCATCATTTCAGCAAGAGTTGAAATTTCGTCTTCTAATGCTTTCAATTTGGACTAGTCCAAAAGTTTGTTGTTTGGAAAGGGTTAAAAGGTTTTAAAACTTTTAACATTTGTACTTATAAGCATAAAGAAATCCTAATCATTTTCTTCAATTAACTACCCATACGAAAATACATTAAAGACCTGTAACACTTTAGGTACAATATACTGTTGGTAAATTTTTCATTTCGCCATCTAGGAATACGTGCATAAAGGAAAAATATCACTATAAGTACATTTTTTTCAGCGGTACAAAAACATAATATTTGGTTTTTACTTGTAAATTACCTTTAATGGGTAGAAAAAAACATGTTTCAAATCATTATTGTCATTCTATTTAATAAACAGGCATGATATATTTCCATGCGTATTTTCTTTTCCATTCCGTCCATTTCTCTAAAATATTTCCATTCCGCTCTTTAGGCCTAAAGAGTCATTATCTCCCGCTGGCATTCTGTAAGGCACAAGTAAACAGTTTGCTTCGAATTGGCCAGGTTCAAAAATAGAAATAAGTGAGTAAGGTAGGTTTTTAATGCAATTTTGATAAGAAGAGTAGTTATTACACCCATGAATTGTGTTAGATTAAGGAAAAGAAGCATTTGTTTTGTATGTGAAACAGGGGGTCATGACCTTTCCTTCTTTGTTCTATAGTTTTGACCCCAAATGCGAAAGTGAGGGGTCATGGAGCAAGCGGCTGTTTTTAGCGGAGAAAACAAGGGTAGGGTCAGGATACGAAAGGTTGCGGAAAAACGGCATGGTAACGTGCTATTTTGGATTTCATCCCCAGATTATGTGTTGTTTTGAGTTTCAATTCAGCTTGGCATTTTCAGGCTAGCTTCCTGGGTTTGGATTTTGTGAATTTTGGAATATAGGCTAAAATGGCAATTTTTTTCATTTTTTTTCTGACCATATCACTTGCTTATATTGATCAATGATATCAATATTTCACAAGTTGAACATGATTTATTGATAAAATCTAAAGAATTAGGATTGTGCTGTTGCATTTAAGTGCTCCTTATAATTTCAGGCTGACTAAATAGACCTTTGTTTGAGGAAGTTCAGGTCGGCATATGGCGGACCGAGACGAGTTTAGCCGACAACCGTGTACTGCTATCTAAATACTCGACTCGTCGAAGAATATGACATGCGCAGACAACGGTAAAGAGTAGGAGCAGTTCTGCATTCCCATTGGTTCCTAAGATCATGTGACTGGACGAGTTCATTTGCGTTAAAAATAGATGCATTCTGCACAAGAACATTAATTGTTTCACAAAATGTTGCGCAGCAGACCGTTGATAATTCTTTCACGATTCTTAATCGGTTTAAAGACAAGTAAACAACCTCAAAAAAGGTGAAGAAAACCCCACACAACAATTTCACAAACATTCACACCTATTTTACCAAATTAAACCTGGCGAATATGATGAAAGATTTCAACCGGAAGTACCTACTCTCTCCATGAACATCTCTTCTGAACTATATTAAATATAAGGTCGCCGGCTTCTGCCGGGCGACCAATGAGGTTCGTACAGTGTTCAATATCTTTAGTAGGTTACAAAGCAATGAAAGCAAAACAAAGAACTTCTAAGACTTTCACAAATTCTTCTAATGTGGTCTTTTCGTTGAGGAAAGAAGTCTGTGTTGACTAAGAAATGGAAAATTTAGGGCAATTCATAACCTCGCTATCATGAAACTGTCCGATTTTTGCAATACTTCGCCATTTGTTAGCTAGAAGCTGAAGGAAAGCTGAAGTAATCAGCATATTCTTCTTTTCCCACAATGCTTTCTTCCCTTCGGAAACAAATTTCAAATTTTCTGCCCATTTTATTTTGTTGTCTGGCAAATGTTTTCAGTTTGGACCAGTCTAAGATTTTGTCATTTGGTAAGGAGTTAATATGTAGAGGATATTTGTTTTTTCGGTGAAAGATCGAAATTTATTTCATTGAGTGAACACCATCGGTAATATTTTCAGAAGTGGTGCAGCCATGAGTGAAAATATTACTGATGGTGTTCATTAGATGAAGTAAATTTCGATCTTTCACCAAAAAAAACAATGCTTTTAACCCTCTCTGGGATGAGCTTTATCAAAATCCAGTACAGTTCTTTGCCAGTATGCCCTGTAGCATACCCCTCCCGCATAGCAACGCATTACAATATTACGTCAAGCGTTAGAAATGTAAGGTAATTGTCATATCTGGTTGTGAGGCAGGCGCATTTACCTTGGCAACACGAACATGAATATCGATACTTCACTGGTCGTACCTGTGTAATATCAAAAAAAATAAATCACCATTATTTCTCGCTGCCCTCACACTCCCAATATTCAATGACTCTTAGGGAACCTTTTGAAAACATTGGTGGACTATGTTTCATATCTTCTCAGTGTCTAAAACCATTGTTTTAACCTTAATTAACCTTTTAACAAAATGTTTCCAGGTTCTAATGACCCTGCGAGAGGAGGCTTTTGAAAGCACTATAGGAATCACCAGAGCATTTCCTCCTTTTCTCACAGTGTTTTTACTTTTTTGAAGTTTTTTCACGTACAAATTCCAGCGTATTATAGCCACATTTAATTTGTCATCTGCAAGTGCTTTCAAATCACTGGATAAGTCTTAAATTTTGTCGCTGGTAAAGAGTTGATTTATAATAGCATTGTCTCAACCCTTCAGCATCAAATAATTCTAAATTTGACATGAAAGATAATCTTCATCAGCAAAAACCACATACTTTATTATTGTTCTTGGGCCATTATTTCTGATAGTGCAAACACACTATATAGATTTAAGATCAGATTGTGCATTCTGATCTTGATCTATACTGTAATGATTGGAAAAGCAACCTGTTACCTTCCCTTAATGAAGGGTAAACTCTTTACTCATATCCTGCTTGACTCTTTACCAAACAACAAAGTTTTAGACTGTTCCAAATTGAAAACATTAGCAGACGACAAATTTAATGTTACTGAAAAAATAGAAATTTGTTTTGGGAAGGAAAGAAAACCACTGGCAGATCAAGGGGGGATTCGGATGAACCCCCCTAAATTTCCAGATTTCGTTTTCTGATGGACTTGCAAGTCATTGGCGACTGATTTGTGCTTCGGGTCCATGTCTGCATAACTGAATTTGACAGAGTTGAACCCCCCCTAAAGAAATTCTGGATCCGCCCCTGAAAACATTGTAGGAAAAGGAGAAAATGCTGGTAAACCAGCATTTTCTCCTTTTCTTACAATGTTTTCAAAAGGCTTTGTGAATACCAAGGACTGTTTGGTAAAGAGTCAGATAGTAAGATAAAACTTTCAAGCTGATACTTTAAACCGAGAATTTGATTTTTGCACTTGGTATGGGGGGGGGGTGAGGGATGGATATCTCCCTATGATATCACACAGTTGAGATCAAAGATCAGACTGCACATTCTGCACAGTCTGATCTTGATCTACACAGTCTGTAAAAGGTCCTTGAGTCACATTTAGCAGCCTAAGGATGAATAGGGACAGACAGCAGACAGTCAGACTCCATTCAGGAATTTTTATTCCAACAGCAGACATTTAGAGCTCTTTACCAGACAACAAAATTTTGAACTTGTCCAAAATGAAAGCATTTTGCAGTCAACACATTAAAGTCACTCAAATATTTAGGTTTGTCTTGGTTAGCCTAGGATAGAAAACATTGTGGAAACAGGAGGAAATGCTGTTTACTATCATTTTCTCCTTTGCCCACAATGTTTTTGAAAAACCTTCTTTTCAGGGTTTGTTAAAACAGGATTGTTTTGTAAAGGATTAAGTGAAAGTTTTGAGCCAATTATAATAAATAAACTTCCAAAGTTTGTAATTGTTAAGTTTAACATGAGAAATGAAGAAAATACACTTACAAGCATATAGTTCTTTTCCCACAATGTATCGAAGTTATTTTCCTACATTGGTGTGAATAATCTGGATTGTAAGGCTTATGATTGATTAAGAAAAATATCAAGGAATATGTTGACTGAATATTGAAATTTTGGAGAAATTGCTGAATTTGAGCTATTTCTTATCTGTGAGTATCAGAACCAGAAGCAGACCTCCGGATAAGAGGGTGTGATGGTATCCTAAATCCATTATTTCTCTTCCTAACCCTATGTTGTGGGTACTCGATGAGACGATTCTAATGAGTACCCATAACATAGGTTTTAGTGGAGAATAACTGATATTTTCAGTTATGAAATCAGAATTACTCCCTCTATATGGAGCTCTGCGGAAGGCACAAATATTTGACCTGGCCATGAAGGAATGTGTAAAAACTTCCTCTGTTAATCAAAATATTTTGGAATTTATTTTTAGCGGATGGAATTCTGTATCAAATATACAAACAATAAATCAAGATAGAACCAAAGATAAATCTTAACTCTTTACCAAACAAATAAATCATGAACGTGTTCACATTGTTCATTTGCAGACAACAAAATGATATGTGGCTGAAACCAAAAGAATTTGTCTTTTGGATAGAAAGCATTTTGAGAATAGGAGAAAATGCTGGTTGTTACCAGCATTTTCTCCTTTTCTCAAAATGTTTTCAGAAAGCTTCTTCCCTGATTTTGTTAAAACACAGGATTATTTGGCAAAGAGTTAACTCTTTACCAGACATAAAAGTTCCAGACCCGTTTTACACTGAAAGCATTTGCAGACTAGAAGTTTGATGAAGCCTAAATGATTGTGTTTGTCTGTAAAAGGGTACTTGGTAAGAAAAAGGAGAAATGCTGGTTACCAGAATTTTCTCCTACTCCCACAATGTAAAAGGGCACTTGGTAGGAAAAAATACTGGTTACCAGAATTTTCACCTACTCCCACAATTAATGCTTTCAAAAATCTTCCGTCCAAGGATAAAGGATTACCATACATACCTTAACGTCTACCACATGTTCCATCAGCTGATTATTACTCTCTACAAAACAACAAAATTTTGGTTTGGTCCTTATTCAGAACATTTGCAGCTGACAATATCTATGTGGCTCAAATAGGTAGGGTTGTCTTTGAAATGGTAGAAAACATTTTGGGAAAAGAATAAAATGCAGGTAACCAGCATTATTTTTCTCATCTCCCAAATTGTTTTCATGAATTTATCCTACCTTCTTAGGGTGGTTAAAACTTGAGAACCATGTAATGAAGGGGCTAGCTCTTTACCAAATGACAAAATTTTTGGTCTCGTCTAAATTGAAAGCTCTTGTATATCAGATGACAAAATAAACGTGTCTTAATTTCAGAAGAGTAGAAAACATTGTGGGAAAAGGAGAAAATGCTGGTGACCAGCATTTTCTCCTTTTCCCACAATGTTTTCTACCCTTCACAAAACAAATTTCAAATTTTCTTTTATTTTGTCGTCTGCAAATGCTTTCAGTTTGGACAAACCAAAAAAAATGTGTTTAATAATGAGTTAAGCAAAAACATTGTGGTAAAAGTAGAAACTGCTTATTACAAAATATTTCATTGTTTTCTGGTATGTCTTCTAAAATGGTCTGCTGCAAGACCAAAGGTTTTGTCGACTTGGCAAAATAATGTTAATGAGGTAACTTTTTGTTCTTTCAGTTTCATCCAGACGTAGGCAGCATCAACACAATGATGAAAATTACATCAGATATACCAAAGACCCAACGAGTTCTTCATCAAGAAGCAAAGACAGGGTGAGAGCGAGCTGGCCAAGGGCTGGAAGATCCGAGAACCGGTATCTGTTAGAGGTTGTCTCCAGGGAACCAGACATTGCTTCCACAAACAGGGAAGATAACCCTGACTCGAATTCTGCCCAATATGTGTTCATTCAAACTTTCTCAGCAGGCACCGCCCCTGTGTCATCGTCAGCAGGCAGCGACAATATATGTGAAAATGGAGAAAACAGTATGAGTAGAGTGGTGTCAAGTGAAGATTCAACCATTGTGTAGATGACTTGATATATATAACATTGGGTGTTTGAACGATATTGCATAGCAAATTTTTAGCTCCACTGGCCAAAGGCCAGCGGGCTTATGTCATGGTCTGGTGTCCGTTGTGCATCTGTCAGTCCGTCCGTCTCTGCGTGCATGCGTTAACTTTTATAACATCCAAATTTGATGAAACTTCACAGAAATTATCCTGCCATGGTCCTCTTCAGAATTTCTTGAAAGAAATTGATTCCTTCGAAAACTCTGGTTGCCATGGCAACAAAACTTAGAAAAATTAACATTTTTAAAAATCTTCTTCTCTGAAACCACAAGGCACAAATGGATTTGGACAAATCTGAGAAAGACCTTTTGTGCGTACTAGATACTACATTTTTAGTCGGACACTCATGAAATTTGATAAGGGTTTCTGTCTTTGTAATATCTTGAACAATAAGTTAACCTTTTACTCCATAGATACTCATTTTGACACATCAGCAACAGACAGCTTTTGAAAACATTGTGGGAAAAGGAGAAATTGCTCGTAACGAGCAATTTCTCCTTTTCCCACAATGTTTTCCACTCAATCAGATATTTGTATCCTCATTTATACATATTTTTGACATCATATCTTTATTTGCTGCTGAAATGGAAGAGCCTCAAATTGGCCAATCAGGTAAAGGGTTAATAAATTTGTCATGTTGGATCAAAATGTAGGTCACTAACATTTGTGATGGGTTTTACATCATTAGAACCAGGATATCTTCAGTTTGATCAAACCTTGATAGCTTTACTCAGGTGAGCGCTATAGAGCGAATGGCCTTCTTGTTTTAATTGACCATTGTTGCTTTTGTTCCATTGTTGTAACATTTTGACAGAAGTTCAAAACTTGTCATCATAATAATTATCATGTTTTTTGTAGCTATATGACTTGGTTCTTTTTACAAAGTAAAAGAGTTGAACTTTATTGTAGTTGGTGTTTTTATTCTACATGACAAGGGACCAGTCTAGCTCACAATTTAGTCAGTTACTATAAACAATCAATTTTGTAAATCCATGAATAACTTGTGACTTGCATGGTATACTGTATCAGGAAATGTATATTAACCCTTTACCCTGGTTTTTACGGACCTGAGATAGAAGCCTTTTGAAAACATTGTGGAAAAAGGAGAAAATGCTGGTAACCAGCATTTTCTCCTTTTCCCACAATGTTTTCTATCCTGCAGGAAACAAATTTCAGTTTTTGAGTTTCGTTTATTTTGTCATCTGCGAGTGCTTTCAATTTGAACTGGTCTAAAATTTTGTCATTTGGGAAAGGATTAAGCCCCTTTTGCCAATGCAAAGAGCTGTTGTTTAACCTTTATCACACATGGGCTGATAAGACTAGGGGAAAAGGAGATAATACTTATTGAGAATGCTCTATAAATTTCCTCTCCTACACTGTTCGGAGACTCAAGGGAAGCAATTCACATCTTGAGAGATTATAATTAATTATGTGCTCTCCCTTGAACAAATTTCACTTTGAAACTAGCAGAGAATTCTTGCTCTGGACTCATCTCTTTTTTGCTGCTAAGCAGGACAGCTTAGCAGCCAGTGTGAATTGAGTAAGATCAGACTGCACAAAACATGCAGTCTGATCTTGGATCTACACTGTCTGAAAAGGAGATATTATTCCCCAAAACATAAACATTTGAAAACTAATTTGTAAAAGGAGAAAAGGCTGGTAACCAGCATTTTCTCCTTTATCCACAATGTTTTATAACCTTTCAGAAATATATCTGATGATTTGAGCCTTATTCAAGTACATCTGCGAATTTGAACCAGTCTAGAAAATTCAATAGTTAACCCTTAAAAAGCTTTTCACAACTTAACTCTTACCAAACAACAAGTTTAGACTGGTCCAAATTCAAAACACTTGCAGACATAAAAAATAGACATACATAAAAAATCTCAATTCGTTTCCAGCAGGGTAAAAAACATCGTGGGAAAAGGAGAAAATGCTGGTTACCAGCTTTTTCTCCTTTACCCGCACTGTTTTCTATCCTGCTGGACACAAATTTCAATTTTTGAGTTATGTTTATTTTCTTGTCTGAAAGTGCTTTCAGTTTTGACCAGTCTAAAATTTTGTCGTTTGGTAAAGGGTTAAAATTATATCACTACCAGACAACAAAATTATGGACCTGCCCAAACTCAAATCGCTTCCACATGACAAAGTGAACATGAATCTAACACTGAAATTTAGTCACTGAGACAAAGAAAATATTGTGAGAGGTGGAGACATAATTTTTTTTAAATTCTTTTGAAAACGTTGTGGGAATAATGCAAACTGAAAAATGCAAACTGCAAGCATGTCGCAATATTTTGTCAGGCACACAATAATCAAATGGACCCATCCAATACATGTATACACAGTTATATCTTTCTTAGAAGACAACGTTATGGACCTGTCCAAACTCAAAGCACATGCAGTAACAAAATTAACATGAATCAAACATTGAAATTCAGTCACTGAAGGGAAAAAATATTTTGGGAAAATGGAGAATATGCAGCATTTTCTCCTTTTCCCGCAATATTTTCCAAAGTCTTCTTTTTCGAAATTGTTAAAACTTGGTATTGTGTGGTGAAGGTATAAAGGGAAAATATTTGGACTGGCCCAACAAACATTTGACATTCACTCACATTCTAAAATAAACATGCATGCAAAGAAACAATGAAATGTATATCATTGTTGTATTATTTTTCCAAAATGGACTAACCCAGTACAATCATAGTGTTTTTCCAACCATGATGAAAGGTTTAAAAATCATTGATGGAAAAGGAGATCTGTTAAACAGCATTTTCTCCTTCGCCCACAATGTTTTCCATCATTTCCAAAAAGTTTTCCATCTTTGGAGCATATTTTCAACCCTTTATCACACACACAAATTTTAGACCAGTCCCAATTGAAAGCATTTGCTGATGAAAGTTTCAATGTGGCTCATATAAAAAGATTTTTCTTTCATAGGATAGAAAACATTTTGGGAAAAGGAGAAAATGCTGGCAACCAGCATTTTCTCCTTTTCTCACAATTTTTTCTGAAGCCTTCTCTTTCAGGGGTATTAAAAGTCATTGTGTTGTAAAGGGTTAGTTGTCATAAGTACATGCTTTCCAATTGGGCAAGTCTAAGATTTTACAGTGTAGTAAGTGGTTTGTCCAAATATCAGACGTTTACAAGCTACCATGAGAAGGGTTAAAGAGAGAGAGAGAAAAATAAATCCAGAATAAGTAGACTCATCCAAATCTAAGAAATTGAAACATCATTTTTTCAAGGCAGGAAAAAAGGCAAATGGGATGATATTTACAAAAATAGGAAAATAAATGGACTCTTCCAATTTCAGTGAATTGTGAGGTCTTAAACATGATTGAATGGACTTATCCAAATTCATTCACTTGGTAATGAGATGGACTTTCCAAAATTCAATTAGTTTATAAGAACTAGAAATATATGGACTCTTCCACAATATTTGATTTTTAAAGAAAATGTCAGATATAATTAAGTGGACCCTTCCAAATTCAATGAATTCCAAGTCAACGGAATAAATTTAAAATGGTGAAAAAAGAAAAAAAAAAATAACCAAAAAGTTAATAATGGACTCTTCTTAATTAAAAAATTGTACAGAAACGAAATTTTTCTATGGAATGGACTTGTCCAAATTCAAAGAATGATGAGAAACTGCATTTAAATGGAATAGACTCTTCCGAATTCCATGATACGCAATGAAATTGAAAAAAGCTAGAATGGACTCTTCCAATTTCAACAATTTCTATACTAAAACTTGTTCAAAATGATATCGACTCTTCCAAATTGAATGAATAATGAAACTCCAAAGAATAAGTAGAATGGACTCTTCCATATTTAAAAAAAAAAAACCCTGAAAATAAATAATAGACTCTTCCGATCTCAGTAGATAGTGAGACCAGACAAAAGTAAAATGGACTCTTCCATCTTCAATAAATTATAAAAGAATATAATGGACTCTTCCAAATTCAATGAAAAGTTAGCTTTAAATTTTGAAAGAATGGACTCTTCCAAATTCCATGATACGCAGTAGAAATGAAAAAAGCTAGAATGGACTCTTCCAATTTCAATAATTTACTATACTAAAACTTATTCAAAATGAAATCGACTCTTCCAAATTCAATGAATATTGAAACCCAAAAAAATAAGTAGAATGGACTCTTCCACATTAAAAAAAAAAGAGAAAAACCCTAAAAATAACTAATAGACTCTTCCAATATTCTGTGGATAGTGAAACCAGACAAAAAGTAAAATGGACTCTTCCATCTTTAAAAAAAACTATAAATGAATATAAAGGACTCTTCCAAATTCAATGAAAAGTAAGCTATAAAATTTGAAAGAATGGACTCTTCCATCTTCACTTTAATTATTAGACTCTTCCATTTTTTTTATGTCAAAAGCTTAGAATTTGGCCAAGTCCAAGTTTTTTGTAATCTGAAAGGGTAAACAATAAATGAACTCTTACACATTTCAGAAATTGGAAAAAAATTTATTTAATAAAGTGAACTGTTCCAGGGGTAGAATTTAATATGAATATATAGGCATTGCAAAATAATAAATGGAACCTTCCAAGTTAAGTGGACTGACTTCTTCATCCTCACAAATTTTAAAGTAAATTTTATAAATCGTGAGAATGAAGCCTTTTTGAAACATTGTGAGAAAAAGGAGAAAATGCTCCTTTACATTACAATAATAAATTCTATCAGTCAATAGAAAGAAGCTTTTGAAAACATTGTGAAAAAAGGAGAAAATGCTGGTAACCAGCATTTTCTCCTTTTCCCACATTGTTTTCTATTCTATGAAAGCAAACTTCCATAATTAATTTGAGAAACATTTGAGTTATTTTTCAGCAAATGCTTTTAATTTGGAAAAGTTTTAGTTTTTGTTGTTGTAAGGTAAAGGGTCAAATGTACTGAAAGAGTTAAACCCATTCAACATAAATGGATTCATCCAGATAAGCCCACCCCATCACACTGAATACAAAAGGGGGGGACTGGTTTTATGAAAGTGAGAATTTCGTGCAGTTAACCCTTAACCACACTATACAATACTTTTTTTTATGACGTCTGTACCTACGAAAAAGGATTTAAAAACAATGTTGAAAAAGGAGAAAATGCTGGTGACCAAGATTTTCCACTTTTCCCCCACAACGTTTTTAACCCTTTCAAGGAAAAGTCTCTAATTTGTGTAACAATTAAATTGTCGTCTGCATTTGCTTTCAAATTTAGGCCAGTCTAAAATTTTGAAGTGGGGTACGAAATTCAAGGGTTGACAATAACAACAAATCCCAAGCCTTGCATGCTTTGGACACTGAGTAAATATATGAAACTATTTGTCTTAACCCTTTACCACACAATGCTCTTTTAATGACCCTCAGAAAGAAGACTTTTAAAACATTGTGAGAAAAGGAGAAAATGCTGGTAACCAGTATTATTTCCTTTTACAACAATATTTTCAACTCTTCCAAAACCAAATTTCAATTTTTCAGTCACAATTATTTTGTCGTCTGCTACTCCTTCGAATTTGGACCAGTCTAAAATTTTATTGTTTGATAAACAAAATTTTAGACTGGCCCAAATTCAAAGCACATGAAGATGACAAAAGTAAATCAAACATTGAAAATTTGTTTCAAAGCAGGATAGAAAACATTTTGGGAAAAGGAGAAATTCATATTGTGTACGGTCTTGCCAATCTATGAGGAAAGAGAAGGGTTGATAAGCCAGGAGTCTTGGGTTTGATCCACGTTTGTGGCTTCAAGTTTTATTTGGGATTGTTCTTGCCATGGGTATTGAACTTGAAATCCTAGCTTGAGATCTGATGGTATCAATCACAAAAAAGGTCTATCAGCGATACGTCATTCAAAGAAGCTATCCGATTGGTTAGTTCAAGGCTCTTAAATTTATATATACGATCCCACTGGTTAGTTGTTTATGCTTTGTGAAGTGGAAGTAGGTCCGAATGACGTCATGTTAGTAGCTTTCGATTGGCTTAAAATAGCTACGGTTTATTTGTTGCTGTGGCAACTTGATTGTATCAATGAATTGATCCAAAGTATTTTATATTTGTCAAAAACGATGCTTTTTACGAATTCGACTTCATTCCTTCAAGGAACTTGAAGTTTCTTCTTGCTGTTCTGATTAAATGTACAATGGTCTCGACATTATTTTGTTCTAATGTACTCGAGAAGTATCAAACTATTTGAAAGGCCTTTTGATAATGCTGCTCAGAGGCATTTGCAGCAAGCTGCCAAGCGCTGACATATAAAAGCAAGAATGAAAATCTCGCCTTCTAAAACTTGGCCTTTACAATTGAAACAAGAGCGGCAAACTGTCGCAAGATACGCCCGTCTTACCCCAAGTTGTAAAGCTGGGGCATGCATTGGACAAAATTCAATTATGAAAAACAACAAAGGGCAATAACTAAAAAATTAAGCCACCAACAGTTATGCTCCGGACAAAATTCAAGTATGAAAAACAACAATTAAGCGAGCAAGAGTTATGATTCCTGCGCACTGCACTCCCCCTCCATGAGATCTATCCACCCATGAAATTTCATAACCCTAGCTAGAATAGTTTTGGAGATATGCCCCGGACAAAGAACTGGACGCCGCCCGCCCGCCCGCCACGGGTGATCCCATAATACGTCCCGTCTTCGACGGGCGTATAATAAACAAGAAAGAAAAAACACATTTTCTACGAGTTCTTTTTTTCTTTAATGAGTTACATTCATATACAAGCACATTGAGAAGTTTAATAGAAAACATTGAAAGTATATTAAACCATGTAACAAATAATAATAGTAATAATATTAATAATAAAAACAAATTGTATACAATAACGAAAGTATATCAGACTAATACTAACAAGTATGTCTATCACATGTGCCCTCTCTGTAACACAAATGAAATCTTCAATTAATCCATTACCACATGCCCTTATGGAAAAGCCCTTTTAAAAACAATGTGAAAAATGGAGATTATGCTGATAATTCTAATGTTTTGTTCCCTTTCAGAGACAAATTCCATAATTTGAGCCACATATAATTTGTTGTCGGCAAAAGTTTCCAATTTGAGCGAATCTGAAATTTTTGTAATTTGGCAAAGAAATATATCTTCAAAATCTTCATAAAGTTGAATTATTATTATCTCGTCCGAACTGGCAAGATTTGTATACAATTAAATAAACATTTTTCTTTACCTACATTGTTTTCGAAAGTGTTTCTCCACAGACTAGTTACAGCATGGAACAGTCTAGCATAGACTTAACCCATTACCACACAATCTCTACTTTTGACGACCCTGAGAAAGAAGCTTTTGGCAAACATAGTAGGAAAAGGAGAAAATGCTGGTTACCAGCATTTTCCCCATTTCCCACAAAGTTTTCTACCCTTCGTAAAACAAATTTCAAATTTTCAGTCACTTTTATTTTGTCATCCGCAAATGCTTTCGATTTGGACAAACCTGAAATCTTGTCGTTAGGTAATGGAGTTTATCAATAATTGTGTAGGGATGTTTAGTCCATCAAAAGAGAGCTTTGAGAAAACAATGTATGTAAAGGAGCAACCACATTTTTTTTTCATGCAAGTTTTTTAACTCATTACCACACAGTCCCTACTTTTGACGCCCCTGAGAAAGAAGCCTTTAGAAAACATTGTGGGAAAAGGAGAAAATGCTGGTAACCAGCATTTTCTCCTTTTTCCACAATGTTTTCTACCCTTTCCAAATCAAATTTCGATTTTTCAGTCACATTTATTTTGTCATCTGCAAATACTTTCAATTTGGACCAGTCTATATATTTGTCGTTTGGTAATGAGTTAACCCTTTACCAGATGACAAAATGATAGCCTTGTACAAACTGAAAGCATTTGCAGACGACAATTTCAATGTGGTTCAAATGATGGAATCTTGCTTTGATAAGGTAGAAAACATTGTGGGAAAAAGGAGAAAATGCTTGTTACTCCTTTTCTTACAATGTTTTTAAAAGGCCTCTTCTGCAGGGTTGTGAAATTCCGAGACTGTTTGGAAAAGGTTTAAGATGGGTACATGTACTTTATATTCCTACAAACAATGCTACTTTTTATCAATTGTGCCAGTGTTGCAGGTCTTAAAGGCCCAGTAAAGCCCAAAAGTCAACAATCGGGGTATTAAAGTTCAATTTGAATTGAATGGAAACACTCGAATCAAATCAAAATAATATTAACCAGCATTTTCTCCTTTTTTCCCAGGTGTTTTCTATCCTACCAAAGACAAAAATAAGCATTTGATTTTCTTTCAGTGTGTCATCTGCAATCACTTTCAATTTGGACATTTCTAAACTTTTGCCATTTGGGAAAGGGTTAACAAATGCCACTTAGTAATGAGTTAACAAGGGACATTATTCCAATGATAATTTCAAAGATTTAACAGAAAAAAAGTAGTTTTTGTCCGAATTCAATATATTTGCAGATGATGAACTACATTTTGACTATACGATAGGAGTTATACATGCATTTGAAAGGGCAGAAAAGCAGTTTTTGGAGCGGGAGGAAATGTTAATTATCAACATTTTCTCCTTTTCCGACCAAGTTTTCAAAAACCTTTTTCACTAAAGTCCGTAACCCTTAAAGCGCTGGAACCGATTTACCTTGTTTTTGTGGACAGTGCAGATCAAGATCAGACTGCACAGAACATGCAGTCTGATCTTAGATCTACACTGTCCACTACTTTGTAAAATATTCTGGGCAAAAAAAACCCTTGGTACAGCATTATTTCAGATGTTTTGCCTATTTAACCTTTTATCATATTACAAGATTTTAGACCTGTCCTAATTGAAAGCATTTGCTGATGACAATTTCAATGTGGCTCATATGAAATGAATTTTCCTTGATAGGCTAGAAAACATTGTGGGAAAAGGAGAAAATGCTGGTAACCAGCATTTTCTCCTTTTCCCACAATATTTTCAAAAGCCTTCTCTTTCAGGGGCGTTAAAAGTCGTCATTGTGTGGTAAAGCAAGGCCGTCGGAAGCGGTCCGGCCATGGCCGGACCAAATTTTCGGCCGAAAATGAAAAATGGCCAGAACAATTTTCGAAAAAAAAAAAAAATGCACAATATAAACCTCGAAAAATGCACCAGAATGCACGAGAGAGCGTCTTATTTTCAAAATTTTCCCGGGGGAGCATGCCCCCGGACCCCCTTAGCATGGCTTAAATCGTAATATAAACCTCAAAAAATGCGCCAGAATGCACCAGGGAACATCTTATTTTTCAATTTTTTCCCGGGGGACCATACCCCTGGGAAACCCCCCCCCCCCCACCATGCCTTAAATGTGTAATATAAACCTCAAAAAATGCACCAGAATGCACCAGAGAGCATCTTATTTTCAAAATTTTTATGGGGGAGCATGCCTGACCCCCCCTAGCATGGCGTCGCTCGTCATACTGGCCGGACCAAATGAAATTCCCATCCGACGGGCCTGTAAAGGGTTAAAAAAGTCTCTTGTTTTAATTCAGCACTTAACCCATTACCACACAATCCCTACTTTTGACGGCCCTGAGAAAGAAGCCTTTTGAAAACACTATGGGAAAAGGAGAAAATGCTGGTAACCAGCATTTGAGTGTTTTCTACCCTTCCCAGAACAAATTTCAATTTTTCATTCACTTTTATTTTGTCCGCAGCTTCTTTAAATTTGGGACGGTCTCAAAATGGTATATTAGGGAATGGGTTAAAATCATTGTAGGGAAAGTTGGAAATGCTGCTAACCAGCATTTTCTCCTTTTCCCACAAAATTTTTACCCACTCAAAGTGTAACAGGTGGTGAAAAATATCGCGGCTCGACTGGGATTCGAACCCAGGGCCTCAGGAATACCGTTCCTGCACTCTAACCAACTGAGCTACCGAACCACATGATATATCACCAAATACCTGTACCCGACTACATAAAACCTTTATATCTATCTATGGGATAGACCAGTATACTACATACTTCCCCACCACATGAAGATTCGTCCACGAATCTCTCAATCACTACTACCCTATCTCTCTTAATAAGTGGGTTATTTACATTGGGCGCCAAATGTGACAGGTGGTGAAAAATAATACAGTATACTACAAAAGGCAAATTCCATGATTAGAGTTTCACTATGTTATCTGCAAAATGCTTTTTATCTGGACAAGATGAACAATGTTGTCATTTGGTAAAGGGCTAAGCACCCAACTACACAAGAATCAAAGAAATATTAACCCTTTACTCCACAGATACTCATTTCTACGCATTGCTTGTAGAAGCCTTTGGAAAACATTGTGGCAAAAGGTGAAATTGCTCGTGACGAGCAATTTCACCTTTTGCCACAATGTTTTCTATGCTATCAAAAAGTGTCATATACACATAAGAAAGTGCTTCATCCTTGCTGTTATTTAGGGTCAATTAGAGATACCATAGAAATGCTTTATGGGGTACAGGGTTAACAAAAAAAAAAAAATTAACAATAAGATATAACAAGTCTTTACAATCATTATTCATACAGCTAGTTTTACAATATATCAAATAACCATATATACAAATGAACTTTGGCAAAATGCTTACGTTAACTCATTACCAAACAACAATATAGGCTTGTCCAAGTCGAAAGTACTTGCAGCCAATACAATAGAAGTGACTGAAAAATTGAAATTTTGGTCACCAGCATTTTCTCCTTTTCCCACAATATTTTCAAAAGGCTTCTATCTCAGGGTTGTAAAAAGCAGGGATTGTTTGGTAAACGGTTAACTCTTTACCACACAATCCCGACTTTTAACGACCCTGAGATAGAAACCTTTTGAAAACATTGTGGGAAAAGGAGAAAATGCTGGTAACCAGCATTTTCTCCTTTTCCCACAATGTTTTCTACCCTTCCCAAACCAAATTTCAATTTTTCAGTCAGTTTTTTTTTGTCGTCTGCAAATGCTTTCAATTTGGACCGGTCTTAAATTTTCTTGTGTGGTAAAGAGTTAAACCATGATTATTTTGAAAGGTTAAAAAATCTCAAACATGTATGTCTATACTAGATAAATTGACATCTTCTTGAAATAAGTTAGTATTGCACTGTATGTTTATATCCATTTTGATAACTGCATGCTTTAACCCATTACCACACAATCCCTACTTTTGATGCCCCTGAGAAAGAAGCTTTTAGAAAACATTGTGGGAAAAGGAGAAAATGCTGGTAATCAGCATTTTCTCCTTTTCCCAAAATGTTTTCTACCCTTCACAAAACAAATTTCAAATTTTCAGTCACTTTTCCTTTGTCGTCTGCAAATGTTTTCAATTTGGACCAGTCTAAAATATTGTCATTTGGTAATGGGTTCAGCCCTTATTTACTATCCTCAGAAAGTTGTTTATCAGATGACAAAATTTTAGCCCTGTCCAAATTGAAAGCATTTTCAGACCAAAATTTCAATGTGGCTCAAATGGTGCAATTGTTTATTGATTGGGTAGAAAACACTGTGGGAAAAGGAGAAAATGCTGGTTACCTGCATTTTCTCCTTTTCCTACAATATTTTCAAAAGGCTTCTCTCTCAGGGTCATCAAAAGTCACTATTGTGTGTTAAAGGGTTAATTTATTCATAATCCTTAAACTTTTTACCAAACAACAAAATTTATGACACCCAGTGATTTTTGTCAGGTAAATGTAGAGAACTGTACGGCTGCAGACAGACTGATGTGAAAACACCTTGCAAAAGACCTAAATTCACTAAGTAAACAAATATTCCTTTAAACTTTTTCGAAATGAATTAACATCATATCATAATATTGTTCTTCATGTATAAAATACGAACACTTTCTCTAACTTGTATGATATCCAGAACATCCATTTTCTCCTTTTCCCACAATGTTTTCAGAAGGCTTCTTTGTCAATGTCTCAGTGAAAACCAGGAATTGTCTGGGAAGGGTTAACTCATTATCAAACAACAAAATTTTCTACTCATTCAAACTGAAACCATCTGGAGACAATGAAATAAATCCAACCCAAAATCTGCAATTTGTCTTGTTAAGGGTAGAAAACATTGCGGGAAAAGGAGAAAATGATGGTAACTAGCATTTTCTCCTTTTCCCACAACGTTTTTAAGATGCTTTTTCCTTTGAGTCATAAAACCTGCCATTGTTTGGCAAAGAGTTAGATGAAGCCATGGCTTACAACAAGCAAGCACTCAAGCTTTCACAAAATCTTTATAGAATAAAAAAAAAAATAATAATTACACAAGTGATAATGTTAAATATTAAAGCTTTCATACATTTATATGTATCTACAAAAGAAAGAGTAAAAAACAAAGTATAAAATAAATAATAGTTTTATAAGAGACAAATTTATGTTTTCTTAAAAATCAACTCTTTAACCCTTTATTCCATAAAGCATTTCTATGTTATCTCTAATTGACCCTAAATAACAGCAAGGATGAAGCCATTTCTTATGTGTATATGACATCTTTTGATAGTGTAGAAAACATTGTGGCAAAAGGTGAAATTGCTCATCACGAGCAATTTCACCTTTTGCCTCAATGTTTTCCAAAGGCTCCTACAAGCAATGCGTAGAAATGAGTATCTATGGAGTAAAGGGTTATTCTACAACAAAATATCTGTCTAAATGCAGAGCTGTTGTAGACAATAAATTAATTCTTTACCGAACAACCCTGGGTTTTCAAGATCCTGGGAAAGAATGCTTTTGAAATAAATGTGAGAAAAGAAGAAAATGCTGGTAACCAGCATTTTCTACTTTTCCCACAATATTTTCAACCATATCAAAGAGCTGAGGCTGTTTATACCTACACTGAATCTGCCATCTGCCGACGTGTTTAACTTGAAAGACTCTAGATTTAAGACGTTTGAAAACTTTGTAGGAAGGAAAAGAAGAAATGTTAGCACCTAGCACTTTCTCCTTTTCCCATAAAGTTTTCTACAATTTCAAAGACAAAATAAATCAGTGAAATATTTCATGTGTTGTCTGCAAATGCTTTTAATTTGAACCAATCTAGAAGTTTGTCCTCGGGTAAAAACTTAACTCTTCACAAAACGACAAAATCTTAGACTGTTCCAAATCGAAAGCAATAGAAGACAACAAAATTAAAGTGACTCAAAATTTAAAATCTGCTTTGGGAAGAGAAGAAAATATTGTGAGAAAAGGAGAAAATGCTGGTCACTAGGGTATTTTCTCCTTTTCCCATAATGTTTTCAGAGGGCTTGAAAAACAGGGATTGTTTGGGAAAAGGTTACTACGTGCGTAGAATTCAACATTTCTTTTCATTCAGGGGAGAAAGGAAAGAAAAAGCAATGCAATAGAAAAGTCATGGCTACTTTTCCCCAAGTATTTCTTTACCCTATTATGCAGAATTATTACAAAGTACTACATACTATATGAGTAGTTTGATAGTTAACTCATTACCAAACAATAAAATTTTAGATTTGTCCAAATCAAAAGCATTTGCAGATGACAAAATAAATGTGAATCAAAAATTGAAATTTGATTTGGAAAGGGTAGAAAACAGTATTTTCTCCTTTTCACACAATGTTTTTGATAGGCTTCTTTGTCAGGGTCGTTAAAGAGTTGGGATTGTGTGGTAAAGGGTTAAAAGTTAACCAAAAAGGGTCAAGCAAATATTTGGTTACATCTTCTGCCAGTGTGGTAGATCAGACTGCACAAAATGCACCATTGGATCTTAGATCTATACTCAGATATTTTTATAGCAAAAAAAAGCCATAGAAATAGCAAAACGTCCATTAACTCATTACCAAACGACAAGATTTTAGGTTTGTCAAAATTGTAAGCATTTGCAGACGACAAATTTAAAGTGACTGAAAATTTGAAATTTGTTTTGTATAGGGTAGAAAACATTGCGGGAAAAGAAGAAAATGCTGGTAACCAGCATTTTCTCCTTTTCCCACAATGTTTTCTACTCTATCAAAGAAAGATTACACCATTTGAGCCACACTGAAATTGTTGTCTGCAATTGCTTTCAATTTGGGCAAGGCTAAAATTTTGTCGTCTGGTAAAGGGTTTAGACCGGTCTACATTGAGATTGTTTGCAGATGAAAAATTTGATTTATAATATCTCAGATGATCAAAATTGTCTTTGAAAATGTGGAAAACATTACTGGAAAAGGGAAACAGGCTGGCTACTGGCACTTCTTTTTTTCCAAAATTTATTCAGAAGCTTGTCTTCTCAAGATTTTTAAAACACATTATGGTTTGGTAAATGGATCACTCACGAAAACATTAATTTAACCCTTTACCACACATTCAAGACTTTTAATGACATTGAGAAAGTACCCCGTTGAAAACATGATGGGAAAAGGAGAAAACATTGGTTACCAGCATTTTCCCTTTTTCCCTACAATATTTCCAACACTTGCAAGAGTACACCCTACCATTTTAGCCATCTTTGATGTGTTGACCATTAAAGGTGGCCCTTCAGATTTTGGGATGAAAATTTTACAAAAATGCAAAAAAATCATCTCTATACTCCGATAGCCTTTTAATTTGCGTTCATAAAACCCCAGTAGCCGAAAACCATCCGATAACACGAGAATTTGAAGATTTATAACGGACCAGCTTGACACCAACGGGAGACACATTCTATTTTTAATTATGAATTCTCTCATTTAAATACAGGAAAACACAGACAAAGTTTCAAATATCCGTCCGAAGAAGACATTATGGAAAATAATTATTATATGTTAATTCCTAATGGAATTTAAGCGTTATTAGTCACGTGACAGTCACTTGACCTTCCCACAAGGCTTTATTGATTTTTGGCCCGAAATCTAAAAATAGCTTAAGTGGCTACGTAGCCTTTTAAGGGAATACCATAAAAAAATTTTTTTTTTGTAATTTTATGATTCTTAATTATTTATAATATGTATTGTTTTTTCATATAAATTTCAATGATATATATTTTTTTAAATTTGGTGTGATGTGAAAATTCTAAATACCCACCTTTAATGCTTTCACTTTGGACAAGTCTGAGGAATTCTTTTTCCACAATGTTTCTACCTCGTCAAGGAAAAATTACATCATTTAAGCCCTATTGAAATTGTCATCTCTCAATAAATATACATTCTTATTGTGTGGTAAAGAGTTAATCAATTTGACCCTCTCTATGTAAAATGCGATGAAGAACACTTCATAATATTATGCTGAACACATGTAAAGCTTGTCAGTGCACACACATGTAACTGGAATCTTTATTCATCTGTAAATAAAACAGAACATTAATATGCAATAGTTTACCCACAAAACAAATAAAATCTCATTCTTTTTTTTTTAAAGCCTGAATACCCAGTGTTTCTTTCTTTTCATGAAATATTTTCAACCTCAAATGCAAATCTAATTCTTCGACCACTTCCAATTTGTTCTTGGCCAATAATTTCAATTTGGACAATCTTTCAAATATAGATGCAGTTATTTGAACCACATTTAAATGATCATCTGCAAATACTTTCATACTGGACAAAGCAAAATTTTGGTAGTCTCATATTTGGTATATTCACGTTTATTAGGTTGTTAACATTTCGAGACCCACTATGGTTCAAACTAGGGTTTGAGCCCCGAGTGCAAAACACTAGGTTGTTAACCCTTTACCAAACAACAAAATTTTAGACAGGTCCAAATTGAAAGCATTTGCAGACAACAAAATAAATGTGACTCAAAAATTGAAATTGGTTTTGTGAAGGGTAGAAAACATTGTGGGAAAAGGAGAAAATGCTGGTTACCAGCATTTTCTCCTTTTCCCACAATGTTTTCTAAAGGCTTCTTTCTCTGGGTTGTTAAAAGTCGGGATTGTGTGGTAAAGTTTTAACCATGGGATCGAATGACGATTTCAACAAATTCTGTGGATAATTCTTTCGCCAAATGATGAAAACTGTGCAATATAAATGGTTCTGAAGTGTGTCAAATCTGTCATATCAAAAGGATACATTACTAATTTTTAAATTTCTATATCAACCTCCATGAATTTACCACAGACTTTTTCCAAAATCGTAATAAATGCAGCACAGTGAAGTAAGACCTGAAGATGCTACAAAATTGATAATTCTAACATGATGCGCAAATTCGGCTCTATAAACACAGTGCATGGAAAGCGTTGCAAAATCTGCGACAATCCATGCAGAGTGACGTCATTCTATATAGAGTGACGTCATTCAATGAGTGGGTTATTCAATGGAACATAATCTTCATCTACCTCTTTACTCCAAGGATGAACTTGCTTGCTTTTCATTAAGAATTGGCCATGTTAGAATTGAAATAATCTTCTTTCTATTGTGGTTTATCATTCAATAAACCATGTTGTGAGCTATGAGGCGCAATAGATAAACCACTTGGGCTATTGTCCTTGTGGATTATTCATCGTCTCATACCTCACAATTGTGGTTTATTATAGGGTTAATTCACGTTTTTGAGGTCGTTAACATTCGCAGAGGCCCGAAAAATGCATTAATGCCCGAGTGCGAAGCACGAGGGTGTTTAAGTATTTTGAGGGCCTCTGCAAATGTTAACGACCAAAAAAAACGTGAATTAACGCTATTATTGCATAAATTTAAGGTATTCGAACAATAATTTGCACAGATAGCAAATATATTTCCATAGAAATGCAAATAAGCGAATTTCAAATGTACTGTATACGCAAATGGGTCAAAACCGGAAGTCGGCGAAGAAGTTTTTGTTACGATTAGGAAAGGGCCGTTAGTCCTGTATGCCAGTTTTGATTCTCTCGCTGTAAATACACTTTTATTGATTTTTAATACACACTGGACTTATGTGGAGTAGACTTGCACACATTTGGACGATTACAACTAGGATGAATGTGTGGATATAAATTTCTGTAACTGAAGGCGACAGAGGGTTCGATATACATCAAGCGAGGCGGACCGATCACGTTAAAAAGTGGGTGGGATGTAGCTGGTTTAGAGTACATTTGACGGGTGAATTTTTGTTCAGATCTCGATTAGACTGAGATTCTGTGCAAAGGTTTGTTTGTGGTGTACTAATATCATCAAAGACATGCCATGAAAAGGATCGAATATGGTACGAATTCCTACAGCTTGATGGTCGGAGTCTAGGGAAAATCTGACAAGGACAAACATTGTTTACAAGGTAGGCCCGAATCGAGGATATTGATAGTACAAATCCGGGCGTTAACGGCGCGTGAATTTACTGATTAATACACGTTTTCTCCCGTTATCCGCCCGATTTTTACCCGTTAATACATGCTTATAACAGCCCGAAAAGGCACGTTTTATGCAATAATGAACGATAAACCATGATAGGAAGAAGATTATTTCTTAAAGAAATTAAAGATAGCTTCCAAATATATATACCAGAATATATTTCAGGATTCTACATACCATTAACAATCATGAGTTGTAACCATCATTAAATACGCTATCTCCATTTGTTGAAGACAGACCCAAGGTACTACCTGCCTCAGAGATCTGCGAGAGAGAGAAAAAACATTCACAATTAACTCTTTAGCAAATGACAAAATTTCAGCCTTGTCATTTTGAAAGCATTAACTCTTTACCACACAATCCCGACTTTTAACAACCCTGAGAAAGAACCCTTCTGAAAACATTGTGGGGAAAGGAGAAAATGCTGGTAACCAGCATTTTCTCCTTTTCCCACAATGTTTTCTACCCTTCACATAACAAATTTCAATTTTTGAGCCGAGCCACATTTATTTTGTTGTCTGTCAATACTTTTAATTTGGACCAGTCTACAATTTGTTGTTTGGTACAGAATTAACAGTCTACAGTTGCAATGTGGCTTACATGGTGCAGTTTTTCTCCATTTGGGTAGAAAACATTGTGGAAAAAGGAGAAAATGCTAGCTACCAGCATTTTCTCCTTTTCCAACAATGTTTTCAAAAGGATTCATTCCCAGGGTCGTATTTACCCATTACCACACAATCCCTACTTTTGACGCCCCTGAGAAAAAAGCCTTTAGAAAACATAGTGGGAAAAGAAGAAAATGCTGGTAACCAGCATTTTCTTCTTTTCCCACAATGTTTTCTAACCTTCACAAATCAAATTTCAAATTTTCAGTCACTTTTATTTTGTCGTCTGCAAATGCTTTCAATTTGAACCAGTCTCAAATATTGTCGTTTGGTAATTGGTAAAGTGTGCACTGTGTGGTAAAGGGTTGATCTATCCATGTATCTCAACCCTTTACCAAACAAAAACATCTCAAATTTGTCCACAAATTAAATGTATCCCTAATGGTTAGATTTGTGTCTGAAAGAGCAGAAAACATTGTGGGAGGAGGAAAGGCTGGTTAACAGCATTCTCTCCTTTTCCCGTTTTCACAAGCCTTCCTCGTGGATCGCAGGAAACTCGAAATCGGGTTCAATCAGCCAAGGTAAGATCCATGTAGTGATCGTAACCTTGGCTTACGAAGATGCAATTCAGGGGAACCTCTAATTAGATCCCTTTCTTACAATAACAGAGAATGTGATTTGGTATAAAAACGGTATCTTTGTTAATTTCTTGCCCTTCAAGCCTGCTTGAACACTTATACTGCCTAGTTCTTCATGCCATTCCAGACCAGCCCGCTGGCTCTGAATGAGCTGAAAGGTAAAAATACACACAAAGTTACAGTCTGTATTCTCCTTTTATCCATAACATCCTCATGGTAATTTAACCCATTACCACACAATCCCTACTTTTGACGCCCCTGGAAAAGAAGCCTTTTGAAAACATTGTGGGAAAAGGAGAAAATGCTGGTAACCAGCATTTTCTCCTTTTCCCACAATGTTTTCTACTCTTCATCAAACAAATTTCAATTTGCTAATACGTAGTTCTCTGTATCAAATCCTGAAAAATAAATTGGGCCTACAGTTAAGTACAGATTGATATGGTTTTAATACGAACGAGAAAGTGTCAGTACGGTCTAATACAGACTAGTAAGGATACGCTAAGGTTGTTTCATCCGTAGCAAATTTTTGTGCATGTTCAAAAATTGTCAAGGACAGCTATGGATATATAAGGACTACTACGAATGATTACAGTTGCAATACGGAGAGCTACTGATTAGTACGAGTTATCACGGATGATGCCAGAACAAATCCGTAGCTCTTCCGTGGCAGTCTTCCGTGAATATGTGACCAGGGTATTAACAAAATGCTATAGATTTTTATCAGCAGAGCCCAGGTCACAGCTCAGTCAGTAGCATAGTCCAGACTTGAGAACAGGGAGTCACTCAGGTTCGATCCTAAACAGCACGGCCACTTTCTCTACATGGATAGTTGATATCTGTTCCAACAGGATTCATTGTTTTGACCATGGTTATGTTGTCACTTTTATTTTGTTGTCTGCAAATGCATTTGATTTGGACAAGCCTAAAATATTGTTGTTTGGTAACAAGTTAATCCTTTTAACGCCTTTCACATCTTTAGTTGGGTTTATAGTCATTGTTGATCAAGATCAGCCTGCAAAGAACATGCAGTCTTGACTTTTGATAGTTTAGTTTAAAAATACATGTATTTATTTTACATCGATTGAGAAACATGTTCTTACAACTTATACTAATCTCTCTCGATTCAGACTTTTGATCCACATTTTCCCCTTTGCTGAAACCTTAAAATTGCAGTAAACTGGGTTTAATTTCTACACTGAAAGTGTCTGTAGGGTTAACTTAGTGTTCTAAAGGTAAAAATGCCTCCAAAATGACAATCAATATCAGACTGCACAAAGCAGGCAGTTTACGGCTACTTTCAAACTTACACTGCCACATGCTAATAAAATACCCTCCATCTCCAGTTTCAACCTGACACAGGTACACCATATGTTTCAAAGAGAAGGCTTATTATAAAGTTTTCATTTGCACTATGAACAACTGACAAAAGATACATACTCTTTCATACACAAGATCTGCATTTTCTATCAAACCCCGACACTCTGCCACCATCTGAAAAACAAAGTACCAATCATATAAACTATCACTTATTTTTTTTTTTATCTTTCAGAATATCCGTCTCTAATCACAATCTAGGGGCTAACTGAAGATGCTGGGTTTTTTGTTTTGTTTTGTTTTTTTGTGAGAGTGTCCTTAAGCAAGACATTTCAGACTCCTGACTTTGAAGTCCTGAAAGCCACGACACATATGAATGAATAACCTGTCAGCATAATATGACTTAAATAATGCTAGAGGCTGCTAAAAGCCCCTTAACGTATGGTCCCGACTTTCGACAACCCTAAGATAAAGCCTTTTGAAAACATTGTGGGAAAAGGAGAAGATGCTGGTAACCAGCATTTTCTCCTTTTCCACAATGTTTTCTACTCTGCTGGAAACAAATTCAAATTTGAGTTACATTTATTTTGTTCGCAAGTGGTTTCATTTTGGGCCAGTCTAAAATTATGTTATTTGGTAAATGGTTAACTAATGCTGTCACTGAAAGTGACTTAATACTCCAGCCGGTGCTTTGACAGAAACAGGCAATTACTAGTATTTTGTACATAGACGAACACACAGATGGACGGACGGACAGACAGGCTGATTCCAGCATACCCCCGAAAACATTTGTTTTGCAGGGGTATAATAAAACATTAACATCAACCTTTAGTCAAGTTCTTAAAAGCCTTTCTCATCAAAATAGTAACAATGTAGGAATGTTTGATAAGGGGTTTGTAATATAAGTTCACATGTGTATTACACAGTTTATTCAGAGCCCATACACTCAGAGTTTTGATAAGATAAAAAACGATGTATCAAATCCATTCCACTCACACTGTCAAATGTTAGAAGAGCTTTCTTCAGTATATCTGGTAAATTCCCATCTGCATCTAAACAAGGGTACTGAAAATAAAGATATTCATTTATCTACTAGTAAATATACAAGAATTTTCTTTCAAACAGCAACACATCCCTTTTGAAGAGGGTGACATTGATAATTAGGCACATTTTTCTTTAGTCATAAGTTTTCCAATATATTCATTCAATATATTCATCTTTTCAACACTGAGTCATATTTTACTGATAATTTCAAATGTCTGATCTGCTATCCAAGTGATGTATGTGAACTAAATGTGTCAAAAACTTTGTTACATGCCTACTGTATGGATTCTCCTTTTTGATAACTAGTCCATGTTTAAAGGGAAGATCTCTAGTAAAGACAGAGATATTATAAGATGTCATAATTTATGCTTGACATTTGCAAAACAAGAGCTTCCCTAAGCAGTGCTTGTCAGTGAAATGGCTTAACCCTTTACCCCATAGATACTCATTTCTACGCATTGCTTGAGATGGAAATTGTTTGAAAGTTGTGGAATCTCCCATTTTGACATGAATCTATTCCTTGATGCTAGACAAAATGATGAATATAAGGAATGGAGGAGTTTCATTTTATCAGAGATAGTGTCATTTGTGGCGGAAACCAATCGTTTCTCCACACCATATTCAAACTAAGAGACGCACACCAAAATACCGTGAGAAAGTACAAGTGTTAAGCTTATACCATAGAGGATTATTTACCAGTGTGGTTATATGGCTTATTGGATGAATACCGACAACACCGACAATACCCAGAACAAATATCTATTTTCTAGTCACCTAATTTTGTCGTCTGCAAATGCTTTCAGTTTAGGCCAGTCTAAAATTTTCTCGCTTGGTAAAGAGATAATCGGTATCGAATATACGAACTACAAACCGAATATATAGTGGGCCGAAATCGTAAGGGTCGACATTGTTATGGGCCGAAATATCCCGGAATGGGCTTGTGAGTCGCGAAGTTTAATCGTTACATTCGCATGTACTTTAGCAAGAATGATTGATTTTGTCTTACTCTTTTATCGTTGACACAGAAAAAGTATTTTGGTAAAGTACAGACGGATACAACCTTGTTATAAATGTTAGAAAATATTGACAGCTGGAAACAAAGCTTGAATGTCGCGCTCTTAGTAGGTACACAGATTCACCGGATCTGATTTTATAGCCGGATACTACAAAATATCGCGTATTGTTCCGGGACTGTTCACAATTATTATAACGGCAGAAAAATTAAAGTTGGCAATATAGTGGTAAACTGTCATTACATGTATTACTGGGGGTACGACTTCTCTGGAGAACTCGTACCCTTGAGATTGGGGTATAGGCTACAAGTTCTCCTACCTTCAGTCAGAAGGGTCTTCTCCGATGCTATTTTTGTGGCTGGTCTTTGCAGATAAGGTTTAAGCTGTTGACAAGACAAAGCAACAGTGTAAGTTTCATGAAAATCCGACCTCAGACGCTGACTTAATCGCTTAAACTGAGGAAATGGAAATTCATCAGCAAACACAGAGATCAAAAATATACATGTAAAAGATCCCTGTATATAAGATCCCTGGCAAAAGGCTTCTTTTCCCATGCTGCTTGTTTGATTTTTTTTTCGAATTCAATAGGGTTCAAGCTGTGAGATTAACCCATTTCCACACAATCCCTACTTTTGATGCCCCTGAGAAAGAAGCCTTTTGACAACACTATGGGAAAAGGAGAAAATGCTGGTAACCAGCATTTTCTCCTTTTCTCACAGTGTTTTCGACCCTTCCCAGAACAAATTTCTATTTTTTGGTCACTCTTATTTTGTCGTCTGCAGATCCTTTCAATTTCGACCAGTCTAAAATTTTCTCGTGTGGTAAAGAGTTAATAAACTGTGCAGGTTTTACAAAAATCTAATATATAAACAAATGCAGCTAGACTTTATCGAATTACATGAAATGAAAATTTTCAACATGAAATGGCTACTTTTCTCATATTGTTAGTTGTATTTCTTTCAAAATCAAAAAGGCTAAAGCCATTGATAATATAAACAAATTGTGTAAGTTTCATTGAAATCTGACCACAAATATAGACTTTATGGCATAAAAAAGAAATGGAAAATTCAAACTTAAAATGGCTACTTTTCCAATACTATTTGTTGGAATTTTGTCAAAATAGATAGCTTTCCAGCTATTGATGAGATAAACAAACTGTGTAAGTTTCACGAAAATCTGGTGAGAAATGAGGACTTTATCACGTAAACAAGAAAAGATTAACAGATGGTCAAACAGACAGACAAACAGACAGACAGAGACAAATTGACAGACTGAAGGACGGACGGCGGAAACCCTGCCATGACATAGACAGAAGAGTTAAAAATGACAGAAAGCGCCTCAATGTCGCAGTGAATCGGTCTCGGGTCTGTCCCAGATACGTTCACCATCAAATTGCATGGTAATTTTATGGTCAAAGGGAAATAACTCGAACAAATCTGGTAACCATTAATTATAAAGAGTACTCTCCCTTATTGTTAACCACCACCCGCCTCGGAATAGTCTTTTTTTCAACCATTACAAACAGTCTTACCGAAACCTTTAGAACCGGTGCATGGTTAATTTATACCCGAACAGTTTCTCTGTTAACCCTTATTCTGCTAAATAAGTAAAATAAGACTTTCAAGCCGTTTTTGAAACACAGTCTTTGCTTTTTCAAGGGGTTTTCTTTTGAAAAATGTTCTGAATGGACCGACTGAAAAGATTTTTAAAGATCAGCCCGCACGTTCATTTAAAAGTACACCCGTGTAAAGTCTGTGTTGATGGTCTCCCCGCTGGTATTTTTCAGTCAAAGACAGGACGCTGTTGCGTTATTTAAATTAAATCAATTTATTGTCTCAGGGATTAACCCTCTCCCAAACAAGAAATATTGGACACTTCCAAACCGAAAGAGTTTGCAAACGAAAATTATAGATTTGGAGAAAATTGCAGAAAGTTCTCAAAAAGGGTAGAAAACACTGTGGGAAAAGGAGAAATTGCTCGTTACGAGCAATTTCCCCTTTTCCCACGATGTTTTCAAAGACTTTTACTGCAGACACATAATAAACCACGGCTTGTTTGGGAAATGGTTAAGTGTTCAAATTATGATAAGAGAGTGACCTCCCCTGTTACAACCCCTTTGCACTTAAAAGGGACATCTAAACTGGGATTGATAACGTCCCATCTCCATTTATCAGCTTGGAAGATTCAGACCTGTACGCTTTCACTATCTGTCCCCTATTCCTTGCAGTCAATGATCAAAGAAATGATTGGAATTTGGCAATTCAGCCCATATTAACGATATTTATCATATAACCTCGAAAACCTAATTGAACGAAAACATGTCGTTGGTTCGTAAGTTTAAATATTGTAACATTGTGCTTATCTATCGTTTATACATTGATTAGTTGATAAATTCAATTGTAAAAAAATACATGTATTAAGATATTCTGCGTGAGCTCTTGCTTTAATAACCGAATTGTTACTTCCAAGTTTAAAATTTGAACAGCGGTCGTCTTGTTTACAAATGAGACGAAATACAAGGGAGATTACCACGTATTTAGTATTTACAAAAATAGTAACCACGTCTACATTTTTCTTTTTTTTTTTGTCTTCTGTCATGATGTTTTCAGAAGTAGCAGCATCTGCAAGGCTGTCTTAAACTTTACCAGAAATAATGACAGCTCTACGGTTTTTTTTTTTTTAATTTAGATTCAGATCGTCTTCACAAAGTGCAATAACGTGTATTCGTCTTCGGTTTTATGCCGTCCACAAATGTAAGGGAAGTAACTCTGCTACTTAAAAAGTGATTTCAGTAAATACGAGTTTTCTCCCTTTGACCATAAATTCAGACCTAATTTTACCTGGTTTTGGTTCGTGCCACACACAACTTCCCATTGACGCAAATCAGCGTAAACAGAGTGGAGAGAAAGTAAAACTGTTCATGAAATTTAGGAACTCCTAAAAGTCGCATGAATCAGTATGAAAATTGGCAAAGCCTAGAAATGCGCGAAAGAGACTTTCCTAAGACATGTGTAATCATAATCCGTACAGCGATGAATTTGTGCAGATACACGTTTATGTTTATTTGACACTG
The DNA here is from genome assembly GCA_943736015.1 of Tridacna crocea. Classification (NCBI taxonomy): domain Eukaryota; kingdom Metazoa; phylum Mollusca; class Bivalvia; order Cardiida; family Cardiidae; genus Tridacna; species Tridacna crocea. Next base: position 47,494,132 of record OX031067.1, on the reverse strand, counting down.
TCCAGTAAATTTTTGATGGCATTACATACACGTATACTGCTTCATCTACAAAACGACAAATTCTACACTCGTAGATATTGAAAACTTCGGCAAAACATTCGAAAGTGAGACAAATGAAACAATAGCCTTCAAGAGGGTCAAAAACATTGTGGAAAATGGAAAAAAGAAAACGCTGGTTACAAGAATTTTCTCCATTCCCCATGAATCCGGGTCAAGTCGGCCTCGGGTCAAGTCGGCCCGAGTCAACTCGGCCGAGTTAACCCGCTTCCATTATGTAAACCTTATGAAAGATCAATTTTCCCGACGGTCAACATAGCGGATCTATTTGGGTAATTGAGCCTGATCCGGTTCCACCCGGTGAAAAATGCACTTGTATCCAACGTACGTTAAGTTTCGTACCACGTTCATTTCGTTCCCGATTCAAACCCGTCTTTTGTCTGTCAAAAATCACTCACCCTTTGACAGATTAAGGATTTTGCTATGCATCAAGAAGAAAGTCAGTAACACGTTAATCACAATTTTGCAATTAAGACCAGACTAATGCAAATGGTTCGACAGAAATGCATTGAAATCAAACTACCAGCAGTTCATAAAATTCTCGGTACACAAGTCTTAGACCTTCTCTTTGCGAATGTGAATGCTTTACGTTTTGCCCCAGCACGACATCTAGGGTCATGATGCAGCTTCTCTTAACCGTTCCAAGCTATCCCTGGTTTATATGACCCTGAGATAAAAGCCTTTTGAAAACATTGTGGGAAAAGGAGAAAGTGCTGGTAACCAGCTTTTTCTCCTTTCCCTACATTATTTTCAACCCTGCTGGAAATAAATTCCAATTTTTGAGTTACCTTTCTTTTTGTCGTCTGTGAGTGATTTCAACAAGCAAAAGTCTCATATTTAGTCGTTTGGTAAAGGATTAAGCCTTTCCCAAACAAACCCTGGTTTCTACGGGTCTGGAATAGATCTAGTACTTAGCCTTTTGAAAACATTGTGGGAAAAGGAGAAAATGCTGGTAATCAGCATTTTCTCCTTTTTCCATAATGTTTTCCACCCTATCATGGACAGAAATCATCTTTTCAGCAAGAGTTGAATTGTCGTCTGCAAATGCTTTCAATTTGGTCTAGTCCAAAAGTTTGTTGTTTGGGAAAAGATTAAAACTGGATGAAAGTTCATGTAGATGAAATATCTCCTGTCTCTACACTGAGAGCTTTTGTAAACATTTTGGTGCTAATCAGTTAAACAGACTTCTTAACCTCTAAACAGACAACTAAATAGGTTGGATTTACATACAGGCCCACCTCAGAATCTTACAGCCTTCTGAACAGGGGTCACTGGTTTGAATTCACAGCTTGGCGTATTTCTTTTCGACACATGATGATAATCATTGCGCCAGGAATCATTTCTTTCTCCGCTGATCACTGTTTCGATGACGATGATGATGTGGAAAAGCAGCCAGTGGCTTAGAAAGAATATTATGTTAAAACACTGAAAGAAATCCCAAGAGTGCATGGGTAGGTGCACTGGCTGCTGCAATGTAATTTAAATAATATTGAAAACAGCGTTAAACATCGTTTGTAATCATTGAATCAAGTCAATGTGGTAAAGAATGAATCTCGTGACCCTTTCCCAAACAACAGAATTTTAGACTACCTAAGTCCAAATTGAAATCACTTGCAGACGACAAAAACTGGCAGAGAATTCTTGCTCTGGGCTTATTTCTTGGGCTGCTATGCACCACTCACTACTTTTTTGCGGATATTGTAAAATTAAGATCAGACTGCACAAGACATGCAGTCTGATCTTGGATCTATCAAAATTTTAGGATTGTCCAAATTGAAAGCATTTGCAGACGACAAAAAAAAAAGTGACTGAAAAATTGAAATTTATCTTGTGAAGGGCAGAAAACATTGTGGGAAAAGGAGAAAATGCTGGTTACCAGCATTTTCTTCTTTTGCCACAATGTTTTCTAAAGGCTTCTTTCTCAGGGGCGATAAAAGTAAGGATTGTGTGGTAATGGGTTAATTCATTACCAAACGACAAAATTTTAGGATTGTCCAAATTGAAAGCATTTGCAGACAACAAAAAAAAAAAGTGACTGAAAAATTGAAATTTATCTTGTGAAGGGCAGAAAACATTGTGGGAAAAGAAAAAATGCTGGTTACCAGCATTTTCTTCTTTTCCCACAATGTTTTCTAAAGGCTTCTTTCTCAGGGGTGTTAAAAGTAGGGAATGTGTGGTAATGGGTTAATAAGGCCATCCGCACAGCTAGGTGTAGAACATTTACTTTCATTCTATTGGTTAATTTTCAGCACTGGGGATCTGCAAAATGCTTCCCCAATAATTGTATTCCTATGCCATACAAATATGAGTGGCAGGGGCTTTCGAAGCTCCAAATTTAGATTTAAAACTAAACAAAAAGAATGCAGTTTGAATTATTTCTGTGAGTGTATGTTGTCTAGACTATAATATCAAATTATAAGGAATGAAGAAAATTTTATTTTTCTTCATGGAGGTATGAAAAAAAAAACCCTAATCACACTTTTGTATGAAACCGCGAAGCCGTCTCATACAGTGTGATAAGGTTTTTTTTTTTCATACCTCCATGAAAAAAATATTGCGGTTTCATACAAAAGTGTGATTAGGTGTTTTTTTTCCATACCTCCATGAAAAAAATAAAATTATCTTCATTCCTTAACCCTTTCCCAAAGAAGCCCTGGTTTTTACAGGTCCGTTGTAAAAGTGTTTAGAAAATACTGTGGGAAAAGGAGAAATTGCTCGTAACGAGCAATTTCTCCTTTTCCTGCAGTGTTTTCTATCCTTTTTGAGAACTTCCTGCCATTTTCTCCGAAACTAACATTGTCGTCTGCAAACTCTTTCGGTTTGGAAGACTCCAAAATTTGTCGTTTGGGAAAGGGTTAACCCTTTACTCCATAGATACTCATTTCAACACATTGCTTGTAGGAGCCTTTGGAAAACATTGTGACAAAAGGTGAAATTGCTCTTGATGAGCAATTTCACCTTTTGTCACAATGTTTTCTATGCTATTAAAAAGTGTCATTTACACATAAGAAATGGCTCCATCCTGGCTGTTATTTAGGGTCATTTAGAGGTACCATAGAAATGCCTTATGGGGTAAAGGGTTAAGGGTTAAATGTAGGCTAATACTTTATGACAGACTTCCAAAAGGAACCATCTGAATAAAATGGAGGGAAATACAAATACTCATAATTAATGTGTCAGCAGTTTATTCCACAAAAGAGGGTCACAACTAGGTTCATAATAAATACTAACAGACTACAGATGTTTCAGATATGGCTAAACGATTTAGAAAAGTGAAAAACAAAAATGATGCCAACGCAATATGTAATATTCTGCCCATGGGTTGACCACAGTTGCATTTTAGATAAAGCATGTACATGTTGAAACTATTAATTTTTTACCTAGACCAAGTTTTGGGCTAGACCAAATTCAAAGCATCTGCAGACAACACATTAAATCTTGTTAATATGATGATTTCTGACTTTGATAAAGTAGAAAATGTAGTGGGAAAAGGAGGAAATGCTGGTTACCAGCATTTTCTCCTTTTTCCGCCATGTTTTCTAAAGGCTTCTTTCTCAGGGTCGTTAAAAGTCCGGATTGTGCGGCAAAGAGTTAAGCTATAAATATGCATTAATTGTTCAAATGGGTTGCTTTCATTTATGGCATAATTCAAGATACAAACCTTGACAAATATAGAATTTCCTTCCATCTACATGCTCTCGATCATTCTTTGGTATGAATCAAAAGCTGTTTGTCAATGTCTAAAGCAGAATCTTAAAGAACTTGCCAGCGAAAAAAATCACGGTATTAAAAATGACAGCGAAAAAAAAAAAGGAATATTACATAAAAAAAGCTTAAACATAATGCAATGATAACCTGTTAACCATACATGATCCATGTGAATTCCTCAGTAAGGATAGGTCATACACGTGGTTGCTACGGTTACAATGTCATGGTTACAAGACATACAATTAATATATAAAATGTTTATAATGTATAAATCACAAATCTGTTGACAAGAAAAGTTCAAAGGTCAAAAACATGGTGATATGTTCAGAATGAATCAACTTGCAAAGAATAAATATCAGTTATAGCTTGTTGGTGTATAGGTTGAGATTAGAGTGCATACAATGTACTCTATAAAATGCTGGATTGATGAAGTCGAAAGCATTTCTAGCTGACAGAATTGAATCACGGAACCTGCAATTGGCCTCTCTCCACAACATTTTCAAAGGCTATCTTCCTCAACGTTGTAGGGATCGTTTGATAAGCAGTTGATACTAGTTTAGAAACTAAACAAACACTGGTTTTAAGTATCCAGTACAAATCTCAGAACCATGGCTGTAAAACTTTTTCATTCGGCCTTGAATATTCGTCAGGACAGTCCTATGTCAGCCAGTTGTTGCTGCATATCCAGTGAAGATTTTACAATCCTCCATAAACAGACGAAAGCCCAAGTTATATTTCTCTGACTAATAAATGAAATATGAAAAAAAAATGACGAAAAGCAGTTGCAGAAGAAATAAAAAAAACGATGACGAAAAAAGTATCACTGATGAGGAAGTTGAATTGAACAGCCTACTCTTGTTCTGCTTCATCTAAGTCATCTAGCTCATAGTCCGAAGAATTAAGATCTGGAAAACACAACCAAAAAACATCCTACTGCAATAGAAGAATCTGGTTCACTGACAAAAATCTATCAACTTTAATCTCTTTACCCCATCAGGCATTTCTATGGTATCTCTATTTGACCCTAAATAAGAGCAAGGATAAAGCCGTTTCTTATGTGTATATGACACCTTTTGATAGTGTAGAAAACATTGTGGCAAAAGGTGAAATTGCTCGTCACGAGCAATTTCACCTTTTGCCTCAATGTTTTCTAAAGACTCCCACAAGCAATGCGTAGAAATGAGTATCTATGGAGTAAAGGGTTAACTCTTTATGGGATGATGGCAAAATTTTAGCCTCGTCTTGAATGAAAGTATTTTGCAGACCACCAATTATAATGCTCTGCAGAACAAGAAAAATTTGTCTTTCAAAAATGCCGAAAAATATTAAAGGAAAAGTAGAAAATGCTGGTTACCAGAATTTTCTTCTTTTCCCGTAACTCTTTACCAAACGACAAAATTTTAGACCTGTCCAAATCAAAAGCATAAGCAGACGACATGATAAAACATGACTAAAAAATTAAAACTTGACTGTAAATGAGTGACTGAAAAATTAAAACTTGACTGTAAATGAGAAGAAAACATTGTGGGAAAAGGAGAAAATGCTGGTTACCAGAATTTTCTCCTTTTCCCACAATGTTTACAAAGGGCTTCTTCCTGCTGGTCGTAAAAACCAGGGATTGTTCGGTAAAGGGTTAATATTTATAAAGGCCATATTTCTCAATGTGGTTAAAATCTGGTATGTATTGGTGCTATAATTGACCCTTTACTGGATGATACTAAATGGATGATAAACAACCTTGAAGAGGGCTATTGAAAACACTTAAGAAAAAGGAGAAAATGCTTATTACCTTTTAAGGAAAATTCTGAAAATTTCAAAATGGGCTAGTCTAAAATTTCTTTGGTAAAGAGCTAACATGAAAATCAAATGTAACTGTATACCATACAATGGTAGTCCTTGCCTGGACAAAGACTTTTTGAAAAACAGTGTGAGAAAATACTGGTTACCAGCATTTTATTTCAAACTTCCTTTTAAGGCGTTTATTTAGATTTTTCACATCTCACCAATAAACCTTTTACCACACAATCCCGACTTCTAACACCTCTGTGAAAAAAGCCTTTTGAAAACATTGTGGGAAAAGGAGAAAATGCTGGTTACCAGCATTTTCTCCTTTTCCCACAATGTTTTTTTCCCTTCTTAAAACAAATTTCAAATTCTTTAGTCACATTTATTTTGTCATCTGCAAATGCTTTTAATTTGGACCAGTCTACAATTTTGTCGTTTGGTAAAGGGTTAATTAAGCAAAAACTAAAATGACCAGTTGTGTCTTCGACAGGCTAGAAAACACTGTGACTTATGGAGAAAATGCTGGGTACCATAATTTTCTCCTTTTCCCACAGTGTTATCAAAAGGCTTCTTTCTCAGGGGTGTCAAAAGTAGGGATTGTGTGGTAATGGGGTAAGTCTGTAGTGTGCAGGACGTAATAAAGGGGTCCTGGGTTTGATCCCTGGCTCAGCCTATTTTTTTACTGGGAATGGATGATGGTCATTGCAACAGGACTCATTTCTCTCCCACCACTGCCCTCTGTGTTGACAATGGTTATGTAGGAAGCAGCAAGTGGCTTGGAAAGAAAAGTGTACTGGTAAAGGCCGTGTCACACAGGCATTGACGTATGAATTTCGCACGATTCACGCATGAAAATTGAAAAATCTGGATTTATACGCGGCGATAATAGAAAAGTTGGTGGTCACACGTGAAATTTTGACAGATGAATCACGCAAGAACGACGCAGAAACTACGTATAAACTACGCATGAAACACGAATAAACTGCGCAAAGAACACGCATATCCACGGAAAAGCCAATTTTCTAGATAATGAAACATGCATAATCACGAAAGAAATTCGTATGATATACGCATGATTCCCGCAAAGCACGAATGAATAGCGCATACTCCGTGTACAGATCGCGTATGTATCACGCATGAATCGCGCATGCTACGCTGGGTATTTCTATCGCGTCTGCAACTTGTGTTCATACATAAATTTGCCACCTCCGCTGCATTTCTTGACAAACCATTGAAAACCGCTGACGAGTGAACATCTACATTGTATCAGGATCCTTTCAAGAAGGCTTGATAATGCGGGCGAAGAAACGTGCACAGTCATCGAGTTCGAGCCCAGGGAAGGCAGGGAGGAAGAGGAAGGCCCAAGTTTCTGTGCCAAGATCTTCAAGCTCCCCACCCTATGATCTTCCCGAGGCTACTGGTGGTGGTCAAGACACCGATGGTGATGCTGCCCCACAAGCTCCTGCTGGTTATGATGCACCCCCACAAGCTCTTGCTGGTGTTGATGCACCTCAACAAGCTCTTGCTAGTATTGATGCTCCCCCACAAGCTCCTACTGGTCTTGAAGCTACTCCAAAAGCTCCTTGTGCCGATAGTGGTGCTCCCAAACAAGTTCCTGATGCTAATGGTGATGCTTCCCAACAAGATCCTGTCGATGATGCTGGACCCTCCCAACCAACCAGAGCCAAGGGCAAGTGCAAGTCAAAAGGCAAGGTCAAGGCCAAGGGCGTTTCAGCTGCTCAACGCCAGGACAACAGTCTCTCACAAGAGCAAGAAGAGGACCTCGTGGAGTGGATGAGGGAGAACGATGCTGTTTGGCGACGTGGGCATCACATGTACAAGGCAAGGAAGCAGCTGTGGACCACCAAAGCTACAGATTTGGGGGTGTCGAGTGACCATCTGGAAGGCTGGTGGAAGTCCGTAAAGGATTGGTTTGTGAGGCTGATGAAGAGACAATCCGGGCAGGCCACCAAGAAGCTGACAGACAGGGAGAAATGGATCCTCGACAGGATTGCCTTCTACACTCCCCAGCTGAAGTCGAATGAGGGGGAGAATGCGCCTATGAAAGTGATCCAGCGCCAGGAGCCTCAGCCTCAGCCTCTGTCTCAAGGAGAATCTGACTCCGACTCTGAGCTGCCTCCACGACAGCCATCCCAAGCCACACAGTCGCCACAGCCTGGGCAGTTATCACAGCAACTAGACGACCTAGAGGGGATGGAGACCATGGCTGCTACTCAGGGGCGTCAGGAGTCCGAGTCCAGATACAGTACCAAAAGCAGCAGGAGGAAGAGAAAGAGGACTGAGACAACTGAAGAGGAGTGGATGCACGAGCTCAGAGACAGCATCAGGGCCAACACTGCTATGATGGCCCAACTTGTCCAACAAAGGCCGACTGACTTTGGGAGGGAGCCATTCATCACCTACGTACAGGACTCCCTGAGGTCTCTTCCAGAGGAAAAGTATCAGCTCGTCAGGGAAAAGATAACAGCAGTTCTCCACATCGTTACCCCGACAGCTACTGCAACCACAGACAGACCGTCTCAGTCCCAGTCTGATCCTCCTCAAGCTGCAGTCCAGTACCAACCTCAACCACCTCAACAGCAGCCTCCGTCTTGTCAAGCGCCCTTCATGCAGCAGCCACCAACTCCACAGCACGCCTTCAAGCAACAACAGGCTGCCTTCGTGCATCAGCCGCCAGTTCAACAGCCTGCCTTCAACCAACCACAGGCCCCTTTCATGCAGCAGCAACCAGCTCAACAGCCTGCCTTCAACCAACCACTGGCTTCATACCAGCAATTCCAGCAGCAGACAGCATCCAGACAAAGTGACTCATCCTTCAACCTTTCACCTTCCACCAGCACCTCTCCTCCACAACAGACGGACAACTCCATGACCTATATAGTGATGAAGGCAATACAAGAGGATGACGAAGAGTGGAATTAGTGCTATTACACGAACAGTGATTACCACAAACAGTGCTTTTTCACACGAACAGTGATTGCCACAGACAGTACTTTTGAAACGAACTGTGATTACCACAGACAGTGCTTTATTTTTTCTAAAAAAAAACCAGTGATTACCACAGACAGTGGTTTATTTGTTTTACGTGGACAGATAGTGCTTTATTTTTTTTTACACGGACAGTGATTACGATATGCATTGCTTTTTTTTCTCACATATAATGATTACCACAGACAGTATTTTTTGTTTTTGGTCATGTGCATTTAGTTTGTTGTACAGTTATATTGATATACAGTATTATATTGATGTTCAATAGTTTTTGATGTACATTGATTGGTTGTTAGGAAGGACAACATTTGATGTGTATGGTTGTGAAATAAAATTTCTGCATGAAAAGGTGAATACATCATTGTTTTTAAAGGTAGTAGCCCACATTTGCATACTATTGTTCTGGATTTTGAAAAAAAAAAGCTCATTGAATACGATAAGACCGTTTATCCTTTACCCCATAAGGCATTTCTATGGTATCTCTTATTGACCCTAAATAACAGCAAGGATGAAGCCGTTTCTTATGTGTATATGACACCTTTTGATAGTGTAGAAAACATTGTGGCAAAAGGTGAAATTGCTCGTCACGAGCAATTTCACCTTTTGCCACAATGTTTTCCATACACTATCAAATGGTGTCATATACACATAAGAATCGTCACGAGCAATTTCACCTTTTGCCACAATGTTTTCCAAAGGCTCCCACAAGCAATGTGTAGTAATGAGTATCTATGGAGTGAAGGGTTAACTCATTACCAAACGACAAAATTTTAGGTTTATCCAAATTGAAAGCATTTGCAGACGACAAAATAAAAAGTGGCTGAAAATTTGAAATTTGTTGTGTGAAGGGTAGAAAACATTGTTGAAAAAGGAGAAAATGCTGGTTACCAGCGTTTTCTCCTTTTCCCACAATGTTTTATAAAGGCTTCTTTCTCAGGGGCGTCAAAAGTAGGGATTGTGTGGTAATGGGTTAAGATTCTTCTGGTCCGGGTCTATAATGTCTTCTTCTTCATCCTTCATATTGATATGTGTTAACAAATGAGCTAAGGTTAAATGTTAGTGTTGGATGTAGCAAACAGTGTGGACCCTGATCAAAAAGTTCAATCAGCCCTCTGGTCTGGTCTATACTGTCTTCTTCATCCTTCATATTGGTATGTGATAAATGGGCTAATGCTATAACATACAATTTCCAACAAGTGCAATATTTATTGCATTACTATTACATAAACATCAAATAACATCCTGGTCAGAGTGTTAAACAGTCTAAACTTCATCCACCATCCTGTCCTGCCATGGCACAGATCCAGCAGGGGAGTTGACCCAGTGCTTCAGGAGGTTCCTCTGTCTCTTCCCTTCCTTGGAGGCTCTGTTTGGGGCTCTGACGTCACGGGTGTCCTCTAGGTTGAGTCCAGCTCTCCATGCTCCTGGCTGTATCTGTCCATCTGGTCCCTGGTTATCAATCAGCCTGTTCTGGAGGACGGGGTACCGTGTGCGCATCACGTTGTGAAGGAGGATGCAGGCCCTAACAATGAGCCTCACTGTTTCAACATCATGGCACATGGTGGTGAGAAGCACCTGAAAACGATTGGCAAGAATGCCAAACGCATTTTCAACCACTCTTCTGGCACGAGAGAGCCTGTAATTGAAGATTCTCTCTTCCCTCGTCAGGTTCCTGGCACTGTAAGGCTTCATTAGGTAGGTCCTTAGGGAAAAGGCATCATCACCTACTAGGAAGTAGGGTACATCTTGGTTGTCATTGGGGAGTGGATCGGGACGAGGCCAGCCCATGATGTCATCATTCTCCAGCCCATCTTTCAGATCACTGTTGTTGTAGATGTGCGCATCAGAGGAGGAACCTTTCCCAGAAACATCCGCCCAGACAAACTTGTAATCTGAGGAGACCATGGCAAACAATATGATACTAAAAAAACCCTTGTAGTTGTAGTATTCTGACCCAGAATCAGGTGGAGCTTTGCATGCCACGTGCTTCCCGTCAATGGCCCCGATCGTATGGGGAAAGTTCCAACGCTTGTACCATTCATCAGCCATTTGTCTCCAGCCTTCCTCAGTGGTTGGTAGCGTCATCTGCTCGTCAAGGTATTCTTCCAAGATGGCCTGACAGACTTCTCGAACCACCAAGCTGATAGTGTTGTGCGGCACCCTCCATGCATACTGCATGTCCTTATACTTCGCACCAGAGGCAAGGTGGCGTAGTGTCAGTGCCACTTTGAGTCCAGGATCAAGGGCTGGTCGCCAGTTGGTGGTCTGTTTCGTTATTCTTGGGGTCAGCCTTTCCACGATCTCGTCGAACATTGCCGGTGGCATCCGCATGAAGTTATGGAAGGATCTTTGATCTTCATTTCTCATCTCCACCATCAATCTGTCGTAGATCCCAAGTTCGAATCTTCTTCCAATCCAAGGCCGTACCCAGACGACTCTGTACCTTCTCCCACGCCTTCTTCTCCTCCTCTGGTTCAGGATCTGCTGGAGCTGGACCAGTTGGTTGTTGTGCTGCTGAAGGAGGAAGGCAAGAACTTCTCTGCGTTGGGGGCGCATGGTCTCCTCTCTTGAATGTCATACGACAGTGATGTTAACTCATGGACGGCTTGATGGAGACTGATGCAGCGGTCCGAAATCGGCTGATTTATATACCTTGTCCCCATACGCAGTTCGTGCGTGAAGCATGCGTGATTCCAGCGTAAATCTAGCGTATTTCATCTGTTTTTATAAGTGATCCATGCGTAATGTATGTAGTTCTAAGCGGTATACGCGAAATATAAGTGATACATCTGCGATACATGAGTGCTATATCCGTGAAAGGTTCGTTAAACATACGCGGACATACGTGGAACAGTCGTGAAAATTGCTAACTTTGCGTAACAATCTCGTATGTATCGCGTACAAGCGCGTATGAATTACGCACAAATTACGTAAGAACTACGTTAAGACTACGTAAATTACGCATAGATCGCGTAAATCCAAACAGTCGAAAAATTTTGTGCAGCTCAAAACCGTTTTCGCGTATGTCCACGTATGCTCACCCTGGATTCCACTCGCTGCGCACAGAGACGAATGAAATGCGCATGAAAAACGTATGAATTACGTATATCGCGTATGTATTGCGTATCTCCGCGTATGCCTCAAATTTTATACGTAGTTTATGCGTAATTTATGCGTAAGTCCTGTGTGACACGGCCTTAAAAGACTTCTCCAGTTAACCCATTACCACTCAATCCCTACTTTTGACGCCCCTGAGAAAGAAGCCTTTTGAAAACACTGTAGGAAAAGGAGAAAATGCTGGTTACCAGCATTTTCTCCTTTTCCCACAGTGTTTTATATCCTTCCCAGAACTAATTTCTATTTTTCAGTCACCTTTATTTTGTCGTCTGCAAATGCTTTCAATTTGGACCAGTCCAAAATTTTCTCGTGTGGTAATGAGTTAACCCTTTCCCAAACGACAAATTTTGGGCTCTTCCAATGAGAAAGTTTGCAGACGACAATTTTTGATTTTGAGAAAATGGCAGAAAGTTCTCAAAAAGGGTAGAAAACACTGTGGGAAAAAGAGAAATTGCTCGTTGCGAGCAATTTCTCCTTTTCCCACAGTTTTTTCAAAAGAGTTTTACTGCAGACATGTAAAAACCAGGGTTTGTTTGGGAAAGGGTTAAGCATTGATAGGTGTACTCGGCCACCATGCTATAGCTGAAGTAATGTTGAAAGGGAGTTTAACCCATTACCACACAATCCCTACTTTTGACGCCCCTGAGAAAGAAGCCTTTTGAAAACACTGTAGGAAAAGGAGAAAATGCTGGTAACCAGCATTTTCTCCTTTTCCCACAATGTTTTCTACCCTTCAAATAACAAATTTTCAGTCGCTTTTATTTTGTCGTCTGCAAATGCTTTCAATTTGGACCAGTCTAAAATTTTCTCATGTGGTAAACACTTAAGCATGGATAGGTCTACTGGCCACCTTGCTATAACTGAAATAATGTTGATAGGGAGTTAAACTCTCTTTCAACATTATTTCAGTTATAGCTCGGTTAAACACTTGCACAATAATCAATAATCAACATGCTGTCCAAGGTGGAACTTTGAAAAGACACCAATAACAGTACATGTTACATAACCAAAGGACTGGTATGCATTGATATTAATTTTGGCTTCAAACATTCGGACATTTGCGTAAACTGTTGCCTCAGATCAGCCTATGCAGTCCGCACAGACTTATTCGAAATGACACTTTCTGTTTTAATGTAATTTTCTGTTTTGCACAAGTCTACCGAAGCACCAAAGCTAATGTAGTCGTAAAGTGACGCCTTGGATTTGCCTGCGCAGATGGCGCAGGCTGATCCGAGACGACAATTTACGCAGATGTCCGAATGCCCCTCTTTGCATGTTGAAAGCCTTTTTGTATTACAAGATACAAGTATATGTGTGGCATGCTCTGTGAAAAAAAAGGTGGTCACACGACAAATTTTTGGGCTGGACCAAATTCAAAGCATCTACAGACAACAAATTAAATCTTGGTAATATGATGATTTCTGACTTTAATAGGGTAGAAAATATTGTGGGAAAAAGGAGAAAATGCTGGTTACCAGCATTTTCTCCTTTTCCCACAATGTTTTCCATAGGCTTCTTGCTCAGTGGTGTTTAAAGTCGTGATTGTGTGGTAAAGGCTTAATATGTCTCCCTGAAGTATCACACCAAGCAAGTATTCACATCATTATAGATCCAGCAGTTCCATATTGTCTAACAACAAACCCAATCCTGGAGTAGAATGGTCCATCAACATGCAGAAAATTGATAGCAAACATTTTTGACCCATGTCGGCCTGCATGGACAGAGCAGTTTAACATTAGTCTGTAATTTTTGCAGATGCATTAAGCCCCCTTTTCACAGAGCATGGCTCATGCATATGTTACAAAGTAGCGGTAAGCCTATATATATATGTTAGGAACAAGATAGAATGACTGAATTACTGTTGAATCCATGTTTAACCCTTTACCATACAATCCAAACTTTCAAAATTCCCGAAGGGTAAGCCTTTTACAAAACTTTTGGGAAAAGGACAAAATTATGATAACCAGCATTTTCTCCTTTTCCCAAAATATTTCCTATTCGAATAACATAGTTCAAATTCTTAGTAACATCTGTTGTCTGCAATTGCTTACATTTTGGACAAGGCTAAAAGTTTGCTTTCTGGTAAGGTTTAACCCTTTACCACACAACGACGACTTTTAACACCCCTGAAAGAGAAAGCTTTTGAAAACATGGGAATAGGAAAAATTGCTGATTACCAGCATTCTCTCCTTTTCCCAAAATGTTTTCTTCCCCATCAAAGATAAATCATTTCATATGATCTACATTGAAACTGTCACCAGCAATGCTTTCAATTCAGACAGGTCTAAAATCTTGTGTGGTAAAGATGTAACATGATTCCAATAAACAGTAAACAACACAATTAAACATGGATGTGAAGACTTAAAAAATGTGCTAATGCTGAAATAGAGAAAGTAATCATGAAAGAGATTTTTTACACTACTAAAGTGTCTTTCACAACATAAAAGTTGATTTTTTAACAGCCAATGCAGATCAAGATCAGTAGGCGCATACAAAGCAGTCCCAATCCTGGTCCACCATGTCTTCCTTGCCAAAGTATTTTGGATAAAAACAAACTTGAAATGACAGTTATTTTGGTGTTACATGTATTCCAAGGCTATCAAGAGCACAGCATGCATGTGTCATTGCTCGAATGCTGTTGCTTTATTTTCAGTGAAAATTCTCAGTCGAAAAAGGGGCATAACTGTGTCAAAATATTTTGATATTTAGCTCTGCTTGTTGTATAGATTCCCCTTCAGTAATTTATAACCTGTCCAACTTATAAATAAATATCTTCAGAAATAACAAAGATACAGCAAAATCTCAGTTTTTGCTTGACAATGCTGATGGGGCAGATGAAGAAAATGACAGCTATGGCAATTACTTATCATTTTATCCAAAAACAGACAAGATAAAAACTTCTACTACTGTTTATTTGGTGTTTTCAGATATCCCCTTGCATGGTAAGCACAAAGCCTGCTTTTAAGCCTTTCCAAAATGACAAAATTTAGATTCTTCCTTACTGAGAGCATCAGATCCATATGATAAATTTGAAAGAGGTCTAAATGAACTCAAGTACTCTGACAGGGTAAAAGACACAGTGGGAAAAGCAAAAACTGATGGTTAACAGCATTTTCAGGTAACAATATTTTCTTGTTTTTCCCGCAACATTATTCCTTGGCATTTTCCGACAAGTTGTAAAAGTAAAGATATGTTACTGTTTGGACAGAGTTAGAATATCAAAAAATGCAGGTAACTTTTCCTTTCTTGCTGATGACACTTTTGAAAAGATTATGGCAACTAAGTAATCGGCTATTTAACCCTTTACCTCATAAGGCATTTCTATGGTATCTCTAATTGACGCTAATAACAGCATGGACAATGTTGTTTCTTATGTGTATATGACACCTTTTGATAGTGTAGAAAACATTGTGGCAAAAGGTGAAATTGCTCGTCATCACCTTTTGCCACAATGTTTTCCAAAGGCTCTTACAAGCAATGTGTAGAAATGAGTATCTAAGGGTTAACTCATTACCACACAATCCCTGCTTCAGACGACCCTGAGAAAGAAGCCTTTAGAAAACATTGTGGGAAAAGCAGAAAATGCTGGTAACCAGCATTTTCTCTTCTTCCTAGAAAGTTTTCTATTCTTCACAAAACAAATTTCAAATTTTCAGTCACTTTTATTTTGTCATCTGCAAATGCTTTCTATTTGGAAAAATCTAAATCTAAAATTTTGTTGTTAGGTAAAGAGTTAAGTTGTACTCTTGGAGAACTGATTTTTGCACTTCTAGCACACATGAACTTGTAAACATGATGATGAAACATGGGAAACAACTAAAATTCGCAATTCTGCTGATTTTGCCTCCATGTTTTACAGAAATTTGGAGACCTGTTTCAACTGGCATAACAACACAGAATCTTAAAGTGTACAGACTATATTCTGTGTTGTTTTGTCTTATTCTACACAGTTTTGTATAAGCAATACTGCTCCCGGTATGCAACGAGTAAACCAAATATCCCTGTTTCAACAACCCCGAGAAAAAGGCTTTCAAAAAAAATTGTGGAAAAAATCTCCAGGAGTTTATTCCTTTGTTCTTTGGGCAGTGTGCTTTAACTTGAAATCTGTTTATGGCAGTGAATCTTTACCAAAAAGTTCCAAGTTTTAAAGACAACGATTTAAGGGCATTTGTAAACATCATGGGAAAAGGAGAAAATGCTGATAACCTGCATTTTCTCCTTTTTCCACAGTGACTTTTACTCTTTCACAAGCGAAGACTTTCATCTGTTGTCTGCAAAATTAATGCTTACAATTTGGACATTTCTAAAGTTTCGTCACAATGAAAGTTTAACCCTTTACTCCATAGATATTCATTTCTACGCATTGCTTGTAGGAGGCTTTGAAAAACATTGTGGCAAAACGTGAAATTGCTCGTGACAAGCAATTTCACCTTTTGCGACAATGTTTTCTATGCTATCAAAAGGTGTCATATATACATAAGAAACATGGTTACCAGCATTTTCTCCTTTTCCCACAATGTTTTCAAACGGCTACTATTCTAGACCCCTAAAAACCAGCCATTGTTTGGGAAAGGGTTAAAGTAGGTACATATAGGATCTGACATGAGTTGGTTGTTGAGATAAAAAGATTATTAAACGAGCCTACTGTTACGGGAGACCACTCCTTCCTGCATGGCATACTCCCGATTTAAATACAATACCTGGCTACTGCGTCAGGGAGATATCTCTTTGGCTCAGTGGTTAGGGTATTGGCTTTGCGTCCGGGAGTTCGGAGTTCGAATCCCGCTCCGATCCTTATTTCTGCCATGCATTTATTCATTTGTTTCTTTGTTACGGACATCGTTCGTAAGATGGGGGCTCGTCCGGGATTGGCCATTGAGCCATTAATCCCATTTGTTGTCCAAAATCGGACTTCCTGCCTAATAAGGCTTTTAGTCATCAATAAATGATGACTTTGAGAGGGGGTGTGTTACGGGAGACCACTCCTTCCTGCATGGCATACTCCCGATTTAAATACAATACCTGGCTACTGCGTCAGGGAGATATCTCTTTGGCTCAGTGGTTAGGGTATTGGCTTTGCGTCTGGGAGTTCGGAGTTCGAATCCCGCTCCGATCCTTATTTCTGCCATGCATTTATTCATTTGTTTCTTTGTAACGGACATCGTTCGTAAGACTACAAAAATGTTATTAAGCGAGCCTTTATCGAGCTTAATAACATTTTTGTGGACGAGTTTAATAAATTTTTCCCCCAAAAACAAACGAGTGTCAGATTCTTTTTATCATTTTACTGCATAACAAGAATTATAGTCTAAAATGTGTTAAAAAGCCTGTGCACTTACTTTGACAGACCTGTACATTACAAATTGAATGAAAAAAGTTCCAAAGAAACTTGTGTAATATTGATTTTGTTTGAGACTTTGAGTGTATATAACAGTGATTAAATTCACAACTCTATCACGATAAGAACTTTGATTGCTAATTTCCTTCAGAAACCTAGGTCAGCATTGTTTTAGAAATGAAGAATATAATTTCAGTGTGTTGACCAAATACGTGTGTGAGACAAGAAAATTTGTAATGGCTGTATTACATTGAAAACAAGGAGAGTTATGTGATAAAAAGTGATGATAATTAGCTCCCTTTTACCCTGATGAGTTAGAGATTATTAGATTATTTAAGCAAAAAAACATAGATCTATCAGAATTAGGAAAACACGCTGACACTATTTCAGAAATCTAATACTGAAAAAAATTTGAAAATGGGTTAACAATTTTATACATCACTACTTGCACTTTTTGAAATGATACAGGTACAGAAATAGAGAATTAGAATGCTATGCAACAGCCAATTATATTAAATCTTTTCTCTAGGACTTGCTGAGATTGAAAATGTACAAAGGAATCAGGACTGACTTGTTGTCCAAAATTTATTATGCAACACACAACTTGAAAGATACCTTTCTTGGGGGCGTTTCAAGCTCAAGAAATGGAACATAAAACTGGAAGTGGGATGATTTATTAATGGCTGAAAATGGTTAAATTGTGCAAGTGTAGATGCAAGTAAAAGTGAGGGTGGAAAGGGAGTTGCTAGACATTTACATGTAAAAGAAAAGGTAAATATAGAAATAAATAAAATTATCATGCGAACAAAATATATATAAAGAAAGTTGCATCAGGCATCATCCCAACCCATTCTCAAAATCTTTTGAGAGATCATCACAAGGAACTCTCTCAGCAAGTTTTGTGGGTGCATGTATTGGGTTGAAACTGTAGCCTCTAGTGTACTCATAAGGTTTTCCCGAGGTTTGCCAAAAAGGCCTTCTTTATGACTTGGTGTGACCTATTTTCAAACTTGTCTGAGGTATCATCAAGTGGAAGATTCTGGCAAAGTTTCATTAGTACAGGACTAACAATACAGTCCTCTAAAGGTTTTTCTAAGATTTGTCCCTGTGACCTACTTGTTTTTGACCACACATAACCTAGTTTCATTCTCATCCAAGATATCACCAAGACAAAGATTCTGCCCAACTTTCAAGAGGTTTGGACAGCCAACATGGTTTCCAGAGTGCTCAAAGGTTTTTCCTACATTGGTTCCAGTGACCCACTTTTAGACCAGACATAAATAATCTCAAACTTGCCATAGATATTACCATGATAAACATTCTGACCAATTTTCATCAGTTTTGGACACTGAATGTGGCTTCTAGAAAGTATGCAAAGTATTTGTTCATAACAATTATGGACTTATAATGGACGCAGGACACAGAACTCATGAAAGCTGATCTTGAGCATTTAGAGCTCATGTGAGCTAAAAAGCAAGTCTGGAGTCGTTCTTGTTACTTCTATCAGAAATCACAGGGTTTTTCCTGGCATGTCTGTGATAGCATTATTTACCATTCACCATCATAATTATACCCTTTCTAATTGATGGTTTTTCAGTCAAAACCAAGACATAGTTACTGCTGTCTACATTCTCTGCGAGAGTGGGTAAGGCACATAGGGCAGAGGTTGACAGAGTGGTAGCTGCATGCATTGGGAAGGAATGTTTTAACCCTGACAGTGAACAAAAAAGGGATTTAGTTGGACAAAAGAATCAAAATATATCCTTTTTTCAGGCCATTTTGGCAAGGTATCCAACAAGATCTGACTGCATTTTGAGCAGTCTAATAATGACATGGATTGCCTGCAGAAAATGTTGTGTCCAGCTTTACATTAATTTCTTTATCCCACAACAAATTGTTAGACTTGTGTGAATTTTCAAAGCATTTGCTGACAACATAATGAAAGGTACCTTAAATGATGAAAGTTACCTTCAATTGTGAAGAAAACATTGTAGGAAATGGAAGAAATGCTTCTTACAAGCATTTCCTCCTCTCCGACATTGTTTTTGAAAGTCTTCTACCTCCAGATTGTGTGGTAAATTATTTCAAGGCAAACAGATTGATACTGGTATTTCTTTATGCACTGATTAACATATTTTAGACAAAATCGTGGAAGGTTAAGAGTCAGTTTGCAAACAACCTGACAATGAATTAACCCATTACCACAAAATCCCTACTTTTGATGCCCCTGGAAAAGAAGCCCCTTTTGAAAACATAGTGGGAAAAGGAGAAAATGCTGGTAACCAGCATTTTCTCCTTTTCCCACAATGCTTTTGACCCTTCAGAAATTAATTTCAAATTTGCAGTCACTTTCGTTTTGTCTTCTGCAAATGCTTTTGATTTGGGCAAGCCTAAATATTGGTAATGAATTATAATAATTATAACTTATGGTACATTACTGCTCTATTGCAATGTGTTTGATTACAGCTTTATAATGTGTAGATACACCACATGCATTCTAATATTGATCTACACAGTTTGCAAAGAAACTGTAATTGTGAAAAGCACTTTTTTGTTTGATTGGCATTTCTATTATTGTGCAAAGCATTTTGTTTGTTTGATCCGCATTTCTGTAATTGTGCAAAACATCTTGTTTGTTTGATCTGTGTAACACTGTTTCTGTAATTGTGAAAGCATTTTGTTTGTTTGGTGTTTAGCAACATTATCAGCATTATTCAAGAAATATTCAGTAGCAAGAGCACCAATGTATGCTTTAATGGCCTTTCTTTCACCAGTACATATGTACTTACTTGGAGCACAACATTCCTTCAAAGCCACTACCACAAAGTTTCGACACAAGGTCAGCTTGAGCAGACTGTGCAGGCTGGCTTGGTCGATACTTTTGGCAGCTGCAATAAGTCCCCTTTTCATAGAGCATGTCTCAAATTCAATCCAAAGCAGGCTCAAAATCACAATTTGTAGGTGTTTGACCCTGATTTAGTCATGATGCCCCAACCCTAGATATCAATTCCATGCATTTATGGATGTAACGGTTGTTACATCTTGTTAAACTTATTACTTAATACATGGATACCTTATATAAACGTGATGAAAATTTTGGGAATAACATATTATGGCCATTTTGCGTACTGAAATATTTGCAACACTAAGGGATTTGTTATTTGTTGGTATACTGGTGGTAAAATATGGTACCAGAAAAGTTTGCAAATTTTCCAAATTCATGAAATCGCAAATATTTCCAATTCGCAAAAATTTCCAGGTGAATTCTTGCACACTATCGCCATTTTTAATTTTAGTCTGCATATTCTTTCAACATTAATCTAAAAGTTTGTTTTTGGTGTGAAGTTAAAAGTATATTTGAAAATGTTACATGTAGATCTAGTGCAGTTGTTAGGATTGTCCAATCATATATCAAAAAAAGTAAAACAGTTACTATAAAAGAATAAAATGTGCTGTGTTAGATGAGTATAGTAATGCTAAAAATGCTATTATAATTTGATTGGTTAAAAACTTAGACACACTTATTATTCTTTATAGTTTCATTTATAACTTTGCAAAGTCTTTACCAAACAACAAAATTCAGACTTCTTAAAATTGAAGGCATTTGCCAACAACAAAGTAATGTGACTTAAAAATGTAGAAGAGAAAGAAAAATAGCATGGACAGAAATGAGAAAATTATGGTTACCAGCATTTTCTTCTGTTCTTCACCATGTTATTTCTTTCCTAGTATCGTGAAATCTCGCAATTGTTTGGCATAAGGAAACCCCCGCCCCCTTTCTGCTCACAGTTCATGACGGAAGTAGTTTCTCTCTGCTACAGTAACTTTACCAAAATAGAGCAATTGCTATCTGATAAAAATCCCCAACTCCATCTGTTTGCCCTATCAATGGATCTGAGAAAACAAAGAGCTATAGCCCATGTAATAATCAACTAATTTAGGAGGTATTTCATCAAAATTCCAGCCTGACTGGTTGACAAATGTAGAAGAAGAGGGTATAAAACTGTCATAGATAGAAAATATACTTGTAATATACCCCTCACTTGCAAAAATTAAAAAAAAATAAGTTAAATCAATTTGAAGACAATAAATATAATACAGGTCAAGTGATGGGATTTTTCTCTCGAAAGATAGAAAATATTTTGGGAATAGGAGATAAAAATACTGTTACCAGCAATTTCCCCCTTTTCCACAAATTTTTACAAATGCCCTTTTCTCCGGCCTCTTAAATTAGCAGGTTAAATGAACAAAAGAATGAACAATTGGACAAAAATTACCAATTTCTAAAATGTATCCATTATGACCCAAGTACAGTTACCTGATTCATTTAGACCTCTTTGAAAATGGTAAATCCATTTTGCACCTTATAATGCTGAAATAAAAGTGTCATTTAGATATAGACATGCTAATAGTAATTCGCTGCTCTCTGCTCATGGCCAAAGCGTGATAAAGTAAATGCGCTGCATAGAGTAAAATGCCAAAAGCAATGCATTGCCATCATCTGTGATTTTTTATTTTTTGACACAAACCTCAAAATGAAATTTACCTTCTGTTTCAGGTAACAGACAGAAACCTGAAACTATTTAGTAGAAAAGCTAGGTGTCTGCAATTTGATACTTTGCCTTTTTAGCCCTATTTTCAGTTCTTGTTCATTATGGAACACCATTTTCATCTGAGTTTGTCAGTAAGTCAAGTATGCTTTATTACAGCTAAGCTATTAAGGCATGCTACATAACAACACAGACTTGAAAAGCAAAGACCCATTTGTTTAACAAATAAAACATTTGGAACATTTTTGTATCATTTGAAAACCTAGCACACTATGTCAAATTTATAATGGTAAATAAAAAGTAAAATTGACAGCTATGTATGTATAAATGAAACAAAGAAAAACCACAACAAAAAGCAGACTTAACAAAAAACCAAATGAATATTCATCAAAATGGCAGACTGCTAGTGGTGTATGTAAAGAACAATTTCAATTCTTTTGATGACAAATAGAATCTGATGTTCTAGTCCATTTTTGTGTAATGTTATGTTGATGAAACTTTCACCAGATCATCAGTCTGTAGTTTACACAACCACATTTATTTAGCAGCCCATCAATTTTGGTAAATGATAAAGAACAGCAAACAAAACAGTAAACATAAGCATACATAATATGTAAATAGTTCGTGGTAATCACTTGGTCATCAAAATTAAAATGAAGAACATCTACATGAGCCTACAGCAAAGAAATCTGACAAATTGAATTTACTTGTCTACTGAAAAGAAAACCATAAAACTAAGCTTCGATGCATTCAAATGGAATCTTACTTAATTTGGGGTATAAAATTCATGTATGAAGCTGAGCACTGTATAGCTACACCAAATGTTGTCTGCTTTGGAGAAAGATAAGACAATAATAATATGTAAAATTGCTTAATCACAATTTTACTTGCACTTGTAAACAGTGTAGTTGACAATCAGATTGCACAGAAGTGCAAGTCTGACTCTAAACTACATTGTCAAATTTTCAGGTAGATATTCAGGCAAAATGAGTCTTTCAGTTATAGCATTTTAGATCTTCTTTTCTGACCTAAAAAAAGTTCATGTTCACTGCATTTAGTATTTGAAAAGTTCATTCAATCTCTAGATTGTACATTCTGAACACTGCACTGAAATGTAGATTTCAATGATTCCTCAGAAAAGAAGAAAAAAGAAAGAGAAACAGAAAAATTGAAGCAAGATGAAAACAAATTCAAGCAGTAAATTATGCAAAGTAAAATGAAACTTAAAAACCTACATAAGAGCTCTAAACTACACTATGTGAACTGATGACTTTAATTTTGCTGTCTTAACTCATTTCCAAACGACAATATTTTTTGCTTGTCCTAATAGAAAGCATTTGCAGACAACAAAATAAAAGTGACTGAAAATTTGATTTTTTTTTTTTTTTTTGAGAAGAGTAGGAAATATTTTGGGAAAAGGAGAAAATGGTGGTTACCAGCATTTTCTCCTTTTCCCACAATGCTTTCTAAAGGCTTCTTTCTCAGGGTCATCCAAAGTAGGGACTGTGTGGTAATGGGTTAAATGGATATTGTTATAATAACAAATTCTGATGTTTCCTTCAAGGGCCACAAATGTAATAAGGTACTTATAATTAATGAATGATGCTGAAGATAAAAGACTTAAAAAATAGTTCTTTGGGGAAAAAAGATGTTTGAGAAATTTGTGATAAGCAGGATTTGGGTGATAACTGATGGGTTATGAGCCTGAAGCGAAAATGTTTGACTAATCAGAGCCAAGTTCATATGTCTAATTTTGATACTTTTAATTATAAAATGAACACAAGCTTTCGGCGGTACAACCGCCTTCTTCAAGTGTGATCCTGTGATAGAATGCCTGCAGTAATTACTGCAGGCATTCTATTACAGGATCACACTTGAAGAAGGCGGTTGTACCGCCGAAAGCTTGTGTTCATTTTATAATTAAAAGTTATATATCCCAAGAAGAGGATATATCATGGTTTGTAATTTTGATACAATACTCATTAGAAGCTTTTATCTGCTGTGACTGATTTGTGAGGTCCACCCTCTACTTGCTGTTGACTGACTCTGTTAGAGGCCCTCTGATGGAATAGTCTTTTACTACTTTCATGGGACATAACTAAGGTGCATCCATTGTTTTCTTTGTTGAAGTGAAGAACCAATCAGAAGTTGTGATACTTTCAAAGTTTTGGCAATTTGAAGTAAGGAAACTATCATGGTTACAGAATTGTTGAGATCATCACTAACAAATTTCTGGAGAATTGTTGCTGAATATGGACCCTGGTCCTTCGTAAAAATGACTAGACCCTTTCCAGACATATACCCACAAAATGTTAGCCTAGCATCTGTCTGTGATTTGTTTTAACCTTTTACCAAACGACAAAATTTTAGACTGGTCCAAACTGAAAGCACTTGCAGAGGACACTAATAAACGTACCTGAAAAATTGAAATTTGTTTCCAACAGGGTAGAAAACATTGTGGGAAAAGGAGAAAATGCCGATACCAGCATTTTCTCCTTTTCCCACAAAGTTTTCTACCTGATCCAAAACAAGAATCAAAAATCCAGTTACATTTGTCGTCTGCAAATCCTTTCGATTTGGACCAGTCTAAATTTTTGTCGTTTGGGAAAGAGTTAACGACAGTTTTAGTGCTCCTAGCTGTGCCCCCGATATGTAGCAAAAGAGCAAATCAAAACTAAGCAAAACTTAATAATCCATCAAATTTGAGGGTAAGAGAAACACTGCAGACTTATGCAAACAAAAACATAACAAAAAGCAAGCTTTCATGGACTTTTCCCCTTTTTGCTAAAATGAATGAATGAATGATCTTGATCTGCTGATGATCTTTGTCATGAAAGTCAAGACACTTATATCTCAAAGCTGATGTGCATTATCAGATAGTTAATCCATTTCCACACAGTCCCTACTTTTGACTATCCTGAGAAAGAAGACTTTAGAAAACATTGTGGGAAAAGGAGAAAATGCTGGTAAACAACATTTTCTCCTTTTCCCACAATGTTTTCTACCCTTCCCAAAACAAGTTTCAAATTTTCAGTCACTTTTATTTCGTCGTCTGCAAATGCTTTCAATTTGGACAAGCCTAAAATATTGTCGTTTGGTAATGAGTTAACCTTTACCTGACCACAATATTTTAGACTAGGAAGCACTTGCAGACAACAAATTAAATGTGACTTAAAGTATGGAAGTCAAGTTTAATTCTTTACCACACGATCCCGACTTTTTACGACCCTGAGAGAGAATCCTTTTGAAAACATTGTGGGAAAAGGAGAAAATGCTGGTAACCAGCATTTTCTCCTTTTCCCAGTGTTTTCTACCCTTCCCAAACCAGATTTTAATTTTTCAAGTACTTCTATTTTGTCATCTGCAAATGCTTTCAATTTGGACCAGTCTAAAATTTTGTCGTTTGGTAATGAGTTAACCTTTACCTGACCGCAATATTTTAGACTAGGAAGCACTTGCAGACAACAAATTAAATGTGACTTACTGGTAAAGTACAGAAATCATGTTTAAAAGAATATAAATAAGCTTTTTGGGAAAAGAAGATGCTTGTAACCAGCATTTTCTGCTTTTCCTGCATGTTTCCAATAGTTATTAAAACATAGGATTGTTTGCTAGAGGATTAAATAGGACAGAAAATTTCCAAGAGACATATTTATCTGAAAGGATCTGATGACGTTTATGATAAAATGTGTTTATATGTTTATATTCAACACAAATGGGTCTATGCTTTACAATTCAAAGATGAGTACAAAAAAATAATATGTTTTGCAAATAGAAAGATGAACAGAATGGTTTACTTACAATTATAGACGTAATAAGGTTTCAGGCCAACACTAGTATCCATCTGTAAGAAGGTTATCAATATATATGTTATATAGTCTATTCACTTCTAACATATCTTCCTGGAAAGAGAAAAAACAGATAGAAATAAACCAGTCAACACAAATATTCTAGGTCCAGTCTGCTTCACTGTTTTCTGATAAAGCCTAAACTGATGAATAAAATGAATAATCTTCAGTTTGCAGCAAAGTCCAAAGACATGGCATACTAGCAATTACCTTACCCAAGTCTTTAACCCTTTCCCAAACAATCCCTGGTTTTTACGGGTCAGGGATAGAAGCCTTTTTAAAACATTGTGGGAAAAGGAGAAAATGCTGGTAACCAGCATTTTCTCCTTTTCCCACAATGTTTTCTACCCTATCATATAGAAAAGTCATCTTTCTAGCAACTGTGAAGTTGTCATCTGCAGAATGTTTTCAGTTTGGTGTGGTCCAAAATTTGCCGTTTGGGAAAGTGTTAAAAGTATTTCTTAACTCATTACCAAACGACAAATTTACAGACTGGTCCAAATTGAAAGCATTTGCAGACAACAAAATAAATCTGACTGAAAAATCGAAATTTGATTTGGAACGGTAGAAAACATTGTGGAAAAAGAAAATGCTGGTTACCAGCATTTTCTCCTTTTCCCACAATGTTTTCTAAAGGCTTCCATCTCAGGGGCGTCAAAAGTAGGGATTGTGTGGTAATGGGTTAAGAAACTATCCTATACATATCTCACGAGTATACTGATTCTTAGAGACAAAAATGCACTTACTTTAAAAAATAAGAAGATCGCAGTTCCATTTTTAAAAAGGCAATAAAAAAAACTTGCCTAAAATTCAATATCAAGACTGGTAACAAGACTGGAAACAAATCCTGAGAAATAGCATTTTAACATGTCTTAGTTTACCTTTTTTTGTATGCAAGAAACATAAAGATAAACATGTAAAGCAAACTGGATCATTTTCAATCAAACTTCAACGAAAAGAAAAAAGATGAGTAACAAATCTGTAAAGCATAATACATGTACTACGAATACCAATGATGTCTGAGATATGGCTTGCAACACACGAAAAGGGGCTTTCGGACATTTGCGTAAAGTGTCGTCTCGGATTAGCCTGCGCAGTCCGCGCAGGCTAATCCGAGATGGCACTTTACGTCTACATTAGATTTTGTTCCTCAGTACACTTCCACAAAACATAAAAAAATCATAAAAACGGAAAGTGCCGTCTCGGATCAGCCTGCGCGGACTGCGCAGGCTGATCCGAGAAGACACTGTATGCAGATGTCCGAATGTCCCTTTTCGCGTGTTGCAAACCATATAAGGTAATGTCTAAAACTGACGCCCCAAATTGTAATTGCATGTAACAAATTGCAAGAACAGTGAATTTGAAGGGACAGAAATGTTGTGGAAAAAGGAGAAAATACTGGTTACTGGTATTTTCTTTATTTCCCACAATGTTCACAACAGTCTTATTCCCTAAAGGTCATTTATATTTGAGCTTGTTTGCTAAAGGGTTATGGATAAATGTTGTATATAAAAATATACATTTGTTTAATCCTTTACTCCATACTCATTTCTAAGCGTTGCCTGTAAAAGCCTTTGGAAAGCATTGTGACAGAAGGTGAAATTGCTCGTGATGAGCAATTTCACCTTTTGTCACATTGTTTTCTATGCTATCAAAAGGTGTCATTTTCACATAAGAAATGGCCTCATCCTTGCTGTCATTTAGGGTCAATTAGAGATGCCATATAAATGCCTTATGGGGTAAAGGGTTAAATGAATTAACCCTTTACTCCACAGATACTCATTTTGACATATCAACAACAGACAGCTTTTGAAAACATTGTGGGAAAAGGAGAAATTGCTCGTAACGAGCAATTTCTCCTTTTCCCACAATGTTTTCCTCAATCAGATATTTGTATCCTCATTTGTCCATATTTTTGACATCATATCTTTATTTGCTCTTTAAATGAAAGAGTCTCAAATTGGCATATCAGGTAATGAATTAACTCTTTACCAGACAACAAAATTTTAGCCTTGTGTAAATTGAAGGTATTCGCAGACGACAAATTCAACATGATTAAAATGTTGCAATTCTTTTTTTAAAAAGACTAAAAAAACATTGTAGGAAAAGGAGAAAATGCTGGTAACCAGCATTTTCTCCTTTTCTCTCAATTTTTTCAAAAGGCTCCTTTTCAAGGGTTGTTAAAATTTGGCATTATGTGGTAAGGACTTAACTATCAACCCCAATTTCTTTGATGTGAAATAAAATTTGCATGTCATTGTTAAGTAAAACATTATCAAACTTCTAAGCATCTTGCAAAATGATGATGGATTTTGTTATACAAGAGGCACTACTGTTACAGGTTTCCAAAACGACAAATTTTAGACTCTACCAAACTGAAAAAGTTTGGAGACGATAATTTTAACTTTCATAATAATGGCAAAAAATTATCAGAAGGGGCAGAAAACACTGTGGGAAAAGGAGAAATTGCTCGTTACGAGCAATTTCTCCTTTTCCCACAGTGTTTTCAAAAGACTTGTCCTACAGACACGTAAAAACAAGGGCTTGTTTGGGAAAGGGTTAAAACTGTTATACATAATACAACACATTCACATATTTTACTTCAAAAACAACAATATTTATGAATTTACCTCTATAATTGGAACAGATTATCTCCTCAAAAGAAAAATGCATCCTTCAATTCTTGTGCTTCAAGTTTATAAAGTCTATTTGTCAAACCATTTTTTTAGCCTTCATATATTTATAGCTTAATTGTTAAACATGTAAATATAAACAACAGCAAAGGCAGATTTTTAAACCCATAGCTATCACTAAACGTGATTATAACCCCCACCAGCTCCTTGTCACAAAAACAGGTCTTTGTCACAGAATCCAGAATGGTTTAGTACAAAAGTAATAGTTGAAAAAAAGTTCAAGGGGAGATAATCCCATAACAAATTGCAGCAGTATCATGAAAACTAACTTCATATATATAGGAACACTGTGTATAAATTTGAGTTCAGTAAGTGGAAAACTGTTGGCGTATTGCTCTGGACAAATTTCCATCTACGGAAAAATGGACCGACAGATAGATGACAGACAGCCATGGTGATTCCAGTATATCCCCCATTACATTGTGGGGGTATAATGAAATGGACTTTATGAGATTTTTACCAGCTTTTAAAATGACAATGAAGAGTTACTCTTTCACTCTTTGCCAAGCGACAAAATTGTAGACTAGACCAAATTGAAAGCATTTGCAGAAAACCATTTCATTATAGCTCAAATTGAAAGGTGAGTGCAACACTATCCTAAGTGCCTGTACAATGTACAAGCACTTAGAATAGTGTTGCACTCACCTATCGAAATGTGATTTTACTTTGATAGGGTAGAAAACAAAGTGGGGAAAGAACAAGATGCTTTCACAGTGTTTTCAAAAGACTTCTTCCAACAGGCCATTAAATGTCAGGATTGTGCAGTATAGGGTTAACAAATTTAGAAATTAATGAAATTCCTTGGCTAAACAATATGGCTAAGCTTATCAGACTGGGGTAACTTTCAAGTTTAGAAAATTCTTATGAAGAAAAGTTGGTAGATATAGGCCCTTTGTAAACTATCCTTATTTTACAAAGATATTTTCATGCTACTGATTTGTTTCAGAGGATACATAGACTTGAGGTTATCTTTTTACCAAACAACAAAATTTTAGATTTGTCCAAATTGAAAGCACTTGCAGACAATAAAATAAACTTGACTCAAAAACTGAAAATTGTTTCCAACAGATTAGAAAACATTTTGGGAAGAGGAGAAAATGTTAGTTACCAGCATTTTCTCCTTTTCCCACTATGTTTTCAAAAACCTTCTATCTCAAGGTTATAAAACCAGGGATTGTTTGGTAAAGGGTTATATCTCTTGTGTACTACAACAGTCACTATAATTATGTCTATGAACTAACGCTACACTATCCAGCCTCGGGTTCTAACCCTTCAAACATTTCTGTTTTGTATTGTTTATTCTCTCTTTAGCAGGCTACAAAATTTTATACTTATTCTTGGTCAAGGCTTTTTGTAGATGACAGGGTAGGTTAAAGCTGCAATAGGTTTTGATTTATCTACAAAAGGCCTGAACAATGGTCAATGACTTAGATAGGCTTTTGACTGTACTGTGGCAAAGAGCAAAACTGCTTTAACTCTTTACCGCTCAATCCCAACTTTTAACGACACTGAGAAAGAAGCCTTTAGAAAACATGATGGGTAAAGGAGAAAATGCTGTTTATCAGCATTTTCTCCTTTTCCCACAATATTTTCAAAAGGCTTCTATGGCAGGGTCGTTAAAACCAGGGATTGTTTGGTAAAGGGTTAAAAAAGGGTCCATTTCAAAACAAAAAGAAGATGACTATTGAAAGTAATATCCTAAAACTCTCGTATCATCATAACTTCACAACACTACAACTACAACATAATCATTGTAAGTAGAACAGGTGAATGGTTAAAACAAAACTGATGAGAGACGATATGCTTACGCTGTCTGAAACCTAAAACAAAGACAAAATACATGAAGTCGACAAGTGACACAATATTGTGCTATAAGTATAGCTACTGTTCCTGACTAATATGTAAACCTTATAACTCATCTGTTGACAACCTTCAGGGAAAAGACTTTTGAAAACAAAGCCGGAAAAGGAGAAAGTGCTGGTAACCAGCATTTTATCCATTTCCCACAATTCTTTCTTTTCTTCATCAAAGACAAATACAATCATATGAGTCAATTTAATTTGTCATCTACAAATGCTTTCAGCTTTGGCAAGTCTACCATTTTATCATGCGATAAAGGGTTAAAACAAATGATTTTCTCAAATCAAGATGGAAAATTAAAAAATTGAATGATTATTAGCATGTACAGGAGAATGTAATCACCAATTATTCAAGATATTGCTCAGATTCTAAAGTCAAAGAACAGCAACCATATTGGTGTAGGTGTAGACCAAATTGAAAGCATTTGCAAACGACAATTTCAACTCTTGCTGAAAAGACGATTTCTGTCTATGATAGGGTAGAAAACATTGTGGGAAAAAGAGAAAATGCTGGTTACCAGCATTTTCTCCTTTTCCCACAATGTTGTCAAAAGGCTACTATTCCAGAACCGTAAAAACCAGGGATTGTTTGGGAAAGGGTTAATCTAGCTGTCAAAAAAATGACATTTGAAATTTCATTAACTGGGTGTGTGACTTTACTAATAATATTATAGTTATGGTGAAATTAAATTTCTTTTGTTGTTGGATGTGGTTTTGAACAACTAGATCTATTCTTTGAGAATCAGAACATGCAGAAATTCCTTATAGCTGGCTGATTCCAAATACCCTTAGATTACAACTTTTCTCTTTAACCCTTTCCCAAACAATCCCTGCTTTTTACGGGTCAGGAATAAATGCCTTTTGAAAACATTGTGGGAAAAGGAGAAAATGCTGGTAACCAGCGTTTTCTCCTTTTCCCACAATGTTTTCTACCCTATCATATAGAAAAACCATCTTTTTAGCAACTGTTAATTTGTCATCTGCAAAATACTTTCAATTTGGTCTGGTTCAAAATTAGCCATTTGGGAAAGGGTTAACCAAACAAGGACACCAATGCAAGACATGGATGTTGTTCCCTTTTCTATTGTAAAGTCCCATCTACACTAGCAAACATTTGTTCCCTTTTCTTTTGTAAAGTCCCATGTACACTAGCAAACATTTGTTCCCTTTTCTTTTGTAAAGTCCCATCTAGACTAGCAAACATTTGTTCCCTTTTCTTTTGTAAAGTCCCATCTAGACTGGCAAACATTTGTTCCCTTTTCTTTTGTAAAGGCCCATCTAGACTAGCAAACATTTGTTCCCTTTTCTATTGTAAAGGCCCATCTAGACTGGCAAACATTTGTTCCCTTTTCTTTTGTAAAGGCCCATCTACACTGGCAAACATTTGTTCCCTTTTCTTTTGTAAAGTCCCATGTACACTGGCAAACATTTGCTCTCTTTTCTTTTGTAAAGCCCCATCTACACTGGCAAACATTTATTCCCTTTTCTTTTGTAAAGCCCCATCTATAATGGCAAACATTTGTTTTCTTTTCTTTTGTAAAGCCCCATGTACACTAGCAAACATTTGTTCCCTTTTCTTTTGTAATGTCCCATGTACACTGGCAAACATTTGTTCCGTTTTCTTTTGTAAATGCCCATCTATACTGGCAAACATTTGTTCTCTTTTCTTTTGTAAAGCCCCATCTACACTGGCAAACATTTGTTCCCTTTTCTTTTGTAAAGCCCCCATCTACACTGGCAAACATTTGTTCCCTTTTCTTTTGTAAAGCCCCATCTAGACTAACAAACATTTGTTCCCTTTTCTTTTGTAAAGCCCCATCTACACTGGCAAACATTTGTTCCCTTTTCTTTTGTAAAGCCCCATCTACACTGGTAAACATTTGTTCTCTTTTCTTTTGTAAAGCCCCATCTAGACTAACAAACATTTGTTCCCTTTTCTTTTGTAAAGCCCCATCTATAATGGCAAACATTTGTTCTTTTTTTCTTTTGTAAAGTCCCATCTACACTGGCAAACATATGTTCTCTTTTCTTTTGTAAAGCCCAAATCTACACTGGCAAACATTTGTTCCCTTTTCTTTTGTAAAGCCCCAATCTACATTAGCAAACACTTGTTCCCTTTTCTTTTGTACAGCCCCATCTACATTGGCAAACATTTGTTCTTTGTAAAGCCTCAATCTACATAAGCAAACATTGGTTGGCAAACACCATCAAACATGGCCATGACTATGTTGTTTGGTCATGTTTGTCCGTAAGTTGTCTACACTATAATAAACAATGGCATACATTGTTTGTTGGTATTTAACCCTTTACTCCATAGATACTCATTTCTACATATTGCTGTTAGGAGCCTTTGGAAAACATTGTGGCAAAAGGTGAAATTGCTCATTTGTTTTTTAAGCTATCAAATGCCGTCATATACACATCATCACGGCATCATCCTTGCTGTTATTTAGGGTCAATTAGAGATACCATAGAAATGCCTTGTGGGGTAAATGGTTAAAGATCCCATGATACATCCATACTATAAAAAATGAAATTTCAATATCATGTGATAAAAGTGATAATGAATCAGACATAATTATGTGACAAAAATATATCCCATACAAAAAGTAATGGTACCCATATTTTGAACAAAAGCAAAAGCTAAAACAAAAGCAAAGCAACTCCTGCAAAAGACAAGTTGCATCTTGCTGCAATTGCTTTTGAAAATATCATGGTAGAAGGGGAATTACTATCGTGCTCTTTACAAGCAATTCTGTCTTTTCAGGTTTGCCACTATGTTTTCTTTATCCCTCTACTGCATGACTGCAAGTTTTGACAAACCCCAGGAAGGATGCTTTTAAAAACATAGTGTCAAAAATGAATCAGGTAATACATTTTCTCTCTTTCCCATGGTGTTCACTACTTTGTAATAAACAAATCTCATTGTTTGAGTCATAACATCTTCTCTATGAATTAATATGGGTAATATGGACAAATCTGAAATTGTGTCATGTGGTAAACAGTTATGTAAACAGTTTTGTAGTTTTTACTGACACTTCAGAAAGAGATAGCTCTATTACAAATGGAAATATCTAAGGCTGGTCCAATTCCAAAGTGTCTGAAGATAACAAACTACCTCTTTAACACAAGACAAAAATTTGTGTTAAAAACGCATCTTTTTCAAGGTCATGTAAACCCTAGATTATTAAGGAAACATTACCCTAAGATACAGTGCTGCCTAACCTTCTGTATTCTTGTACCAAACAATCCAGTATTTTGACACCTATGAGCTATTGAAAAACATTGTGGGAAATGGAGAAAATGCTAATAACCAGCAATGTCTCATTTTCCCACAGTGTTTTCTACTTTTTTCTGAAATGTTCTGCCTATTCAGTCACATTCAGTTTCTCACCTATCCATAAATGCTTTGAGTAAGAATAAGTTTAAATGCTGTCAACTGATAGTACACTTCAAAGTATAAAATGCCTGACCTCTTAACCCTTTACTCCATAGAATGATAGATACTCGTTTCTACACATTGCTTGCAGGAGCCTTTGGAAAACATTGTGGCAAAAGGTGAATTGCTTGTGATGAGCAATTTCACATTTTGTCACAATGTTTTCTTTGCTATCAAAAGGTGTCATTTAATCATAAGGTCAATTAGAGATGCCATAGGAATGCCTTATGAGGTCAAGGGTTAAGGCAAGTGGCTGCCTATTCCAGACATTTTATTCTCAAGGCTAAAATGTGGGCACTTGAACTGAGGACTCTTCAGTACAAGTGCCTGCATAAAACAAATGGCCTCTAACACCAGTTTGATTATAAAATATTTATGACAGCCTAATAAAAAATGTATCAGAACATGGGCTGAGCAAGTAGACATAAAACAGTACAAAAAAGGAATTCTTTCACACAGTTTATTGAA
This sequence comes from Tridacna crocea, assembly GCA_943736015.1. NCBI lineage: Eukaryota > Metazoa > Mollusca > Bivalvia > Cardiida > Cardiidae > Tridacna > Tridacna crocea. Next base: position 47,460,261 of record OX031067.1, on the reverse strand, counting down.
AGTATGTTTTAAGGTATATTTACAGATAAATGTTAGTATGTCGACATGAGCTTATGCAATTTGTGAGGGATGCCTAAGATTATCTAATCTTCATTATTAAACAGGACAGAACAATTTTTTTAACAAAATAAAGAAGCATATTCTATAAAACAATTACAACAGAAAACTTAATTAACAGGACAAACAAAATCTGGGCCCGTATTCACCAACCATTCTTGAGAATGTTCTTGGTCTTATTCTCCAAGGTTTTCTAAATTTGTAAGTAACACAACTAACCAATCAGAAGTTGTGTTACTTACAAATGTTGAAAATTCTGCAGAATAACACAAAGAACGTTAAGAATGGTTGGTGAAGACAGGCCCTGATTTCTAACTACATGTAATTGTTAATAATAACATAGTGAGTGTAGAGGCTATAGCTTATTCAACCATTACTGTATAGATTATACTTCGTTGTCTGCGCCTGTCATATTCTTCGAAGATTTGACCTGTCTTATATGACATATCACTATCCCCGATATCGGGCAGATTGTAATAATACGCGCTATAAAGTAGCAATGGAGAATATGGTTTTTATCAATACGTTTCAGCAAAAATCAGGCCTCTTTTAGCCCCAGATTTTTTTAAAGTGCTGATCGTAGCTCAGTGAATCACACAAGGTAATGTTTTATCGAGTAAACATTTATTTTAGTTTGAAATTCAAAGTAACAGTTATAGCGTAGGAAAGTGGTTCGGTTCTGTACCAAGAATGCCCAAATTAGATAGTTGAGTATTTATAGAATGCCATCTATGTTGAAACTTTAACTATTCGTCAATTTTCTGCAGCTCAAATTACCAATTTACCTAATGATTATTTTATTGATCAACAATTCTGTATAGACTTGCGATATATGGTGCATCACCAAGATGCATTATGAGCCTTTTTACCAGAACATGGCTCCTATTTCGTTATTTGTGACCCATCACGCAAAAAGGGACCTTCTTGGAACTGCGAAAACTGTCAAACCTGGTCAAACTGCGCGAAGTTGCGCAGGTTGATCAGGGTTGACACTTTTCACTTTCATGGCATTTTCTCTATGAAAAGTGACCATTGTACCTTGTTATACAATCTTTTTCAAATCATTAACTTAAACTGACCTGCACTATTGTTGATCTGTTTTCATCTAACTGATGTACAGAAATCCCAAATGTTCCCTTTTTGCATGATGGGTCACATTTTCATTTTCTACCTTAAATTTGCAACAATTTTGATCCTAAAATGAGCTGCAGGAGTCATTCAGTTCACTCTTCACTGTATAAGCCCCTCTTTTTACACCCTTTTTGATAATTTTACGAGACTTGATGTGGTCATAGAAAAAATGGGCCTGTCTTTATGATATTTTTATCAAATGTGTAATTCTTGAACTTGCTCTATACACGTAGCTTTCAAACTGCATTAGACACATGTGGACCATGTTGAAACTGCCTGTATTTCAACAAACAGGATGAAGTTTTTTCATGTACAGTATTGAACAGACAGACACTATGTAACAAGAAACATACATGTAGCTAAATGTTCAATATGCCATTGAGGAGACAGTAAGATGAAGAAGGAAATATTTAAATCTTTACCAAACAACAAATTTATAGGCTGGTCCAAATTGAAAGTATTTGCAGACGACATAATAAATGTGACTCAACAATCGAAATTTGATTTGAGAAGGGTAGAAAACATTGCGGGAAAAGGAGAAAATGCTGGTTATCAGCATTTTCTCCTTTTCCCACAATGCTTTCAAAAGGCTTCTTTCTCAGGGTTAAAAAGATTCAGGATTGTGTGGTAAAGAGTTAAACGTCAAAATTCCCATTTTAGGAATGTGACAGGTTTTCAATGATATCTATACAGAAATCACACAACATTCAGGCTATTGTCCTCTATTTTACAAGCAGTCCTGACAACTCAAAAAGTCCTACACATGTATATACATGTAACTATAATTTAAAAACATCACAGGTGCAATTCAGACATAACAGAATGTAACAAACATCAATACTATCTAGTGCAGACTAGAAGGCATCTACAACGGAGCATCATACCAAAAATCATTATCATTGCAAATGAAAATGTTAGTATTGCCTTCTTCATTTAATCTGATCTTGACCTTTATGTTGAATTAAGGTAAGACCTGTGTAATAGAAAACAGCTATTTCCACTAAAATATCATCCTGCAAAATTAGCTGTAATTAAAAATGAGTATTATTGTACTACTTTCACCGAGTCATTTTTTCCATTTTTTCCTTTTTTGAATTACCATTTATAAATCTAAAACCACTATATTCTCAATTCAAAAAGAGATAATAATTACTTCCATTTTCAGAAAACTAATTCATGATCCGTTAAAAATCAGCAAAAATATTATTTCTGCATAAATCCTTATTTATCCTTATTTATCAACCAATTAGAATTTTTGCCCCATTTTCACCGAAAGTGCATTACACAGGTCTTACCTTAACCCTTTACCACACCATCCCAACTTTTAACGATCCCAAGAACAAAGTTTTATGAAAACATTGTAGGAAAAGGAGAAAATGCTGGTAACCAGCATTTTCTCTTTTTCTCACAATGTTTTCTACCCTTCCTAAAACAAATTTCAATTTATGTTGTCTGCAACAGCTTTCAATTTGGACGAGTCTAAACTTTTGTCGTTTGGTAAAGAGTTAAGGAAGTTTTATATACACAGGAAAGCACAGCAATTCAATTTGTGTATAACATTACATTTCCGTGACCATAGGGACAAAACAAAAGGCAGCCCAGTGTAATGTCAAGGGTAAAGATAGAATTTTAATTTATGTATGTGCTGCTAACCTAAGTCAGGTTAAATGGAGTTAGTAATATGTTAAGCATAGGTCTATGAGACTTTGCAAAAGATAGCTTAGCAAACTGAATGTGTTATTAACCCATTACCACACAATCCCTGCTTTTGACGACCCTGAGAAAGAAACCTTTAGAAAACATTGCTGGAAAAGGAGAAAATGATGATAACCAGCATTTACTCTTCCCACAATGTTTTCTACCCTTCACAAAACAAATTTCAAATTTTCAGTCACTTTTATATTGTTGTCTGCAAATACTTTCGATCTGGACAAACCTAAAATTTTGTCGTTTGGTAATGAGTTAAGCTATCCAAGGCAGTAATGAAAATTTCTTTATATGATTTCAGTCTATTAAATGTGAACTAATATTCAAGTAGTTCCACAGAAACAGTCTGGTAACCAACCCTTAGACTGCCAATTCTATTTTTGTGGTATTTGTCGAAGACAATACCAGTATGAGTTCGCTATTTAATTTTTTACACCATACATCTTATTTTGTGCAAAGCTGAAGGAAATAAACCCAATTAAACTCAAGTTTTCTTAGGCAACTGATTTTTTCGGTATCACACAGTTGTGAAATCGGAAATGGCATATTGAAATACAATGGGTGAGGCTATCGATCATGGAAATACCAATTTTTTATTGAAAATAGCTTCACTCGCTTATGGTCTTCTATCGGCACAATGATACAAAACTTTTCTACCGATCGACTGGTCCTGGGCTTTTTCATTCCAAAACCAGTTTGTCCCATGGCTTGTTCATCCTATAACTGGCCGTAACTCCATTTGATTGAGCATGAACATTTATAGATGGAAATAAATGATTGTAATGCTGGGATTTAAATGTTAATAGCTAAAGATATTTCAAAACCATAGTTTTCAGGTACAATCTTAATCTTATTTGATAAATTTTTATTTCATTTTTTTGTCTCTATCCATCATGCGTCTTAGTGTCAAGGGACGTTATTCCTGATTCCAAATGATCAAAGGGAGACCACCAGTATTCAAATAATCCAAATTTATCATGAGTACTCTTCTTTCAACTGAAATGGTATTTACTTGCTTAGTAGGTTGACTTTTAAGCCAATATTTGAACAGTATTTCTCTTTTTCTTTAAAATTATCAATTCTATACAATGGGTTCTATGACAAATACCACTTCAGTGTTCTCAACGCTTTGATTTGTTCAGGGATATAAATCAATACATACTGCACAGCTCAGCTATTGCAAAGTTTCTATAGGCCATTTCCCTGACCACAAAAGACTGTTTTCATCCATCAGGCTTTTAACAGGTTAAGTAACTACAATAACACATAGATAAGAGCTCAGGTTCACATATGAAAAGAGCACAATTTCCAAAATTAAAGCATTAAGAGATAGGTTAACACACAAAATATAATACAAACATAAATATTGTCAACTAAAATATCAACTTTGAAAGGAGAGCATACATCAGGGGAAAAAGAATCACTGAAGCTTATAGAGAATTTCTAGCTCCTTTTACACTCACAGGGTATCTTCAGAGCAGATAGCGAGAAAATAAGGGCTTTATTCAAACAAAGTTTGGTCTATTGATAGTCCATGTTACAGAGGAAAGACTGGATTAGCCACTGCCATACACTGATCATTGTTATACAGGCCTAGCAATTTATGATATTTGTTTCCATAGTTACAGTGTTACATGTGTTCTCCATGCAGAAGGGTCAAGGTGGCATATTGTAGTAGATAAGTAACATCATGCCATCATAATGGATATGTCTCTATTCACCTTTTTTGACCCTTGACCTTTTCTTGCACAATGGAAACTAATCATCAGCAGTACTTCCTGATAGCTCATCCCCAATATCTCCATTTTCCAAACCACCTCCACGAAGCAATTGTTCCCGAATCATTTGTTCCCTTGCCAACTCTGCTTGAACATTCGCTGTGAGATTCTCATACAGCTTTTGTCTTTCATCAAATGACCGATTGTCAGTGTGGCGTTCATATTTACTGCAGAGCAGCACCTTTGGCTATTGATCCAAAGTCCATAACAGTCACAAAATCATAACAATACAGACATTTGGGATTTGTTATTGTATATTGGATTGGTTGTAGATAGGTAACGTTGTATGATGGATGATCCAGACCCAGTGTGATGAAATCGCATGTGAGATGTGGAAATAGAAAAAAATCAAACAAATACACATTAGAGGTTTATCAAAAACAAGACAAAAAAGGGTTCTGCACGCAAGCTTTACCTTGTTAAAGCAATCCAGCTTTTCTTTCCAGGTCCTCCTGTCCAGATTGCCTTCATATTTATTTGCAACAAGTATTTTAGGCTGCAATGGTGACAACATATGAAATATGAAGAAATATAACAAACATACAAAATCACAGATTCTCAATTTGATTTTATGTTGTGGTACTGATCCTTGACAGTTTCTTTTAACCCTTTCCCAAACAATCCCTGGTTTTTACGGGTCTGGAATAGTTGCCTTTTGAAAACATTGTGGGAAAAGGAGAAAATGCTGGTAACCAGCATTTTCTCCTTTTCCCACAATGTTTTATACCCTATCATAGACTGAAATCATCTTTTCAGCAAGAGATGAATTGTCGTCTGCAAATGATTTCAATTTGGTCTAGTCCAAAAATTTGCCCTTTGGGAAAGGGTTAAATCCTGTCACAGCCACAACTGGTTTATGAAAGGGATTAGATCAAGATTAGACTGGAAAATGTGTGGAGTGCAGTCTGATCATGATGAACATTATCTGCTAATTTTGTCAAAAATGCATCAAAGGGGATCTCCATTGCAGTTTTACCCTTTCTCAAACAACAACATTTAAGCCTGGTCGAAATTGAAAGCACTTGCAGACGACAAAATAAACAGAACTCAAAAATTAAAATTTGTTTCCTGCAAGGTAGAAACATTGTGGGAAAAGGAGAAAATGCTGGTTACCAGCATTTTCTCCTTTTCCAACAATGCTTTCAAAAGACTTCCATCTTAGGGTCGTAAAAACCAGGGATTGTTTGGTAAAGGGTCAATGTAAGGCATGAACGATGCCAGATTCATTCATTGTGAGGCGACAGTATTTTTTTGTACTTATACATGAAAATAAACTGGCAGCAAGTCATTATCTACCATATATTTGGTGATTACTTTTTGGCCAATCAAACTACAACTATAACAGAACCAAATAAATATTAAGTAGGGAAAAAAGAACTCCTTTCCACATGACAAAATTTTGGACATGTCCAAATTCAAAGCATATGCAGACAACAACTCAATGATAAATCAAATAATGAAACTTACCTTCAATCGAGTAAAAAATATTGTGGGAAAAGGAGAAAATGCTAGTAACTAACATTTTCTCCTTTTCCCACTATATTTTCAATAGATTCCTCTCTTATAGACATTAAAACTCAAACTGTGTGGTAACAGGTTTGGCCATAACTTAAGGACAGTCAAAATTATTCTTTTTGATATCTACCATAAAAAAAGCAGTTCCAGTATTTCATTTTACTCATGGTAGCCATATTGGGTGCACCTACAATCTTTACACCAGCACAAGACACAGTCTCTTTCATGCCCCCCTGGCTTTATGAACCAGACATTTACCATCTACAGCAGGAAGAGGTTTTGAAAAATGATTACAGAGCACTTATCCATGCTCTTCTAGAGGTCCTTTCACCAGTATTTTGCATCATATTCTTTCCAAGCCACTGGCTGCTTCCATGCATAAATGTTGTGGAAGCAATGTTCAGTGGTGAGAAGGAATCTTGTTGCACTAGTTACCATGAATCCTTGAAAAGAATTGGATTAATCTGGGAATTGAACCTGCAACACCCAGGTATAACACACTACGCTACCCACTAAAATACCTGGCGTGGCTCCACAATACGAGCTGGGAAGTATATTAAACTTTGCTACAATATCTCTCATTAACTGTTCTAAGCTGGCATTAAGCAAAAGTAATAAAAAATACATCACAAGCATTTGGTGCTTTAAAATTCAGCATATTTCAATATATCTATCCCGAGGAATAACTCTGAACAGGTTTGGTTTACTAATTTAATGAGTCAACCTTATAACTCTTTACCGAACAACAAAATTTTGGGCTAGTCCAAATTGAAAGCATTTGCAGACGATAAAATAAATGTGAGTCGAAAAATTGAAATTTGATTTTGGAAGGGTAGAAAAACTTTGTAGGAAAAGGAGAAAATGCTGGTTACCTGCATTTTCTCCTTTTCCTACAATGTTTTCAAAAGCTTTCTTTCACAGGGTTGTTTTGTAGTAAAGGGTTAACACAAAGCAGTATATGTGACCTATCACACAAAAAGGGACCTTCTGGGAACTGTGAAAGGCTGACCAGAGTTGACACTTTTCGCTTTAATGCCATTTTCTGTATGAAAAGTGGTCATTGTACCTTGTTATACAATCATTTTTGAACTATCAACTTAACCCATTACCACACAATCCCTACTTTTGTTGCCCGTGAGAAAGAAGCCTTTAGAAAACATTGTGGGAAAAGGAGAAAATGCTGGTAACCAGCATTTTCTCCTTTTCCCACAATGTTTTCTACCCTTCACAAAACAAATTTCAAATTTTCAATCACTTTTATTTTGTCATCTGCAAATGCTTTCGATTTGGACAAGCCTAAAATATTGTCATTTGGTAAAGAGTTAAACTGACCTGCATTATTGTTGATCTATTTTCATCTAATCGATGTACAGAAAACCCAAATGGTCCCTTTTTACTTGATGGGTCACATATTTAAATATTTATATTATCCATATCACAAGCATTTTCAGGCTACAAATTGCATGTCTCGCAAATAATTATAGGATTTTGTTCTTGATGTGGATAATATTTGTTAAGATGGAATAGAAAACATTGAGGAAAATTTAGAAAATGCAATTTTTCCCACAATGTTTTCAAAATCTGTTGTCTTTGTGACTAAAACCAGATTGTTTGGTAAAGGTTAAAGAAAATTACTGGAGACACTCTGAGGAAAATCTTTGTGAGAAAGGTATAATTAACATTACTAAAAGTTTAATACATTTATTTATCATGATAAAAGATTGTAACTACAGCAGAATTTTCTCCTTTCTAACAATTTGTCTGGAATGTTTACAGATGTAGTCTTCTGTACGTAAAAGTCTCTGAACAAAGCCTTTTGCAGTAAGTATTAATGAATTACATGTATTCTTAAATAATACTAAAACATTGTCTCTTTGCTGAAAGGAAATAATGTTCATAAAGTTTTTGTGAAGAAAAAAAAAATAGTGAAAAAAAAAAAGAACTTACAGGAGCATTGCTGAATCTGTCATTCATTCTGTCATACCTGTAATGAGTAACATTTGAGAATACAATTCCTAACATGACTATTAGTAGACAGTCTATTATATGGCAAAATTTTAGAGTAGTCTAATTTGAAAGCTTTTGTTGATCATCATTTATCAAACGACAAAATTTTAGACTGAAAGCACTTGCAGACAACAAATAAACACAACTCAGAAACTGAAATTTGTTTCCAGCAGGATAGAAAACATTGTGGGAAAAGAAGAAAATGCTGGTTACCAGCATTTTCTCCTTTTCCCACAATCTTTTCAAAAGGCCTCTATCTCAGGGTCGCAAAAACCAGGGATTGTTTGGTAAAGGGTTAAATGTGGCTTAAATAGTTGACCCTGTGTCTGAAAGAAGAGCAAAGATTGTGAGAAAAGGAGACAATGTTGGATATCATCATCTTCTCATTTTTCCACATTTTTTTGTCAAAACTTTATTCTGCAGTGTTGTCAGGTAAAGTGTTTAACCTAAGAGGGCCAGATAAACCCGGAAGACACTTTCAATCTGCGAAAAAAGACCGGTATCACTTTTCGTAAAAAACATTGTGGGAAAAGGAGCAAATTCAGGTTACCAGCATTTCCCCTTTTTTCCACAATGTTTTGAAGTTGGTTGGTTATATTGGGGTTTAATGCCACTTTAACAGCTAAGGTCATAATCATGGCGGTCGTTGACACACATGTGTTTCCTGGCTTTCTTACACCAGTACTAACAAAACTTTCTTTCCAAAGCCACCGACTACTTATCTCACATGCTTCAGCAGAGGTGAGAGGCGAAAATATGCTGGAAAGAAAGTTCGCCTCAACCGGGTATCAAACTCGCAACAATCAGGTCATGAGTTCGACACGCTCACCACTGAGCCACACGGGTGGGCTACAATGTTTTCAAAAGGCTTCTTCCAAAAGGTTGTTAAATACTCAGGATTTCCACATTTCATATTTACATATTGCAGCATTTAATTTTTATGTTTCAGAAGTTACCAAGAGTTACAACAACTTCCGAAAACAATGTGGAAAAAGGAGAAAATGATGCTTTCCAGCATTTTCCCCTTATTCCACAATGTTTTCTACCGCGACAATACTTGACAAGACAAGACTTGGTGTCAGTATCTGGGTCTCAGCTGATTTATCCGCTGAAAATAATTCAGTTTATAGGGGCCAAAAATTTTGCTGTGTGGAAAAGGACTAAAAGAGTATTAACATCTGTCTGTTCAACAAGTACAATTTTTTACCAGTATAAAAGTATGAGTTTGATGAGGAACACATAAATTTGTTTACTATTACACTATTTATGAACAAACTGTGAAATACTTACGAATCGTCATACTGTACACTGGCAACTCCCCTTTTCTTCCTGAAATTTTCAAATAACATGACCTGTCAGCTCTTAACCAAACAACAAATTTTAGACTGGTCCACATTGAAAGGACTTGCAGACGACACAATAAATGCCAGTTTTTCAAAAATTGAAATATTTTTCCAGCAGGATAGAAAATATTGTTGGAAAAGTAGAAAATGCTGATACCACACTTTATACCGCCAATCACACTTCATACAGCCAATCACACTCTAAACAGCCAATCACACTCTAACCAGCCAATCAAACTTTATACAGCCAGTCACACTTCATACAGCCAATCACACTCTATACAGCCAATCCCATTCTTAACAACCAATCACGCTCTAAACAGCCAATCACGCTCTAAACAGCCAATCACACTATATACAGCCAATCACACTCTAAACAGTCAATCATGCTCTACACAGCCAATCACGCTCTATATAGCCAATCACACTTCATACAGCCAATCACACTCTAAAAGTCAATCACACACTATACAGCCAATCACACTTTATATAGCCAATCACACTCTATACAGCCAATCACACTTTATATAGCCAATCACACTCTAAACAGCCAGTCACACTCCAAACAACCAGTCACACTTTATACAGCCAATCACACTTTATACAGCCAATCACACTCTAAACAGCCAATCACACTCCGTACAGCCTATCACACTTTATATAGCCAATCACACTTTATACAGCCAATCACAATTTATGTAGCCAATCACACTCTATACAGCCAATCACACTCTATACAACCAATCACATTCTATACAGCTATACACCCAATCACACTTTATACCAGATTTGTCCCTCATGAACATGAATTACATGTATTGTTCAACAGCAAAAATATCATAGAATAATTTGTCTGGCATCCAGAAGTAAAACTGCTGTTACACCTAAATCCTGGCTACAACTTAGGTGATACCAAACTGTGTACTATTGAACATTTGACACCATTCTATCAATTAAGGGAATTTCATCATAAAGTAAAGTGTATGACCTAATTCAGAAAATTCTTTGCAATCAGGTCAAACAATTAATCTTCTACCTTTTTTCACAAAAAAATTATCATCAAAGAGAAATCTTAAACTTACGTTTTACTCATGGCTCTGGCTCTTTCTTGTAACTCAACAATCTATAAGAAAAAGTAAAAGTTTACAGTTAGTCTGCAAGATGTATACAAGTGATCAATGCTACAGTATTTCATGGCTTTTTCGGGCAATATCTCATTGTGTATACATAATGACGACTTTTGACATGCTTTAGGAAAGAAGCCTTTTAAAACCATTGTGGGAAAAGGAGAAAATGCTGGTAACCAGCATTTTCTCCTTTTCCCACAATGTTTTCTACCCTATCAAGATCAAATTCCATTATTTGAGTCACATTAAAATTGATGTCTGCAAATAATTTCAATTTGGACATGGCTAAAATTTTTTAGTCTGGTAAAGAGTTAAAATGAGCCTCATTAAAATTTTGTCACAGTCCTCAAAATACTGGAAAGGGTTCAGATCAACAAATTATCTTTGTGTTGCGACCTATTGTACATCTTAGCAAGCTTATATATAAGCTTCTAGAAGTTAAATATAATAAAGTTATAGAAGTTAACCCATAGCTCTGGCTCCAACAACATATGTCAATGTTTTTCTTATCATGATTTCACATTTTCTACAGCAAGCTTACGGCAAGAGTAAAACCTACGTCATACTGATGGCGCTTGTATGTATCTTCAAGGTTGTACATATTGCTGACAAGGTTTCGGATCTGATTATGTAGCTCTTTGGCGTACTCTGCCAGAGGCTCGGTTCCCTGTAAGTCCTCATTCAGGGCTGTTATCCTTGTAGAGAGTGCAGCTTGTTTCTCCTTCTCCAGTTGCTCCTTCGTTTTTTGGGGTGGTTTCTTTTCCTCTTCCTGTAAAACAATCGAGCTATTCTTTGTGAAAAGGCGACCTTAACCCTTTACCAGTGAGTGGTGTCCGTGATCCTGAGGTAGAGCATCAGCCTCATAACCTAAAGGTCGATACCGGGAGCGGGCTTCAACTTTGGGATTTTTCATTGGCCCACACATTCAATTTTTTTCTCAATCGATGTAAAATAAATATGTTTAACCTTTTACCTGATATGCCAATTTGAGGCTCTTCCATATCAGCATCAAATAAAGATATGATGTCAAAAATATGGACAAATGAGGATACAAATATCTGATTGAGTGGAAAACATTGTGGGAAAAGGAGAAATTGCTCGTTACAAGCAATTTCTCCTTCTCCCACAATGTTTTCAAAACCTGTCTGTTGTTGATACGTCAAAATGAGTACCTATGGAGTAAAGGGTTAAACTAAACTAACCCTTTACCACACAATAAAACTTTAGACCCATCCGAATCCAAAGCACATGCAGACCCAAAATTTAACATTGCTAAAATTGTAAAAGATGTCTTTGATAGGGTAGAAAACATTGTGGGAAAAGGAGAAAATGCTGGTTACCAGAATTTTCTCTTTTTCCCACAATGTTTTCAAAATCCTGTTTCTCATGGTCGTCAAAAGTCGGCATTGTGTGGTAAAGGGTTAACACTTTACGACACAGATGAAGACACCTTCTGAAAGCATTGTGGGAAAAAGGAGAAAATGCTGCTTACCAGCATTTTCTCCTTTTTCCACAATGTTTTCTACTCTTTTAAAGTCAAGTTTCAGTGTTTGAGTCTCGTTTATTTTGTCCTCTGCAAATGCTTTCAATTTAGACAGGCCTAAAATTTTGTCATTTGGTAAAGACTTCATGTATTTCTGTGACCCATGATACTAACCAAATCATCTCAGTATTATACTGTACAAGTTAAAACTTTTGCAATGTGGGAATAGTTAGACAGAGCTCCGGATACAAGGGAGTGATCTTATTCTTAATCCGTTGTTTCTCTTCGAAACCCTATGTTATGGGTACTCATTAGGATCGTCTCATTGAGACCCATAACATAGTGTTTAATGCAGCATAATTAATTTTTTTTTTTAAATCAAAATCATTCCCTCTATCTAGAAGTCTAGTTATAGACTGTGGACATTTTACAGAACCTTGTATACTGAAAGAGTACAACAAATGGTGCTACTACATCAGTGTATGTATCAAGTAAATATCCACGATGGGTCAAGTTAATGTCACATGACTTTTATGTCAGAATACATAAACCTACCTCAATTTTTTTGTCACCACCCTCTTTCTTCACGATGGTAAAATTTGGACCTTTGGACTTTTCCTTCATTCTTTCATTTTCCCTTCTTTTTCTTTCCCTTTCCTTCTTGCGCTTTTCTTCTTCAGCTGCTTTCCTTTTCTTTCTTTCCTCCTAAAGAATAGTGAAATATAAGCTCAACCCATTACCACTCACTTTAAATTCTAAAATGAAATAAAAGTTTACTTAACTCTTTACCAAACGACAATATTTTAGGCTTGTCTAAATCGAAAGCATTAGCAGATTTCAAAATAAAAGTGACTGAAAATTTTAAATTTGTTTAGTGTAGGGTAGAAAACATTGTGGGAAAAGGAGAAAATGCTGGTTACCAGCATTTTATCCTTTTCCCACAATGTTTTCTAAAGGCTTCTTTCTTAGGGTCGTCAAATGTCGGGATCGTGTGGTAAAGAGTTAATAAAACGCTACCTGGTGCGATTCATTCAGCTATGACTGGCTAGCATGTAACCTATGCATCTGCCATTTATTAACTCATTACCAAACAACATTATTTTAGCCTGGTCCAAATTGAAAGCATTTGCAGACAACACAATAAAAGTGACTGAAAATTTGAAATTTGTTTTGTGAAGGGTAGAAAACATTGTGGGAAAAGGAGAAAATGCTGCTGATAACTATTCAAAAAATTAATTATCACAGTCTCTTTCTTCAGAGCTGTTAAAACACCTGAGGGCCCCGTCTAAAAAAAGGAGTTACGAACAAAATTTACGTAAGTTATTACATAACTATGGTATAGCAGCATTTATCTGCCATGAGATACATGATAACTATCGTGGTGATTTAACTCTTTACCAAACGACATTATTTTAGACTGGTCCAAATTGAAAGCATTTGCAGACAACACAATAAAAGTGAAAATTTGAAATTTGTTTTGTGAAGGGTAGAAAACATTGTGGGAAAAGGAGAAAATGCTGCTTACCAGTATTTTCTCCTTTTCAGACAATGTTTTCTATAGGCTTCTTTCTTAGAGGCGTCAAAAGTAGGGATTGTGTGGTAATGGGTTAAAGTAGGCCCTATTTGCTTGGGTATTAAACTAATAGCTTTGGTATAAGCCCTCTACTTATCCCAGGTGTACAGGGGTGGGCGATGCATCATAGTAGAAAGGTCAAATCTTCAAAGAATATGACAGACCCAGACGACATGCAAGACTTTATTCCAAGTTCCGAGAGGCCTAAAATTCTTGAGCCATACTCTGTGAAAAGGGGTCAGAGTACATCTTCAACCCAGACGACATGCAAGACTTTATTCCAAGTTTCGAGCAGCCTAAAATTCTTGAGCCATACTCTGTGAAAAGGGGGCATAGTGCATCTTCAACAAGTATCCACCTACATCAGCCTGCACAGGCTGACATGGATCAAAACTCTTTCTCAAATTTTCTTCATGGCAAAAGACCATTCTACCTTTAGATCCAGTCGACTATTAGACTACCAGTATATGGATTTTATAGATCAATAATGATGTGATACCTTGTTTGGTATTATGAGTCACTCAGAAACTTTAACTCTGTACCACACAAGAATCAGTTTTTAACGACCCTGAAAGGGAAAGCTTTCGAAAACATTATCGGAAAAGAAGATGCTGGTAACCAGCATTTTCTCCTTTTCCCATAATGTTTTTGACCCTTCCCAAATTTCAATTTTTTAGCAACCCTGACAGGGAAAGCTTTTGACAACATGGAAAAAGAAGAGAAATACTGGTAACAAGCATTTTCTCCTTTTTCCCATAATGTTTTCGACCTTCCGGAAACTAATTTCAATTTTTTATTGACCCTGACAGGGAAAGCTTTTGAAAACATTATGGGAAAAGAAGAAAATGCTGGTAACCAGCATTTTCTCCTTTTCCATAATGTTTTCGACCCTTCCCAAAACTCATTTCAACTTTTTGTTATGATTTGATTTGTGGTCTGCAAATACTTTCGAATTGGACCGGTCTAAAATTTGGTCATTTGGTAAAGAGTTAACTCTGTACCAAAGAACATAATTTAGACTAGTCGAAATTGAAATCAATAGCAGACGACAAAGTAGAAGTGCCTGAAAAATTGAAATTTGTTTGGAAGCATACAAAACCTTGTTCGGAAAAGCAGAAAATGCTAGTTACCAGCATTTTTTCCTTTTCCCACCATATTTTCAAAGGCTCTTTTCTCAGGGTAGTTAAAAGTCAGGATTGTGTGGTAAAATCCCTTTTGCAAGATCATAGGTCACATAAAATGCAAAAAGAGTACACTTTAATGTAACAATTACAACAGCATACCTCTTCTGCTTTTCTTTTGATTTCTTCTTCGCGTCGCTGTAATGCCATTCTTTTCTCATCTTCTTCACGCTGTTTGGCTCTCTCAATCTGTAACACATATTAGATCTATATCTTAAACTAGCCAAGTTATTTCATTATAAAATGTAAAAATAAATGTGAAAAGGAAATTCAAACAGATTCAAAGACTGGCATGATAACATCGCAATTTCATCTGCTTATGATATACATAATAACTCACACACTTCTTCACCCTTCACCACACAATCACTAGTTTTTATGACCTTAAGATAAAAGCCTTTTGAAAACATTGTGGGAAAAGGAGAAAATGCTGGTAACCAGCATTTTCTCCTTTTCCCACAATGTTTTCTACTCTGTCGGAAACAAATTCCAATTCTTTGTTCACATTTATTTTGTTGTCTGCAAGTGCTTTCAATTTGGACTCGTCTAAAAATTTGTCTTTTGGTAAAGAGTTGACTCTTTACCAAATGACAAATTTTTGGACCAGACCAAATTTAACTCTTTACCACACGAGAAAATTTTAGACTGGTCCAAATTGAAAACATTTGCAGACGACAAAATAAAGGTGACAGAAAAATTGAAATTTGTTCTGGGAAGGGTAGAAAAAACTGTGGGAAAAGGACAAAATGCTGGTTACCAGCATTTTCTCCTTTTCCCCCAGTGTTTTCAAAAGGATTCTTTCTCGGGGGCATCAAAAGTAGGGATTGTGTGGTAATGGGTTAAAGCATCTTCATACATAAACTTAAATCTTAGTAATACGATGACTTCTTTGATAGGGTATAAAATATCGTGGGAAAAGAAGAAAATGCTGGTTACCTTAAAGGGCAAATCCTAAGATTTTTTGACCATACTGTTTTTTTGCTCTAATCAGCTGCAAATGATGTTAGTAAACACATGTCCATCAGTTTTCATAAATACCACTCTCTAACATGCCATAAATCACGCTCGAATTGTCACGCTGATATGCGGCCCCAAAAATGGTGCATGGCTTACTTCCCCTGATTCGCTTATCTTCCATACCTGTGTGACGTCATAGTCGCGTAAGCCTGTGTTTACAGTCAGTAGAAATAAGTAGGAACGCTGATGATTATACGCAGATATCCGAGTATTAACATAGAATTCAGCCGAAAAAATGGTAAATTGTGCAGCCTATGGCTTCAACGTCGAATCAGGAGCAAATAGAATTAGTATGTTCAAATTTCCGAAGGAATTAAAAAGGAGGAAACTATGGATTCATCGTTTAAACCGGGGCCGGACAGTAACGGAGGATTTTGTGCCATCAGTTCATTCCAAATTGTGTTTGAAACACTTCGGGGACAGTCAGTTCTTAATAAGTCCAAAACTCGTAAAAGAAGTTGGTTATAGGAATATTAGGCTGCGATTAAAACCTGATGCTGTGCCGACATTGTTCGAAACTCCGAGTCGAAATAAGATAGGCCATAAGACAGACATTCCGCAATGGCAATCTCCAAAAAGAAAAACAAACATAAGGTCGGTAATTCCTTTAATTGTTTTTCGTAATATTTTATCCTTTTCTAGATCTACATTCTGGACAAAGTAGAAACTGGTGCCGTTTTCTCCCTTTTTTTCCCCAAATGTTTTCAACATTTAACCCTTTACCAAAAGACAAAATTTTAGAATGGTCCAAATTAAAAGCACTTGCAAACAATGTAAACCTAACTGAAATATTGAAATTTGTTTCCACCAGGATAGAAAACATTGTAGGATAAGAAAAAAATGTTGGTTACCAGCATTCTCTCCTTTTCCCACAATGTTTTAAAAAGGCTTCCATCTCAGGGTTGTAAAAACCAGGGATTGTTTGGTAAAGGGTTAATTTGCACATGACAAAAAATGGTAATCAAAAAGTTGAAATGAAATTTGATTTGGAAAGGATGGAAAACATTATGGCATTTTCTCTTTTCCTCACAATGTTTTCAAAGGCAACAACGTAACATATTCATCCAAATTCATAACATAGATTTTGGAAGTACCAAAGTCTGGATTGTTCAAATGATGTTAACTTTCAAGTGTTTCAGCTTTTTCTTCCTTTTCCACAATGTTTTCAAAAGGCTTCTGTCTCAGGGTTGTAAAACACAAAGGGTCAAGTGACCATTCACCAAACACAAACATTTTAGACTGGTTCAAATTGAAAAGCATTTGCAGACAACAAAAGAATTGTGAACCAAAAATATTTGCAGCTGATTGGAGTAAAAAACAGTATGGTCAAAATATATTAGGATTTGCCCTTAAACAGTAAACATATTTTTCTTCCCACACTGTTTTTCAAACACTCTTTTTTTTGGTATTGGAAACTAGACCTAGGGTTTGCATGGTAAAGGGTGAAGTCAGTATCTGGCTACCCCTAGTCATGGTCATAAATGTTAATCCATCACCGGCAAGTATAAACAATACAGGAAATGGTTACATAACATTTGCATATCTCACCCCTTTACTCTGTAATGTTTGTTTGTGACAGTAAACCCATGTTACAGCTTTTATCCCGTACACTTCTTCTCTTAGACATTTCACTCTTAAAAATGATTTGACAACTTACTATCATTTTGAACAAATTTTGAATTGTATCTTTACATTTCTGATTTGTGGATATTTCCCTGTTCCTCTCCATACTCTGTCTTCTAGACAGGCTACTGAGAGAAATCTTTTGTTTTTACGACCCTTGTAAAGATAGAAAAAACTTTTGAAAACATTATAGGTAAAAGAGACATGTTGCTGACCAGCATTTTCTCCTTTTTCTACAATGTTTTTTACCCATCAAAAAAAGTCCAAACATGCAAGTTAAATTTAATTTGTTGACTCTAATTGCTTTCAATTCGGTTGAGTCCATAAATTTGATGTTTGGTAACAATTTAACCCTTTCCCAGACGGCAAATTTTGGACCAGACCAAATTCAAAGCAAAATTCAAATTCGGATACTGCTCCCTGTGAACTTAACCAGAACTTGTGCCCAATGTGTGGGATTTATATTTAACCCTTTACCAATCAATCCATAATTTTTACGACCCCGAAGACAGCAGACTTTTAAAAACATTGTAAGAAAGTAACCAGCTACCTAGTAGAAAGTAACCTAGTAACCAGCATATTCTCCTGTTAACACAGTGTTTTACTCTGCTGGAAAAAAAATTCAATTTTTAAAATATATAACTTTATTTTGTCATCTGCAAGCTACTTCAGTTTGGACCTGTTTAATATTTTGTCGTATGGTAAAGAGTTAAAAGTAGAAAATATTGTGGATAAAGGATAAATTGATACAAACGTGGGTTACCCAGAATATGAAATAATTTTGATGATTGTCTTAATGATCTCGGAACATATTATTTTCTCAAATTTCACGCTCGTTAACAGCATTTCAAACTATTCTTATTCTCACGAAAATCGCGATTTATTGTGTAACCCTTCACCCATGAGAGAACAAATTTTGTACCTGTCAATGTTTACAGAATTCTTTACAAGGTACAAATATAGAATCCATCAACAAATAGTTAGAACTAACATCTCACGATTATCAATTGTAAAAGTCAAGAAATCGGTTATTTGACATGAAACTAAAGTGTAGGAGAAATGTCTTTAAAAGTGTCGGGGAACTGTGTAGTCGTGGAACTGTCTTGAAACCGTCTTTTTTATTATTATTATTATTAATGCCACCCGTAAATCTACTGAAAATACTTCAAGTGAAACAAAGCTTATGCCGTACACTTAATTTTATCATGTATCGAATAATATTGCTGTAAGCGACGTTCGCCTCGTAGCCTAATACATGTAGGCGTGATACTCATCACGCTGTTCAAAAGTCCGGCATAACATCGTTATTTTCGCCATTGGTGCGCGAATTTTTACTTTTATCCTCATCATCAGAAACTCTTAAGTTTCATTAAAAACTTGGTGGTACATGTACGGCCTTACCGGCCTAGAATCGTGTATTCCTTCGTCTTAAATATCGCTCATTTCACTATCTGAAACAAGGTCCATATTGAAACAAACGCTCCTATGACGTCACAGATCAAGGTGCGCTACAATAAGTAAGGGAGGTAAGCGATGCAAGAAAAACTAATAAGCAAAAATATAAATTGAAAAAAAGTACTTTTACTATTTTTTTTTTTCAAATTACAGTATTACCAGGTTGCCATTTGATAGATGTAGATTTCAAAATTAATCATATCAGAAACTTGTTGATTTGCCCTTTAATGTTTTATTATACTACAGGTTTCCTTCTTCGGGGCGTTAAAAGTCGGGATTTTTTGTTAAAGGCTTAAACTAACCATTCACCACATGACAAAATCTTGTACTTGTCCAAATGAAAAGCATTTTGCAGACAACAAACTGAATGTGGGTAAAAGGAGATAACTTGTATTTGAAAGGGTTTAAAACATTATGATATACAAATTTTACCACATGAATCAAGACAACCAAGCCCAATGAACTTTTACAATTCAAGACACCAACCATCTATTCTATTTATCCTATATCTCATTATAATCCATGTCATACTAAACTGGATATTTGGCCAGAAGAAGTCTTTTTCCTCATTCTGCAGAATTATCTGAGTCTGAAAGTAACACAGGTTTTGATTGGTTAACACGTTCAGTTAAGCCAATCAGAAGTAGGGTTACTTTCAAATGTAGAAAATCTACAACTCATGCTGATGAAGTTCTTACCAGATCATAACCCTTTCCCAAATGACAAATTTTAGACTGTCTCAAACTCAAAGTGTTTGCAAATGACAATTTTAAATTTGATGAGAATGGCAGAAAGTTTTTCGATAGGCTAGAAAACACTGTGGGAAAAGGAGGAATTGCTCGTTACGAGCATTTTCTCCTTTTCCCACAGTGTTTTCTAAAGGACTTGTACTGCAGACAAGTAAAAGCCAGAGCTTGTTTGGGAAGGAGATAATCATGGTACCTTTTTTCTTTTCAGTTCTTCGATCTCGTTCTCCATTGCCTGTTTCTCATGTTTTCTTGATTCTTGGTAGTCTTCCATTTCGTCCTGAAGTTTTTCTTCCTTTTTTCTTTGTTGTTCCTCCATAAACTTTAAGGCTTCGTCCCTGAGAAAACAGGAGAAGTGGCTGTAATATATTTACACACACAAAGCAGACCCAACTAACTAAAATAATTATGAGCAGACTCTGGAAAAACTGTTTCTTCATAATACATGTAATACTTTTATACCAAGAGAGTTGCAACAATCTAAACCAGTATACATCCCATTTGTTTAATACATGTTCATAAAAATACTTTTATACTAAAAAAGTTGTTTTAACTCCTTACCAAACAACAAACAACAAAAATTTTAGACAAGTCCAAATTGAAAGCATTTTACAGATAACATTTTCAACTTGTTCCACAACCTTAACCCTTTACTAGAAAACAAAATTTTATATGAGCTTAAGTTGAAAGCACATGCATAGAACAGATTACATGTGGCTAAAACTAATACAGTAGTTCTCTCATTGGTAGGCTGGAAAACAAACTGTCAGAGAAGGATATAATTCTGTACAAGGATTATTTCCTTTTCACACAATATTTTCAAATGTCTTCTTTCTTCGATTGTTGAACTATCACTTTTCACCGATACCTTTACCAACCACAGAAGTATAGACATGTTTGAAAGGAAAACATTTCCAGAGACTATACTGAAAATTAATTCAGGAGAGGTAGAAAATATGGTAGAAAGTGGAGAAAATGGTGGTTACCAGCATTTTCTCCTTCTTCCACAATGTTGTCAAAAGCTTTTTCCTTACATTTTGCTCAACAACTTGATTGCTTTGTAAAGGAGTAACCCTTTTCCAAACAATCCATGGTTTTTACGACCATGAGACAGAAGCCTTTCGAAAACATTGTAGGAAAAGGAGAAAATGCTGGTAAAAAGCATTTTCTCCTTATCCCACAATGTTTTCTACCCTACTGGAAACAAATTTCAGTTTTTGAGTAATGTTTAATTTGTTGTCTGCAAGTGCTGTAATCTGGACAAATCTTAACTTTTGTCGTTTGGTAAAGAGTTAACTCTTTACCACACAATCCCGACTTTAAACGACTCTTAGAAAGTAGCCTTTTGAAAACACAGTGGGAAAAGGAGAAAATGCTGATAAACAGCATTTTCTCCTTTTCCAACAGTGTTTTCTACCCTTCCCAAATTAAATTTCAATATTTAAGTTGCATTTATTTTGTCGTCTGAAAATGCTTTCAATTTGGAACAGTCCAAAATTTTGTGGTATGATAAAGAGTTAAACCATACCTCTGCTAGAGTATCTCTACATCTTGAATATGTCTAAGTAAGCTGCAGTCACTACAATGATTTCATGCAAGAATTAAAACATCCAAACATGAAAGAATGATATCCTACAGAACAGACTGCACCACTACTGAGTGATGGTAAGCCTAACAATGTACTAACAACAGGGCCATTGGCCCTGGAACGCTCACCTTAGACTATAGCTTAACTCTTTACTACACGAGAAACTTTTACACTGATCCAAATTGAAAGCATTTGCAGACGACAAAATAAAGGTGACCAAAAAAAAAGAAATTTGTTCTGGGAAGGGTAGAAAACACTGTGGGAAAAGGAGAAAATGCTGGTTTCCAGCATTTTCTCCTTTTCCCATGGTGTTTTCAAAAGGCTTCATTCTTAGGGGCGTCAAAAGTAGGGATTGTGTGGTAATGGGTTATAGTGATATTCAATTCTTTGAACAACTTTGGTAGACTTCACCCAAGGAACATCCCTGCCAAGTTTCATCAAGATTGGTCCAGTGATTTAAGAGAAGGAGATGTTTAAAGAAATTGTTGATGGACGCCTGACATAGGGCGATCGCAATAGCTCACCTTTAGCACTTTGTGCTAAAGTGAGCTAAAAATGGTGCAGCAAGGCAATAATTACTCACACATATCTACCTTGGTTTTTTCAAGAATTCCCTTTGCCCTTTTTAATTTCCTGTTTTCTTCTCAATTTCCTAAGCTTTTTTCATTTTCATTTTCCTAAGCTCTTTCTCTACAAGCTAATTTGTTTTTCAATTCCCTATGATTGTTTTAAATTTACCAAGGATCTCCTTATTGCTTCATACACAGCAATTTACTGATGAAATGCATCTTGTCCGAGCCTTTGATGGACTATTTCGACGCCCCAAGTCAAAACAGGGACTTTCGCTGAGGACATAGATGAATGTAAGACCGCATAAAGCATGCTGTATTTAAAATCTTTAACTCAAACGACAAAATTTTAGGCTAGTCAAAATCGAAAGCATTTGCAGATGACAAAATAAAAGAGACTGAAAATTTGAAATATGTTTTGTGAAGGGTAGAAAACATTGTAGGAAAAGGAGAAAATGCTGGTTACCAGCATTTTCTCCTTTTCCCACAATGTTTTCTAAAAGCTGCTTTCTCAGGGGCGTCAAAAGTAGGATTGTGTGGTAATGGGTTAACTTGTTCTAGCTCCGCTAATAATTGTACTATGTAAGTCAGAAACTTTTGAGCAAATTTTCTCGAAAACATTCAAATGGCATTTAGAACACTACTTCTATAAAACAACAATTAAATTTTACCGGAAGTTTTCAAAATAACCTGTTGGAAATTTGTTGCAAATTTGTTTCAAGAGCAACAAGTTACATAAACATGTCAAGGTATGGGAAAATAAAATTCATATGCACATGGTTGATTATTGTACAGAACACATAATGCAATTAAAGACTGCTATTCAATAGGAACTATTTTTGATGCCAGCAGCAAACTATGAGTAACACAGAATGAAACAATGCCAATGATGTTATTTACATGTTACTTTTTCCCATTCCACATAATTCTGCTCCGTCTTATCTTATCCCTTTACTCCATAGATACTCATTTCTACGCATTGCTTGTAGGAGCCGTTGGAAAACACTGTGGCAAAAGCAATGTGTAGAAATGAGTATCTATGGAGTAAAGGGTTAATTTTGTTGTCTGCAGTTACTCACAATTTTAGACAAGTCTAAAACTTTGTTGTTTGGCAAAGGATTACTACTAATCTCACTACATTTTGGACTGGACTAAATTGTAAGCATTTGCAGATCAAATGTTAAATATTACTAAAAGGAATTTTGTTGTGGATAGACCTATCGTAATTGTCTTGTAAGGGGAAGGATCAATTCTAAGTTGGTAGAACTTGTGGTCCAACCCCATTTCAACTTATATGAAATAAAATATGTTTAAACTAAAACTAAGGATTTCAGTCTTGAATAGGGTAGAAAACACTGTGGAAATAGGAGAAAATGCTGGTTACCAGCATTTTCTCCTTTTCCCACAATGTTTTCTGAAGACTTCTTTTTCAGGGATGTAGAAAGTAGTGATTATTTTGTAAGAGGGTTAATGAATGTCCATAGACTGAGGGGATAAATTACTAATGACAGTAATACAGTGGAAGCCAAGAGCTCATGTAAACTGTTAGGAAGGTACAAGATTCTCCTCATGATCAGTTTCTACCAGGTCTGTTAATACCACATGTCAGATCAGATAATACCACATGTACATAAAGAAAATATTCTCACAATAACATTGTTTATCTTCGGCAAAAGATCTGGTAAAACAATGCATGTACATGTATACAAATTAATCCTAGGGCTGCCATCTTCGCAAGCCAAGGGTGAGGATCCACTACGCTACTCTACCCTTGGCGGATCAAGCTTGATTTCGACATTCCCCCATACACATTTTCATTGGTTGCAGCTAGCTCTAGTTGCAACATAGCAAATCGCTCGTAGCATTTCATCTTTGATAAAATAGAACAAGGTCACAACCTTTTGGATAAAAATAGGAAGTAAGCATGAATATCTTCGTGGAAGTGTGCAGGATCTGTAATGATTTATTACCGAAAAAAACATAGATGAACAATATTTATAGAAAGTTTCAATGTGACCAATAAATCATCAGAGGTTTTAGGAGCATATCCCAGCACCTGACTATGGAATGTCAAAGTATGTTTGTGGTTATTGCTTCATGTTGAATTATTGTATTTGTAAGTGGTTTGTAAAACGATATTCCATTGGCTATAAGAAATATGGTGTAAGGGGGAGAGTAATAAACAGCATCCAATAGTGGGCATATGTGGGGAATATGAAATTGGACTTGATCCGTCAAGGTAAGATCCACATAGTGATTGTAACCTTGGCTCAACAAGATGGTCATAACATGGATGTTTGTGAAAACTTTCTTAGTCAGTGCATCACAGAAAATAAAGATAAAATTAAAACGAGACCATTACAGAATCAGTGCTTGAAATTTACGAGCAGGCCAACTTTTGTAACATTCGAGTACCTTGTACTTATTGCCCCTATGAGTAGAAAGTTTATGCAACTCTGCCTTATATATTATTAGAAACTTCACCTAGCTCATAAGGCATCCATTATGATGCTATCGTTGATACAATGTACATTCTAGAGGATAGCTAAATTTGTTGTCTGCACATGTCATATTCTTCGAAGATTCGACTGTCTTATATGACGCATCACTAGCCCCGAAAGCGGGCAGGTTGTAATATTACTCTCTATAAAGCAGCAATGTAGAAAATAGCTTTTATCAATATATTTGAGGAGAAATGAGACATGCTTTAGCTCCAGATTTCTCTAAACTGCTGATCATAGCTGAGTGAATTGCAGGAGGTAGTGTTTTATTGAGTAAACGTTTATTTCAGTTTGAAATTCAAAGTAACCCTTGTCGTGTAGGAAAGTGGTTCGGTTCTGTACCAAGGATGCCCAAATTAGATAGATGAGTATTTATAGAATGCCATCTAGGGGAGATAATGACCTAAATTCAGTAACATTTCAACCTGTCTGTATTGAAAGACAACATCTGTGTATTAATGCTTCTTTTACAGGGGTGTTAAAAGTCAGGATTGCGTGGTAAAGGGTTAACCTATTACCACACAACCCCTACTTATGACCCCCTGAGAAAGAAGCCTTTGGAAAACATTGTGGGAAAAGGAGAAAATGCTTCACAAAATAAATTTCAAGTTTTTGTCACTTTTATTTTGTTGTCTGCAAATGCTTTCAATTTGGACAAACTTAAAATTGCTGTGTGATAATGAGTTAAACCTTTACCAAACAATCCCTGGTTTTTATGACCCTGAGAGAGAACCTTTTTGAAAACATTAATGGGTTAAAGCTATAGACCAGCTGGGACATATATTGCAGATGTTTGAAAAATTATGTAATAAATCATCTGTATCCAATCAAATATAAGCTGAAATGCATTTATGTTTATTCAAAGATGGCAGATTAGCATTGTCGAAGATTGACAGAAGTTACACATATTATTAGCTACAGACCAGTGCTGTGTCTGTTTGCTATCTTTCTCATCCTTTCCATGCAAAAGGCAATAAGACGGGCTTCTTCTGATGGAATAGACCGAGATCCAACAACACAGACTGATCTTAGATTTACATATGTTATATATTTATTTAGTCAAGCCTTTCAAGATAAACATTTTTATAGTTTCACTTGACAGTATTTCAACCGTCAAAAGCTGATCAGTTCATAGGTTTGGAACCAAAAGAGTTAACTCTTTACCAGACGACAAAATTTTAGCCTTGTTCCTATTGGAAGCATTTGCAGGCAACAATTTCAGTCTGGCTCAAATGGTGCAAGATTTCTTTGATGCTGTAGGAAACATTGTGGGAAAAGGAGAAAATGCTGGTTACCAGCATTTTCTTCTTTTCTCACAATGTTTTCAAAAGGCTTCTTTCCCAGGATCATCAAAAGTCGGCCTTGTGCGGAAAAAGGGTTAACCAGAGATATAGCTTTTCATTAACAATCAGACCTCTACTAATTGGACCATAATTCATTACACATGTCAGACAACAGGAATGATGCTATCTTCATTGTTTCAGCAATTATATATAATACATTATCATTCTATTATTTTCCGTTAACTTTACACTATTTACCACATAAAACAAAGGCAACCTTGAAATTGCAATTACTGGTATGTGGGTCTTATTTTTCTGGGCAGAAACCCCTCTGTTGGGTTTATACTGCACAATAAAAGTTAAGCCTCATAAGCCTGCTATACTTAGCTGAAAGCCTCTACCAAACAACTCATTGCCTATCTCTTTATCAGACGACAAAATTTTAGCCTTGTCCAAATTGAAAGCATTTGCAGAACACAATTTCAATGTAGCTCAATTGGTGCAGTTCTTTACTGATAGGATAGAAAATATTGTGGGAAAAGGAGAAAATGCTGGTTACCAGCATTTTCTCCTTTTCCCACGATGTTTTCAAAAGGCTTCTTTCTCAGGGTCGTCAAAAGTTGTCATTGTCTGGTAAAGTCTTATACAACCTGCATTTTCTCCTTCTCTTACCCATGTATTCAGCTTGTCATCTGCATATTCTTTCAATTTAGTTCAAACTTAGATGATCAATAAGGTGTTAAATATCACATGATTGCATACCACTGTTGTTTGGTTGTATTGGGGTTTAACGCCACTTTAACAGCTAAGGTCATATCATGGCGATCGGTGACGCACATGTGTTTCCTGGCTTTCTTATACCAGTACTTACACAACTTTCTTCCAAAAGCCACCGACTACTTTTCTCACATGCTTCAGCAGACGTGAGAGGCGAAAATACGCCGGATAGAAAGTTCGCCTCAACCGGATATCTAACTCACAATCTCCAGGTCATGAGTCCGATACGCTCACCCCTGAGCCACCCGGGCGGGCTATACCACTGCTATAACTAAACATAACTTTATCAAGAATTGGAAGAAAAAAACATTGAAATACAAGAAGCAAATTACCTCAATTCTCACATCATTATATGGCTTACAGATATTCCAAAACCTACCCAAAAATCTGACAACATAAAAGTGTTAATAGCTTTCTGATTCAATTTGCATCTGGATGCTTATCCAGTACAAAGAAAAGGGCTGGTTTTCGATGTTAATTGAAAGTGTATGTAGACAACAAAATAAATGTGACTAAAGAATTAAAAATTGTTTTAGGAAGGGAAGAAAACATTTTGGGAAAAGGAGAAAATGCTGGACGAGAAATAACAGATTTAGAATACCATCACTCCCTCTTATCTGGAGCTCAGCATACATACATTTACAAATGGCACCAAGATATTGTTTTTTGATGCACTTTGTTGTTAAAGTGTTAACCCATTACCACACAATCCCTACTTTTGATGCCCCCGAGAAAGAAGCCTTTAGAAAACATTGTGGGAAAAGGAGAAAATGCTGGTAACCAGCATTTTCTCCTTTTCCCACAATGTTTTCTACCATTCACAAAACAAATTTCAAATTTTCAGTTACTTTTATTTTGTCGTCTGCAAATGCTTTCGATTTGGACAAGCCTAAAATAGTGTCGTTTGGTCACGGGTTAAAAGACATACATTGTATTTCAGAAATCATAAAAAAAACATAATGATAAATAAACATGTACAGAGTAATATCATTCACAGAAAGATATATTTCATTTAAAAAAAAAAATTGTATATAATTTTATATAATAATGAGCATACGCGAAAAATAAAACTATAAGCATATATTCGATAACTAACTAACTACAGCAAATATTCAATAACTTTTTACCACCCAGGCAGGCATTTGTATAGCATACTGTGCCAAAGGTCTCTTTGCATGATCAAAAGTGGGAAAAGAAGCCATACATGTAACTACATGTACATATGCAACTGTCTTCTTTTCCCACACATTGACCCAATACCAAACTAAAATTTTCCGGTATAACCTAGCTCTTCTCGTTACAATGTCACCTTTTCAACACTGTTCTCTAATAATTCATTCTTAATAGAACCTGTGTGGTAGTAAGTACAACTAAAAACCTCCAACAAGCAACTTCTTGCAGCAAACAATTTAGGAAAACGTGGTTTCACAAAAAAAAAAAATGCTCAAAATGAGCAATTTCCTCCCTTTAAAACAATGTTTTTACCTGTATTCATCATCTTATCCCTAACACATATCAAAGGACAAAATTTTAGACCCCTGTGATATGAGAGTATGTGAAGATCATGACAAGATAAAAGTTGGCTGATACAATCAGATCTGTCTTTACTGTGTACCATGCAGCAAATCATAATTTCAACAACTAGAAAGAAAGCTTTTAAAAACATTGTGGGCCAAGGAGAAAATGCTCATATCCATTATCTTCTCCTTTCCCACAATGTTTTATGCTCAAAGTAAAAATCTTTCTTTTAAGCCTGATCTATGATGAATTGCCTGCAAGTGCTTTGAATTTCAACATATCTAAACATTTTGTCATTTGGTAAAAGGGGTATTAAAACAATCCCTGGTTTTTACGACCCTGATATAAAAGCCTTCTGAAAGCATTGTGGGCAAAGGAGAAAAATGCTGGTGACCAGCATTTTCTCCTTTTCCCACAATATTTCCTGCCCTACCTAAAGCAAATTTCAATTTTGAGTCACATTAATTTTGTCATCTGCAAATGCTTCCAATTTGGACAAGTCTAAAATTATATTTGTTTGGTAAAAGGTTAGCACACTGTGGAAAAAAGAGAAAATTCTGGTAACCAACATTTTCTCATTTTTCAACATTGTTTTCAAAGCCTTCTTCCCAAGGATCGTGAAAACTCAAGAGTCGGAGTTTGGTGAAAGTTTGACCCTTTCTCAAATAATCCCTTTTGAAAACATACATGGAAAAAGGAGAAAATGCTGCTGACCAGCATTTTCTCCTTTTCCCACAATGTTTTCTACCTTGCAGGAAAGACAATTCAGTTTTTGATTCACATTAGTTTGTTGTCTGCAAGAGCTTTCAATTTGGACCAGTCTAAAGTTTTGTCATTTGGTAAAGAGATAACCCTTTCCCAAACAACAAATTTTGGACCCTTCCAAACCAAAAGAGTTTGCAGACAACAATTTTAGATACGAAGAAAATTGCAGAGTTCTCAAAAAGGGTAGAAAACACTGTGGGAAAAGGAGAAATTGCTCGTTATGAGCAATTTCTCCTGTTCCCACAGTGTTTTCAAAGACTTTTACTGCAGACATGTAAAAACCATGTCCGTGTTGGATATCCATTTTGTACAGAAATGCTTTTTAAATTGCCTGCTGCGAATTCTTATCCAGAGGTATGAAATTGTAAAGAACCTTTAGAGCTTGTAAAATAAAACAAAGTACAGTACTCACTCCTCTTGTTCAAAAGTCTGCCTGAAAAATTGAATCAGTTAAAATATATTATTTTATGAGGTATGAATGAGCATTTTCTTCAGCATAACAATAAAAGTACATTAGCATGATAACATATTATATTAATTGCATGAACATGTAACACTTAACATACAAAATACAGGAATTAATGAGACATGCTACATAAACTTTATATTTCCTTTACTGTTACTCAACAAAATACACTAATCCAACAAACAATACAAAGGAATCTGCAAAATGGATGCCGAACTTTATAACAGGATTTTTCCTACAGAATGATACTGAAAATATCCAGTTCTTCTTTTTTATACAAAAGTCTATGTGTTAACTCTTTACCACACAATCCCAGACTTTTAACCCATAACCTGATATATCAATTTTAGGCTCTTCCATTTCAGCAGCAAATAAAAGTATGATGTAAAAACTATGGACAAATGAGGATACAAATATCTGATTGAGTGGAAAACATTGTGGAAAAAGGAGAAATTGCTCATACGAGCAATTTCTAGTTTTCCCACAATGTTTTCAAAAGCTGCTTGTTGTTGATACGTCAAAATGAGTATCTATGGGAATAAAGGGTTAACAAACCCAGGAAAGACAACATTTTGAAAAGATTGTGGGAAAAGAAGAAAATGCTGGTATCCAGCATTTTCTCCTTTTCCCACAATGTTTTCTACCCTTTCCAAATCACATTTCAATTTTTGATTCACATATATGT
Source organism: Tridacna crocea (assembly GCA_943736015.1). Classification (NCBI taxonomy): domain Eukaryota; kingdom Metazoa; phylum Mollusca; class Bivalvia; order Cardiida; family Cardiidae; genus Tridacna; species Tridacna crocea. The sequence continues at coordinate 47,430,366 of OX031067.1, read as the reverse complement.
TGTCATCTGGAAATGCTTTCAATTTGGATTAGTAAAAAATTTTGTCGTTCAGTAAAGAGTTAACAAGTCAAAAGCATTTGCAGGCTACAATTTAAATGTGGTTCAAATGAATGATGAAACTTGTCTTTGATGAGGTAGAAAACATTGTGGGAAAAGGAGAAAATGGTGGTTACCAGCATTTTCTGCTTTTCCCACAATGTTTTGAAAAGGCTTCCTCCTCAGGGTTATCAAAACTCTGGATTGCATGGTTAACCCTTTACCACAAAATCCCTACTTTTGACGCCCCTGAGGAAGAAGCCTTTTGAAAACACTGTAGGAAAAGGAGAAAATGCTGGTAACCAGCATTTTCTCCTTTTCCCACAGTGTTTTCTACCCTTTCCAGAACAAATTTCAATTTTTCAGTCACCTTTATTTTGTCGTCTGCAAATGCTTTCAATTTTAACCAGTCTAAAATTTTGTCATGTGGTAATGGGTTAAGCATTTCGGGGTGAAAACAGCAAGCAACAGCCATCTTGAGATAACATCACCAGAACATCTCAAGGTGCATTACATTTTACAGTAATACTTAACAGCTGCTTATCAGTGACTGTGTCTGCTCCAGAAAACAAAATTTTATGTTTGGCCAAATTGTAAGCAATTGCAGATGTCGAGATGTGCCTGTGCTTCGAAGAGTGGACTCTGTCCTTACAAGGTTACATCACATTGCAGAGAAAGGAGAAGATGCTGGTTACCAACATAGTTTACTTCTCCTACGATGCTTTTAAAAGCTTTCTTCCCAAAGGCCAGAAAATGTAGGATCATTCGTTAAAGGGTTATTCATTAGTTGTAGCTCATGCAGATATTCATGTTGTAAACTGAGGAATCCCTACTACAACTTTCTCGAGTATGGTCCCTTAAGCCTTCACTACGCCTTCCCATGTTTTAACAACACCAAGAAAAAGCCCTCTGAAATCTTGGGAAAAGGAGAGTAAACAACACATTTGCCTTCTACCACAATGTTTTTTTAATTGTTCATTGACAAATTCCATTTATTGAGCAACAGATGCATTCAAGTTTTTGTCTGGAGGAAATGAGAAAACTCTTTTTACTATACAATCTGGACTTTTAACAACCCTGGGGATGAAAACACTGTGGAAACAGAAGAAAATCCAGGGCCCATATTCACCAACCATTCTTGAGAATATTCTTAGTCTTCTTCTCCAAGGTTTTCTAAAATTGTAATTAACACAACTTCTGATTGGCTAAACCAAATGGTTTAACAAATCAGAAGTTGTGTTACTTACAAATGTAGACAATTATGGTGAACAAGACAAAGCACGTCCTTAAGAATGGTTGGTGAATACGGGCCCTGTTAACCAGCATTTTCTCCTTTTTCCCACAATTTTTACTACCATTTAAAGACACAACTAATCTTTTGAGCTGTGTATACTTTGTTGTCTACAAATGCTCTCACTTAGGACCCATCAAAAATGTTCTAATGAGGTAATATTTCCTATGTACCCAAAATAAATTGAGTCCATGAGACAATACCACTGGGTTACCAACAGCACCATCACACTGATCATGTCATACTTGTTTCAATCAAATACCTTAGAAATGGGTTCTGTACAAGTTTCCTATCACCCTCATCATCATGTAACAATAAGAATGGGCCTATGCTGTCTATTCAACAAAGGGCATACACATTTCCTCGAAACAATAAACAGTGGATCTGGATGTTTGTCTGCTTTTTAGGGTGGATTAATATTATCCAAAGGAGAGGGGGGGGGGGGGCATGAACCAGCATTTTCTCTTTTTCTCATAGTGTTTTCTACTTAGTTTTGAAGAACAATAACTTTGTTGTCTGAAATGCTTTTACTTTGGATTTTGTTGCTAGTATAGACATAATTCAGTCTTATCTGGGAAAAAATAACAATAAGTAAACAGTAGCAAAGTGTGGATCAGAATGCTCATCCTCTACAGTTTAATCTTGACCAACACCCTCTATAAAAGCTGAGGCAAGACAAGAGATAACCATAAAGTTGGAGAAGGATGTTTATCAGAAAATAATTGGAACAACCAGATGGAAGCCATTGTAATGGACATCTGCTTACATCTGGAATCATGTAACAAAATCATTTGACCCATGCTCTATGAAAAGGGAGCTTCATGCACCCAAAAAATTACTAATCCAGGCAAGGCTAACCAAGGCCAAAAGTTTTTGCTGTAGGTCAATTTTCTGCACAATGTTTTCTACCATGCTGGAAACAAATTTCAATTTTTTGAGTTATGTTTATTTCATAGTCTGCAAGTGCTTTCAGTTTGGACCAGTACTCTAAATTTTTGTTGTTTGGTAAAGGGTTAACCCTGGGCTTCATCAAAAGAATAGTTTACTTTTGCAAAATATGTAGATCTAAATCAGATAACGCAAAATTTCCAGACACAATGCATGAAACTTTGACATCTTCCCAAAGAGAACTTGGATCTAAGTCTTTACAATATTTATCATTGGAAAAACTGCAATTATTTTCTATCATTCTTTTTCTGATAATGAATTTTCAGTTAACTAACTTGGCTCTCTTGAACTGTAGGGCTGGGGATAACATCCTGCATAACTTCAAAGATGAGATAATATAAATGTTTATCTATAAGACAAAGCTCGGCCAAGAGGTTGCTCATTGATTTTAAGTTAACCCTTATTGTACAAATTAACAGATTGTTTTCATTTTCACAAGTTTTGAAGCTACTTTCAATGTCGAATCTCAATTTCACTAGTACTAGGCAGGGACTGAGCTGATAAATGTATTCCACTTTCATGGCCGTTTGTCCCCAAATATTTCACCAACACCTTATTAAAAAGTTTCAGGAGAGATGTTTGAAGTAAAACCTAAAATACACATGGACTATGGACACAAGTCCATTACAATGGGTGTAGGACAAAAGCCCGCTAAGACAAATGCCCACTGGACAAAAGCCCACAAGGACAAAAGCCCATTCGGACAAAAGCCCACAAGGACAAAAGCCCACTTTTAGTTATTATGATGTGACTTGTCTTTAGACGAGTAGAAAACATTATTTGTGAAGGAGAAAATGCTTTGTTACAAAAATGATAAAAAAATGACTTTGTAACACTCTTTTATAAACAGTGGGCTTCTGTCCTATGATGTGACTTGTCTTTAGACAAGTAGAAAACATTATTTGTGAAGGAGAAAATGCTTTGTTACAAAAATGATAAAAAAATGACTTTGTAACACTCTTTTATAAACAGTGGGCTTGTGTCCTCCCTGCCAAAATTAGAAGTGGGCTTTTTTCCAGTGGGCTTTTGTCCTATGAGCTTTTGTCCTAGTGGGCTTTTGTCCCAGTGGGCTTTTGTCCAGTGGGCTTTTGTCCAAGTAAGCTTTTGTCCAAGTAAGCTTTTGTCCAGTGGGCTTTTGTCCAGTAGGCTTTTGTCCTAGTGGGCTTTTGTCCCAGTAGGCTTTTGTCCATTCCCCCATTCCAATAACTCTCTCAATGAGGGAGAAGGAGAAAAAATTTTATACTAACTGCATTCCTCTCACCCACTACACTTTTAAAACCAATCTGAGAGTGTTTCGATATGGAATCTTTTTAAAATCTTAATTCATCACTGTATTCTGTAATTTCAGACCTAGCCATATGTACACAATTACATAAATAACAAGACAACTTCAGATTTTACCCCAACACAATTACACAAATAACAGGGTAAATTCAGATTTAAGCCCAACACAATTACACAGATAATGGTAATTTCAGATTTAAGCCCAACACAATTACACAAATAACAGGGTAAATTCAGATTTAACCCCAACACAATTACACAGATAATGGTTATTTCAGATTTAAGCCCAACACAATTACACAAATAACAAGGTAATTTCAGACTTAACCCAACGCAGTTATACAAATGACATGGTAACTTTAAACTTACCTCAACACTATTACATAAAGTTCCTAACCCAACACAATTGCAAACCCAACACACAAATAACATATAGATAAACAAATTCAAGAAATGGAAAGTTCAAGGAATGGAAAGTATGGCATAGGAAATAATGGAAGGGGTATTCTATCATATCAATTAACCCATTACCACACAATCCCTACTTTTGACGCCCCTGAGAAAGAAGCCTTTTGAAAACACTATGAGAAAAGGAGAAAATGCTGGTAACCAGCATTTTCTCCTTTTCCCACAGTGTTTTCTACCCTACAAATTTCAATTTTTCAGTCACCTTTATTTTGTCGTCTACAAATGCTTTCAATTTGAAGCAGTCCAAAATTTTCTCGTGTGGTAATGAGTTAAAAGTTCCTTTACCTACAATGTAGTCAAAAATGGCTTGCAAATATACCCGGTATCTATAAAAAGGTGTATTACTCTCAGATGATAATTTAAACCTTTGTTGACATACACAACGGAACAAAATAAACACATAAAAGGTAAGACATGTAATATGCATCGCTTCATTTTATATACAGTACAACGGACATTTCAGCAGAAAAGGAATACCTTTTTTCCCTATTATTATGAAGTCAGTCGACCGTATAAAGACTTTGATACCGTCTGAGGGTAATCCATGTTTTGTATGATACTAATGAATAAACAAACATTACAAGACGAAACACCAACAAAGTCATGTGTTACGCAGAACATGTAGTGATTATTCTAGACCAGGCAAAAGGGCAGGGAGGCAGGAAAAAGGGGCAGGGAGGCAGGAAAAAGGGGCAGGGAGGAACATTGCCTTGTTGAATGACTTGTCATATCAGATAAAGGCAAATCAGTGTCCTTCACTCTTTTCGAAACAAGTTCTAACTAGAACTTTGGATATGAACTGCATATTAAAGAAAAGAATAAGAAAAGATTCTTATCAACTCATAGACTCAAAGCAACACAATCTGACTATACAGGTTTTGATTGCCATGTAATTTATGATCCCATGATGCACAGTCACACTTAGCTTTAATGTTGTAGACCCGTAACACTTCTGGTGTAGCATGGAATAAAAGTTCTAGATAGATGATAAATACAGATTTATACAGATAAAATACTTATGCATATTTTTGACCTACTAGAAATGCCTTTGATGTCTATTAAAAAAAATTGTTGATACTTTTGTTAGTTTTCAGAAAAGGGAGGTAATTATTAATTTGCTTTGTAATGAGAATACAATGGTTTTGGATTTATAAATAATAATTCTAGGAAGGAAAAAAAGGAAAAATTGGCTCGGTTAAAGTAGTACAATAATACTCATTTTAGCAAATTTTGAAGGATAATAATATTGTGGAAATAGCTGTTTTCTATTACAGGTCCACTACCTAACTTCTCGTCAGATAACAAAAAATGTCAAGAGTAATTATAAAAAAAAAAAACCTTCTTCTCAGCTGTTTTACGATATTACATTAATTTTGATTAAAAAAGAAATAAAAAAAAAAACTTAATTATTACATAGAAAGAATATACAAAATGTGTAGGCCTACTGATGGAGTAGTGTACTACTGCATAGCAATTCTATAAATAGACTGCTAAAAATAGAACACTGCAATGCAGATTTTGCTTTAAGAAAATTGCCGATGCTTGAATAGCAAAGATCGAGTACTTTCAAGATAGTTCTCAACTTTGGTTTACCATCCATACTTGTAATTTGTGCAAAAAATATATGATGTGATAATCTCCACTTGCAATAAGAGTTAATTCAGCTTTTATTTTAAGACTATTCAAGTATTGATAAATTTCACTGATTGTGTGACGTCATTTAAAGAAATTAGCAGACGTTACAGTACCTGTGGGGCAAAAAAGTCAGAGTTTCGAGGGATAAAGGGATGGTTTAGCAAGTTAATGACAGAGAGAGATTATAACACCCTGCTGTCCTGTCTTAACTGACGAAGTTGATAAAAGATAATTAGTGTCACCCTTAGTCTATGACTGGCTGTATTTCATGAATATAGTCAGGTCGGAAGAAATTTATGGCGACTTTTTGTGACTGTGCAAGCTTGATAAGACAGAGCCGAGACATTGAAGTTGAGTTTTTTTGCTCATGTAGCCCGGTGGTTTGTTCTGAAACCAGAACAATACACAAACAGGTTTTGTATGCATTTGATAAGGGCAGCAGGGCGGGTTTTTTACAGATTCGAGGGCAGAAGGGCGGAGTGAAAAAGGGGCAGGGCGGCGCGCCCTGCTATTCCGCTCTAGAATAAACACTAACATGCCATTACAAATCATATTTACATATCAAAGACTCAGACTGGAACTTCTTTGCCAAGCATTTAACAAAAATAGAAAGAGTTTGGCACACATACCCTTCCATTTCATCTGCCATTCTTGTGCTTCAACCTGTTGAAAAATAAACAGAAACAAAATCAACATCAATTACTTCACCTGTTACCTACCAAATAATTACAGTATGACTATCTAACTCTTTACCAGACGACAAAATTTTAGCCCTGTCCAAATTGAAAGCACTTGCAGAAGACAATTTCAATGTGGCTCAAATGGTGCAATAGTTTAATGATAGGGTAGAAAACATTGTGGGAAAAGGATAAAATGCTGTTTACCAGCATTTTCTCCTTTTCCCACAATGTTTTCAAAAGGCTTCTTTCCCAGGGTCATTAAAACTTGGAATTTTGTTGTAAAGGGGTAAGTAAAAGGAGCATATATTCTTGTAACAAGCAATTTCTCCTGCTATAGTTCTCTGTTTTCATCTTTATTCATGCAGGCAACCTGCGCTCTTAAGTGGCTCAGTAGTTTAGAATTTGATTCATAGCATGGTAGCCTTGGGTTCGAGCTTCATTTGAAGCACTGAATTTGTTTAACTCTTTACCACACAATCCCAACTTTTAACGACGCCGAGAAGGAGGCCTTCTCAAAACCTTGTGGGAAAAGGAGAAAATGCTGGTAACCAGCATTTTCTCCTTTTCGCACAATGTTTTCTTCCCTTCCCCCAAAAGTTTCAAATTTTCAGTTAGTAGTCAATGAAACTAGTTTTTTGTCAGTACATCTAGTTTAACCCTTATCCTGCTTAGTAGTTTACAACACGATCCCAGCGGTCTTATGAAAGAAGCTTTTTCAAAGCAATATGGGAAAAGGGAGAAGATTTTCTCCTTTTATCACCATTTTTTCTACCATTACAACAACAAATTCAATTTTTCAGCTCAATTTAATTTGTTGTCTTGCTTTCAATTTTGACTGGTCTAAGATTTTGATGTTTGGTAGAGTTAATAAGTTAAATGAAATTTTAAAGTAGGGCCTACCAAAACTAGAGTTATTATTTCCCATCTATTTTGGCGGGAGAAATATCTCGTAATCGGACAGTGTAGATCCAAGATCAACCTGCACGTTCTATGCAATCTGATCTTAATCTACAATGTCCGTAAAGGATCACCGAGTCGCGCCTATTAGCCCTGAGTAGAGTTAAAAATGTCTGACAGTCATTTCAACTTGAAGCATTGAGTGCTTAAGCTTCGATTGTTCAAGATATTTAATTCTCCGTTTAAAATTTTCTTTCGTGCTCGAACCCCAGACTAGAAGACAGCTTCAAACACTCTACACGCAGTTTATTAAAGGTTTCTCCCGAAATCGTCTTTCTTAACATTAGTAAACTTCCGAAAACTATGACGTCTGCCAAGTTTCTCAGAATCCAAGATGGCGATTCCTGGAAACTTTTCTTATCAAAGCACATCGTTGCATATTATATTGCACTTCTGTAACTTCATAAACAAGCACCAAGAAAATTTTATGTTTTTTTCAAGAATCCAATGTATCCACTTACCGATTTAATTCTCCGAAATAAAATGAGACACTGAGCGAGAAACTACCGAGTCCAGTCGTGAATGAAGAACACCCGAAACTGTAGAAGTTGTCCGAAAATCTTGTAATTAGGCGAGTCCACTAATGAAACAGTCTGACAAGGTAAATTTTGATGCAGGCTGTTCTGTTCAAAGGTTTCCAGACCAGTTACGAAAAAGGATAGAAACTGAAATAAATCGTCTGCAAGAAGCTCCCTGAATGTCACACAATTGTTACGCAAAATTTGAACTGATTATCAGCCGAGTTACCTGTTTATTAAAATGCGATCGTCAAATCGCCTAGGAAACCGTAATTGACCAATGAGTGATAAGTATATAGGCTCATTCCATATAAAGAGAGCCGCACCTGAGGTACAGAAGTGAACTGGCCACCGTTGTATACCGTGTATTACAACAGGCACAAGCTAATCGTACCGTGCCCTGTGATTGGATAATTGATACGGCCAATGAAACGGCTCGAAACATATATCGAGTAACCTGACAATGTGCTCAGTTGACTTTATTTCATTCTTATTTTGATTATTATGTTATTAATAAATAATAGAATACAGGTATACATAGAGCATTTATAACTTTCAGATAAAAGGACCTTTTCCATCTAGAATGATCTTTTTTTTTTAGATAAAAAGGAGAGGGAAATCTGAACATTCCATTGTGAGAAAAGGAGAAACTACTTGTAACAAGCAATTTCTCCTTTTCTCACAAATTTTTCTACCCTATATAGTACTTATTTTCAATTTAAATGCTCTTTAAAATGTCGTCTGCAGTTTGTTTCAATTTGGACTAGTCTAAAATTTGGTCGTCTGGTAATGGGTTAATTAGATACTTTTATTTCAAATCCTCTCTAAATTCTTTATTCATTTAATTTTTTGACTATTAGACATCTGAACAACTGAGTAATACATAAATACTCGGCAAGCAATTTTCCCCCCTTGTAATTTTTTTCCCCCCAAACACTTGTTAATAAATGTTGAAACATGCTTCTTTATTCCTTACAAAACAAAGAAATTAAATGTTAAGGGAGAATTAAATGATGATTAGACACCACATGTGTTTTATTGCCCCTAGGCTTATCTCTGCGGGCTTCTTCAAAGGGACAACAGACTTTAATCTTTGAGAATTTCAACCTACAATTCAATTTATAAGATAACCCATTACCACTCAATCCCTACTTTTGACGCCCCTGAGAAAGAAGCCTTTTGAAAACACTGTGGGAAAAGGAGAAAATGCTGGTAACCAGCATTTTCTCCTTTTCCCACAGTGTTTTCTACCCTTCCCAGACCATATTTCTATTTTTCAGCCACCTTTATTTTGTCGTCTGCATATTTTTTTCAATTTGGACCAGTCCAAAATTTTCTCGTGTGGTAATGAGATAATTGATTATCTTATTACCCTTTCTGCTTTATCAAGTACAAACTTGTGCATTATATTTATTTTGATGTTCATTTTTTCAGTAAAAGTTCAACGTCAGCACTTGAAAATTTTTCATGTATTCATTAATTTAGCTTTTATTATAAACATAATAATCAAATAATACTCTTATAATCATTAACATTTTTTTTTTCTATCAAATTTTAGACATTCACCTATCGTTTGTTGAAATGATACCATGCATAAGTAATTATATTATGATCACAAAACAATCACTTTAAAAGACAGTAATATCGAAAATTATTTTCATAGCTATTGCTTTTTACACCCTCCAAAAATATACACACAAAAATCAAGAGACGCTACTCTAAGTTACTATTTGCACAGTTACCTCGCATAATACGGGCAGAATTCGCCCCGTTTCGATTAGCCTGTACCTGTCCCTATACACGTAGTGTATCAGGGGAGGTAACCAGTCTAGTACAGAAGCTGCTGTGCAAACTCCCCGTTAGGATTACACTACTTGAAAGGTAAAATAGGAAATTGATGCAAAGTTAGATAACTATCGAGTCTTACCTTTTATTCGGCAGTATGATGAGTCTTACTCGACCTAAGGCCAGATCGCGAAGCTTTACCTTTTTGTCAGAGACGAACCTTTCAACGAGAATCTGACTAGGGGGAAACTCCTGGAACTTGGAAGATTACATGTAACCTTTTACCACACATTCCCGATTATTAGATCTGTATCGAAAACTTGTCACGGAAGTTAACCCTTTACCAAACAACCCTGGTTTTTACGACCGTGAGATAGAGTCCTTTTGAAAACGTTGTGGGAAACCAGCATTTTCTCCTTAACCCACATTGTTTTTTACCCAGCTGAAAACGAATTTCAATTTTTGAGTTACGTTTATTTTGTTGTCTGCAAATGCTCTCTATTTGGACCGGCCCAAACTATTGTTCGTTGATAACAAGAAACAAGAGCAGCAAATTGTCCCTATTGCAACAAACATGCATACCAAATTTGAAGTATTTCTGACTTGAGATGACAAAGTTTTATACTGGACAATGCTGTAAAAGTGGGAATCAAAGGGAAATAACTCAAAGACAGCATGAGGTAGAGTTACAGTTCTTGCACACTGCACTTCCAAATATTTCAACAAATAAACATACATGTACCATGTTTCAAGTCATTCCTTCATAAGATGACAATGTTATGCTGCAGACAAACCAGAATTGCTGTAAAAAAAAGATCTAAGGAAAATTACTCAAAATGTGTGCTAGAAAGAGTTATGGTTCCTGTGCACTGTACTCCATAATATTGCAACAAACATGCATGCAAAATTAGAAGTCATTCCGACTTGAGATGACAAAGTTATTTTTTCTGGACAAGCACTAAATGTTGTAAAAAAGACAATAAAAGGGAAATAACTCAAAGGAAGCACAAGGTAAAGTTATGGTTCTTTTGCATTGCACTCTGTATTATTGTAACAACACAAATGCCAAGTTTCAAGTCAATCAGACCGGAGATGACAAAGTTATGCACTGAACAAGCAGAAAATGCTGCAAAAATGATGACCAAAGGGAAATAACTCGGACAGCACGAGGTAGAGTTATGGTTCTTTTGCAACGCACTGCACTAGCATTTCCTCATTTTCCTGCAATGTTTTCTACCCTTCCCAAAATAAAGAAAAAGAACATAAATTTCTGAGTCATGTTAATTTATTTGTCTGCAAATGCTTTCAATATGCGCAAGTTTAACATTTAGTCATTTAGAAGAGTTAAGAATGGTTAGTGGAAACTGGCCCTGTTTGTCCAGTGCTCATGCCATGAAGCCAGTAGTTCATAGGCTTAATCCACATCATAATAGAATTTAAGCCAGGGATGCTAAAAGAGTGAGCCTTTTACCACACGATCTTGAGTTTTAGCAAGCTTGAAGAAACAGACCCTTTGAAACAGTATGTGTCAAGGAGAATATACTGCATACCAGCATTTTCTCCTTTTCTCATAATGTTTTTCACCTTTCATGGACATTTCTACTGTTTGAGCTATATATAATTGGTCTTCTGCATAATGCTTGGTGTGGATTTTGACATGCCAAAGTTCTGTTGCCTGGTAGAGGGTTGGGGAAAAAAAGGATACTGGTAGATAAACAGTTGTCTGTATATAAATGGAGATAATTGTGACACAGACATTGCTCTCATAATACCAAATTGCCAAAATGACATATGTCATCTAAACTCATGAAAACCTCTTCAGGGCTATGGTCTCCCTTTGTTTAGTTTAAGATCAGATTGAACAAAATGTGCAGTCTAGACCAACTTTCACCAATTGTTCTTATTTTTGTTATTATCCTTAATCTAGATTCAGAAGAGTTTCACAAATTTTTATTCAGTTTGCAAAGTGTTTTAGCTGAGTATTTCTTTCTAAAAATTCTTGAGAAAAAGACCAAGAATAATCTTCAAAAGGTAAGATCTTTGATCTACAAATCCAGCTTTGTCGAGACATTATAGACAAAAAGCTACCATAAAATTACAAATATTTGGGTCTTGTTTGAAAACTAAAAATGTCTGTTGGTCTGTTGGGTGTTCTAAGGGTTAATCTTAGTTAATGAAAGAAGTCAAAGTTCGTCATTTTTACACTTTATTTTTACATTCTGCATGCTCACAAATACAGAAATAGCACTACTAATGTCTATGATGGAGCAGAAAACATAAACTACAACTTCAAGGCTGTTTTTAATCTTTACCATTAATCCTAAAGCTTAAACAACCCATAATTAAAGAAGCTCTTGAAAAAATTGTGGGAAAAGGAGAAAATGCTGGTTACCAGCATTTTCTCCATTTCCCACAATTTTTTCAAAAGGCTTCTTTCTCAGAGACGTTAAAACCCGGGATTGTTTGGTAAAGGGTTAAATACTAATATTAGCATAATTAAACTCTATACAATACGAAAAAAACTTCCAGACATTCGAATTGAAAGCATTCACAGGCAACAATTTAAATGATCTGACATGGTTTTGGAAGAGGAGAAAACATCTATGGGAAAAAGGAGAAAATTCTGTTAATCAGCATTTTCCCTTTTCCCAACAATGTATCAAAGCTTCCTTTTTTCAGGTTCATAAAAACTATGGGTTTTGAAAGGATTAAATACCCAATGCATTTATGTGGCACTAAAAAAGTCTCAAAAAGTCTGAGTTTATCAGTAAAATAAGGTTTCACCCAAAACATAACAGTCAATGTCCTAGTAAGCCTGGTTCAGACACTTCAAAGACCCTGAATAAGTTAGAACACAGCAAGAGGGAGGTCAGTTTACATTGCAAACAGGGGAGTAATTACATAAAACTCAGAGCTCCAGATAGAGGGAGTGATTTTGAATTCAAAGTTAAAAATATCAATTATTCTTCACTAAAACCTATGTTATGGGTATTCATTAAAATTGTCTCAATGAGACGATTCTAATGAGTACCCACAACATAGGGTTTGGAAGAGAAATAATGGATTTAGAATACTATCACTCCCTCTTATATGAAACTCTGATAGGTAATCGCATTTCTGTTTTTACCCACCGGGTGCATTCCTAATGGAAATGTTTTGAGTGTCATTAGCATTTCTCTTTAACTCAAAAGCAATACCTCCTTTTCCCACCATGTTTTTACACCTTTCAACCGACAGATTCCATCATTTGAGCCATGTCTCACATATTATCTGAAAATGCATTTAGTTCAGACAGGGCATGCTGCATTTTCTTCCTATACCATGTGTTTGAAAGATTTGTTTGGGAAATTTGGGAAAATTGTAAGCATTTACTGCAACAAATCACAAGAGGCTAAAACTGAAATTTTCTCTTGAATAGGGTAGAAAACAAGGTGGCAAATAGAGAAAATCACTAGTAACCAGTCTAGAATTTCGTCATCTGGTAGAGAAAAAAATGACAGCAGATAAAGCTGTGAACAAACGTAAAAGATCATAAGCCACATCTTTGCAAACTAGGGCACCAAATCCTATTTTGTTCCCCAACTATAATTTTTGCTCACTTCCAACAGTATTTTAGCCTTTATTCAGGTTACATCTATTCATATTTTTACTAGGTTTCACCAGTACAAGGCTTCAGCTATGCATACTGCCTTGGCTAAACATCCTTCGAATTTCAGCTTCACAGATCTCTTGGTCTCGTTCTTCTAGTTACACTTCCTTTTTGACTTTCTGCCATTTTTGCACCATGGATGACACCTGCTCAGACCTGTCCAGCACCACTGTAAGTCATGGATATACCTTTGACTTGTAAAAATGTACACAACATGCAACATCCATTTATTTATACAATACTTGAAAATGCCAAAGTGTTATAGCAGAAATATCCATTAGGATGAGCAACTTCATAAGTTATCAGTGCTCTGGAAAAAGGGGATTTAACTCATTACCACACAAGAAAATTTTAGACTGGTCCGTTTTTGTATCATGAGCCATATTGTGTGAAAAGGGTGTTTAACTCTTTACCACACAACAAAATTTTAGACTGGTCCAAATTGAAAGCATTTGCAGACGACAAAATAAAGGTGACTGAAAAATTGAAATTTGTTCTGGAAAGGGTAGAAAACATTGTGGGAAAAGGAGAAAATGCTGGTTACCAGCATTTTCTCCTTTTCCAACAATGTTTTCAAAAGGCTTCTTTCTCAGGGGCGTCAAAAGTAGGGATTGTGTGGTAATGGGTTAACTCTTGACCAAACAACAAAATTGTTGACATGTCCAAATTGAATGCATTTACAGACGACAAAATAAAAGTGAATCAAAAGTTAAAATTCCATTTGGAAAGGGTAGAAAACATTGTGGGAAAAGGAGAAAATGCTGGTTACCAGCATTTTCTCCTTTTCCCACAATGTTTTCAAAAGCTTTCTTTTTCAGGGTCGTTAAAGGGTTAAACCACGTTTCACATAGCACTGCTTGGTTATGTTTAAATAGTACAGAAATTATACCACTTGTTATACCAATTCCCATTCAGTATAATTTAGGAAGAGTCCTCTAACAGTACAAATAGTAAACAGTTAAAGAAAGGTTACAGAATACATGTACATACACAAACAATTCACGAAACTATTTTGTTCTGCTATCTGTAGTTGTGTGTGAACTTCTAACCAGCATTTTCTCGTTTATCCACAATGTTTTCTACCCTTCACAAAACAAATTTCAAATTTTCAGTCACTTTTATTTTGTCGTCTGCAAATGCTTTTGATTTGGACAAGCCAAAAATATTGTCTTTTGGTAGTGAGTTAACAAACACAAAAACCTTTGATTCCTCCACCACTGAAGACAACTTTTTGTGGCTGAAATTATGAGGTTTTCCTTTATTGCGTAGAAAATATTGTAGGCAAAAGATAAAATGGTGGATACCAGAATATTCTCTTTTTTCTTACAACATTTTCAATTAATACTTTTTACTCAAGATCATTATTAACCCTTTACAAGACAACAAAATTTCAACCATGTCCAAATTGAAAGCATTTTGCAGAGGATAATTTCAATGTGGCTCACATGGTGCAATTCTTTCTTTGACAAGGTAGAAAACATTTTGGGAAAAGAAAAAAATGCTGGTTACCAGCATTTTCTCCTTTTCCCAGACTGCTTTTAAAAGGCCTCTTTCCCAGGGTCGTTAAAAGTCGACATTGTACGGTAAAGGGTTTAACACAACATTTGTTAGGTATGGGGTTCATTTAGCTCTGTTGCAATGTACACTATGTTTCCCACTATGTTTTTACCCTATTGAAGGAAGAAGTAATCATTTGCACGACATCTGATTTGCTACCTGCAAATTTCATTGAGTCCAAAGTTTCACTGTTTGGTAAAAGAATTAAACCATAGTTTATGATGTTAGTTATCGTTTTAAATCTTTAACAAACAACAAAATTACAAATTAGATATTGCTTAAATGGTGAGATTTGTTTTGATATGATAGAAAACATTTTGGGAAAAGGAGAAAATGCTCGTTACTAACATTTTCTTCTTTTTCTACACTGTTTTCAAAAGCATTTTAGTTAGTGGCGTTAAAAGCCAGAATTGTTTGAGAAAGGGATAAACAAGGTAATTTTTTAAGTTTTCTGCCGCAATGTTGTACCAGGTGGTGATGAGTACAAGCCAATTTCAGGTAACCACCATCAACTCTCAGACTGAGCTGGAAATACTGGTATCAAACTGTGCATCAGGTTTGTAAAATTTACAAACTGTACATTAGCACAGTCATTCTAGTTCAGCCAATTTCCTTCGAATTTCAGCTTCACGGATCTCTCGATCCCGTTCTTCCAGCTCCACTTCCTTTTTTACTTTCTGCCATTTTTGCACCATGGATGACACCTGCTTCTTCTTCAGTGATATATTTGAACTGCCCATCTAAAAGTGATTGAAAAGACAGGTCTTAAACAGAGAATACGGTCAAACCTGTATGCAGAGACCACCTCAGCGATGTGGAAAAGTGGTCACTTACAGCAGGTAGTCTGCAAATGTTAATTCAGTGACACAGAGGTTCACAAACAATCCCGTCTTTTGATGGAGGAGACTTTTTAACTCTTTCCCAAACAAGCCCTGGTTTTTACATGTCTGCAGTACAAGTCCATAGAAAACACTGTGGGAAAATTCTCCTTTTCTCACAATGTTTTCAAAAGGCTTCTTTTCCAAGGTCGTTAAAGATCAGGATTATGTGGTAAAGAGTTAAAACATCTGCAGTTGATAATTTCAACCTTGGTGAAAATGAGCTTGAGTTCTCTAATGGAGTAGAAAATAATGTGATAAAAGGAGAAAATGCTGGGTACCAATATTTTCGCCTATTACCACAATGTTTTCATTTATTAAGCTTTCTCACATGGGTTCATTCAAGGTCCGAATCAAATGTAAACTGAAGGAGGAGTTGCGCACACAAGAAATTGCTAACCAGGGTTAATAATTCTCTTTAATGAGTCACATACTGTTCCAAATATGGTATGGTGACAGACATAGCTTGCCCATGAAATATGCATGTATTTCTATGCAATTTTATTAGTCAAAATGTTATGCTATAATATACATCCATCATTCATCAAAACAATCTTTCTACCCTGTATACCATCATTTTGTTTCTCACCTCTCAAATGAATTGAAAGTCACTGATAATTGAAAAATTTTGTAACTGAAAATAAAAGGGATATTAATTGTAGAAACTTTCTTTGTATTTGCTTCTTGTTTTCTAAGACAATTCTAAAATCTTGGTTGACCTTTGGTCTTGAGCAAAATCAAATTTTCTCACACCACTTGAATCAAATACGAGTAACAGAAAATTTACTTCAACACACCAGTAATATTCTCTAGGTCCGCACATGCAACAGTAAGGTCAGTCTAAAACTTTTCCATCTGGTATAGAGTTAAGCTTCTTTTTGATAGGTCTAGAGATACACTGAACCTTACACCATACATACCTTTTCTTTCTTTTTCTTTTTCCTTTCCTCCATGCTGGAAGGTATACTAGACCCTATTTCGATGTTTAAACCATCTTGGGCCTCAGTATCACCCGCAACATTTGGGTCTGAATACACTGAAATACATGTATTTATTTAACCTTTTACTCCATAGATACTCATTTCTATGCATTGCTTGTAGGAGTCTTTGGAAAACATTGTGGCAAAAGGTGAAATTGCTCGTGACGAGCAATTTCACCTTTTGTCACAATGTTTTCTATGCTATCAAAAGGTGTCATATACCCATAAAAAACGGCTTCATCCTTGCTTTTATTTAGGGTCAATTAGAGATACCATAGAAATGCCTTATAGGGTAAAGGGTTAAACTTTTATCCTGCTGTTTGCTACTATAAAATGTATTTTGCAGAGAAATTAAAACAAGATCAGCCTATACATATATGCAGTCTGATCTTGCTCTACACTCTCTGATGGTCTATCATAAGTACTGCTCAGATAGAACCCCCCGGTTATGTTAACAGACTGAAACAGAATTTGTCGGCTTATCATTAACAATTTTAATTTGACAAGATAACAACTTTTTTCGCCTTGTCCAAATTTAAAGCATATACAGTGGCTCAAATTCTGGAATTTGCCTACAATAGAGTAGAAAAACATTGCGGGAACAGCAGAAAAGGCTGATTACAAGCATTTTCTCCTTTTCCAACATTTGTTTTCATATACTCTCTTGTTGTTAAAAGTTGAACTTGTGTAGTGAAGGGTAAACGAAGTTATAAAGAGGTTTAAGAAAGTATTGTACATATAGAAAGAAAGAATGCTGGTTATCAGCAATTTCCGTTCCCTACAATGTTTTCTACCCTTAGAAAGACAGGATCCTGTTGTTTGAGTCACAATTATTGAGCTGTCTGTATATCCTTTCATTATGGATAAATCTAAAATTTTGTTGTAAAGAGATTAAATATATTAGCAGGCTTAACTCATTACCAAACAACAAAATTTTAGGTTTGTCCATATCAAATGCATTTGCAGATCACAAAATAAAAGTGACTGAAAATGTGAATTTTTTTTTGTAAAGGGTAGAAAACATTGTGGGTTACAAGCATTTTCTCCTTTTCCCACAATGTTTTCATAAGGCTTCTTATTCAGGGTCGTGAAAAACCAGGGATTGTTTGGGAAAGGGTTAAGCTTAGTTAATAAAATATGTAAGCTCAGTTAATAAAATATGTAAGCTTTTAAAAGGATGTTTTACCAGTTGGAACAGCTTTGTAAGTTTCTGGGGGATGAGACACCTCCGCAGACTCGCCATGACCTTGATCCATGGTTGGAGGTTCCTCACCTGGCACACCAGGTAACTGGTACCCAGCCTCCGACACTGTTCCAAACTCTAGGGGCTGGTCATTTTGTGTGTAAGATTCTGGCACTCCAACCTGTCCATATACCGGTACCTTAAAGAAATTTAAACCTTCTACCTTTAACCCATTACCACACAATCCCTACTTTTGATGCCCCTGAGAAAAAAGCATTTAGAAAACATTGTGGGAAAAGAAGAAAATGCTGGTAACCAGTATTTTCTCCTTCTCCCACAATGTTTTCTACCCTTCACAAAACAAACTTCAAAATTCCAGTCACTTTTATTTTGTCGTCTGCTAATGCTTTCATTTTGAACCAGTCTAAAATATTGTTTTTTGGTAATGAGTTAACCAGACAACAACATTTTTAGCTTTGTCCAAAACCAAAGCATTTGCAGGCAACAATTTGAGTTTGGCTTAAAACATGCAATTTTTCTTTGATAACATAGAAATCATAGTGGTAAAAGGAGAAAATGCTGGTAGAAATCATAGTGGTAAAAGGAGAAAATGCTGGTTACCTTTTCCTGCAATGTTTCAGAAATTTCAGCTTTATCCAAATCCGAAGCATTTGCAGGCAACAATTTCAGTATGGCTTAAAATATGCAATTTTTCTTTGATAGGGTAAAAAATCATAGAGGTAAAAGGAAAAAATGCTGGTTACCTTTCAAAATGCTTCTTTCTCAGAGTTGTTTACCTCAATACCAAACAACAAACTTTTAGGTTTGTCCAAAGCAAAAGCATTTGCAGATGACAAAATAAAGGTGACTGAACATTTGAAATTTGTTTAGTGATGGGTAGAAAACATTGTAGGAAAAGGAGAAAATGCTGGTTACCAGCATTTTCTCCTTTTCCGGCAATGTTTTCTGAATGCTTCTTTCTCAGGGTCGTCAAAAGTAGGGATTGTGTGATAATGGGTTAAAATCAACCTTGTGCCATAAAGGGTTAAATGCTGGCAGATTATACGGCACTTATGAGGATATTGTAGATCAAGTTCAGATTACATACAAGTTGCATTCTAATTTTTTCATGGCAGCTAGTTTTTCTACCCACAAATTTTGGTCAAAACAACTTAACTGCAAATACAGAGTTCCTATAACGATATAAAGAAATCAAACATATTCAGTAATCTATCAAATTTTGTAGACAATCGCGCAAAAATTTCCTTTTTCCTAGTCTTATTGACTGAATACCTGCAGCTGAAACTATTATAAAATGAAACTGAAAAATGCTTCAACTCCTTACCACACAATCCCGACTTTTAACGACCCAAGAAAGAAAGCCTTTGAAAACATTGTGGGAAAAAGAGAAAAAGCTGGTAACCAGCATTTTCTCCTTTTCCCACAATGTTTTCTACCCTATCCAATTCAAAATTCAATTTTTGATTCACATTTATTTTGTCGTCTGCAAATGCTTTTAATTTGGACTGGTCCAAAATTTTGTTGAATGAACTAATAAATTACTTATAGATGTTAAAATGTGTGTGTCGGAAATCAAAGTACACGAGACCATACCTCACTTCCAGTTTGAGCAGCATACCAAGCTTCAAGGCCTTGCTGATCTGTGTACCCCATCTCTGCAGCTTGAGATGGATCTACATATGTCATGATGCCGTCAGAATAACCCTCTGTCCCTGTGGAACCAACAGTTGAGACAGGTGCTTGGTAAACAGGACCTACTGGGCCTGAAAATTTTACTATTACATTTTATATCCTTGTAATCCATGTTTACAAGGAATGAACTTTCCTGTGAATGTTTCTGTAACTCTTCAATGGGGACCATTCTTGGAAATTAAATTAACTCCCTTGCCAGATAAACACTAAAGGTATCCAAACAACAGATTGGTCCTTTTACCTGTATTCCTTTGTTTTTATCCTTGGTTACCTTGGGGATGTTGCGATAAATATAACAATGGTGTATTAGGTTTGTGTAAGGCCGACATGCAATTCAATTCAAATTTTGTTCTTAAATATTAGGAACTAAGCATACATTGATATGTAGAACAATCGAAATAGATTTACTTGCAATATTATCTTAAAAATATAGTTCTTCAGTGCAAGAAAATCAAGGATAAAATCCAAGTAATCCTCTTATCAGGACCAATGGAGTACTGGAGAAGAATCAAGGGAAATAACCTAGGAATGGCCATCATTGAAGGCAGAAAAAGTAGTTCCCATTCACTTGTTACCTAGGTAAACAGTGAATGCCATTCAACTAGACAAAAGTATGATGTAATTTGCATGCATTTACCATATATTTTTTGCGCTTTACATCACACATGTATTGTAATGTGTGATTATGTAAGGGGGTATCCCACAGGAAATAACCACAGGAAATAACCAAAAACAACTGTACTGGGTTTTGATGAAAATCCCAACAAAAAAAGGGTCAGATGCATGAAATTTATCAACTATTTTTTTGGTTAAATAAAAGATTGAAATTTATTCCATTTGTTTTTAGCTTTGTTTTCTACTTTTCCGATAATGCTTTCAAAAGGATTCTTTCTCAGAGTCATTAAAAGTTGGAACACTAAAAAAAATCCATTTAAATGAGAATTACCAGCTCAGATCAAAGTTTATCTCTTAACCCTTTCCCAAACAATCCCTGGTTTTTATGTGTCTGCCGCACAAGTCTTTTGAAAACACTGTGGGAAAAGGAGAAATTGCTCATAACGAGCAATTTCTCCTTTTCCCACAGTGTTTTCTACCCTTTTTGAGAACTTTCTGCCATTTTCCCCAAATCTAAAATTGTCAAAACAATCCCTGGTTTTACGTGTCTGCCATATAAGTCTTTTCAAAACACTGTGGGAAAAGGAGAAATTGCTCGTAATGAGCAATTTCTCCTTTTCCCAGTCTTTTCTACCCTTTTTGAGAACTTTCTGCCATTTTCTACAAATCTAAAATTGTCATCTGCAAACTCTTTTGGTTTGGAAGAGTCCAAAATTTGTCGTTTGGGAAAGGGTTAACAAAGTAGCAAATTTCCGAGTATGTTTTCAAAAAGACTCTTCTTCAGGGTTGTGAAAACAAGGGATTGTTTCGTATAGGGTTAAACACTGGTTTGCTTTAACATACAAAAATGCATAGGATGAAGGCAACGAAGGTGCTGATATTAAAAGATTTCAAAGATACCTTGCTCCTGATCCTTTTTCTTTGATTTTTCTTTCTTTTTCTTCTTTGATTTATGTTTCTTCTCCTTTTCAACATGTTTTTCTTCCCTAGGTAGTGGTGGGGGTGGTGGAGGTTTCTCCTCTTTGTCTGGTCTGTGTATAAATAACAGTTTATTATTTAACCTCAAAGATTTGTCTCCAGTCACAGGCCGTTTTTTTTTTTGTTTTTTTTTTGTTTTTGTATCATGAGCCATGTTGTGTGAAAAGGGGGTTTAATGCATCTGCAAAAAGTATCGCAGCTGGCGCAGGCTGACCTGTGCCAACATGTTTTGCTACTGGTTGATTTTCTATATGCAAAAGTGACTAGTTCACCTCAGAACTCTGATGGTTTTAAAACAAAATGGATTTACTAGTTCCATAATTATATAGTCAGACATAAGTTAACCCTTTACTCCAAAGATATTCATTTTGACGTATCAACAACAGACAGCATTTGAAAACATTGTGGGAAAAGGAGAAATTGCTCGTAACGAGCAATTTCTCCTTTTCCCACAATGTTTTCAACTCAATAAGATATTTGTATCATCATTTGTCCATATTTTTGACACCATATCTTTATTTGCTGCTGAAGTGGAAGAGCCTCAAATTGGCATATCAGGTAAAGGGTTAAGCATCACCAAAACTGAATAGCAATAGCCCATGTGCGTAGACCAGCATTACTCATGCCCACAATTTGCCATTTCTGGGCTTCGGAAAGTTTTCTCGGAGCCATCCTATCACTTGGCTCATAAAGCAGACTGTTACTTGTCTAGTGGGCCCGTGCATAGCTTGAAAATATACCAAATAAAAGGTTATCCATTAAAATAAATCTGACAAAATTTGTTTGGGTGATGCTTAACTTATGTCTGACTGTATATAATGAATACCTTGTTACATAGCCGCTTGGATATGCATTTAACCCCCTTTTCCCAGATCATGGCTGGAATACATTTATGTCAAATTAATGACAAAACAATTTTGAACTTATCTACATACAAAGTATTTTGCAGAGAACAAAATAAATGTCTTACGTGTTCATATTTTTCTTCAGTGTTGTAAAGAAGCTAGATAGCTTGATAAGGGCTAAGGCTATTCAAAACATATTTCATATCATCATGGCCATCATCATCATCATCATCATCAACATCATCACCATCATCATCAACACCATCATCATCATCAACATCATCATCATCAATACTATCATCATCATCAATGAATAGCCCATCATTTACTCTTTACCAAACCACAAAATTTCAACTTCATTTTAATTGAAAGGATTTTCCAGATAATATTACATTACTTGAAACTTATATTTGTCTTTCAAAAGTTAGAAAACTTATATTTGAAACTTATATTTGTCTGTCAAAAGTTAGAAAACAATGTGGGAAAAGAAGAAAATGCTGGTTACCCAGCATTTTCTTCTTTTCCCACGTTGTTTTCAATAGCTGTCTTCCTCAGGGTCATTAGAAGCTTGGATAGTGTGGTACATGGACAAATAGCTAACAAAGACCAGAAGCCACATACTTTTCTTTTTCCTTCTTATCCGTTTCTTCATCATCATCACCATCATAATCATCAATATTATCATCATCAACAACTAGCCCATCATTTACTCTTTACCAAACCACAAAATTTCAACTTCATTCTAATTGAAAGGATTTTCCAGATAACATTATTACATTACTCGAAACTTATATTTGTCTTTCAAAAGTTATCCAGCATTTTCTTCTTTTCCCACACTGTTTTCAATAGCTGTCTTCCTCAGGGTCATTAGAAGCTGGGATTGTGTGGTACATGGACAAATAGCTAATAAACAACAGAAGCCACATACTTTTCTTTTTTCTTCTTATCTGTTTCTTCGGTTTCACTCTCACTTGAGCTACCATACATAAGCTGTAGACTTTTTACACTTGGATGTTCCTCTGCTGGCGGGGGTGGGGGAGGCGGTAATGTTACACTAGCTATGATTTCTTTGGCAAGATCTTTCTCTGCATCTGTATAAAATAGGTTGTTTTTTTTTTCCAATGATTTAACTCATTACCATACAAGCCCAACTTCTAGGAAGAAAGGCTTTGAAAATATCGTGGGATAAAGCAGAAATGCTGGTAACCAGCATTTTCGCCTTTTCCCACAATGTTTTCTACCCTATCAAAGGCAAATTCCATCTTTTGAGCTATGTTTAAATTGTTGTCTGCAAATGCTTTCAATTTGGACAAGTCTATTACTAGAATTTGCTTGCGTGTTAAAGAGTTAACTCATTACAAAACAACAAAATTTTTGGCTTGTCCAAATCCAAAGTATTTGTACACGACAAAATATAAGTGACTGAAAATTTGAAACTGTTTTGTGAAGGCTAGAAAACATTGTGGGAAAAGGAGAAAATGCTGGTTACTAGCATTTTCTCCTTTTCCCATAATGTTTTCTGAAGACTTATTTCTCAGGGTTGTCAAAAGTAGGATTTACGTGGTAATGGGTCAACTTACTACCTCCTTGATATGTCTATACCAAATGACAAAATTCTAGACTTTTTTTTTTTTTTTTTTTTTTTTATAGACTTTTACCAGCATTTTCTCCTTTTCCTACAATTTTTTCAAGTTTTCTTTCTCAGGGTCGTTAATTGTGTGGTAAAGAGTTAAAGTAAACTTAGATTCAAGAGCATCACTCACTATATTCCCTCAGTCTGTCACTAGTAGAACTGATTTCCATGTCCAAGTCTGACTTATTCGGCCCTTTACCATCCTTCGCTTTTGCATCCTCCGTCTTGATATCATCCGCATCAGGATAGTCCCACTGGGTTTTACCCGTCTGTTTGTGTGTGTAGAAATATCGCCTGTAATCTCTGAATGGTCGAAAGTTCCATACAGAGGTAGAAAGAAAAAAGAAATGGATGAGATAGGAGCAGAAATTATTCAAACAAAATTTTGACTTCGGGATAGGCAAGTTGATAATCTGGGTTGCCTACACATCAAACATTCTTAATTCAATTCTACTTCTAAATTCTAAAGACTACCCATCTCATTGACTGAGATGGAATGTCTCAACCAATCAGATGGCTAGTTCTTAGAATTTAGAATTTGAATTACATTTAGATTACTTGTTGAATACAGCCCCTGATTGACAAATTTGTTGAGTTTTCAATTGACCTTGACTATTTTTGCGTCACAAGTCATTTCACTTCAGACTTTGGTTCAACCCTTTCCCAAACGGTAAATTTTGGACCAGATCAAATTCAAAGCATTTTGCAGATGACAAATTAACAGTTGCTAAAAAGATGATTTTCCTATGTAATAGGGTAGAAAACATTGTGGGAAAAGGAGAAAATGCTGGTTACCAGCATTTTCTCCTTTTCCCACAATGTTTTCAAAAGGCTTCTATTCCTGACCCGAAAAAACCAGGGATTGTTTGGGAAAGGGTTAAGCTGTAATACAAAAGGCCCTGTAAATATAAAAAAAAAGAATTTGCTGCTGAAATAACATGAAAATTACCATTTATATTTCTATCCTTTTGATGTTCTTAATGATACATAGGGAAATAAACTCCCTAATAGCATTCAAACTTCAGGTTGTAAAAAATCCAAATTAACCTCACACTTTCCCCTGCCTCAATCGTAGAAAGCTTTTGAAAACACTGTGGAAAAATATGCGAATTACTTAAAAGCAGTTATTCTATCCCTAGCTGCATATTCCATCTATATGAATCTGATATTGTTTGCATCAGAAGCCATTTAGTTTTGTCTATTCAGCATCAGGCTCACATCGCCCTGAAATACCCTATTCACCAAAAATTTCAACCCCCCCCCCCTTTTTTTTAATTTCTTATAATTAAACTAGTCTTAAATAATACAGATACATGTAATGAATCTAATGAATCATTTAGAGACAACTTTGATGTAGAGAATGAAGACTGATAGATGGAAACCACACCATACTATAGGCCCTTCAAGGCTTCAGCCTGTAGAGCTAAAACCTTTGTACTGGATGGTGGGTTAGATTGAAATTTACAATGTTTTCTCATTGCAACAGTTAAGGTACAAAATAGGAAAAAATGGAAAATGAGCCATGCTCCGGCAAAAAGGCAGTTTAATGGATCTATGTGATACATTATACCTACTTATGGATCCTTAACCCTTTACCCAATGAGGAATTTCCACACTATCTCTAATTGACCCTAAGTAGCAGCAAGGATAAAGCCATTTCTTATGTGTATATGACACCTTTTGATAGTATAGAAAAAACATTGTGGCAAAAGGTGAAATTGCTCGTCACAAGCAATTTCACCTTTTGTCACAATGTTTTCCAGAGGCTCCGACAAGCAATGCATAGAAATGAGTATCCATGGAGTAAAGGCTTAACTAGCACATAATTCATGAGCATTACCTGTACCAATTTACAAAAGATTTTTATAACAGTTTTCTATGTCATTTCGAGTATATTATGGCAACAAATGGGTAAGTACACAAACTCTTGTTTTTTTTGTTTTGTTTACTAATGGATAGAACAGCATTTTTTTTCAAAGCAACTGGCTATTTTGCAACGAACATTGGTGACACAATGTTCAGCAAACAGAGAAGAATGAATCTTATTGCAATGACTATCAAAATACAGTAGCAAGAGAATAAATCCTGTTGCACTGACAAATATCCGGAGCGAGAGAAGGAATGAATCCCCTTGCAAAAATTATCAAAAACGGCAGTGAAAGAATGAATCCTGTTGCAGTGACTATCAAAAACCATCTCCGCAAGCCAAGGCTGACGATTCACTACGCTATTCTACTCTTGGCCGATCGAGCTTGATTTTTACATTCTCCTGATACACTTTTTCATTGGATGCAGCCAACTCTAACTGCAACTAATGAAATCACTCGTAGCATTTCATCTTTGATAAGAATAGAATACGGTCGCTCCTTTTATATAGAATTTTAACATGGAAACCTACATGGATGTCTGCTTATCATTTCATGTGTAATCGTAAGCGGTTTGTAAAACGATATTTCATTAGCTTTTAGAAATATGATGTAAGGGGGGTAATAACCAGCATCCAATAGAGGGTGCATCGCAGGAATCTCGAAATCAGGCTCAATCAACCAAGGTAAGATCCATGTAGCGATCGTAACCTTGGCTTGCGAAGACAATCAAAAATCAATACTGAGACCAGAATGAATCCTGCCTAAATGACTATCAAAAATCAGCAGGGAGAAAAGACCTATCATGGCAATGCAGTAAGAGTCACTCACCAAATTGACTCTTTTGATACCATAGATGACATCAGAAGCTTTTGTGGATAGGGTAGATCAAGATCAGACTGCACACATTTTGCAGTCTAATCCCTGAACTGCACTGTCCACTGTTACATTCTAGATTATGACAAAACTCTATCTTGATCTTGCAGAGGAAATGTATTTTTAGCCCTTGAGAAAATGCAACTGGTTTCTTCAGTAGTGAAAGAGTTAATTATAAATCTCTGTATCTTTTTGCTAATTCTTTAGCAAATAATCTCAAGTTTTAAAGATGAAGAACTTTGAAAATATTGTGGGAAAAACTTGCAACCAGCATTTTCTTCTTTTCCAACAATGTTTTCTTCCCTTTTGAATACAAATTTCCACTTTTAAGTTACATTTACTGTCATCAGCAGGTGCTTTCAAGTTAAACAAGTCTAATATCTTAATTAACCCTTTCCTAAACAATCCCTGGTTTTCAAGGCCCTGAGAAGGAAGCCTTTTGAAAACATTGTGGGAAAAGGAGAAAATGCTGGTAAACAGCATTTTCTCCTTTTCCTACAATGTTTTCTTCCTTTCCCAAAACAAATTTCAATTTTTGAGTCACATTAATTTTGTCATCTGCAAGTGCTGTCAATTTGGACCAGCCTGAAATTTTGTCATTTGGTAAAGAGTTAAGATAGAGTTTTTCTCTTTGCTCCACAACAAAATTTCACTCTTCTTTATTGTAAGCACTTGCAGGCAACAAACCAAATCTGGCTCACATCATAGTATGTCTCTTTTGACAAGGTTAAAAAACAATGCAGGAAAGAACGTGCTGGTTACCAACATTTTTTTTCCCTTTGCAACAATTTTTTCAAGGTTTTATCTAAGAATTGTGAAAAAGCATGTAATTGTGTGGAAGTAGGTTGAGCTATATCACAGCTTTAACTCATTACCAAATGACAAAATTATAGGATTGTCCAAACCAAAAGCATATGCAGACGAAAGATAAAAGTGACTGAAAATTTGAAATTATTGTCTCCTTTTCCCACAATGTTCTCTAAAGGCTTCTTTCTCAGGGGCGTCAAAAGTAGGGATTGTGTGATAATGGGTTAAGTCACTTATTCACATCTTTTTCCAGGTACTGGTACCCTAAAGAGCCACTCACACATTACATACACAATCATTGGTGATTGAACCCAGATTTCCTGATTACTAGTCTAACACCTCTCGCACTTTGCAACACAACCTTTTTCTCTTTAAATCCCTGCCAAGAAACCAGCAGAAAAACACATGAGAGCTTTCATGGGTGTTTCAAACGGCAAAGATCTATAATTTCAGGGCACTGCCAATGTCAGCTATGGATGCATCTACAGCCATGTAAAACTTTAATTTAATGAACTTTCCTTGAATGACAAGAGCTTATTTCTTTGGTATTAGCATGCTAAATGATTGTTTATAATAAAACATTGTCTGTGTAAACAGAGATTGCAGATGGATTTTGGTATCATGAGACATTGGATAAATAGAAAAAAACAACACAGGATATTTCCTTTTGGTTTATTGCTGAAAAGTAATAAAGTTAGTCATAAATTCATGACATGTAATAATGATGTATGCCCATTAATTACCTTTGTTCAACAAATAACAATTTACCCTTTCCCACACAGTGACAACTTTTAACACCCCTGAAAGAGACGCCCTTTGAAAACATTGTGGGAAAAGGAGAAAATGCTGGCAACCAGCATTTTCTCCTTTTCCCACAAAGTTTTCTTCCTTATCAAAGCAAAATTGCACCATTTGAGCCACTTTGAAATTGTTGTCTACAAATGCTTTCTGTTTGGATAGGTCTGAAATTTTGCTGTGTGCTAATGGTGAACTGACTGAACTACTCTGACAAGTTAAAGTTTTAACATAATTATGATTGAATTTCTCAAAATCTATTTTATTTTAAAACTGTTGCTTCAAGAATATTTGGCACACTAAAACTTCAAACCTTTTGTATAACAGACATTTTCCGTTCAGAGAACTGATAACTTCTGCAAAACCAGTTCAAGTTGTTATTACTTTTACTATGCTGCTTCCTATATCTTGGTTTGAAAATGAAGAATAAATATCTATGTAAAATTAACTGAAAATTGCTCCTTACTTTATTGAAACAGGAAAATGTAAATCTGTCCTAGAAAAATTGGGCAAAGGTTACAATGAAATAGGTGAAATGTTGTGGATGACTTACGTGATATACTAGAGATCATACCTCAGTCTCCTTCCTCAAGGCTAAATTCTCACACAGGATTGGTTGATTTGTATCATGTGACCACTGACAGACAACATGCTGGTTCTCCTCTTCATCAAATGATTGGAAGCAGACACAAGTTTATCACAGCTAGTATGCAAGGGATAACCCATAATGTCACAGTACAGGATTTAACTCGGTCAAATGGTCATGAAGTCTGTCTGCAGCAAGCCATTTGGAACACTTTGGATTTGTTTCAGTTTTCGCCTGAGTAATTTTCCTAACATTTTATGATAATATTTAATCATAGGCTTTCATGCACTGGACTTGTGGCAACATTAGATTTAAATGGTTATGAAAATGATTTGAAAATTGTGATATACCGGACAAAAACTTGAATAGCCTTTATCTTAAGTTTATTTGGTGCCAATTTCTGAATTCAGTAGTATTTTAGTTATGTCATGATGATGGGCCTGCTCATTAAATTCTTTCGCCATTACTAAATATAATGTGGAAGTAGGAAAGTGGCCATTGAAACACACAGAGGAAAGGCAGCTTCTTTGTGCAAGGAATAAATCTGACTTTGTATTGGTTGGTTGTATTGGGGTTTAACACCACTTCAACAGCTAAGGTCATATCATAGCAGTCGGTGACGCAGATGTGTTTCCTGGCTTTCTCACACCCATACTTACACAACTTTCTTTCCAAAGCCACCGACTACTTTTCACATGCCTCAGCTGAGGTGAGAGGTGAAAACACGCTGGAAAGAAACTTCGCCTCTACCGGGAATCAAACTCACAACCACCAGGTCGAGAGTCCGACACGCTCACCACTGAGCCACACAGGCGGGTAAATCTGACTTTCATCAGTCTTTGGAAATAAATTTTGGCCAATAAGAATACACTTAAATAAGATGTTTCACTGTATGCAAAAGCTCAGATGACACATTACAGAAGTAATTGAAATGTCAGGAAAGGATTCTACAAAGGAAAAGTTTGAATGGTGTTTTATGCCGCTTTCAACAGTATTTCAGTCATATCACGGCGACAGTTCACATATTCATGTTTCCTGGATTTCACCAGTACTAGGCTAGGCTCTGAAGTGTCTTGCCCAAGGACACTCCTGTGAAAAATACCCAGTGGAGCCAGCGAGGCTCGAACCTAAGACCTCCAGGTCACGAGTCCTACATTTTACCACTGCGCCACACAGGACCCACACAAAGGAAAAGAGAAATCTACAACCAGGCAATATTCTGAAGATCAACACTGATCTACAGTAATACTGGACTAGCTTTGATGTAACTTTGTCCAAAAAAAATCAAAGCAAGACAAAGTTAACCTGGCTTAACTACAACAAATGAAAACACTTCACCATTTCTGATTTTCTGTAGGGTTATCTATTTCAGAAAACTGTTTTGTCTTGAGTTACGCAGGAACATATCATCAGTCAATGAGACCGCCTTATCCTCCCAAATTGCCTTGTTTGAATACATCATTTTAAATTGAGTAAGACAGAAGTATAACTTCATGTGCAATTCTTGAACTGGTAGAAGCCTTAACCCTTTCCCAAAAAACAAACTTTTGGACTAGACCAAATTGAAAGCATTTGCAGACAACAATTCAACTCTTGCTGAAAAGATTATTTCTGTCTATGATAGGGTAGAAAACATTGTGGGAAAAGGAAACAAACTTTTGGACTAGACCAAATTGAAAGCATTTGCAGAAGGCAATTCAACTCTTGCTGAAAAGATTATTTCTGTCTATGATAGGGTAGAAAACATTGTGGGAAAAGGAGAAAATGCTGGTTACAAGCATTTTCTCCTTTTCTCACAACGTTTTCAAAAGGCTACTATTCCAGACCCGTAAAAACCAGATTGTTTGGGAAATGGTTAAACTGAAACACAAAAGAAGTGGTCTTGACTAATCTGTACACAACTGGGTAGAAATAAATTTCTGGCTCTTGCATAAAGCCAGACCATCTCTATACTTGTCAAATTTGCATCCATGAAATATTACAACATGATATTGCTCTATTCCAAGTATTCTTAACTCTTAAAACATCTTTCACAACTATAGTTAACTTTGTGGCTAGAAAGATCAAGATCAGACTGCACAAAAAAGGCAGGCTAATCTTTGATGTACATGGTCTGCAGTGTTGAATCTTTATAGACAAATGCAACTATGAACTTGCACATGTCTGTTTGGTTACTTTTGTGCTGTAACGGTTACATGCATGATACAATTTTGTGGCAAGTATTTATGGCAGTCTATCTAATATAACATTATTAATAAGGCTCTATGCATATTATCAAATCTGAATAAACAAAGATCAACCAAGCCAACAAGAATTATTTTAACTTTTGGAAGTGATAATCCATCATTTATTTGAAATAAGAGTTTACAGATGGAACAAAAATATTTAACCATGAGTAACTTAATATTTGGTTGAATTCATCAGGGTATTCAATATCCTCAAATCCTCCATGATAACAACTTTTCCCCTAAAATTACCCCATCCACAGTCCAGTATGAAACACCTTATAAGGATTGTATCTTGTATTCAAAGAAACCCGACACATATTTGCCAGATTTCAATGATCTATTTCAATCAATAATCTACCAGACTAAAAGATTTAAAATTCAACCAATCAAATTTTGGTACAAATCCACCATGTTCAGAGGGGGACAACTCACATATAAAATAGTTCGTACCTGTCCCAGGAACACAACCAGCCAGTAGGGGCAGCACTTGCTTCATACTGTTCCAGCTGCCAATTAGCTTCGCGTAACTTTGTTAAGAAATGATTGGTTGTAAGACCGCCAGCTTGCCAATCTTGGTGTCGAGTCTAGGTGAAAATAGACAAAGTAAAGGTTAAATCATTAAAAATTGTCATATTTCTACAATACTTATATACATATATATTTGATTAGTTTGAACAATCTCATCAAAACTGATACATTACCTCTTAACCCTTTACCCTACAAGGCATTTCTATGGTATCTCTAATTGACCCTTAATAACAGCAAGGATGAAACCATTTCTTATGTGTATATGACACCTTTTGGAAGCATAGAAATCATTGTGACAAAAGGTGAAATTGCTCGTCACGAGCAATTTCACCTTTTGCCACAATGTTTTTCAAAGGCTCCTACAAGTAATGCGTAGAAATGAGTATCTATGGAGTAAAGGGTTTACCATAAAACCCAGACTTTTAATGAACCAGAGGAAATACTCTTTTGAAAACATCATGGGTAAAGGAGAAATTGCTTGTAACCAGCTTTTTTTCCTTTTCAAACAAGGTTTTCTACTCTTTCGTAGAAAGTTAACATCAAATCAGCTAAATCTAAAATGTCCTTGGCAAATGTTTGCAATGTGGACCAGTCTAAAATTTTGCTGTTTGGTAAATGGTAAAGAGTTCCTGAGAAGGTCCTGAGAATTTTAGAGATAAATTGATCAGAAAATCTAACAGTTTACAATAACTGATTAGTTGATCTCTTGAGTAAGAGTTTGACTACTTTTCACATCATATTTGACTTTCTCCTTTGAAAAAAAAAAAATTACCATATGCAAATAATGGTTTTGTTTTCTAAGATGGATTTTGAAACAAGAGGGCCATTGGCCCTGGAACACTCACCTTAGACTATAGCTTATGAGTGAAATTCAATTCTTTGAACTTCTTCGGTAGAGCTTCACCCTAGGAACATCCTTGCCAAGTTTCATCAAGATTGGCTCAGTGGCTTAGGAGAAGATGTTTAAGGAAATTGTTGATGGATGACGGATGTTGGACGACAGAGGACAGACGCCGGACATAGGGCGATCACAATAGCTAACCTTTAGCACTTTGTGCTTAGGTGAGCTAACAAATATCAAAGCTCTACGCCTTCCGGTGTCAAATAAGAATTTTAAATTTTCCTCCTTTGTTCTTATGTTGGAAATTGTGATCCCCGGGGCTGGGCCAGTTTTGACCAAAGCAGCATCCTTGGAACAAACTTGGTAGAAGTCCACTCAAAGATGCTACATACAAAATATCACACCTTCCCGTTTAAGAGAAAAAGAAATTTAAAGTCTGTCGTACATATTTATCAATGATGAAATCATTAAGCAATGAAAAATATTCTTGTTCACCATCTTGTTTGTTTACATGCCTATAGCAATGGTGACATCACCAAAAGCAGAAAATGAAAATTCCATGAAAGCAAAGTATGGCGACGAAACAAATTTCTCATCACTTTTTAAATTAATAAGACTGTTTTCAAAAAGATAAATCAACCAATTCGATGAAAATACTATTAAATCACAGGAAATTATGTAAAATATCAAAGTTTATTTCATGCTTTCCGGTAGGATATTGGGAAAAAGCAGTGAAAATATTTTTCAAACTTACACTTGTACCGCCAGTGAAAATACCGATTTTTATCTTCTTGTTTCCTAGGTAAATTGAGCATGCCTCACAACCAGATAGGAAATATGACGTCATATACCTTATATTTCTCGCGCTTCACGTAATATTGTAATGCGTTGCTAGGCGGGAGGGGTATGCCATGAGGAACAACGGAAAAGAACTGTACTGGATTTTGATAAAACTCCTCCTTGAAAGGGTTAAAGGCATGAAATAAATAGAATATTTGTTTTTTTTCCCTGAAAGATCGAAATTCATTTAATCTCGTAAACACCATCAGTAATATTTTCACTTGTGGTTGCACCACTCGTGAAAATATTACAGATAGTTTTCAGTCGAAGAAATAAATTTCGATCTTTTACCGAAAAGAACAAATACTAGTAGTATCCTCTCTATATAATATAAAGGTTATTGCAACTGTATGAGGTTATGTTGTGTTGAACTCATTCTTTTGGTTTAGTTGCCCTCACAAGCTTGGGCAACTCTGCCATAAGAACTCGTTCAACACAATTTACTCCCATACAAGTGCAATAACCTATAAAAATTTACCTCTAGTTCTATCAGCAGTATTTGGAGCTTTGACAAGCCTTTCTTTGACACTTCTAGAAACTCCAGTTTGCTTAGAGCTAATTCTGCAAGCTGTAAGGCTTCCAACTGAAAAAAAAAAACAACGTCAATAAAACTGCAAGGATTTTTTTTTTTCTGAGAAAGCAATTTTCAATAGGAACTGCATTAAAATTTTTTCTATGTTCTCTGGCTTCTTTCTCAGGGTCATTAAAAGTCGGGACTGTATGGTAAAGAGTTAACTCTTTACCACACAATGACAACTTTTGGCACACTGAGGAAGAAGCCTTTTAAAAACATTGTGGGAAAAGGAGAAAATGCTGGTAACCAGCATTTTCTCCTTTTCCCACAAAGTTTTCTACCCTATAAAAGCAAAACTGAACCATTTGAGCCAATCTGAAATTGTTGTCTGCAAATCTTTTAATTTGGATAGATCTAAAATTTTGCTATGTGGTAATGGGTTAAAAGGACAAAGTTCACTTCTTCATTCACCATTACTGCAACTGCTTTAAATTTGGACAAGTCTGAAATTTTGTTGTCTGGTAACGAATTAAGTTAATACCTCGTGAAACAATTTTGCAGCAGATATCTTTGAAAGCATCCTTGTACAACATTGATAATCTACATGATTTAAGGGTTTGATATTCAAATATATTTTTAACTTTTTCCGACACAGGAAGAATTTAGACTGGTCTAAACTGAAAGCATTTGCAGACAACAATATCAATCTTGCTCAAATAATCCAATTTGTCTTTAACCCTTTACCCCATTAGACATTTCTATGGCATCTCTAATTGACCCTATATAACAGCAAGGATGAGGCCATTTCTTATGTGTAAATGACACCTTTTGATAACATAGAATACATTGTGATGAAAGGTGAAATTGCTCGTCATGAGCAATTTTACCTTTTGCCAAAATGTTTTTCAAAGGCTCCTACAATCAATGTGTAGAAATGAGTATCTATGCAGTAAAGGGTTAAATGAGTAGAAAACTTAGTGGGATGATGGAGAAAATGCTGGTTACCAGCACTTTCTCCTCTTTTCAAATAATGTTTTCAAAAAGGCTTCTTTGTCAGGGTTGATAAAAGTTGGAATTGTGTGAAAAAAGGTATAACATATTGTGGAAAAAGTTTTCTATAGGTTTCTTTCTTCTTTTCAAAAAATACTTTCAAAAAGCTTTCTGTCTCGGGGTTGATAAAACTTGGAATTGTGTGAAAAAAGGTTAGAATAGAGACACAGCTCAAAAAGCCTTTTCTTTCAAGCCAAAACATTTTGACAGGTTGTCTGGAGGGTTGCACCTTTTTCATCTCGATGTCTCGTATATCTGCAGGTCTGTTGTCCTCAGGGTCAGAATCTGAAAAATAAAGTAAACTCAATTAAATTTTTGTTGTTTTAACCCATTACCACACAATCCCTACTTTTAATGACCCTGAGAAAGAAGCCTGTAGAAAACATCGTGGGAAATGGAGAAAATACTGGTGACCAGCATTTTCTCCTTTTCCCACAATGTTTTCTACCCTTCACAAACCAAATCTCAAATTTTCAGTCACTTTCATTTTGTCGTCTGCAAATGATTTCGATTTGAACAAACCTAAAATTTTGAATACTTGCGATTTTCAAAAACATTCTGTGTAAAGAACAAAGTTACCAGCATTTGTTCCTTTTCCCATGATGTTTTCTACACTTAAAATGATAATTTTTTTTTTGTATATATTTAAGTAACATAAAAATTGTCAACAAATGTTTTCAATTTAGACCAGGCCATTATACTGTTGTCTGGTGAAGAGTGAATAACTTGGAAAAAGAGAGCTTTTTGGAAACTTTTTTTTAAATCTTTACCAAACAACAAAATTGTAAGCCAGTCCAAATTGAAAGCAATTGCAGACAACAACATAAGTATGGCACAAGAATTGAAATTTGTCTTGGGAAGGGTAGAAAAAATTGTGGGGGAAAAGGAGAAAATGCTGGTTACCAGCATTTTCTCCTTTTCCTACAATATTTTCAAAAGGCTCCTTTCTTGGGGTCGTAAAAATTCGGGATTGTGTGTTAAAGATTTAACTCTTTTCCTCTCAGTACAGGGTTTTTACAACCCTGATGAAGAAATACTGGCAATCTGCATTTTCTCTCTTTCCTACAATGTTTTCTATGCTTTCAAATATATTTAAAGTGCTTGTCTGAAGATGCTTGTGATTTGTCATCTGATAAAGATTTATACCTCTGTCTTAGCAAAACCTCTTTCAGTTGACAGTATTTATTACTTTTTTATCGATGAACATGACTGGTGCATGGGGGAAAGAGGTTTAACTCTACCACACAATCTCGACTTTTAATGACCCTGAAAAAAAGTCTTTTGAAAAAATTGTGGGAAAAGGAGAAAATGTATCAGGGTCGTTAAAACTCGAGATTGTGTAGTAAAGGGCTGTAATACCAAATTGTTGGGTGTAACTTTAACCCTTTACTCCATAGATACTCATTTCTATGCATTGCTTGTAGGAGCCTTTGGAAAACATTGTGGCAAAAGGTGAAATTGCTCGTGACGAGCATTTTCACCTTTTGCCTCAATGTTTTCTATGCTATCAAAAGCTGTCATATACACATAAGAAACAGCTTCATCCTTGCTGTTATTTAGGGTCAATTAGAGATACCATAGAAATGCCTTTATGGGGTAAAAGCTTAATTAGGCCTACATTCTACCTACCATTCTGTCCATAGGTCCTTGATCTTCCATGGCCATATTCCACAACTTCAGAGCGCCTCTCCTCTTCATAAGCAATCATTTCTGCTGTAGGGGGAGGGGGCTTTATTGATACTGTGTCACTGTACCTGTAAACATGAAGTTACACTTAATCACATCATACAGTCAAACCTGTGAACATCAGCCACTTAAGGTAGTAGACCCCTAATACCTCTAGTGCTGCATTGCATAAAGTTTTCTTGATAGTTGATGAATACTGATTTATACAGGTGTAAACCTTTTGCACATTTTAACGGACCAGAAATTTCTTTATGCCTATCTTGTAATTATTTGTAGATACTTTTGTAAGTTTCCAGAAAAGGGAGGTAATTACTCTCTCTCTTTGTAATGAAAATATAGTGGTTTTAGATTTATAAATGGTAATTCTAGAAAAGACTAAAAGGGAAAAGTGCCTTGATTAAAACAGTACAATAACACTCTTTTTCAATCATAGCAAATTTTGTAGGATAATACTATTGTGGAAATAGCTGTTTTCTACTTGGGATCTACTATGTTAACTGAGAATATACAACTGGCTGCTGTACAAAGGTTGGCTGCTGCTCCCAAGTTCAGACAATCAAGCTGAAAAATATTGATAAAACTGTCTTTGATGTGTGATTATTATTACCTTACTTTTTTCCCTCATTCACAGCCAATCCCATCACTTGAATGGAATTTACCCTTTACCCCATAAGGCATTTCTATGGTATCCCTAATTGACCCTACATAACGGCAAGGATGAAGCTGTTTATGTGTATATGACACCTTTTGATGGCATAGAAAACATTGTGGCAAAAGGTGAAATTGCTCGTCATGAGCAATTTCAGCTTTTGCCACAATGTTTCTAGAGGCTGCTACAAGCAATGCGTAGAAATGAATATTTATGGAGTAAAGGGTTAACTCTTTACCATACAATCCCTGACATTTATGACCCTGGATAGAAAAGCTTTTGAAAACCTTGTGGGAAATGGAGAAAATCTTGGTAACCAGCATTTTTTCCATCTCCCACAACGTTTTCTATCCTTTCAGAGACCAATTTTATAAATCGAGACACTTTTAAATGATTGTCTACAAGTGCTTTCAATATGGACCAGTCTACATTGTATAATTTGGTAAAGAGTTAATCCATTACCACACAATCCCTACTTTTGATGACCCTGAGAAAGAAGGCTTTAGAAAACATTGTGGGAAAAGGAGAAAATGCTGGTAACCAGCATTTTCTCCTTTTCCCGCAATGTTTTCTACCCTTCACAAAACAGCTTTCAAATTGTCAGTCACTTTTATTTTGTCGCTTGCAAATGCTTTCGATTTGGAAGGTTAAGAGTAAATCATTTTACACCATGGGAAATACATCAACTGAGAATAAATGTATAAAGAGGCATACCCATCAGTGTAAGTCCCTCTTCTGCTCCATGTGTCATATCCTCCTCTTTTATAGTCTTTAAAATCATCTCTTTCTCTGTTTCCATGGTGATGTAAATCCTCGTCGTCACGGTAACGTTTTCTAGGTTCATCATGATCAAGATCATCTCTTCCCCTCTTAGAAGTCCTGCTAACACTACTAGCTACAGTCTTTTCCAACTCTTTAGCCATCATCTCCTCGATTAATGCCTTTTTCTTCTTTCTTTCCTTTTCTAATTTCAGCTCCATTTCCATTCTTAATCTCTCCTTCAGAGTCAATTTAGGAATTTTCACTTCCTCTGTATCTTTGTGATGTTTTCTGTCCTTCTCCTTATCTCTGTCTCTATCTCTGTCTCTATCTCTATCTTTATGTTTACTGTGTTTTTTCCTATCATCATCTCTATGTCGATCTTTATGTCTATCTTCTCGTCTATCCTCGTCTTTTCTCCTTTTGTCTTTTTCTTTCTTTCTATCCTTATCACTGTCTTTCTCTTTTTTCTCCTTCTCTGCTTTTATCAATTCTTGCTGTAAATCAAAATAAAAATATCTGTCCATAAATATTTTCTTTTGATACATTTACACGTAATCCACAGCTTTTCTCTAATTAAAAAAATTCATCAAAACAAAGTTTTCATGCAACAAAAATCTCCTAAAAGAAAAAAAAAAAAACAATAAAACCCCTAGGACAAATTCAGATAGGCATTGAATTTTATATGAAGAAAAAAAATCATAACATAACATACCATAAGCTTTATTTGGCATTAAATTTTGACATAAGCTTTATTTGGCATTGAACTGTGACAATTCACAGCCAATACAAAAAAGAAATATCAATGTGGAGCAGAAACACGGGCAACATAAGGATAATAAACAAAAGATGTATACAGAGAATTCAATGTATTGAAAGGAAGGGGAAAAAACTTTATTTCAGTATTCATGAAATTCTTTCTTTAACTCTTTACCAGCATTTGCAGATGACAAATAAATGTAAATCAAAAATTGAAATTTTACCTGGAAAGGGTAGAAAACATTGTGGGAAAAGGAGAAAATGCTGCTTACCAGTATTTTCTCCTTTTCCTACA
The DNA here is from genome assembly GCA_943736015.1 of Tridacna crocea. NCBI lineage: Eukaryota > Metazoa > Mollusca > Bivalvia > Cardiida > Cardiidae > Tridacna > Tridacna crocea. The sequence continues at coordinate 47,391,655 of OX031067.1, read as the reverse complement.
ATGTTTTCTAAAGGTTTCTTTCTCAAGGTCGTCAAAAGTAGGGATTGTGTGGTAATGGGTTAAAAGCGAAAAGGATATATTTTGAGAGCTTATTTGTTTAATCTGAATTTTCGGATCACATAATTTGGATAAATTTAAAAGTAGTCGGTCGTCTGCAGTAATACGGTTTTAAAAATCTGTCTCTTAGGTTGCAATATTTTGGACGTTTTAATAAAAAGTGATATTCGTCCTCAATTTTATTGATGAGCAATTTCGGCATTTTCTAAGGTGTGTATCAGTTCCATTTGGCTTGTTTCAATCGCAAGTTCGATAACAGATAATCTGAATTTTGTTAAAGCGTGTCTTAATTTATTTGTACGAATTTGTTATTGATAAAATTCAAGTTCAAATTCTTGTTTATATACACAGTATGAGGACAGTCTTGGAGGGTTATTGATATTGGTAAATCAAGTTTGTAAATATCTAGAGTTCTTAACTCTTTACGACACAATCCTGACCCTGAGAAAGAAAGCCTTTGAAAACATTGTGGGAAAAAGGAGAAAATGCTGGTAACCAGCATTTTCTCCTTTTCCCACAATGTTTTCTACCCTTTCCAAATCAATTTTCAATTTTTGATTCACATTTATTTTGTCATCTGTAAAATGCTTTCAATTTGGACAAGTCCAAAATTTTGTTGTTTGGTAAAGAGTTAATTAAATTGATTGCAGATTAATAGTAAAATTGTCCTGGATAATCCAAATGAACCAGACCCAGCTCTTCAAGCATAAATCTTATTTTAGTTGCCTAACTTTTGTTTGCAAATGAATTACTATTAGCATCTGTATCCATGGAATTGTATAGTCTTTTGATCAAAGTGTTGTTATTTAGCAGCAACAATTTCATCCAAAATTTTAATGAGATTTTTTTACCATACATCATAGGATACCTGGCTAACTCGGGTAAAAAAAGCAATATCTAATCATAATAGAGGAAATATAGGTAAACAATCAAAAAATAACAAGACACTTATGTTCATTATCTTTCCAATATGTTATTTCTTCTTACCCTCTTTCTTTCAAGTGCCATCTCTAGCTCTTTGTCGATGTCATCAATATCAAAGTCCGTACTTTCATCATTCACTGACGGCACTTTAGGAGGTGATACCTTTTTAGTTTCTGTTCCAGTACTATCAGGTAAGTCGGGCGTATCTCTCTTCTTTTCCTGTATAAAAAATATTAAAGCCCCAATGGCATCCAAGAGTTAACAAGACAGGTGTTGAAATACACTTTAACTCTTTACCGCACAATCCTGACTTTTAACGACCTTGAGAAAAACGCCTTTTGAAAACATTGTAGGAAAAGGGGAAAATGCTGGGTACCAGCATTTTCTCCTTTCCCCACAATGTTTTCTACCCTTCTCTGGACAAATTTCAATTTTTGAGCCACATTTATTTTTTTGTCTGCAAGGGCTTTCAACTTGTAGAAGTCTACAGTTTTGTCATTTGGTAAAGAGTTAAAAGTATGGAAACTTTTTGAGAAGATTACTGTACTGACGATCGTACTGCTGGTTGCTGGCAAAAAAAAAAAAAATACACACTAGGTTAAAATATTGCCAGGTTACTCCTTCTTCCATCTGTTGACCTTTTATCCAGATTAAAAATGTGTTTGAAATGGTACCAAACATTGTGATATAAGGAGAAAATGCAACTTAGCAGCAATTTCTTCTATTCCCACAATATTTTATATGGCTTTCTTCCAATGGCTTGTGAAAACATGAGATTTTTTGGTAAAGGGCTCTCAATATAGAGGTCCAAAGGCAGTCCAGAAATGTTGAAAAATACATGTTGTGTAAGTGTATTTTGTGCTGATTTCCGTTATCATGTATGTTTCTTCTTATAAGTTTTAAAGGTCTTGAATGCATATACATTCAGAGAGAAGTATCATGCAAGGCTAAACCTTTGTTTTTTTTACAAAAATTCGATGATGTGGGTACTCATATCATTCGACCTCAATCAATAAAATGCCTTGCATGTAAGACAAAATTTGCAAGCTAAAACCTTGGGGCATTTAACCCGTTACCACATAGTAAAATTTTAGACCTATCCAAATTGAAAGCATTTGCAAATGACAATTTCAAAGTGGCTCAAATGATGTAATTTTGCTTTGATAGGGTAGAAAGCTTTGTGGGAAAAGGAGAAAATGCTGGTCACCAGCATTTTCTCCTTTTCCCACAATGTTTCCAAGAGGCTTCTTCCTCAGAGGTGTTAAAGGTCAGGATTGTGTGGTAAAAGGTTAACCCTTTACCCCATAAGGCATTTCTATGGCATCTCTAATTGACCCTAAATAACAGCAAGGATGAAGCTGTTTCTTATGTGTATATGACACCTTTTGATAGCATAGAAAACATTGTGGCAAATGGTGAAATTGCTCGTCATGAGCAATTTCACCTTTTGCCACAATGTTTTCCAAAGGCTCCTACAAGCAATGCGTAGAAATGAGTATCTATGGAGTAAAGGATTAATTATCTATAGGTATGGCTGGAAGTTTCTGACAGTTTCAATAGTCTTTTTTGAAAGAGTGGTCTGTTGAAAAAATTCATAAATAAATATCTGCTGGAATGAGAGCATAATCCTTTGCCAAACAAGTCTATGGTTTATACAGGCCCTGAAGTGAGTTGCCTTTTGAAACCATGATTTGAAAAGATGAAAATGCAGATAACCACTACTTCTCCTTTTCTCAAAACTGTTCTCTAATCAAATCAAAATCTTCAGCAGATTTGAATCAATTTCTAAATTAATGTCTACAGATAATTTAAACGGGTCTAAATCTATCACTTGCAAAGGAGTTTGATATAGTGTAATTTTTTGGTAATACATCCTTATATCTGATTAACTCTTTACCAAACGACAAAATTTTAGACTGGTCCAAATTGAAAGCATTTGCAGACGACAAAATAAATGTGATTAGAGAATTGAAATATGTATTAGGAAGGGAAGAAAACGTGGGAAAAGGAGAAAATGCTGGTTACCAGCATTTTCTCCTTTTCCCACAATGTTTTCTACAGGCTTCTTTCTCAGGGTCTTCAAAAGTAGGGATTGTGTGGTAATGGGTCTACTCTTTACCAAACAATCCCGACTTTTAATGACCCTGTGTAAGAAACCTTTTGAAAACATTATGGGAAAAGGAGAAAATGCTGGTAACCAGCATTTTCTCCTTTTTCCACAATGTTTTCAACGCTTCCCAAAACTAATTTCAATTTTTCAGTCAACTCTGTTTTGTCGTCTGCAAAATGCTTTCAATTTGGGCCAGTCTCAAATTTCGTCGTTTGGTTAAAAAATAATTACTCACTTTGCTAGAACTTTGTTCTTTTTCAGGCTCTTTCTTTTTACTGGTAGAGGATGACGGCATTTCATGCGTGCTGTCTGACTTTGGTTTTCTGGCACGGTCACTATCACTGTCACTACTGTCAGAACTACTGTCCTCACTGTGTGACTGTCGACGCTTCCTAGTCCGAGATGATGGCTCTGCTTTCATCTCTGGTACACTGTTCTGTGATTTTTGATGTGCTTCATTTTTGTCCCTTGGAAAAATCATTTTTTTATACAGGTAAGTTTCATAATCCTAAACTCAGTTTTATGTTGATTGAGGTTATCTACAACAACAAAAGCCTCCAGACTATACAAAAGAAATATAAAATGCAGCCTTTGACACTGAGATATCTATTATTTTGAACAGGACAATCTAAACTTATGGACAGTTTATACCTATATAAGCTATCATAGGGATGATACTATTCTCTGCTATGAGGGACTAAATAAAATGGCACATAAATGAAATTTTAAGATCAAATTCTGAAAGAGGGGAAGCAGTCTTTATTGGATATGGGGATGTCTTTGTGAGAAAAAATGTTTTCACAATGAATCTGTTTAAGTTTTTTTAGCTTGGTAAAGAGTTAAACTGAATTAAACAAAAGATTTCTAGTCAACATACTTTTCTTTGTTCTGGCTGTTTTCATTGCGTCTGTTGGGATCTAGTGTACCCTCTTTCAATCCTTTCTCCACTTTCTCTTCATACTCTTTCTGTAGGATGAGGTATTTAGAGAACTCTGAAGGCATGTCCCAAACCACCTCATTGGTAACAGTGTTCCAGTAGTATGGATAGTTTGTTTTCTCATCCATGATCTGCTGCCAGTCTGTATGGGGCTCTAGACAATAACAACAGATATACAATCACTTTTATACTATTAGGATTCATTTCAGAAATCAAATCTGTTGGGCCAACCACACCCTTTATTAGCAAAAGTAGAGGGCATCAGAAAAATCCATGTGGACAAAGGAAAACTACCCTAGGCCTTTTCAAAGGATTTTAATTTTATCCTTTCAACCATGAGTCAATTTTTCTTCCATTATTATCCTAATTACCTTTTTCTGCTTTGAGCACAAAATATCTATATTTTGTATTTAGAAATTATTAGCCCTTTCCCAAACAATCCCTGGTTTTTACAATCCTGAGATAGAAGCCTTTTGAAAACATTGTGGGAAAAGGAGAAAATGCTGGTAACCAGCATTTTCTCCTTTGCCCACAATGTTTTCTACCCAAACAAATTTCAATTTTTGAGTTATGCTTATTTTGTTGTCTGCAATTGCTTTCAATTTGGACAAGCCTTAAATATTGTAGTTTGGTAATGAGTTAAGAAGGTGTTTAGAACTTAGAACCATTCAATCATTATTGATGACAATGAAATAATTTCTGTAGTATACAGGCTGAATTATAGATCTATAGTTTTCTTCGTCATGGCTTCCAGCAATGTCCTATCACTTATTGAGGAAATGTGGCTGTTTGTGAAATTATTTCTTTGGTTATTTGGGCAAAAAATTTGAAGAATATCAGATGAGATATTGGAAGTAACATGGTGTTTAGGATTTTAAGTATGCCATTTTCGATTGGATAAGGGTGACACACACACAAAAAATAGCCAATGAAAGCCCTTGTAACAATTCAGCAGTCAGATCGTGGCTACACTTGATTATTCAACAGTGGAAATTGGAAACCAGCATTTTCTTCTTTTTCCATAATGTTTCCTACCCAAGAGGTAACCATTTGTGCAATATTTAATTTGTTGTCTGCAAACGCTTTGATTTTGGTTTACACCGAAATTTTGTCGATTGGTAAAGATTTGAGCGGATAGTTCCAAAGTCCCACATTTCTAAATAACAATCAATATTATGTCTTACCATCCGGCCAAGGCTCAAGGTGCCCCTTACCATCCTGCTCTGCTTTCTTTTCTTCTTTAGGCTTTACAAACTCCGGTGTCCCCTTTACAAACATATTACTGAAAGAAACAATTGACTAGTTGATAGTATTGTGTTTGCTGTTGTTTTCAACAATATTTCAGTTATATCGCAACAGCCAGTGCACCTATTAACATTTTCCTGTGTCTCTTTTACAAGTACTGCATACAATATTCTTTCCCAGCCAATGGCTCTATTCCCACAAAACTATCAATGAAACAATGATCTGCTGTGAGAGAGGAATGATTCATGTCGCAACTAACTTGCAAACCTTTAACTCTTTACCACACAAGAAAATTTTAGACTGGTCCAAATTAAAAGTATTTGCAGCCAACAAAATAAATGTGAATCTAAAACTGAAATTTGAATTGGAATGGGTAGAAAACATTGTGGGAAAAGGAGAAAATGCTGGCTACCAGCATTTTCTCCTTTTCCCACAATGTTTTCAAAGGCTTTCTTTTTCAGGGTCGTTAAAAGTCGGTATTGTGTGGTAAAGAGTTTAAAAAAAAATCATTCAACTATTTACAAACTTTTGTACGAATTAAAAACATTTGTAGACAACAAATTCAATTCTATCAAAACCATTCTTTTCGCATTTGGGAGGATAGAGCACATTGTGGGAAAAAGGAAACATTTTCCAGATAACAGTATTTTCTTTTATCCCACAATCTTTTTAATCTTACTTTGTCAGGTCCCTAAAACTCTGCAATGTGTTTTTTCAAGTACCCCAAGACAGAAGCCTTCAGAAACAAGAGCCGTCAGAGACGGGTTATGCTCCCCGAACAAGTGCTTGTCATAAAATATAAGAAATTGATATAAATTCACTTCTTTTATCCTAGAAGAACCTGTTCATGCCCCCCAAAATTTGAACTGAAAAGGCAATTACTATCTTAGAGATAGCCAACATAAACTTGTGGAGGACAATAAGCCCAATAAGCCCCCTTTAAGCCTCCTTTTCCCATAAGACAGTATTGGATCATTGCAATAAATACAACGGGTGTGTGGTTTGCGGCATTTTTTAAATAATAATTCAAAATTCGAAATTTCATAAAATTTTGAGCAGTCATGTATTAAATATTACATAAAACGATTTTTTACATGAAGCCCCCTTTTTCCGAGACGCAGCCTGAAATTGAGAAAAAGGAAGAGAGGTACCTGGGCAACGTTCCAACAAGTTCAGATTTGAAATTTCACAAAGGTTTGAGCACTGATAAAGGAGAACCTAGCGAAAAACAATCTTTTCCATGAAGTCCCCTTTTTCCGTGATGCAGCCTTAATTTGAGAAACCAGGAAAGACGTATTTGCGCATTAATAATTCATAGATTGCAAAAACAAAGGGGACATGTTGAAACTTGTAAAACAAGATATAACCATGAAATGTTGACAAAAACTGAACAAGATATTAGTAAAAATTGCAATTTTGCATTAGGGCTCCTTTTTCATTTTACAAGAAACCCCCTTTTTCCATGACAGAGGGTCAAATTGAAAAACACATAGATGAAGAAACAAGAGCACATGGTGAAACTCTTAAAAAACAATATAACCATGAAGTTTAATGAAATTTTGACCAAAACTGAATGAAATATTAGTAAAAATTGGAATCTTGCAAGAAGCCCCCTTTTTCCATGACAGAACGTCAACTTAAAAAATGCCCAGATTAAAAATAGCAAGGGCACATGCTAAGACTTTCCATAAACGATATAACCATGAAGTTTCATGATATTCTGACAAAAACTGAATGAGATATTGGTAAAAATTGCAATTTTGCATTAAGCCCCTTTTTTCCATGACACGGGGTCAAAATGAAAATCCGGGAAAAGTATATCGGCGCATTACCCCAAGGAGTTCATATATGAAGTTTCATCCAATTTGGTCCAAGGGCTGTGGAGAAATCGCTTCGGACGGACGGACGGACAGACGGAAGGACGGACGGACAGACGAAGCGGCGACTATATGCTCGCCCTTCGGGGAGCATAAAAATTGTTGGGAAAAAGAAAAAATTGCTGATAACCAGCATTTTGTCCTTTTCCTACAATGTTTTCTACTGTCGCACAGACAGACAACCTAATTGAAGTGTTACGTAAAAATTGTGGTCTGCTAGCACTTTCAATATGGACCAACCTGAACGTTTGTCACCTGGTAAAGACTGAACGGCTGTAACCAATAATTCCAACTTTCAGCAACCTTTAGGATGAGACCTTTTGCAAACATTGTGAGAACAGGTGAAAATGCTGGTAACCTGAATTTTCTTCTTTCCTCAAAATGTTTCCTGTCCTTTTGAAAACAATGTTTCAATTTTTGACTCACATTTATTTTCTCACATGCAAATGCTTTCAATTTGGTATAATTTTATAAGTTTGTGTTTAGTATACGGTTAAAACATTCTTACTTAAAGATGACTGTTGGGCTTTTTTTTTATTTGTCTCGTAGCCAAATATTTTTGTAACTATTGTGGTGTTAACATCTTCTGTGTGTCAATATTCAAATTTTGAAATCTCATTAGCTCTTTACCAAATAACAAAATCTTAGACTTATCCAAATTAGAAGCATTTGTAGGTGGCAAAAAGAAATGTGACTCAAAACTTGAACCTTGACTTAGAAGAGTACAAAACATAATGAGAAAAGGAGAAAATGCTGGTTTCCAGCATTTTCCCCTTTTCCCATAATATTTTCAGATGGTTTCTTCCTCTGGGTTGCAAAAACCAGGGATTGCTTTGTAAAGGGTTAACTTTACCTAGCAAATGGTACCTCAATCAGTAACTGACAGCTCTTGATATCTAGCTGTAGTAAGTTATAATTACAATGTCCAATTTCTTTATTTGGACCTGTATCTATTGCAGATTCCTCAACAATTCCTATCTTTAACGAAAGAGCAGTTTTCTTTGCAAAGAGTGAAACCAAAAAAAGTAGAAAATGTTTCTAACAATCATTTATTCCTTTTCTAATAGCCTTTCCCTTTTACAAACTGTTCAAACATTATTCATTTTGTAGGCTGAAAATGTCTTTCAATATAGATACCACTAGATACCACTACAGTTTATGGTCTGGCAAATACCTAGGACTAATACACTACCTGTAGGCACTTGGTCTAGTTCTATGGGGCGAGACGTCCCTCTCCTGCTTCTGTTCTGAAAAATGGGGTGGGGACTCTTCCTCTCTCTCAACTGGCTTCAACTGCTGGGGAGATCTTGAATTATCACTGTCAAAGTGATCCAGTGCATCTATCTCCTGCATTTAGGATAATATGATTAACCTTTTCCCGAACAATCTCTGGTTTTTACAATCCTGAGATAAAAGCCTATTTAACTCTTTACCAAATGACAAAATTATAGACTGGTCCATACTGAAAGCATTTGCAGAAGACAAAATAAATGTGACTAAAAAATTGAAATTTGGTTTGGGAAGGGTAGAACACATTGTGGTAAAAGGAGAAAATGCTGGTTACTAGCATTTTCTCCTTTTCCAGCAATGTTTTCAAAAGGCTTCTCTCTCAGGGTCGTTAAAAGTCGGGATTGTGTGGTAAAGAGTTAAAATATTGTTGGAAAAGGAGAAAATGCTGGTAACCAGCATTTTCACCTTTCCCACAATGTTTTCTTCCCTTCCAATGAAAAATTTGTATTTGTATAACTTAGACTGGTGTCAGTCCGTTAAATAGAGCCTTTTCATTAAAATAAAATCATCAAGTAAAACTGCAAAACAAAAACTCTGTATTCTCAATGTTCTGAATGTCTGATTTAACGTATTTCAGAAGAAGGGCAGGTAACAACACATATTTCTGTGACCTTGCTGTAGTTGTGTACCTTGTTTATTAGAATGACTTAAATGCAGGGCCTGAATGCCAGGCTAATTTAAACTTTGTATCTCCTTTTACCAATTTGAATCTGTGAAACGTAGCTACTGGTTTATGAAATAGCTACCGTAAGAAGTTTTGTATGATGTATTCAATGGGATTAAAATCTCCTTTTACCAACAAACAACTCTTGGTTATACTGTTCATGTACTGGCAAAAAATTTCGACATCAAGGCCATATTATTATAGAGGGCAAAATTCATAGTTCATCCAACAAAATGTATCCCTGATAATAATGTTGGTTTTGTATCTGAACCTGAATGCATGTGCATGCAGTGCCTTAACTCTTTACCAAATGACTAAATTTTAGACAAGTTCAATTTCAAAGCATTTGCAGACGACAAAATCAGTGTAACTGAAAAAGAATTCAAAATCAGTTTTGGGAAGGGAAGAAAACATTGTGGTAAAAGGAGAAAATACTGGTTACCAGCATTTTTCCTTTTCTCTCAATGTTTTCAAAAGGCTTTTATTTCTCAGGGTTGTAAAAAGTCGGGCTTGTGTGGTAAAGGATTAAATTTAATTGTTTTTGTTAAAAAAAAAGAACTTTTCAAACCAATAAGTTCTTTTGCACAGAGTACAGAAAATCTACATTTATCAAAAGTAATCCTGCTTACAGCTAGAAAGTTTGCCACTTTATTGTCGATATCTCGGGGTTGACCTGTACTGTTTGACTGTTGTCCAAACATTGGCAAGTCTTGCTCCACCAATCTCTCTGGGGTAGGCATGTCACCCATGGAATCTAAATAAAACACAGTTTTAACCATTCACTGCCCTGTAGCAAGCATGTTTTTAATAACCCTTTACCCCATAAGGCATTTCTATGGTATCTCAAATTGACCCTAAATAACAGCAAGGTTGAAGCCGTTTCTTATGTGTATATGACACCTTTTGAAAGCATAGAAAACATTGTGACAAAAGGTGAAATTGCTCGTCACGAGCAATTTCACCTTTTGTCACAATGTTTTCTAAAGGCTCCTACAAGCAATGCATACAAATGAGTATCTATGGAGTAAAGGGTTAAAAGGTCTTTGAAAACAGCGGTAAATGGAGAAAATGCTACACCCAGAATTTTCTCCTTTTCCCACAATTTTATTTGCACTTTCAAAGACTATTTCCTTGGCATAAGTCTTTATCAAATGATATAATTTATGACATATCCTGCTGTTTACCAGCATTTTCTCCTTTTCCTACAATGTTTTCAAGGGGCTTCTTTCTCAGGATCGTCAAAAGTTGGCAGTGTGTAGTAAAGGGTTAATTCCCTAATGACGCATTATCATACTAGTATGAATTTTTTTTATTTAATATAGCCTCACATGAATATTTACAGCTCAAATTCATGCAATGCACACAGATAAAATTAGACGACTGAACGGAAGTCCATAACTACACAGTTTTACCAGTATATGCTTCTGTACCCCATTTGAAAAACTTTCATATTGTTTTTTCTGTTTTGTTTGGTCAAACTTTCACACCAAAATATCTATCTATTTATCCATCATTCATGAAATCAAAGTAAGTATCCACTATACCTTTACTTATTTCTAAATACTGTTTTTTTTATAAAACTTCCAATAATTACAATATTGTTTAGTTGAAAGTTGTAAGTACATTGTATAATTAAACAAACATGTTGCATTAAATTTCCTGGTGCTTGCTGCTTAAGAAAAATTTCAACATCTCTCTCAACCTCCATACTGATGTTTCTTTGTTTAAATGGTGTTTTAAACTGCTTTAAACACTATTTCAGTCATATCATGGTGACAGCCCACATATTCATGCAATTCCTGGGCTTCACCAGTACTAAGCTTGGGCTCTAAAGTGTCTTGCACAAGGACACTCATGCGAAAAACTCAGTGGATCCAGTAGGGCTCAAACCTGGGGCCTCCAGATCGCTGGGGCCTCCACACTTCACCACCGAGCCACACTGACCCCCCCCCCCCTCCCACCCCCCAACCAGCCTCATTTGATAAAATTTTTTTTCATGAAGCTCTAAGCAAATACAGGCAGCAGGAAAATTACTTCAACATAACATTTCAGAGATTTTTGCTAGAATACCATCATCTTCATCTTCAACCACCGCACTACTGACGTAGGTAGATGAAGCTGTAGTAGAATCATCTAACTGCAGTATTGGTCTTCTCCCGTGACTCATTTCTGAAAAGTAAAGGATACTATGATTGGATTATATTTTGTCATGCTACATAATGTCATTTATCAATGGATATTTTTTTTATGATTGGTAAATAACATTGTGCTTTGACTCAGATCAGGCTGGGCAAATTAAGCAGGCCAATCTGAATATATTTCTTTTAGCAGATGCATTAAGCTCCCTTTTCATAGAGCATGGCTGTGACATATATTGTGATTTCTCTAAAATCAGCGCTATGAAATTTCTTTGGTTCTTCAAACTGAGCTACTTTGTTGGACTATAAATTCATTGATTTGTCCACATTTCAACAATATTTTTCGGGATGAAAAAAAATAATCAAGATTTATAGAAATGTATAAAAAAAAAAAGATTTTCAATAGGTCGGAAGTTGGTTGGTGACAGCACACAGGTATCATACTAAGTGTGAAGGGTGTACAGTATACAACAAATCACTACCGTTAAAATGTAGGCAAAGAAATTATTACCTTCAGTCTGAAGGTGTCTGCTCCGATGCTTTTTTTGTGACTGGTCTTCGCTAACACCTTCAGGCCAGCCATTCATTGAACCCGTATGGAAAAAATATGATTTTACACCCATCTTTTCGAACCGCTCTATGCGACAGAATTTCAAATGACAACTAATAAAATGGGCATGGATTGTTAGATAAATGATTAATCTTTACAAAAAAACTCATGTTAGTTAATATCCAACTCTTACCTTTGTGCAAATCTGTACTTTTCAACGTAAATAACCGTTGACCTACTTCACCAGAAATCAAAACATGGTGATCTTTTCAATGCGCATGTCTCGGCAGGAATCGCAGTATCTCTGAAACGCTACAGGATGGGTTAGTTGCGAATTTTGTTGTAAACAAACGCACCTTGATCAAACTTGGCTGTATAGGGTTAGGGAACCAGACTGTACAAATTTCAAATTCTGTTGAGTGCGCATGCCTGACTAACGGAAGTCGCCGTGTTAGTTGTTTACAAATTATGCTGGATTTATTTACGTTGAGAAAAAGGTAAATTCCCATTGATTTAATTGGTATTTTTGCAGCATATTTTGTGTGCTCTTAAAGATTAATCATTTATCTAACGGTCCATACCTATTTTATTAGCTGTCATTGGAAATTTTGTCGCATTGAGCCGTTCGAAAAGATGCGGGTAACATCATATTTTTTCCAGATGGGTTTAATGAATGGCTGGCCTGAAGGTGTTAGCGAAGACCAGTCACAAAAATAGCATCGGAGCAGACACCTTCAGACTGAAGGTAAGAAATTATAAACTAATTGGGAATATGCATGTACTTTATATCAACCATACATTGCAAATACTTTGTATCAAATTAAAAATCAAATAGGCATTTTCCTCTGTTTATCATACTGCTTGACTTGCCGACCTATTTACTTTTGAGCTTATCAAGCCAGCATTTCTTGTTGCCAAAAGTTAAATCTTTAAGATGTTAAGGGATTGAATTTGTGACTGTGATGAAAATCCATGGCATGCCAAAGTAAAAATTGTCAATGGAAAGGAGGATTCATTACTTTGATTATCTATCGTTCCCCAATTCATTTTAATGAAGCCATTGAAGGACTAACGAATCCTATAGTACAAAAAATTTATGGGCTAAACTTGTGTTTTCGTACTGTTGATTTTTATCTTCCACAGTCTATCTGATACTTTGAGGGGTAGGGACGGGTTTCTTGTATGGAGATTTGGTATTTTTTTTGTACTACGGAATGACTTGAATCGTTGTAACCCAAGATTTTTCAGTGTCTGAGCGAGAAACGCGAAAACTAGTGAAAATTCTGACAGTTCGGTTTGGTTAGGCCAGCTACACATATCATTGACTTCGAATATATTAAAAGGGATTTAAACTTAAGTCCTTTGAAAATTTCACCTAAGGTTCTTTGATACAGTTCATTCGTGGCGTGATTGTGCTTTTATCAAGAAAGAGTTCGGCTGGGCAAAAGAATTGGTATAATGGATATAAAAGCTGCAGTATTATTGGATAATATAGTTGTATTATTAACCAATCAGAGCATGTTTTGCAATTTTGGTAAACATATGATATTGTACTTACTCTAACCAGTTCAAGGAAATTTTTAATATCTGCGAAATCAGTGAATTATACGATCTGAAAAATAGTTAATCGACTTGAAATAAATGCAGACTTAATTTCTCTAAAAGAGCTCATTTTATATTTGAATTATTCGATCTATATACTCAAAATCATGCATGATTTTAATGCACCATTTAAGTATATTTCGTTCGGATGAAGACCCGTAGAACTTTGTATACATAAGTTATTGTAAGTACAATCATATACATAATGCTATGTAGAGAAAATCAATGAAAGAAAATAGGAAACACTTGTGTGATACATCTTATCATAGAAATTTCAAGCATTGAAATGTGTAGATTATTTTAAGATATGGATGAGCAGATCGTGCGTGTTGTGAATAGTGGAAGTGAAGAAGATGTCATCACTGTCTTAGACGAATTCACAAAGAAGGTAGACTTGATAGAAATCTGCATTGCATGAAATTACTTCACTTTCCAGACAGTTTTTTTTAACCCTTTACCAAGAAACAAAATTTCAGACAATACCAAATTTAAAGCACTTGCAGATGACACGACAAACCAAAATACAGGTTGTAATTTGTTTCCAGCAGGGTAGAAAACATTGTGGAAAAAGGAAAAAATGGTCATCAGCGTTTTCTCCGTTTCCTACAGTGTTTTCTAAAGGCTGCTATCTCAGGGTCATTAAACCCAGGGATTGTTTGGTAAAGGGTTTAAACTGACCTGTGGAAAAAAACAAATTTTGATTGTGAAAAAGAATCAATTGCATTCATTGTTGTGGTACTAAAGTCTAAAATGGCCAGTATAGATTCAAGATCAAGACATCACATGTTTTGCAATCTGAACTTGATTTGAAACTGGTTTGAAAACATTCATCATGTTTACACACTTTAATTGGTCTGTGGAGTGTCATACTGGTGTGATTGCATGTGGAAATGTTTATCTTTTTTTCCATTTCAGCTGTTGCTGTCTTAATTTTTGCTTAGGTCATATATCTTGTCTAAAATGAAGGCATTTGGTAAATTGAATGTATTGGATGGTATTACCAGATTACACCTGATTTCATTGTTTTAATGCACGGTTGACCACTCTTTTATTTATTTTAATAATTTTTGGTCATTAATGCATTTATATAGAAGTACACTTAATAAACTACATCAGTGAGAAAAACTTGAAGTTATAACAGCAAATACAATCTTACAAAGTAAGTCTGTTACAAAGAATCAGATAAACGAATGCATAACAGAACTACAGGGACCAGGCAGGAATAGAACCTAGAGTGCCCAGACAAAAGGTCAACACCATAACCACTAAAGAGAATTCTTCCTAAAGACAATTTTTAGATGCTGTATTTAAACTGGGATGAAGCCATGCATAAATGAATTATGGGGTAAAACGGGCCTTGAAAAAGCAGGAAGTTGACCAATAGCAAAAAGTAACGACTAAGATCAGCCTGCTCAGACACAGGGCATGACCACTTTTTTCCCTCCCAATATAAAGCAGGTCTTTAGATCATAAGGTCTGATCTATTCTGATTCTGTGAATTTACTTGCCAAATTTGACTTCTACATGCCAACTTACTCTTCAACATTTATCTATTGTATACCTCATTTTAAATAATTCCCTTCTGGACTTATAGATGCCAGGATTAGGCATTCTAGATCTGATTTATACAAATACTAGTATCAGAAAATAAAATCATTTGTGGAAAAGGAAAAATTATCTTTGGAACAACAGTGTGGATAACTGGGGAAAGCATTAATTTGTAATAAACTTTTACCACACAATCACAAATTTTAATGACCCTGAGTGAGAATGAAGCCTTTTGGGAACATAGTGGAAAAAGGAGAAAATGCTGTTAACAAACATTTTCTACCTTTTACAGGAACAAATTTCAATTTTAAAATAACATTTAGTCTGTAAATGCTTTTGATGTGGACAGGTCTGAAATTATTTTGTTTAGCCACATTGAATTAGTCGTCTGCAAAATGCTTTCAGTTCCAAGGTATGGTCCAAAATCTTTTGTCATGGTAACAGCTTAATTGTTTATGTTCCATATCTCATGAATCTCTGGTTTTTAAATTTGGTCACCTTGGCAACACCTTGAAACAATGTGCAGAGGGCAGGTTTTAGATGCTAGGCTCCCAAGGTCAAGGTCACAGTAGGGAGTCAAAGGTTACTTGCACTTTACAGCTTCTTAACCCATTACCACACCATCCCTACTTTTGACAACCCTGAGAAAGAAGCCCCTAGAAAACATTGTGGGAAAAGGAGAAAATGCTGGTAACCAGCATTTTCTCCTTTTCCCACAATGTTTTCTACCCTTAACAAAAGAAGTTTCGAATTTTTAGTCACTTTTATTATGTCGTCTGCAAATGCTTTCGATTTGGACAAGCCTAAAATATTGTCGTTTGGTAATGAGTTAACTCTTTACCAAACAACAGTATTTTATTAGATTTGTTTGTGAAGGGTTAAAACATTGTAGGAAAAGGAGAAAATGCTGGTAACCAGCATTTTCTCCTTTTCCCACAATGTTTTCTTAAGGATTCTTTCTCAGGGTCATCAAAAGTCGGGATTGTGTGGTAATGGGTTAAAGGAGTATATTGCCCTGATAAAGCTCATGTTGCATCCTGCAGCTGATGACCTTTAACCCTTTACCACACAACAAAATTTTGGACTTGTCCAAATTGAAAGCATTTGCAGACGACAAAATAATGGGGACTGAAAAATTTAACTCTGTTCTGGGAAGGATAGAAAACACTGTAGGAAAAGGAGAAAATGCTGGTTACCAGCATTTTCTCCTTTTCCTACAGTGTTTTCAAAAGGCTTCTTTATCAGGGGCGTCAAAAGTAGGGATTGTGTGGTAATGAGTTAAAGATTTCCACCTTTATTTCCTGCTAGATGGCATTCTACAAATACACAATCTATAGATGTAATTTGGACATTTTCTCCTTTTTCCATTATGTTTTGAATCCTATCAGAGATCTCTTGCCAAAATTATCAAGTGTGATCTTCCATAAAGTGAAGGAAATATGTTTAGTTTAAACATTTAAATTTTACATCAATTGTGAAACAAGTTCTTGCAGCTGATACATACAGGATCTGACATGAGTTGGTTTTTGAGATAAAAATTTATTAAACAAGTCTACAAAAATGTTATTTAGCAAGCCTTTGGCGAGCTTAATACTTTTTTTTGTGGACGAGTTTAATAAATTTTTACCTCAAAAGCCAACAAGTGTCAGATTCTTTTTATCTCATTACTGATTAACAAGAATGATAGTCCAAAATGTGTTAAACCGGAGGCATACATGTATCAAAAAAACAGTATCATGTGTAGTAAAATTTACATGAAGCCTGTGCACTTGTCTTACTTTGACATGTACATTACGAACGCAAATAGTTTGGAAGAAATTTGCTTAATATTGATTTTTGTTTGAGTCTAACAGTGATTAAATGAATAACTTTATCATGATGAGAACTTTGACTGCTAATTTTCTGTCAGAAACCTAGGTCAGCAATGTTTTAGAAATGAAGCTTATAATTACAGAGTGTTGACCAAGTACAGCACTATTTTCTCATCTCACACGTGTGAGACAAGAAAATTGGTAATGGCTGTATCACATTGAAAACAAGGAGAGTTATGTGATAAAAATCTCTCTAGATTCTTCTTTCTGGAAATTACATCAGTATTTGTGTTGAATGTTTGGGCAAATGAGCTGTCCCAAAATTGATAGTCACTCACAGATATTGAACCCAAGACCTTACGGTTGCAAGACCGATGCTCAACCTCAATGCCATGGACACCACAAAAAATGTGTCTGTGGGAGAAAATGGTTTGACACAGTCCCATTAACCCATTACCACACAATCCCTACTTTTGACGCCCCTGAGAAAGAAGACTTTAGAAAACATAGTGAGAAAAGGAGAAAATGCTGGTTACCAGCATTTTCTCCTTTTCCCACTATGTTTTCTAATGGTTTCTTTCTCAGGGTTGTTAAAAGTAGGGATTGTGTGGTAATGGGTTAAAGATCCTTTCGAAAACATTGTGTTTATCAGCATTTTCTCCTTTTTCAACAGTATTTTCTACCCTTACAAAGACAATTTCCATCACTTAAACCAATTTCAAATTATCCTCTGCAAATGCTTTGAACTTGGACAAGTCAGGATTCTTGTAAATTTGGTAAAAGGGTAACTAAATGCAGTCAAAAGTTTTAGTTTGAACACATAAAATGAAGTTAAATTTTAGATAAACAATCTAGAGAATGCACTTTCCATTTTCTCTTGTTGGCACGGGAACAGAGTTAATTATTAATTGCCAGTGCAATCAATATGTTGCCTGTCTGTATATGTCTGCTTCTCTTTTTTAACCCTTCACTACACAGTGCTGAGTTTTACCTTTTACCAAACAATCACTGGTTTTTACGACCCTGGGATAGAAGCCTTTTGAAAACATTATGGGAAAAGGAGACAATGCTGGTAACCAGCATTGTCTCCTTTTCCCACAATGTTTTCTACCCTGCTGGAAACAAATTCCAATTTTTGAAACACATTTATTTTGTCGTCTGCACGTGCTTTCAATTTGGACCTGTCTAAAATTTTGTCATTTGGGAAAGGGTTAAACGATTCTAGGAGAAAAGCCTTTCGAAATCTTTGTGGGAAAAGGAGATAAGGCTGGTAACCAGCATTTTCTTTTTTTGAAGCTAGTTTTCTGCTCTATCAAAGACAAAAGTCATTATTTTGGCTACATTTTATTTGTGGTCTGGAAATGCTTTCTATTTGGTCAAGTCCAGAATTCTGTTATATGGTAAAGCGTTAACTCTTTACCACACACTCCTGACTTTTAACAACTCTGAGAAAGAAAGCTTTTGAAAACAATGTGTGAGAAGGAGAAAATTCTCGAAACCAGAATTTTCTCCTTTTCCCCCCAGTATTTTCTTCCCTGCCCAAGACAAATTTCAATTTTGAAGTTTTAGATTTGAACAAGTCTAAGATTCTATTTTTGAGTTTTAAAAATACATGATTGTATAGGGAAGTCTAAGATTTTGTTGTTTGGTAAAGAGTTAACCCTTTACCAAGTGAAAATTTTTTTAGACTGATCTGAATTGAAAGCATTTGCAGTCAACAAACCAAATATTGCACAAATAAGGAAACCTTTTTTTTGATAGGGTGGAAATTAATGTGGGAGAGGAAGAAAATGCTTGCTACAACAATGTTTTCAATAGCCTTCTTCCTTAGGATGGTGGGGGTTGTATGGATAGTGGTTAAACCTTTTCCAAACAATGCAGTGTTTTTCATTACTCTGATGGAAAAGTCTTTTAAAAACATTGTAGGAAAAGGAGAAAATGCCAGTAAGGAGCATTTTTTCCTTTTCCAATAATGTTTTCTACCATTCTAAAATCAACTCCAATCATTTTGGGCATTGTTGATTAGATATCTTGATGTGAAAATTTTTTTCTTTTCCAGCATTTTTTTTGAAAGCCCTATTGTTCATGGTCGATAAAACACGAGAAGGTAGAAAACTTTGTGGGAAAAGGAGAAAATGCTGGTTACCAGCATTTTCTCCGTTTTCCACAATGTTTTCAAAAGGCTTTTTTCTCAGGGTCGTTAAAAGTCAGGATTGTGTGGTAAAGAGTTAATAAAAGGTTCTATTCTTTAAAAAAAAAACGGGAATGGTATACTATTTATAGAGACATTGAAAGAAATTCTATTTATTTTTCAAGGTGATAAAAGAATTAACTTTTCTATTTTCAGAATATCCAAAAATTCACATTTGACGAAATCACAGATGATGTCAAAGAGGTACTTTTATTTCTGTCCTTTGAGTTACATGTACAGATACTTAGATCAATATCATTATCTCCCGCTAGATGGCATTCTATAAATACTCATCTATCAAATTTGGGCATCCTTGGTACAGAATTGAACCACTTTCCTACGCGACAACCGTTACTTTGAATTCAAACTGAAATAAATGTTTACTCAATAAAAGCGCTACCTCCGAGGCTCGTGCAATTCACTCTGCTATGATCAGCAGTTTAGAGAAATCTGGAGCTAAAGCAGGTCTCATTTCTCCTCAAACATATTGATAAAAGCTATTTTCTACATTGCTACTTTATAGAGTCTAATATTATAGTCTGCTTTCGGGGCTAGTGATGTGTCATATAAGACAGTCGAATCTTCGAAGAATCTGACATGTGCAGACAAAAATCTATTAACTCTCTACCACACAATCCTGACTTTTAATGACTTTGAAAAATAAGCCTTTCGAAAACATTGTAGGAAAAGGAGAAAATGCTGGTAACCAGCATTTTCTCCTTTCCCCACAATGTTTTCTATCATGCTGTAACTCGAAAGCTGTTTGACATAAGATCTTAAAACTTCATACAAGTTTTGCTCATGACCCTAGGAGGTGCCATATTGTTTTTGGGTCACATCAGTTCAAAGTCACAGTTGAACTTTATTTTGAAAATGATTTCAGTTCTCTGATTACGCTGCTTTCAGTGACAAAATACTGAGAGGGGTGGGATTTGTCCACTTTGTGAGTTCTAGTTTTTTTTGAAAAGAATAACTAAACTGAGTTTGTACTAGTTTACTTGCAGACATCCTCTCAACCCTTTACCAAACGACAAACTTTTGGACTAGACTAAATTGAAAGCATTTGCAGATGACAATTCAGCTCTTGCTGAAAAGATGATTTCTGTCTATGGTAGGGTAGAAAACATTGTGGGAAAAGGAGAAAATGCTAGTTACCAGCATTTTCTCTTTTCCCACAATGTTTTCAAAAGGCTACTATTCTGGACCTGTAAAAACCAGGGATTGTTTGGGAAAGGGTTAAGAAAAAAAACTCTTACTTTTCCAGAAAATCATCGACAGCCTTTTTGTACGCCTGTCACAGAAGTTGTCAGTCCGATGTCACTGTCTCTGTCTACAGACAATGAGACTGTTCAGTCGAGAAAAAAGCAGACTGGGTGCTATGGTGTCTGACAATGGACTTGTCCAGTTGATGAGATTAGCTGGTCTCGAGCATTATGCGAAACAAGGGGAGGAGGACAGCGGTGTTAGCATTCAGCTTGGAGAACCTGAAGGTAATACTGCATGGGTGGATCCAGAGGGGGGGACCAGGGGTCCGGACCCCCCTTGGAATTTTGGTAAAAATGAGGTTATCGGATTCATGAAATGGTACTGGTTTGATATTGCACAGCATTTATGTAAAATACAGTCATAAATTAAAAAAAAAAGTTTCTAAATGGGGAGACCTCCTCATGGTTAGAACTGGAAACGCTGACTTTTCTTGTGCGTTTTGGGTGAGACCCCCCCTGAGAAAAATATCTGGGTCCGCGCATGTACTGGGTATTATTTATTCAATTTTGATTCCTTACAGGTTACAGGGGGCCAAGTACAGGTATGAAGGGAGATGGGGATGATAATCAAATTCCAAAAATAGTATGTCTTCAATATAACCTATGTTCATGTATGAGGGGAGGAGGGGACGATAATTAAATTCCAAAAATAGTATGTCTTCAATATAACCTACATGTATGATGTGAACAGTCAATACAACCATTGTGATGATATTGCTAATGGGTAACCATATTAAGATTTAACCCTGTACCAAACAACAGCATTTTAGACTAGAACAAATTGAAAGCATTTGCACACGACAATTCAACTCTTGCTGAAAAGATGATTTCTGTCTATGATAGGGTAGAAAACATTGTGGGAAAAGGAGAAAATGCTGGTTACAAGCATTTTCTCCTTTTTCCACAATGTTTTCTAAAGGCTACTATTCCAGACCCTTAAAATCCAGGGTTTGTTTGGGAAAGGGTTAACCCTTTACCAGACAACAACATTTTGGACTAGAACAAATTGAATGCATTTGCAGGTGACAAATGTAACAAAAATATTGATTAGTGTCCTTTGACAGGGTAGAAAACATTCTGGGAAATGGAGAAAATGCTGGACCAGTCCAAATTGAAAGCCATTGCAGATTACAAAATAAATATGAATCAAAAATTGAAGTTTGGTTGTGGAAGGGTAGAAAACATTGTGGGAAAAGGAGAAAATGCTGGTTACCATTACTGGTTTAATGTTTTCAAAAGCTTCCTTTCTCAGGGTCGTCAAAAGTCGGTATTGTGTGGTAAAGAGTTAAACTTGGGGTTATAGGGTAAAGGATTAAGTGAAGGATAGTAGGGAATGAACTCTTTGAGCCCAAAGATACTTTTTCTGATTTGTACCAAAAGGTCCTTTCCTTCCCTTTTAAGACCACTTTATCTCTTCACCAAACAACAAACTTTTGTACACCAGTCAAAATTGAAAGCATTTGGGTTGTACCTAAGACCCTTTTTGTAGAAAGGGTCAATACTTTCTCCATTTTTCAAAATGTTTTCTGTAGTTGTTTAACCCATTACCACACACACAGAGTCCCAATCGTTGATTGTCTGTATTTTACAATGATAATTTCAAGGTTGTCTAGCGTAGGTTGGTAGGTGTATTGCTGAATATACAGGACCCCACCAATTTCTTTCAACTCTCTCTTTCAGTGACAGTAGAAGCCCAGAAATGTTTGTGTAACTTGATATTTAACAGCGGGCAGGTACAGGCAGCATGTAGGTAAGGAAACATTTTTACTGCGGATTGACTGAAATTGTGTTTATTTTAGGTTAGGACTAGTTGCCTATAAGGGGGGACACTCTCTGAAGGATCTTAGTTTTGTTATGGAGAACAGTGCATGACATAGGACAAAACCCATCCCGAGTTACACCAGGGTCTGTACTCAGCTACCATTCTTAAGAACATTCAAAGTCTTATTCTTCAAAATCTTCTCAATGTGAAAAGTAACAGAACTTCTGATTGGCTAAACCATTTGGTTTAGCCAATCAGACGTTCTGTTACTTTCACAGTTGGAAAATCTTGAAGAATAAGACAAAGAAGAATAGGACAAAGAACAATTTTAAGAATGGTTGGTGAATACAGACCCTGTTTTTTTTAACGTGCTTAGTGTATAGCACAGCCATACTGGATCACAGTTTAAAGTCTCATCAGAAAGACTATCAGTAATTTTAGATGGCCAGCTGTTGTAATCAAACCCATACCATCAAGTGACCCGAAAGTTTATGTTTATTACTGCTACTGTCTACCACTTGAGCCATGTGGGCTTGTCAATTTTGTTACCATCAAGGATAGTTGTTGTTTGTTTTGGTGTAAGATATAGAGGATATTTGTTTTTTTCGGTAAAAGATCGAAATATATTTCATCGAGTGAACACCATCGGTAATATTTTCATGAGTGGCGCAGCCATGAGTGAAAATATTATGGATGGTGTTCACGAGATGAAATATATTTCGATCTTTCACCGAAAGAAACAAATATTCTATTTATTTTATGCTTTTAACCCTTTCTGGGAGGAGCTTTATCAAAATTCAGTACAGTTCTTTTCCCTTGTTCCCCGTGGCGTACCCCTCCCGCATAGCAACGTTACGTCATGCGCGAGAAATGTAAGGTATATGACGTCATATTTCCCATCTGGTTGTTAGGCACGCGCAATTTGCCTAGGCAACAAGAACGTGAAAATCGGTATTTTCACTGGTGGTACCAGTGTAAGATCGAAAAATATTTTCACTGCTATTTCTCGATATCCTACCGGAAAGCATGAAATAATGGGAAATACTTTGCTCCAGGTGAACACAAAATTAGATATTATCATTTGTGGCTACACTATTTAAATGTCATTATACTCCTGTGACTTATATACATGGGTATTGAATGAGGATCTTGAACCTGACTAAATGGGAATGAACTATATGTAGAATTTTTTAACCCTGGTAATACAAAAAACCTTAACCACATAAAGTTGTTGCATTTACAGTGCTCTGCATGGGAGGTTTTAACTCTGTACCACACAACCAAATTTTGGACTTGTCCAAATTGAAAGCACTTGCAGACAAAAAGAATGTGACTTAAAAACTTAAATTTGGTTTGGGAAAGGTAGAAAGTCCAAATTGAAAGCACATGAAGACAAGAAAAAGAATGTGACTGAAAAATTGAAATTTGGTTTGGGAAGGGTGGAAAACAGTGTGGAAAAAGGAGAGAATGCTGGTTAATAGCATTGTCTCCTTTTCCCACAATGTTTTCAAAAGCTTTCTTGCTCTGGGTCGTTAAAAGTTGGGCTTGTGTGGTAAAGACTTAGAGAAAGGGACACACAACAGCTGCTTTGAAGATAATTATCATGTGATTTATTGTGATATGCACATAAAGTTATGAATTAGCCATTGATCAGGACTGATGATAGCAGCAAAGAAATAAGCAATGCTCCGCAGAAAGGGGGTTTAATTCATCTGCAAATAGTGTTGACCCATGTCAGCCTGTGCAGTACATGCAGGCTCACATGGATAAAAACTTTCTGCTATTGGTAAATATTCAGCATGTCAAAGGACCTGTCTGTCTCATGATTCAGTTGGCTGTAACACAAACTGAATTTTATGCACTGTTAATTATGTGATCCCTAGCTTGGTATAACTGTTTACCGCATAAGGCATTTCTATGGTATCTCTAATTGACCCTGAATAACAGCAATGATGAAGTTGTTTCTTATGTGTATATATAGACACCTTTTGATAGTGTAGAAAACATTGTGGCAAAAGGTGAAATTGTTCGTCATGAGCAATTTCACCTTTTGCCACAATGTTTTCCAAAGGCTCCTACAAGCAATGTGTAGAAATGCATATCTATGGAGTAAAGGGTTAAAGCATCACAGATACTCATAAAACATCTTTTTCTCAGATCATTGCTTAACCCATTACCACACAATCCCTACTATTGACAACTCTGAGAAAGAAGCCTTTAGAAAACATTGAGGAAAAAGAAGAAGATGCTGGTAACCAGCATTTTCTCCATTTCCCACAATGTTTTCTCCCCTTTACAAAGCAAATTTCAAGTTTTGAGTCACTTTTATTTTGTCGTCTGCAAATGCTTTTGATTTGGACAAGCCTGAAATATTGTTTGGTAATCAGTTAAATTAAAGTGACAGAAGCAGTTCTGAAATTTTGCCACTGTGGAAAAAGGAAATGAGCAAGATCTGTGAAAGTTGATCAGTACAGTCTGTAAATGTAAGCCTCAGCACCCAACCAACTGGTTTGCAGACTGACACAGAATATCTGACTGGTACAGGATGTCTTACATGAAATGTCTGACTGACAAGAATGTCTGGCTAATACAGAATGTCTAAGTGACACAGATTGACATAGAGAGAATGTCTAACACAAAATGTCTAACTGACACTGAATGACATAGACAGAATGTCTAACAGAGAATGTCTGACTGACACTGAATGACATAGACAGAATGTCTAACACAGAATGTCTAACTGACACTGAATGACATAGACAGAATGTCTAACACAGAATGTCTAACTGACACTGAATGACATAGACAGAATGTCTAACACAGAATGTCTAACTGACACTGAATGACATAGACAGAATATCTAACACAGAATATCAAAGTGACACAGAGCATCAGACTGACACAGAATGTCAGACTCACGCAGAATGTATAAGCCAGTCAGATGGCTAGTTATGAAATTTAGAACACCATTAAGTATAGATTTTAAGGTGGTTGGTGCATAGACACTTAAAATAGGTCCTGCTTCAACAAATAAGTTTAACCCTTTACCACACAATCACGATTTTATATGACCCCTGGAGACTTGACTTTAGAAAACATGATAGGAAAAGGAGAAAATGCATGTAACTAGCATTTTCTCCTTTTCCCACAATGTTTTCTACCCTTCACAAAACAAATTTCCATTTTTCAGTCACCTTTAATTTGTTGGCTGCAAATGCTTTCAGTTTGAACCAGTCTAAAATTTTTTCGTTTGGTAATGAGTTAAACAGTATGGTTATACTATCAAAAACAACATTATATTTGTCAGTATGTTATCTTTTTTCATTTTATTCATTTTGATGTTTTTAATTTGCGTTTCAGCAAGATAGGATGTGTGGAAGGAATCGTTCAGAGACTGAAGACATACAAAGATCCAGATCTCAACTTTGACATAAAGGTACAGGATTAACCCATTACCATACAATCCCTACTTTTGACGCCCCTGATAAAGAAGCCTTTAGAAAACATTGTGGGAAAAGGAGAAAATGCTTGTAATTAGCATTTTCTCCTTTTCCCACAATGTTTTCTACCCTTCACAAAACAAATTTCAAATTTTCAGTCACTTTTATTTTGTCGTCTGCAAATGCTTTCAATTTGGACCAGTCTAAAATATTGTCGTTTGGTAAAGAGTTAAGTCATGTTCTTGTTCTGGAATATATACCATTAAATTTAAGTAAATGTGTTTTATTTTATTAAAAGTCAAGCAGCAGAACCTAAATGAGGCTAAAGGCATAAAAGGCATTATAGGTAAAGCCCTTTGGCTAATATCATAATTTGATCAGGGGCTATATAGATCTACATATACATTAACCCTTTACTAAACAATCCCTGGTTTTATGACCTTGAGGAAGAAGCCTCCTGAAAACATAGTGGGAAAAGGAGAAAATGCTGGTAACCTGCATTTTCTCCTTTTCCCACAATGTTTTCTACCCTTCACAAAACAAATTTCAATTTTTCAGTCACTTTTATTTTGTCGTCTGCAAATGCTTTCAATTTGGACCAGTCTAAAATATTGTTGTTTAGTAATGAGTTAAGCATGAGGTAGACTGGTCTATGGACATGCAGAAAATTGAACAATATCGAAAAGTTTTAATTCAGGTCAGCCTGCACTTTTATAGACAGTGGGTGTAGGTCAAGATCTGACCACACAGAATGTGCAGTCTGTTTTTCATGGAATGGAATATTTCATTAATTAAGTGCACAATGGGCTAATCTTGTTTTTAACACTATGTGCATTGAAAAATAGATGCTCTGCAATTTTTGGATCAATTGGACAAGGTCAATAAAAGGCTGTCTGTTAATGTCTTAATTGTTTAGGCAATTAAACTGGGGCCTTATATTTCTATAACATAACATAATGTCATATAACTTGTACTATGTCATATATTTAAATACAGAAATATTTTTTCTTTCAGTTTTTTGACATGAGGATGTTGTTTCTGTTGACAGCTCTATGTGCTGAAACAAGGTATAAATTTGTTGGAATCTTCTGTCTTCCTCACCTCTTATGATATTTAGGTTTTAGCAAAAAATGAAAGTGACTTTTGTACCTTTTGTTTATCGATTAATTGACATAACATAATAGTATTGGGAAAAAAAGGTTTTAATTTTTGCCTATCAATTCAGTGGCACATGATTGGATTACAATGTAATGTCATGGTCTGTATTCACCAACCATTCTAACCAAAGGGTTTAGCCAATCAGAGTTTTTGTTGCTTTTAAATTTAGAAAATTCTTGAGAACAAGACTAAGAACGCTTTTCAGAGAGGTTGATGACTACAGGCCCAGGTCTGATTAGACGATTATGTAATATCATGTCTTTTCGACAAAATTTTTGTAGAATGCAGTAATATATTTTTAAAGATAATATGCTGAATTTCCTTTACTGACACTGAAAGTGATTGAGCGAGTAGCTAGTGATTTGAGCTTTGTACATGAAGTTATGTAGGTTGTAATAAATACCTCTTTTTCATTCAAACAGGCCAAAGATACGTTTTGACCTGCATGGGTTTACCTACTTGATTGAGGTTATAGATTTGATCCTCAGAGATGCAGAAGGTCGGGAAACTGGTTTGACAGACCAGGAGGTCGATTTATGTTCAGAAGTCCTAAAAATTCTCTTCAACTTAACAGTTACAGTAGATAAAAATAATCTAGATGAGGTATGTTGGTCTTGATAACCTCTATATTGTAAAATTTGTTGTACAGGGACATAAACAGTAAGGGAAGTAGTAAATTTTTAACCCAGCTAACAAATATATCATTTTTACAATGTGCATGCAGAGAAACTAATTTTGAAAGCATTGTTGGAAAAGGACAGATTGCTAGTATCAACCAAATGCTCCTTTTACATCAATATGTTATATGTCCTTCTTCCTATAGCAAAGATTCAGCTGATTAGTGTCGGATTTGAATTTGGTCTTTGGAAAGGTAGAAAACATTGGGGGAAAGAGAGAAAGTGCTAGTTACCAGCATGGAGAGGGTAGAAGACATTGTTGGAAAAGGAGAAAATACTGGTTACCAGCATTTTCTCCTTTTCCCTCAATATTTTTCAAAAAGCTTCTTTCTCGGGATCCTTACTTGGGATTCTTTGGTGAAGGGCTCAACAATAATTACAGGAAGAAGAAGCTCACATGATGAGACTGGTGTGTGTACTGCGTGACCTCATTCTATCCACGACTGTGTCCAAAGATAAACAAGAAGAGTTGATCAGGTGCGGATCATTTTGTTTTGTGAATAGCCATAAATACAACTATTATACGTACATCACCTTTAGGTTATTTGCATGTAAGACAGTGATGTAGAAGTAGAAAGACAGCCTCTCTCAACATAGGTTCAGGACTCTAATGCTGTGTGAGAGGTCCTGTGTGGCTTACTGGTAAAGTGGCCAACTTGTGATCTGGAGGTCTCCAGTTCGATCCTTACTTGATCCACTGGATTTTTCATGCAACCGTCTTACAGCAAGACATTTGAAAATCTTTGCCAACTACTAGTGGATTCCAGGTAGTACATGAATATGTGAGCTGTTTTTGTGTCATAATCTGGAAATTGTTGAAAGTGGGGTAAAACACCATTCAATTATCTTATACTGTGATGAGCAGAGCCAAATTTTGGAAGCATCTTTAGGCACTTACTGGTTAACTGTGTCCAGGAAGAGATAATCAAGAATGGTTAATGTAAGTTAACCCTTTCCCAAACGGCAAATTTTTAGACCACACCAAATTGAAAGCATTCTGCAGATGGCAACTTAACAGTTGCTAAAAAGATGATTGTCTATATGATAGGGTAGAAAACATTGTGGGAAAAGGAGAAAATGCTGGTTACCAGCATTTTCTCCTTTTCCCACAATGTTTTCAAAAGGCTCATATTCCTGACCCATAAAAACCAGGGATTGTGTGGGAAAGGGTTAAAGGAACTTATTTCAAGGTCAGTGTGAAGTGTGTTTAACCCTTTACCAAGCAATCATGATATTTACTGACCAAGAGAAAATAAGGTATTGAAAGTGAGAATAGGAGAAAAATGTTTGTTGCCTGCATTTTTTTCTTTTCCAAAAACTTTTTCTGTCCACACAGACAAATCCAATTGTTTGAGCAACAAAGTTGTTGTTTGCAGATAGTTTCAATTAAGACAAGTCTAAAATTTTGTTGTTTTGTAAAGTGTTAAACTATGTTGTTTTATATTTTAGATGTATGCTTCAAAATAGGGTAGGTTGAAATAAATATGGCTTATGAAAAATAAGCTTGTGCAAATAGCAGTAATTAGTGAATTTCAAGAAAGCTCTCCGACTTCTCATAAACCATGACTGTTCTTTAACCTCCTATAGAATGCAGTTTGTAAACATTGGAATGATATTGAAGGTAGGCAACAAGCCACATACCACTTGTTGTTGGTTTACAGTTTTTATCTCTGTTAGCAAAAAATTATAATGAGATGTATATGTGACAGCTGTGCAGCATACAAATAACTGAAGTAACTACATATATTGTGCATATCAGTTGGTAAACAACGATGTAAACTTGGTCCTCAGTAACTCAGGCATTGATTTGAAGTCAAGACAGTCTGGTCTGTTGTTTATCATTTGCTTTAGTCATGTTGTAGTAGTGTGAGTGTATTTTGGCTAGGCACTGCAAGCAGAGCCACAGGCCAAAATCATTTCCAAACGACAATGTTTTAGACTGGTCCAAATTGAAAGCATTTGCAGACGACAAAGTAAAAGTGACTGAAAATTTGAAATTTGTTTTGTGAAGGGTAGAAAATATTGTGGGAAAAGGAGAAAATGCTGGATATCATCATTTTCTCCTTTTCCCACAATGTTTTCTAAAGGCTTCTTTCTCAGAGGCGTCAAAAGTAGAGATTGTGTGGTAATGGGTTAAAGCAAGGAAGCATATTTATGTCTGAGTTATCTGTTACTTAGATATGAGTGAAATGCTGTTGAAAGTACCATTATCTCTTTACCAAACAACAAAATTGTACACTTGTCCAAATTGAAAGCATTTGCAGACGACAAAATAAATGTGGCTTAATAATTGAAATTTGTTTTGGGAAGAGTAGAAAAACATTGTGGAAAAAGGAGAAAATGCTGGTTACCAGCATTTTCTCCTTTTCCCACAATGTTTTCAAAGGGCTTCTTTCTCAGGGTCGTTAAAAGTCGGGATTGTGTGGTAAAGAGATAATTATACAACATTTAATCAAACAAAATTGTCTCTTTCTTTTTTGTTCCAGCCATACTGTGAATTTACTGATAAACATGTCCAGAGACTGTTATGAAGAGTTACTTGCCCCTATGAATGAGAGCGACATCAGTGGAGTGGAAAATAAAGAAGTAGAGTATGATGGAAAGAACATGGAAGCCATTGTGATTCTTCTCAACTTCTTGTACAAAAGGTTTGATAGGGTAAGTTACCAATACATGTGAGCAGCACTCTGGCATAAAAAAGGTTGTAATATCTCTGTGGGCATATTCCTATTACCTGTACCTCTTTCACAATGTTCTGTAATCTGGAATGTTGTTCAGGAATGTGTGAAATTAATATTTCAGAACACAATACACTGTGCCAAAAGTATGTTCTGAATGAAGCATGTTTGGAACATTATTCTAAACCATATCGAAATGAAAGTACATTCATGATGGCTGTTGCAAGAGCAACTGTCTTACCTGTGTTAGTTGAGGATATGAATGGAAATGACTATCTATGGAGTAAAGGGTTAAATATTTGATAGCATTGTGGCAAAGGAAGAAAATTAATTCCATGTTATTACCCTTTTGGCAACAATGCTATCTAAAGTGATCTCAGCTTTAGTACAAATATGATTGAGGATTACAACCGAACGAACTTCATCATGTATTTTCCAAAAACAATTAGAGTGCATTTCTATACTTTCAGCCCAGTAAATCACTGAAAGAGAGTCTAACTCCAATACTTCACTGTTTCTGTGAAATATGTCGTGGCAACAGATCCATTCGAAAGTTCTGTAGAACTAAGGTGAGGTCTATTTATTTTAGTCTTTTATTATATGAAATAGGCAAGAGAAGATTATAGCATCATTCATGGTAAATTTCACCCCAACATTTGTGTATTTGCCGGTATCATTAATCATTACACTTAAACGGCCCGCCCGGGTGGCTCAGTGGTGAGCGTGTTGGACTCATGACCTGGTGGTTGTGAGTTCGATACCCAGTTAAGGCAAACTTTTTTTCCGGCGTATTTTTGCCTCTTACCTCTGCTGAAGCATGTGAGAAATGTAGTCAGTGGCTTTGGAAAGACAGTTGTGTTAGTACTGGTGTGAGAAAGCCAGGAACACGTGTGTCACCAACCACCGTGATAT
The DNA here is from genome assembly GCA_943736015.1 of Tridacna crocea. Classification (NCBI taxonomy): domain Eukaryota; kingdom Metazoa; phylum Mollusca; class Bivalvia; order Cardiida; family Cardiidae; genus Tridacna; species Tridacna crocea. The sequence goes on along the minus strand of OX031067.1, from coordinate 47,360,819 downwards.
GACCTTAGCTGTTACAGTGGTGTTGAACCCCAATACAACCACTCAACCAACAACTACACTTAACCCATTACCACCCAATCCCTACTTTTGACGCCCCTGAGAAAGAAGCCTTTTGAAAACACTGTGGGAAAAGGAGAAAATGCTGGTAACCAGCATTTTCTCCTTTTCCCACAGTGTTTTCTACCCTTCCCAGAACAAATTTCTATTTCTCAGTCACCTTTATTTTGTCTGCAAATGCTTTCAATTTAGACCAGTCTAAATTTTTCTCGTGTGGTAAAGAGTTAAACGGTGGATGGAAATAAATATATAAAAACACTTGTAACTTTCACTAAAAACTGAGTATCAGCATATTAGCTTACGCCTTTATCAGGTTGTTTACAGATTTTTTTTCTCTTATAAAGTGGAAAAAAGGTGTTTTGTAGACAGCATGGATCAAGATCACACTACACAGAATGTGCAGTCTTATCCTTGATCTGTACTGTGGCTGTTCATTATATAGCTTGTAAGATAAAGAATTACTTTTGAATTTTAGTGGATCATGTTTTCAGCAGTAGAAAGAGGTTTAGTAAGTTTAACTCTTTACCAAAAGACAAAATTTCAGACCTGTCCAAATTGAAAGCACTTGCAGATGACAAAATAAAAGTAACTAAAAAATTGAAATTTGTTTCCAACATGGTAGAAAACATTGTGGGAAAAGGAGAAAATGCTGGTTACCAGCATTTTCTCCTTTTCCCACAATTTTTTCCCACAATTTTTTCAAGTGGCTTCCATCTCAGGGTCGTAAAAACCAGGGATTGTGTGGTAAAGGGTTAAATATTTGTCATAAAACAAGTAATGAGGATTGATGACTGTCATTGTATTCACATTCATCTTTCTCATGGCACTGCATTGTTCACCTTATCTATGTGGGAAAAGCAACCATTAACTTCATTACAGATTTGAGCTAAATACAGCAAAAGAGATTCCAGAATTGTATTAACTCTTTACCACACGAGAAAATTTTAGACTGGTCCAAATTGAAAGCATTTGCAGATGACAAAATAAAGGTGACTGAAAAATTGAAATTTGTTCTGGGAAGGGTAGAAAACACTGTGGGAAAAGGAGAAAATGCTGGTTACCAGCATTTTCTCCTTTTCCCACAGTGTTTTCAAAAAGGTTCTTTCTCAGGGTCGTCAAAAGTAGGGATTGTTTGGTAATGGGTTAATATGTGCACTAGTTTTATGAATATGATGAAATACTGTTGAAAAAGGTATGAAAACTGTAAAAAATGCTCTAAAACCTGCCAAATGTCTCCTCGTACATTTAAAGACATTGAACATTTATTTGTGATGATATAGGCATACATGAGATTTCAAAAGAAAAGTTATCACACTTGTTGGGGGCGCCATATCTTGCAATCCACAAAATTTCGGACCTGTCCAAATCTAATCATTTGTAGAGAATTACAATACATGTAGTTAAATATGGTTCAAATTGTTGATTTTGCCTTTGGAAATATTGTGGGAAAAGGAGAAAATCACAGTATGTAGCATTTTTTTCTTTTTCCCACAATATTTTCAATTCTGTCATCATTAGAGTTCTGTTTAGTTTCTCCTCTACAAATGCTTCCAATATGGATGATTCTAGAGTTTCATCATCCAGTAAAGAGTTCAAGGAGAAAATCCTGACCATATGATCTATCTCCTTGCTCCACAATAATTTCAAAAAGGTTTGTCTTGACTCATAAAACATGGGATAGACAATTTGTATTTATTCTAGGTACTACCACCTCTAAGAGATGAGGTTAAACACTTGCCAGAGGAAGGAGAATCATTCAGAAACAGGTTATATATCTTGTTACCTTCTTTTAAACAGAACATGATGGCTAATTAACCTTTACCACACAATCTAGAGTTTTAACGACTCCCAAAGAAAAAGCCTTTTGAAAGCATTGTCGGAAAAGAAGAAAGTGCTGGTAACCAGCATTTTCTCCTTTTCCCACAATGCCTTCTACCTTTTCAAAGATTAATTTACATTTCAGATCCACAAGTATTTTTTCATCTGCAAAATGCTTTTTATTTGGAATCGCCTAAAATTTTGTTTCTCTTTGTAAACGGTTAACCATGTACTAATTCTGTTTTTGCAAAATTACATGGCATTTTGAAATGTTTGAAAATTATGAAAACATTGTGGGAATGGAAGAAAATACTGCAAAGCAGCATTTTCTCCTATTCCCACAATGTTTTTTACTCTTTCAGATTCAAACTCCACCAATTGAACCACATTGATCTTTAAGTTCAATTTGGGTCAGTCTAAATTTTAATAATTTATGCTTATTATAACAAGCAAATTCTCCTAGTGCCACAATGTATGCATTAAAATGGTCCTCTAGAAGAGGCACAGGTTCTATGTGAAGAAGAGGCCCTGCCAGGGTGGCTCAGTGGCTCAGAGTATCTGACTTTTGACCTGGCGGTTGAAACTTTTATACCTGGATGAGGCAAACTTTCTTTCCAGGGTTTCGTTGCCTCTCTGAATGCATGAGAGAAAAGTAGTCATTGACATGGAAAGACTGGTATGAGAAAGCCAGGAAACAGGTGGGTAGGTGCACTAACCACATTGATAATGACCCAAGCTGATAAAAAGGACATTTGAGTCCAGTAAGAACAAAACAGAAGTTGTGTTACTTACAAATGTAGAAAATTCTGGAGAGTAAGACAAAGAATGTTCTTAAGAGTGTTTGGTAAACACTGGCCCATTTGTTGAGAGTTTGAGACTAGACTTGACCAGAACTATTTCCAATATTGATAAAGTCATCAAAATAAAAAAAATTTACAATCTACAATGTAAAAGATTGTCTGCAAATGTTTTTGCTAATAGAGTAAATTTTGTTTTCAGGTTGTGTAAATTATTGACACATCCGGTGATAGAAGTGAAGGAGCTTGCAGCTGACTTCCTGTTTGTGTTGTGCAAAGAAAGTGGTAAATATCTCTTCTTTTAATCCTTTACCACACATTCTTGAGTTTTAACAACCCTGAGGAACAATCCTTTTGAAACATTGTGAGAAAAGGGGAAAATACTGTAACCAGTCTTTCTCCTTTTCCTACAATGATTTCCATGGTTTCATATATTTCAGTATTTCAGCGTAAGGTTGTTAGTCCTTTGCAAATACTTTGAATTTGGAACAGTCCAGGTTGTTTGATAAAGGGTTAATTTAGGGAAGTTATATTTTTCTCTCAGTGAATTTACAGCTACTACTGTTAGAGTTTGAGATAACTTAGGGTATTTAAGCCCTATGGTCTTAACAGAGTGTCAGGATTTTTATAGTTAGCTATTAATACAAAATAACGTAAAACATGGTATTATTTGGCATGTATAAAATTTTTGTTGTTTCTAATTATGTGTAGACATTGGGTTTGAGCATACTATAACATTGATCTAGACATGAGCTAAATATAGAATACATACAGTCAGACATAAGTTAACCATCACCAAAACTGACCAGCAATATCCCATGTGCTTAGACCAGCATTACTCATGCCCACAGTTTGCCATTTCTGGGATTCAGAAAGTTTCTTACAGCCATCCTTTTGGTTTGGCTCATAAACTAGCCTGTTACTTGTCTAGTGGGTGTGTGCATAGCTTGAAAATATACCAAATAAAAGGTAATCTATTTAAAAAAAATTATGACTAAATTTATTCTGGTGATGCTTAACTTATGTCTGATTGTATATATTATGGCACAATGTTTTGATCATACTTGATAATAATGTAAAATGTTGTTACAGTGGCCAGAATGGTAAAGTACACAGGTTATGGGAACTGTTCTGGGTTGTTAGCAAACAGAGGACTGTTGATAGGCGGCAGAGGTCAAGGGGAATATTCTAGCGATTCAGAAGACTCAGATACTGAAGAATATGCCAACTTGGCTGAACAGTAAGTTTGGATTATTTCTGTGGGCTATGCTCTGACATAAGAGGGGTTAACTCTTTACCAAACGACAAAATTTTGGACTTGTCCAAATTGAAAGCATTTGCAGAAAACAAAATAAATGTGAATAGAAAATTGATATTTGATTTCAGAAGGGTGGAAAACATTGTGGGAAAAGGAGAAAATGGTGTAGCACAAAAAAAATAAATAAATTTGCATGTTCCAATGTTTTTTACTATGAATTGGTGTATTTAGTTTTGATCTAGAAATTGGGTTAGAAGGAACAATGACCCCATCGTGAACAAAGACAGTAAGGCATTGTGATGCCATTTTATTTCATGCTTTCCGGTAGGATATCGAGAAAAAGCAGTGAAAATGTTCTTCGATCTTACACTGGTACCACCAGTGAAAATACCGATTTTCACGCTCTTGTTGCCTAGGTAAATTGCGCGTGCCTCAAAACCAGGTGGGAAATATGACGTCCTTTACCTTACATTTCTCGTGCTTGACGTAATATTGTAATGCGTTGCTATGCGGGAGGGGTACGCCACGGGGAATAACGGAAAATAACTGTACTGGATTTTGATAAAGCTCCTCCCAGTAAAGGGTTAAAAGCATGAAATAAATAGAATATTTGTTGCACAGCCACAAGTGAAAATATTACTGATGGTGTTCACTCGATGAAATAAATTTCGATCTTTCACCGAAGAAAAACAAATATCCTCTATATCTTTGTAGAATAAATCCAGTCACTGGCAGATGGGAAGATGAGAAAGCTGATCCAATGGCAGGCATGACAGATGAACAAAAGGAATATGAAGCAGAGAAGCTCCTGAATGTAATGGACAAATTGCAACGGTAGGTTCTGTTGGTTTCATTTGCTCTCTCATTGGTCATTGTGTTTTATGCATTACAGAAGCACTTCCATAAAAGGTAAATTAAATCCTTGTCATAACGGGTAGTCTAGCGTAAGATAATTGATAGTCTACAGAATTTCCTATTTAATTTTTACTCTTTGATGTAGAGCCTTGATGGATAAATTATAACACAAATTGCTAGTGATCCAGGGCTCGTATTCACCGACCATTCTTGAGAATATTCTTAGTCATATTCTCGAAAGGTTTTCCAAATTTGTAAGTAACACAACTTCTGATTGGCTAAATTGAATGTTTTAGCCAATCAGAATTTGTGTTACTTACAAATGTAGAAAGTTCTGGAGAGTAAGACAAAGAACGTTCTTAAGAATGGTTGGTGAATACGGGCCCAGTTGTTGAGAGTTTGAGACTAGGCTTGACCAGAACTATTTCCAATAACTGATAAAGTCATCAAAATCAACAAAAGTGTCTCTGATGTGCTGGATTGAGAGCCACCCACTGTTCTCCATTTTAACCCTTTCCCAAACAATCCCTTATTTTTACGGGTCAGGAATAGAAGCCTTTTGAAAACATTGTGGGACTAGGAGAAAATGCCAGTAACCAGCATTTTCTCCTTTTCCTACAACCCTATCATATAGAAAAATCATCTTTTTAGCAACAGTTTTACTGTTGATTTGCCATCTGCAAAATGCTTTCAATTTGGTCTGGTCCAAAATTTGCAGTTTGGGAAAGGGTTAAACGTTAATCAGACAACCCTTGTTTTTATGACCCTGAAGTGTGAAAACACTGTGAGAAAAGGAGAGAATGCTGCTTCCCAGCATTTTATCCTCTCAGCACAATACATTCCACTCTTTTAAAACAAATACTCTCATTGAGCCACACTTAAACCCCTTACCAAACAATCTCTGGTTTTTACAACCCTGAGATAGAAGCCTTTTGGAAACATTGTGGGAAAAGGAAAAATGCTGGTTACCAACATTTTCTCTTTTTCCCAAAATGTTTTCTACCATGCTGGAAATAAATTTCAATTTTTGAATAACATTTATTTTGTCGTCTGCAAGTGCTTTCAATTTGGACCAGTCTAGTATTTTGTCACCTGGTATAGAGTTAAATATGGAAGTGATCAAACTATTGTTGTCTGGCTCAGGCTTTGATTAAGAAATAATCTTTCTCTTGTGGTTTATCGTTCAATAAACCACAGTTGTTTGAGTTACGAGGTGTAATAGATATTCCACAAGGGCGATTGCTGAAGTGGTTTATTAATTGCGCCTCATAACTCACAACATAGTTTATTTAACGATTGACCGAGATAGAAAGAAGATTATTTCGATTCTAACATGACCAACTCTTAATGAAAGGAAAACACTTCATACTTAGGGTGAAAATGGATGCAGATTATGATTATTCATTAAATAACTTGCCTACTTTATACAGAAAGATGTCACTGTCCGAGTGACAACAGTATGTAGAAAGACGTCACTCTAGAGCTATATAGAATAACATAGATTCTAACAAGACACGTTTTTAGAAGGGTAACAAAAAATGTAGAAAAAGAAGATGCTGCTCTCCGGCATTTTCTCCTTTTTCCACAGTGTTTTCAAAAGTTGTCTGCTTGGGGTTGTTAAAACCCAGGATTGTTCGATACATGATAAATGTGAAAAAAAAAATGCTATTGAAATATAAATAAAAGCAAGCCAAACAATATTTTTGTCCTTTCCAACCATTCCAGTCAGGGTATTATACAACCTGGTACAATTGGAGAAGATGGGCGGCCAAAACCAGTGTCACACGTCTTGGAGCTGGTAGAAAATACCACCAACAGACCAGGGGGAACAACTGAGGACTGAAACTTGACTGTCTGATGTTCATGAGCTATTTTCACCCATGGTTCTAAACATTGTTGTAATTCCTAATATGAGTACTTGCCATGTCATTGGCTGAAATGTTTTGTCTTAAGTCATTACAAAACAACAATTTTTTAGGCTTGTCCAGATTGAAAGCATTTGCAGACGACAAAATAAAAGTGACTGAAAATTTGAAGTTTGTATTGTAAAGGGTAGAAAACATTGCGGGAAAAGGAGAAAATGCTGGTAACCAGCATTTTCTCCTTTTCCCACAATGTTTTCTAAAGGCTCCTTTCTCAGGGTTGTCAAAAGTAGGGATTGTGTGGTAATTGGTTAACCAAACAGATAGCTAGTCTTGGGAATTTAGAATTAGGAGAGTTAGAATGGTGGGTGAATTTGGCTTTTGAAGAATGTGATTGATTGAGAGGCATTTGGTCTGACAGAATTTTTGTAGGTTTACAATCCTTTGAGACTATGGATAGCAATCTTTTCACATAATTGTATCTTACTGTGCTACTAGTCATTTTTCCCCTCATGCAGCTAGTTACCTCAAATTGCCTGCACTTATTTCTTAACAGCTGTTAGGATTGAGGATATTGCTAATTTCATATAATATCAGAAGGAACACGTTGTCAGAAATTCCATGTAATTCATATTGCATTACTTTTTGGCTGCTTCATAATACTTGACCAAATATCAGACTTGCAAATTGAAAACTTTTCCCAAAGGCAACATTGATGTAACTCAGGTATTGAAATCTCTCCGTAAGAAGGTAGGAAACATTGGAGAATAAGCAGAAAATGCCATTACTGTCATTTTTTCCGTTTCCCTCAATGTTTTAAATAGTCTTCTTCTTGAGGGTCGTTAGTAATCTAGATTGTGTGGTAAAGGGATAAGATGAACAGAGATTTTTGTTAGCAGAAAAGATTAAGCACATGCGTTTCAAATCAACACCCTTTTGGCTAAATATTTTCAATAATAATGGACAGAGTAGATTCCATTCATCCTGAAACACGCGAAAAGTGGCATTTGGACATACATATATTTGCGTAAAGTGTCGTCTTGGATTAGCCTGCGCAGTCCGCGCAGACTAATCCGAGACGGCACTTCACAACTACATTAGACTTTCTGCTACCATAGACATGCACAAAACAGAAAATTACGTAAATAAAAGTAAGAGTCGATTCGGATTAACCAGCGCAGGCTGATCTAAGACAACAATTTACGCAAATGTCCGAATGTCCCTTTTTCACGTGTTGCAGGAGAAATTAGGGTGCATGAGTTGCTCAGTCTCATCTTGATTTGCTGTGTTCTCAAAAAGCACCTTTTTGTATAACGCTATATTCTTATGGATTGACAAAGAACATGATATAATGAGTAAGTCTGAAACAGATCAAAATACAATAGACCTATAGACCTATTTCCTTTGTATGTGGACCACAAATGCATCTCCCATGATGGAAATATATCTCAGATGATGGAACTGTCATTAACCCTTACCAAACAATCCCTGGTTTTTACAACTCTGAGATGGAAGGCTTTTTGAAAACATTGTGGGAAAAGGAGAAAATGCTGGTAACCAGCATTTTCTCCTTTTCCCACAATGTTTTCTACCCTGCTGGAAATAAATTTCGATTTTTGAGTTATGTTTATTTTGTCTTCTGCAAGTGTTTTCAATTTGGACCAGTTTAAAATCTTGTTGTTTGGGAAAGGGTTAAAAGGACAGAAAATAGTATGGAAAAAAAGTGTAGTACATGTATTTGATATCTTTTTCGACCAACGTTGTCTAGGGCCATCTTCTTCAGAGTTAGAAAAATTTTGCATTGTTGGTTATCTAGTTAATGGAACTAGACTTTTTAGGAGTTATTTACTTTTGTTAATTTTATAAGACACATATATGTATGTTTTTTTTTTCTTTTTTAACACAAGAGAGTGTCTTTTTTTTCACTGTTAAACAGTCATTTAATTTGATTAGAAAACACTGACAGAGTTCAGTGCATTTTTGTAGGCAAAAGAAATTGCTTAAAAATTATGTTGGAATATTTCAATGTTATTAAAGTTTGTTTAAATCCATACACTCAGATTATCTAGAGAGTTACATAAACTTGTAATACATTTCTCTGTACCTATAGTTTTAACAATTGTGGAACTCAGATGTCACAGGCAAAGTTTTGTACATTCTGGCATAGAATATCTGCATAAACAACAAAGTGACCACTTTGTTATTTTTTTTCCTCATGTCATGCTAGTGACGGTCTGTTGATGTCACATTGACATAGAGAATGGTTTCAAAAGTGGTTAAGCAGGCATTGCTTTTGGAGTTTATCTGTCCAGTGTAAAGGCAACTTGTTATTGGATTTTATTTTTCTTACCTTTTACCAAATAGTCCCATGTTTTCACTTTTCTTATCAAGTAGGCTTTTAGGAATAATGAGGGAAATGAAAAAATGCTTTAATTAATCTTTTTCTCCTTTTTCCTACATTATTTTCTACCTGCAGCAAACAGATTTCCATTCTGACTGGCATTTATTCTGTTGCCTGCCAGCACTTTCAATTTGGACAAGTCTGAAATATTGTGATTTGGGAATGTTAAAGAAATTTGAGAATACATCCCCTTATTATAGGCCTGAAGTGTTGTATTATGTTATGGCTGAGGTTGACTGTCGGTCTGTCTGTCGGGCCGTTAGCAATTTCTTGTGTGTGCAACTCCTCTTACAGTTTTCATCAGAATAACTCCAAAATTACCACAACGAGTCTCTTTTATGTGTACCTGTACATGCAACTCTTAAAATTTGAATCTCTTTAGGTGTTCTTGATTTTAACCCGTTATCCCATAAGACATTTCTAAGGTATCTCTAATTGACCCTAACTAACAGCAAGGATGAAGCCATTTCTTATGTGTATGTGACACCTTTTGATAGCATAAAATACATTGTGGTAAAAGGTGAAATTGCTCGTCACGTTTACGGAGCTCTTGTTTATTCTGCAGGTTCAGAGCAGTTCAAATGATATACAATGTATACATTAGCACAAGATTTTTCACAGCTTTTATGGTTAAAAGAAAAGTATCATAATAAGAAACACAATGTAGTACGACTTGTGATCTTTGTGCAGGTCCTTGTACATGGAAAAGTACATCTACTACAGTTTAATAACATGTAATTAATCAGTTGATATGTGTGCTGTTCCTCCACTAAATATGTTGCATTACATCATTTAGACAAGAATAAATATTTTGACTTAAAAAAGTTAAAAGCTTTTCCCTGGAATACTTTTTAAAAACATTCTCCACAACTTTCTCTTCTCTTTTGGACCTGACATTTTTCAAATTAATCACTGTGCCACTACTGAGCACTTTTCTCCACCTTGCTATTTCAAAATCATGAAAATAATGTAGCAGCAGTTCGGATTTTATTCCTACGATTAACTCTTTTCATCCCTAGTTTTCAGAGCTTGTTTGTAGAATATATGGAGAACTTCTTACATGCACCAAGACAAGGTTATGTTTCAATTTGTGCAATACTGTAAATATTTCTTTTTTGTGGAATCTATAAATTGAATATCACCTAAATGTTTCCTATGCAGTGTTATGTTTTAACGACTCCAAGGTACTAAGCTTTTGAAAACATAGTGGAAATGGAAAATACAGTAGCCAGTATTTTCTCCTCATTTTCCACACAATATTTTCTACTCTTTCTAATACAGTTCCAATCATTTGAGCCATAGTTAACTTGTCTGCAAATGCTTTCAATTACGACAAGACTAAAATTTGTCTGGTAAGGAATTAAAATATCATCAACTTGCCCTCACTTGTCTGATAAATATACTCATCTTCTCAACTCCTTTCCAGAGTATAAATGCTAAAAGTTAGTACAGTATCCATAGTCTAGCCATATCTTTATTGCATAAAAACGTGTTTTGAAATGCACAATACAGTAATTTGTAATATGCACAGGCTCTGTATATTAGTTTACCTTGAAATAAGATCATATGTATTAAGGCTTTGTCATTAGTTTTTATGCCATGTTGCTGATCACCACATGTAGTAGCTTTAACTAGCAAAGCTTGTAATTCTTTACTTAGTAGAACTGATTTCCTATCAAATAAGGTGCTACATAATGTATGTTAAAATGTGTGTGTGTTTCTTTAGTGCAGTAATTTTCCTTTTAGTGTGCCCATTGACTGAAAAGAATGATTCTGGCCCCAATATAATAGTAAAACAGGAAATATTATTAAGTTAGTATACATACTGATCTTTTCAGAATATCCAATTTCAAAGACTGATCCATACAGAATACTTCACAAAATACCTTGTGTAAATAGAAGATCAGACTGAATTTTCTATCCGGTCAATTCTAAATCTAAAGTGCCTGCAAAAACAACTCAGGAAGTTGGCACTCTAAGGAGTTAAACTTTTTATCAGAAGATAAAATGTTTGATTCAACCACATCGAAAGCCTTTGCAGACCACAAAAGGCTTGTATAGTAGGCTTTTTTCTTTGAAAGAGTAGAAAGCATTGTTGTGAAAATTTGTCCTTTTCCCTGATTTGTTTTCAGAGACATTCTTCTCCATGGCCCTGAAACCTTTTCCACACAATCCTAAGTTTATATGATTCCTAAAATGAAGGTTTTTGAAAACAGTGTGGAATAAGGAGAAAATGTTGGTAATCAGCATTTTCTCCTATTTTCACAATGTTTCCTACCATATCAAAAACAGAAATGATCATTTGAGCTACATTTAATTTGTTGTCTGCAATGGCTTTAACTCTTTACCACACAATGACCCCTTTTAACGACGCTGAGAAAGGAGCCTAATGAAAACATCGTGGGAAAAGGAGAAAATGCTGGTTACCAGCGTTTTCTCCTTTTTCCACAATGTTTTCTGCCCTATCAAAGGAAAATTGCATCATTTAAGGCATTATGAAATTGTCATCTGCAAATATTTTCCAATTGGTTAGGTCTAAAACTTTGCTGCGTGGTGAAGGGTTAATTAAATTTGTTCAAATACAAAAAAATGCTGTTAATAAAGCTTGGAAACATAGAATAGTTCGGTGCAGATATAATATTGTTAATGACTATAGAACTTATCAACCATTCCTTGTGTACAGAATTAGTAAAAAAAAAAGATAGAATCTTGGTAGTTGTAAAACAGGAGTAAAATTTAAATAAGTATGTGTATCTTACTTGCAAATTTGGAATGTCATCTGACACAGGAAAAATTCAAACCCATATAATTGGGCAATGCTCTTGCAACAGTGGGACTAATGTAGCTCCGTGATTCCCTCTACCAAGGAAGACATAACATGGTAATGAATCTGATAAATCCATTTAGTCTAGCAACGGGTTAAATTTTAGACTTAACCCATTACCACACTAGAAAATTTTTGACTGGTCCAAATTGAAAGCATTTGCAGACGACAAAATGAAGGTGACTGAAACATTAAAATTTGGTTTGGGAATGGTAGAAAATACTGTGGGAAAAGGAGAAAATGCTGGTTACCAGCATTTTCTCCTTTTCCCACAGTGTTTTCAAAAGGGCTCTAACTCGGGATTGCGTGGTAAAGGATTAAGTGGACCTTGGACAAGCAGAAATTTGACTATAAGTAAAAGTTTTTTAACCAATGTCAGCCTTTGCAGGATGACATAAGTCAATATTATTGTGTTGTTGCATTAAGCCCCCTTTTCACTGAGCATGGCTCTTCAAAAATGTATTTTCCCTCTTGTTGAGCACAAATAGGCTAAAGTCATACATGTATTCTAGTATGCGATTTCTACAGATATTTCATGCTTTGCATTTAACCCATTACCACACAATTCCTACTTTTGACGCCCCTGAGAAAGAAGCCTTTTGAAAACACTGTAGGAAAAGGAGAAAATGCTGGTAATCAGCATTTTCTCCTATTCCCACAGTGTTTTCTACCCAACCCAAATTTCAATTTTTCAGTCACCTTTATTTTGTCGTCTGCAAATGCTTTGAATTTGAAACCGTCTAAAATTTTGTTGTGTGGTAAAGAGTTACACAAATGCCATGCTACTTAGTTGTGATAACAACAGTTGTTTGTGATAACAACAGTTGTTTTTTTTTTATTATCATTAATTGCACATACTGCATATCAGTTGAGTAATTATCAGCTTTAACCCATCACTGTACAGACAAATAACTCGACAATTACAAGGTGATAAAAGTATAGACTCGTCCATTTCGACAGTACTTGCAGATGACAAATAAATGCAGCTCAAAAGATGGGTTCCTTCTTCAAAAGTATATAAAACATTTAGGAAAAGGTTACATATATGCATTTAAAACAAACATTTGTTTCATAAAGGGTTCAGGGGCAGATTTTCCCAGAAAGGAATTGTTACCGGTAAATTTGACTGTATGAAAAATGCTGGGAGAAAAAGCAAAACAACTTTGTTGTACATTTGCCAATTTTTCCCCCATTTTTGAAAATCAGTGAATTTCAGATGTGCACATTCATAAGTTGAATTTCAAGACATCTTCATATTAGATAAACAGTAAATACTAGTACTAGCCAGAAAGCTATGCCCCGTTTCTTTGAGACATACCAAAATCGGGACAAGGAAAATTGTTTTGAGGAAAGAAAAATATATTTGCAAAATCTGAGTAAGAAAAGGGAGTAAGAACTTGCTTCTTAAAAGCAATAGCTTCTCTTTCCATATTATTTTCCAGACTGTCGAATTGAGGACGTACAACAAATGTACATGTACTAGTTTAGCCCCCTCACTAAGCAAACTCGAGTTTTCACAACTCTAATAAAGAGGATTCTGAAATTATTGTGGGAAAAGGAGAAAAAGCTGGTTACCAGCATTTTCTCCTTTTCAGACAGTGCTTTCTCAAATTTTTGTCATATGTATTGTGACATCTTTAAATGCTTTTAAAATGGAAAAATCTAACATTTTGTCATTTTGAAAAAGAGTTAAACACAGCTACACACATGACTTTGGATCAGACTAACAGCATTTTGCAATTGAGTAATATGTAATATTCAGTATTTGTTAATGTATGTCATTGTTTATTATTGTTATAGTGTCTAGTAAAGTGGAGACCTATCTCTTATAATTCATGAAAAATTGCCTTTTTGTTATTATTCTCCCAAGGGTTTTTTTTTCAATTTTCAGATTGATTTGATTTAGAAATAAACTATCTACACATGATCCCTGCTTTTATTGCATCAACATGCTATTGTAATTTATGTTTGTCAGAGTCAGTCAGCTACTGACTACTTTGGTTGATTACCCATTACCACACAATCCCTACTTTTGACGCCCCTGAGAAAGAAGCCTTTTATGGGAAAAGGAGAAAATGCTGGTAACCAGCATTTTCTCCTTTTCTCACAGTGTTTTCTACCCTTCCCAGAACAAATTTCTATTCTTTAGTCGCCTTTACTTTGTTGTCTGCAAATGCTTTCAATTTGGACCAGTCTAAAATTTTCTCGTGTGGTAAAGAGTTAACTGATTGATTGTATGGTTTGTACCATTCCCTCTTTCAAGAGTTTATTTGTTTATCCCTTTACCACACAACTATTATTATACCCCCGACAAACGAATGTTTTCGGGGGGTAAACTGGAATCAGCCTGTCTGTCCGTGTGGGTGTCTGTTGACAAAATACTACTAATTTTGTGTCGCGAACTCTTCCTACAGTTTTCCTTCAATTGTATTGAAAATCTGCATATATACTGATCATATATTGAAGATTTGCAAGACGCAATTTTCAAGTGTCAACTCTTCCTGGTTGAAGAATTATCTCCCCTTGAACTTGACACTTTTTTCTTGCACTCTATTTTCGCAACCAATGAAATTACAGGATTTCTCATTCAGTCACGGGATTTTTTTTTTACCAATGAGAATCTTCCACATTTACAGCTCTTTTTAACCAATCATATAACAGTCATTCTTAACTAGTCATGTGATTTTTTCGACCAATGAAAATCCTTGAAATTTCCCGTTCTTTTGAACCAATCATATAACAGTATTTATTCAGTTGTCATTTGATGTTTTTCGACCAATGAGAATCCTTGAAATTTACCTCTGTAGCGTTCTTTTAATGACGTATCACTATTTTGGACTCTCTCATTGGCTTAAAATTAGTTACTTCATCTATAAACTAGATCTCGCATTGTCATTTGTATCATTCTTCAGAAGTATTTCATTGAGGAAAGGACTTTCGAACAATTCTACGATTTAGCTTGGTCTGGATACGTTGTCTATCAGAGGTCTATCAGATGGGCCATGTATACAGTCTCATGGTGATGAATGCTGAGAGGCAGCAAGTGATTTGGATGAAGTGGAGGAGAAAGGAAGTACATGTAATAGTTCCGACAGCTTGCCAGCAGCAGTTATGATTTTCACAATTCCTGTCTGGCCAAGGACCAGAGGGTTTTTCGCAATGGTGTGGCTTTCGTCTAGCATTCCAGCATAAGGCTGTTCCATTTCCCCGATCGTTTGAGAGTAGAGTTACGCAGTCAGGAAACTGAAACAACCATTTTACTGTTTTCATAATACACTAATTTTATACTTGTCTACAGTCTGGCCAAGAGATAGAAGAGTTTTCGTAATGGAGTGGCTTTCGTCTAGCTTTCCACCATGTCACACACAAGGTTGTTCCATTCCCCTGATCGTTTGAGAGCAGAGTTAGAAGTCTGAAACAAATATTTTGCTAATTTCATATTGTTACGTTTATACTCTTCTCTCTGGCCAAAGGCTAGAAGAGATTGTTAATGGTGTGGCTTTCGTCAAGCATTCTACACTGTACAAACATAACAGATCGTTAATCAAAAAGCTGTTCCACTCCCTTCACTGTCTGATGGTACACTTTTCTCTTATACAGTTAGGGGTCTGAAGCACACGTTTTCTAAGTTTAATATTGGTGTCTTGTTATAATTGTCTCTGGCCAAATGTTAGAACAGACTTTTCAATGGTGTGGCTTTCGTCTCGCATTGAACCCTCTTTAGCTAGCATAAAGGATTGTAATTTCAAAAGGCTGGTCCATTCCTCTGACTGTTTGGGAGCAGATCTTGCTCTTACACAGTTACAGGTCTGAATCAATTTTCTTTCTTAGTACTCCATGAAAATGAATTCTTCACTGGGTGTTTCAGCCCCATGATACTTTGGAAGCAGAAATAGTTTCCAAACTGTCACGGATCTGTAATACCCATTTTTTTATCACTCGTTAAAGTTTAACAATTTCATATTCGAGCCAGTTTGGTGTAAATCTTAACAAATGTAAGTGTGATTTCCTACTTCTGACAGTATTCAAGTACTATTTGTGTAATCGGTTACCTATAAGTGTGATCGGTTACCTATCATTGTGATCGGTTACCTATAAGTGTGATCGGTTATCAATTAGTGTGATCGGTTACCTATAAGTGTGATGGGTTACCTATAAGTGTGATCGTTACCTATTAGTGTGATCAGTTACCTATAAGTGTGATCGGTTACCTATAAGTGTGATCGGTTACATGTAATTGTGATCGGTTACCTAATACAGGTAGTCAATCACACTTAAAGGTAGCTTTTTCTCTTTATTGTGATTGACTACCTGGATTAAGTAATCGATCACAATTATAGGTAACCGATCACATGCTTATGGGTACTTGAAAACTCTTAGAAATAGAGAATCGCATTTGGACTTCATGTGCATCATGTAAACGAAATATTCGGAAGACTGTGAAATGGCCTTAGTACTTCTATTATGCACCAAACACACCGTTGTCATACTCTACAGAAATATGTTTTGCATAATTTTTTTTTTAGAGTATGGAGGAGGAAGGATTTGACCTCTCCCGTGAGAGAGAGGTAGTGTCCTCTTCCGTGGGTCGGGTTGTGGCAAAGAATAATTGCCTGATGGTGGCGGACCCTCGGAGGAGGCACTACGTGTTGGAAGATGACAGAAAGAAGTTGTCCCTCTGTGTGAGGAAAGCAGATAGACTTGTAGGTAACGGTTTTCTAACATTTTGAGCCTTCTCTATGGTGTACCTGCGTTATGACTTGTATTAATCAAAAAAACAATCGCTTACTCTGACCTGATTCAATAATATCAAATTCTATTTCTTGATAGATGACTGAGGGAATGTTTGAAAACGGATGGAAAGAAGAGTCGGAGGAGGAGGGAGCGAGTGAGGAGAAAGAAGAGGAGAAATTGGAGAAAGGAAGGAAGGTAGATGGAGAAGAAGAGGTGATGGAGGAAGAGTTGGTAGAGCTGCAAGAAGATCTAAGTAAACCTTTGTTCTTTTTCTACATGCTTAATTTCTGCCAGATATTATTGAGGTGGGTTAATTATCAATGCGATCGATTCAATAGTATTAAATTTTATTTCTTGACAGATCACAGAGGGAATGGTTGTTTCAGCCCCATGTAGCCGATCACCCTTATAGGTAGCCGATCACAGTTATAGGTAGCCGATCACCCTTATAGGTAACCGATCACAGTTATAGGCAGCCGATCACCTTTATAGGTAACCGATCACACTTATAGGTAACCGATCAGACTTATAGGTACTTGAATATAGAGATATAGAGAATTGCACTTGAAAATTCATGTTTAAATGGACCTTTGTTCTTTTTCTACACACTTAATTTGTGCCAGGTATTATTATGGTGGGTTAATTATCAGTGCCATCGATTCAATACTATTGAATTTTATTTCTGGACAGATCACAGAGGGAATGGTTGTTTCAGCCCCATGTAGCCGATCACAGTTATAGGTAGCCGATCCCCCTTATAGGTGGCCGATCACCCTTACAGGTAGCCGATCACAGTTATAGGTAGCCGATCACAGTTAAAGGTAGCCGATCACCCTTATAGGTAGCCGATCACCCTTATAGGTAGCCGATCACAGTTATAGGTAGCCGATTACCCTTATAGGTAACCGATCACAATTATAGGTAATCGATCACACTTATGGGTACTTGAATACTATAAGATATAGAGAATTGCACTTGAAAATTCATGTTTAAATGGACCTTTGTTCTTTTTCTACACGCTTAATTTGTGCCAGGTATTATTATGGTGGGTTAATTATCAATGCCATCGATTCAATACTATTGAATTTTATTTCTTGACAGATCACAGAGGGAATGGTTGTTTCAGCCCCATGTAGCCGATCACAATTATAGGTAGCCGATCATCCTTACAGGTCACTGATCACAGTTATAGGTAGCCGATGACCCTTACAGGTAGCCGATCACAATTATAGGTAACCAATCACACTTATGGGTACTTAAATACTATTAGATATAGAGAATTGCACTTGAAAATTCATGTTTAAATGGACCTTTGTTCTTTTTCTACACGCTTAAATTGTGCTAGGTATTATTATGGTGGGTTAATTATCAATGCCATCGATTCAATAGTATTGAATTTTATTTCTGGACAGATCACAGAGTGAATGCTTGTTTCAGCCCCATGTAGCCGATCACAATTATAGGTAGCCAATCACCCTTACAGGTAGCCGATCACAGTTACAGGTAGCCGATCACCCTTACAGGTAGCCGATCACCCTTACAGGTAACCGATCACAGTTAAAGGTAACCGATCACAGTTACAGGTAGCCGATCACCCTAATAGGTAGCCGATCACAGTTATAGGTAGCCGATCACAGTTATAGGTAACCGATCACACTTATGGGTACTTAAATACTTTTAGATATAGAGAATTGCACTTGAAAATTCATGTTTAAATGGACCTTTGTTCTTTTTCTACACGCTTAATTTGTGCCAGGTATTATTATGGTGGGTTAATTATCAATGCCATCGATTCAATACTATTGAATTTTATTTCTTGACAGATCACAGAGTGAATGCTTGTTTCAGCCCCATGTAGCCGATCACAGTTATAGGTAGCCGATCACAGTTATAGGTAGCCGATCACACCTTATAGGTAGCCGATCACAGTTATAGGTAGCCGATCACCCTTATAGGTAACCGATCACAATTATAGTTAACCGATCTCACTTATGGGTACTTAAATACTATTAGATATAGAGAATTGCACTTGAAAATTCATGTTTAAATGGACTTTTGTTCTTTTTCTACACGCTTAATTTGTGCCAGGTATTATTATGGTGGGTTAATTATCAATGCCATCGATTCAATAGTATTGAATTTTATTTCTGGACAGATCACAGAGGGAATGGGTGTTTCAGCCCCATGTAGCCGATCACCCTTATAGGTAGCCGATCACCCTTACAGGTAGCCGATCACAGTTATAGGTAGCCGATCACCCTTACAGGTCACCGATCACAGTTATAGGTAACTGATCACACTTATGGGTACTTAAATACTATTAGATATAGAGAATTGCGCTTGAAAATTCATTTTTAAATGGACCTTTGTTCTTTTTCTACACACTTAATTTGTGCCAGGTATTATTATGGTTGGTTAATTATCAATGCCATAGATTCAATAGTATTGAATTTTATTTCTTGACAGATCACAGAGGGAATGGGTGTTTCAGCCCCATGTAGCCGATCACAATTATAGGTAGCCGATCACCCTTATAGGTAGCCGATCACAGTAATAGGTAGCCGATCACCCTTATAGGTAGCCGATCACCCTTATAGGTGACCGATCACAGTTATAGGTGACCGATCACAGTTAAAGGTAGCCGATCACCCTTATAGGTAGCCGATCACCCTTATAGGTAGCCAATCACAGTTATAGGTAGCCGGACACACCTTATAGGTAGCCGATCACCCTTATTGGTAGCCGATCACAGTTATAGGTAACCGATCACACTTAAGGGTACTTTAATACTATTAGATATAGAGAATTGCACTTGAAAATTCATGTTTAAATGGACTTTTGTTCTTTTTCTACACGCTTAATTTGTGCCAGGTATTATTATGGTGGGTTAATTATCAATGCCATCGATTCAATACTATTGAATTTTATTTCTTGACAGATCACAGAGGGAATGGTTGTTTCAGCCCCATGTAGCCGATCACCCTTATAGGTAGCCGATCACCCTTATAGGTAGCCGATCACCCTTATAGGTAACCGATCACAATAATAGGTAACCGATCACACTTATAAGTACTTAAATACTATAAGATATAGAGAATTGCACTTGAAAATTCATGTTTAAATGGACCTTTGTTCTTTTCCTACACGCTTAATTTGTGCTAGGTATTATTATGGTGGGTTAATTATCAATGCCATCGATTCAATACTATTGAATTTTATTTCTTGACAGATCACAGAGGGAATGGGTGTTTCAGCCCCATGTAGCCGATCACCCTTATAGGTAGCCGATCACCCTTACAGGTAGCCGATCACAGTTATAGGTAGCCGATCACCCTTACAGGTAGCCGATCACAGTTATAGGTAGCCGATCACCCTTACAGGTCGCCGATCACAGTTATAGGTAACCGATCACACTAATGGGTACTTAAATACTATTAGATATAGAGAATTGCGCTTGAAAATTCATTTTTAAATGGACCTTTGTTCTTTTTCTACACACTTAATTTGTGCCAGGTATTATTATGGTTGGTTAATTATCAATGCCATAGATTCAATAGTATTGAATTTTATTTCTTGACAGATCACAGAGGGAATGGGTGTTTCAGCCCCATGTAGCCGATCACAATTATAGGTAGCCGATCACCCTTATAGGTAGCCGATCACAGTAATAGGTAGCCGATCACCCTTATAGGTAGCCGATCACCCTTATAGGTGACCGATCACAGTTATAGGTAACCGATCACAGTTAAAGGTAGCCGATCACCCTTATAGGTAGCCGATCACCCTTATAGGTAGCCAATCACAGTTATAGGTAGCCGATCACACCTTATAGGTAGCCGATCACCCTTATTGGTAGCCGATCACAGTTATAGGTAACCGATCACACTTAAGGGTACTTTAATACTATTAGATATAGAGAATTGCACTTGAAAATTCATGTTTAAATGGACTTTTGTTCTTTTTCTACACGCTTAATTTGTGCCAGGTATTATTATGGTGGGTTAATTATCAATGCCATCGATTCAATACTATTGAATTTTATTTCTTGACAGATCACAGAGGGAATGGTTGTTTCAGCCCCATGTAGCCGATCACCCTTATAGGTAGCCGATCACCCTTATAGGTAGCCGATCACCCTTATAGGTAACCGATCACAGTTATAGGTAGCCGATCACCCTTATAGGTAACCGATCACAATAATAGGTAACCGATCACACTTATAAGTACTTAAATACTATAAGATATAGAGAATTGCACTTGAAAATTCATGTTTAAATGGACCTTTGTTCTTTTCCTACACGCTTAATTTGTGCTAGGTATTATTATGGTGGGTTAATTATCAATGCCATCGATTCAATACTATTGAATTTTATTTCTGGACAGATCACAGAGGGAATGGTTGTTTCAGCCCCATGTAGCCGATCACAGTTATAGGTAGCCGATCACCCTTACAGGTAGCCGATCACAGTTATAGGTAGCCGATCACCCTTACAGGTAGCCGATCACAGTTATAGGTAGCCGATCACCCTTACAGGTAGCCGATCACCCTTATTGGTAACAGATCACACTTATAGGTAGCCGATCACAGTTATAGGTAGCCGATGACCCTTACAGGTAGCTGATCACAGTTATAGGTAGCCGATCACCCTTACAGGTAGCCGATGACCCTTATTGGTAACAGATCACAGTTATAGGTAGCCGATCACCCTTACAAGTAGCCGATCACAGTTATAGGTAGCCGATCACCCTTATAGGTAGCCGATCACACTTATAGGTAACAGATCACAGTTATAGGTAGCCGATCACCCTTATAGGTAGCCGATCACAGTTAAAGGTAGCCGATCACAGTTAAAGGTAGCCGATCACCCTTATAGGTCACCGATCACAATTATAGGTAACCAATCACACTTATGGGTACTTGAATACTATAAGATATAGAGAATTGCACTTGAAAATTCATGTTAAAATGGACCTTTGTTCTTTTTCTTCACGGTTAATTTGTGCCAGGTATTATTATGATGGGTTAATTATCAATGCCATCGATTTATCAATGCCATCAATTCAAAAGTATTGACCTTTATTTCTTGACAGATCACAGAGGGAATGGTAATTCATGTTAAAATGGACCTTTGTTCTTTTTCTTCACGGTTAATTTGTGCCAGGTATTATTATGGTGGGTTAATTATCAATGCCATCGATTCAATAGTATTGACTTTTATTTCTTGACAGATCACAGAGGGAATGGTTGTTTCAGCCCCATGTAGCCGATCACAGTTACAGGTAGCCGATCACCCTTACAGGTAGCCGATCACCCTTACAGGTAGCCGATCACAGTTACAGGTAGCCGATCACCCTTACAGGTAGCCGATCACAGTTACAGGTAGCCGATCACCGATCACAGTTACAGGTAGCCGATCACAATAATAGGTAGCCGATCACCCTTATAGGTAACCGATCACAATAATAGGTAACCGATCACACTTATAAGTACTTAAATACTATTAGATATAGAGAATTGCACTTGAAAATTCATGTTTTAAATGGACCTTTGTTCTTTTTCTACACGCTTAATTTGTGCCAGGTGTTATTATGGTGGGTTAATTATCAATGCCATCGATTCAATACTATTGAATTTTATTTCTTGACAGATCACAGAGGGAATGGTTGTTTCAGCCCCATGTAGCCGATCACAGTTATAGGTAGCCGATCCCCCTTAAAGGTAGCCGATCACAGTAATAGGTAGCCGATCACCCTTATAGGTAGCCGATCAAAGTTATAGGTAGCCGATCACCCTTATAGGTAACTGATCACAATTTTAGGTAACTGATCACACTTATGGGTACTTAAATACTTTTAGATATAGAGAATTGCACTTGAAAATTCATGTTTAAATGGACCTTTGTTCTTTTTCTACACGCTTAATTTGTGCCAGGTATTATTATGGTGGGTTAATTATCAATGCCATCGATTCAATAGTATTGAATTTTATTTCTGGACAGATCACAGAGGGAATGGTCGTTTCAGCCCCATGTAGCC
The DNA here is from genome assembly GCA_943736015.1 of Tridacna crocea. NCBI lineage: Eukaryota > Metazoa > Mollusca > Bivalvia > Cardiida > Cardiidae > Tridacna > Tridacna crocea. The sequence continues at coordinate 47,338,177 of OX031067.1, read as the reverse complement.
GATCACAATTATAGGTAGCCGATCACCCTTACAGGTAGCCGATCACAGTTATAGGTAGCCGATCACCCTTACAGGTAGCCGATCACAGTTAGAGGTAGCCGATCACCCTTACAGGTAGCCGATCACAGTTATAGGTAACCGATCACACTTATGGGTACTTAAATACTATTAGATATAGAGAATTGCACTTGAAAATTCATGTTTTAAATGGACCTTTGTTCTTTTTCTACATGCTTAATTTGTGCCAGGTATTATTGAGGTGGGTTAATTATCAATGCGATTGACTCAATAATATTAACTTTTATTTCTTGACAGATCACAGAGGGAATGGGTGTTTCAGCCCCATGATACTTTGGAGGCAGACCTAGCTTCCAAACTGTCACGGATCTGAAACACCCATTTTTTAATCACTTATTAAAGTTTAACAATTTCATATTGGAGATAGTTTGTTGTAAATCTTAATTCAAATGGGTCATCGATTTAAAAAATAATAAAATAAACGTTAAAATTAGGTTTGTGATTCCCTACTTCTAAGAATATTCAACTACCTATACGTCTGATCGGTTACCTATAATTGTGATCGATTCCCTAATCCAGGTAGTCAATCACAATAAAGAGAAAAAACAACCTCTTAGTGTGATTGACTTCCTGTATTAGGTAACCGATCACACTTATAGGTAACCGATCACACCTATAGGTAACCGATCACAGTTATAGGTAACCGATCACACTTATGGGTACTTGCATACTATTAGATATAGAAAATCGCTCTTGGAAATTCATGTTTAAATGGACCTTTGTTCTTTTTCTACACGCTTAATTTGTGCCAGGTATTATTGAGGTGGGTTAATTATCAATGCGATTGACTCAGTAATATTAAATTTTATTTCTTGACAGATCACAGAGGGAATGGAAGTGGAGGTAAGGAAAGAGGAGTCTGGGGAGGAGAAGAGGATAGACAAAGTGAGGAGAAAGAAGTTGTGGAGGAGGAAAGAAGGAAGGAAGATGAGGAAGGCAAGGAAGAAGAGGTGGAGTCGGGAGAGGTATAGCTGCAAGAAGATGTAAGTAAACCTTTGTTATTTTTGCTTACTTTGTTTAAGGTAGGAAAAATCGTTTTCAATGTTCTGAGCTGAGTCAATAATATTTTTTTTTCTATTACTTAATAGGGAAAGGGAGATTCAGTGGACAAGGAGGAGCAGCAGGAGATCTTTTACGCAAGAAGGCTTACAGAGGAGGAAAGAGTTATTTATGTCAGAGAGGAATTAGTTTGTAAGTTACGTTTATAAAGCTGCTTAGACCTAGTCCTACCAGTCCCCAATTTATTGATATCTATACTGTCGAAGCAAAAAGGTATACTATTTTACAAAAGAGGAAAAGAAAGATTTATAATTATTGAAATAACTTAAATCTATTTCTCACCGAATTGTTTCTAAACTTACTCTTGCTATCATCAAAACATTTTACAGCGAGTGGAGAGGAATATGTGCCAGGGAAGGACGACAGGAGGCAGATGAGGGAGGGCGAGGAGGAGGAGTTAGAAGGAGAGATGGAAGGCAGGGGTGGAGAGGAACATCAGAGGAGAGAAGAGGAAGAACAGGAGGAAGGAGGAACAAGAAAGAGAAAGGCCCACATTCGTGTGGTGAAAGGGGAGATGGTAAAACCCTCTTTATGTGTGTGTGTGGGTGTGTGTGTGTGTGGGTGTCGTGTTTAGTTTTATTCTCTGTGTACGTGATTTACAATTTCTTAATAGTTTATAAAATAAAATGGGAAATTAAACTCTTGCCTGTATAGTTGTCAATCTTGACTATAACTATATCCAAAGCAATCGTCATCATGGTTCCGTTCTTAACCCATTATCACACAATCCCTACTTTTGACGCCCCTGAGAAAGAAGCATTTAGAAAACATTGTGGGAAAAGGAGAAAATGCTGATAACCAGCATTTTCTCCTTCTCCCACAATGTTTTCTACCCTTCACAAAACAAGTTTCAAGTCTTCAGTCACTTTTATTTTGTCATCTGCAAATGCTTTCAATTTGGACCATTCTAAAATATTGTCATGTGGTAATGGGTTAAGGTACACTTCCCTGATACAGGAAAGGCCGTGCTTTTGGAACTCTAGCTGAAAGAAGGCTGAGTTAAGACCGAAAAAATCTTAGAAGTAGCATAATCACTATATTGTAAATATAGATATTTGTGATTATGCTACTTTTAAATATGGTTACTTTTATTATTGTGGATATCTTTTTTTTATCCACCAGAACTGTTCATTGCATTTAATCCCTTTTTCATTTCTTTTAACAATTTCATATAAAAATCCAAAGTAACATACACAGCTATAGAAAGAATGTTCCAAGTAGCATAATCACAAATTGATGTGTGTCTGTGATTGTGCTACCTATTACAATTTATTTTTTCACTAGGCATAATCTCTATCAAACAGTAATGTGCCGGGTGTTAAACCCTTTCCCAAACAATCCCTGGTTTTTACGGGTCAGGGATATAAGCCTTTTGAAAACATTGTGGGAAAAGGAGAAAATGCTGGTAACCAGCATTTCTCCTTTTCCCGCAATGTTTTCTACCCTATCATATAGAAAAATCATCTTTTTAGCAACTGTTAAGTTGTCATCCGCAGAATGCTTTCAGTTTGGTGTGGTTCAAAATCTGCCGTTTGGGAAAGGGTTAAAGAGAAATCGTATCAATCCCTTTTTCCCGGTCTTTTTGTACGAAAGTGCCAGGTAAATTCCAAAGTAGGATGCATAAGGGTATGCTTTCCTCCTTATAAGTAGCATAATCACCATGCGATAGGTATATCTGTGTGGTCATGCTACCTATACAGGGGTAACTTTTATCATTGGGCATATTTTTACTAATCATATTTCATTAATCTGCAGAAAAGACAGAGGCACACGTGTGAGGTGGAGGGACGCGGGTCGATGGTGGTGAACATCCCACGGCAGAAGGCCTGCATCCCTGAGAAGGCGAAGCGAATCTACCAGGGCAGGAAAGCCTGTGCAATATGTGGAATTAGAACCATAAGGATGGACTTGCACCTTGCATGTGTGCACAAGATCTTGAAAGATGGAGAGGAATATAAAAAGATGATGAAAGAGGCAAAGGGGGTTGACGGAAGATGGAAGGAGGAGTGACCTAGACCAAGTGTTGGAGGAATACGGGTACATTGAATTTTTAGCTTGGGGGGTATTCTAATCATACCTTTTTACAGAGTCTGTAACAAAGAAAGAAATGCATAGTAAAACACATGGACGGACAGGACTCGTACCTATAATGAAAGACCAACACCAATACAGATGCTCAAAAGAGAATCATCTAATTTTTAGTCGTTAAGTATTGAATATGAATCGGGATAAACCTATGCATGGCGGGCTGATCACCCTTTACCTGTTATGCCAATTTGAGGCTCTTACATTTCAGCAGCAAATAAAGATATGATGTCAAAAAATATGGAAAAATGAGGACACAAATATCCGATTGAGTGGAAAACATTGTGGGAAAAGGAGAAATTGCTCGTTACGAGCAATTTCTCCTTTTCCCACAATGTTTTCAAAAGCTGTCTGTTCTTGATATGTCAAAATGAGTATCTATGGAGTAAAGGGTTAACCACTTGCCTTTAAACATATTCTGAATCAATTTCATATCTATGCTTTGTATTGGTCTAGGACATTTGCCCCCCTGACTTGTGCCCCCAGACTTTTGCCCCCGTAGGACACCTGCCACCTGGACGTTTGCCCCATGGACATCTGCCAACCTAGGACATCTGCCCCCTTAGGACATGTGCCCCTTAGGATGAACGTCGGAGACAGATGTGCAGGGGGCAAATATCCGGGGGGAAAATGTCCTAGGGGACACGTCCCACGGGGGCAAATGTCCGGGTGGCAGATGTCCGGGGGGCAGATGTCCTAAGGGGGCAGATGTCCTATGGGGGCAAATGCCCAAGGGGGGGCAGATGTGGGGGCAGGTGTCCTAAGGGGCAAAAGTCCAGGGGGAGGGATGTCCGCTTAGAATCGTTATATAGTGACAGCATGCAAGGAAGGGCCAGTGGTAGGGCCCGGAAGCCAACCACAGCCCAGCACCATAGGACGGCCGTCAGGACGTTTGTTTTGAAATTTAGCCGGAGGGAAATATTGAAATTAATGGACATTGGAGAGAAAGGGGGAGGGGGTCATTTCCCAAATGCTGGAAGAGAAAAAGTAAGTACATTCGATAATAGTGTTTGACCAAAAAATTAGTGATCTCAAAAAAGAAATCACTTGGAAGAATGTCTGTTTTCTAGAGTTCTTAGTTCGTTAGATCAACTAACGTGTTTACTATTTAGGTCTGGAGATTTGAAGAGATATTGACAATTTAATAGGTAGCAGATCACCATGAATTAAGTAGCAGATCATAATACTATAACCCTTTACCCCATTTCCATGGTATCTCTAACTGACCCTAAATAACACGAAGGATTAAGCAGTTTCTTATGTGTATATGACACCTTTAGACAGCATAAAAAACATTGTGACAAAAGGTGAAATTGCCCGTGACGAGCAATTTCACCTTTTGGCACAATGTTTTCTTCAGGCTCTTACAAGCAATGCGTAGAAATAAGTATCTGTGGAAAAAAGGGTTAATTGGTTGGTTCACGTGTGATCTGCTACCTATAATAATTTTAAATATCAATGATCTTTTATATATGTTTTTCATATGTTTTCAGCCTGACAGCCGTCAGCATCCAGGTTTACTTTCACGCTGTGGTTGGCTTTCTGGATTTCATTGCCGCATCGCCAAAGTGGATGCGCCATCTTGGCCTTTCCGTCCTGAAAGTAAGAGAACTATCCGAACGAGTGAGAAATGTGGCAAGGACCATGAAAGAGGACGTACATCGCGAACATGTGGAAAGGTACTGTATAGTGAGATATAATTTCTATTTTGATAAAAATAATTGAATACTAAATGATCTGTGACTTAAAAAAAATATTTTAATTTACTATTACAGGCATGCTATGGGAACCAGCATATCCACAGAGGAGTGGATGCTTGGTGCCTACCTCCAGGTGAATCGGCCAGTTCGCTGCACCGATCTCCTGGACAAGGCGGAGGTAGACGGGATATCATCAGCCGAGCAGACGGAGGTGAGAGATATCCTGATGGTTATTTTGATAATAACCGATGCCAGGAGGCCAGGGGATATCTCTCACCTCCTGAACAGTACCATCAAGGAAATGGACATCTCAGAGTCAGACAGCGAATTGATAGAATTTTATGTAAGTATGTTCCCAAACAGTAACTTTACGACTTTTTAGACTAGGTTTTCAAATTTGATGCGTTATAACATTCCTGAAAAACAACAAGCTTATAATTTATATCTATGAATTTCTAGATATCCGAGCATAAAGAGGCTAAGAGTGGCAAAATATGCCCCCTCACTGTGACTAAGGACGTGGCAATCCTACTCAAGTTGTATCTTGACTTCATCAGGATCAAGGAAGGAAACAATCCCTATTTCTTTCTTACACGATCTGGAGCTGCAAAAACCCCTTCCGTAAGTAAAAACACTCCATCATGTTATTTTCATCAATAGTCAATGATCACAGAACATATAAGTAGCCGTTAACATCGTATGGTGTAGTCGGCGACTTAACCCTTTCCCGAACAATCCCTGGTTTTTACGGGCCTGGAATAGTAGCCTTATGAAAACATTGTGGGAAAAGGAGAAAATGCTGGTAACCAGCATTTTCTCCTTTTCCCACAATGTTTTCTACCCTATCAAAGACGGAAATCATCTTTTCAGCAAGAGCTGAATTGTCGTCTGCAAATGCTTTCAATTTGGTCTAGTTCAAAAGTTTGTCTTTTGGGAAAGGGTTAATATGTTTATCCAAACGAACCCAAACTTTGATTGTGCGCATGTGAACATACAAGTTGATCCGAAGCAATTGTATTCGGAATGAATGAATTTGTTTACAGGTAGAGGGAAAGTGCAGCGATTGAAAATAATCTTTGTGAATACTAGCATATTTATGATATTGTTATGGTATACGTAAGAATTAGAGAGCGATGCCAGAATTACAAGTAGCGATCACAAGTATTATAAGTAGCGATCACAATTCCAAGAGTAGCGATCACAATGTTACAGGTACCGAATCACTTGTTGTGTGATTTGCTACCTGTATACTTATGATATATATGTCATGTTTATATTGTTAACATAAGCAAAGTTTGACCAATATGATGCTCTTATTGCAGAATATGTCCAAGGTCATCTCCACAGAATGGGCTCGTTTTCAGAAGGAACTGGGCCAGGACCTTCCCAACCTTACCACCAGCATCAATAGAAAAGTTGCACTGACTGCTGTTCGGGAAGCTGGCAGTACAAGGGAGGTACAAGAGGTCCTGACCCGTCATATGGCCCACAACATTGCAACAGCTGACAGGTATTATGATAGGGCGCAGCAAAAAGAAAAGAGACACTTAGTACTACAAGAGCTGTGCAGCACGTACAAGGCGGCAGCAAATAGAAAAACATGAGTGCTCCTGATGAAGTAGTTTGAGTAGTATTGCCACGTGAGATTGCTGGGCTTTCCTTCTAACTGTACCCAAATTCCTTGCAAGAAATTTGCATCGGATTTGTTTGCAGGTAGAGGGAAAGTTCAGCAATATTTGTAAATAGTATTAATTTATTTTATTTATTGGTATTGTGCAATACATACAATTGCTTCGCTTTCCTTTTAAATGTACTCGATTTCTTTGCAAGAAATTTGCATTGAATTTGCTTGCAGTTAGAGGGAAAGTGAAGCGATTGAAAAAAATCTTTGTAAATATTATAAATTGATTTTATTTATTGGTGCTGTGCAATTTACACAATCGGTGCGCTTTCCTTCTAACTGTACCCGAATTCTTTGCAAGAAGATTGCATTGAATTTGTTTATAGGTAGAGGGAAGATGCAGCTATTGTTTTAAATCATAAAATGTAAATAATGTAATGTAAATATGTATTATTTCAATAATTTTTCAATCATTCTTTATGACTGCAAGTATGCAGGATTTTTTGGTTTTGATAAAGTTTTCCCTTCCTTTTTACGGATGATTTATATTAATTTTGTTTACCTTTTTGTTTCTGATAATTACCTTGTACAGTTTCAAATGAAGTACTTTTTTTAAAACTTTTTACACAAAGTATGTGTATTATTTTCAGTTATTAAATTTTTTTTAGTTTAAAAATCAGACTTGTCTTATCTTTATGAATCTTGAGAAAAGGTCTATATTGAATTGTAACAAAGTTCTGATTTTAATGCATAGCAAGTAAAATGTTGCAAAAGAAAGAAAGGTACGAGATGAAATAAATTTCGATCTTTCACCAAAAAAAACAAATATTATTTATTTCATGCTTTTTACCCTTTCTGGGAGAAGCTTTATCAAACTTCAGTACAAATCAAGTCCCTCCGTGCAGTAGTTAAGAAGATCACAAAAATCTATTTAAAGAGTTTAAATCGAAAAGTAAAGGGTCGATTTGGTCGAAAAAAAATGGAGGAAATGGAACATTTTTATTTGGACGTTTGGCAAAAATTTAGGTAGTGAATCACAAGTAGTAAGGCCGTGGCGAGAGACTAAGTGTTATAGGTAGCATATGGTGTGAGTCTACTTTTAAGGAAGTGACAGCTCTAGTTAGTATTAGCAAAGTAGTATTATTCTGTAACAAGTCAACAAAATATTCAAATAGAGTTGTCATTATCAATTTCAACAATAACACAAAATGTGAATAAAAAAAGAAATAACAAATATGAACCTATCACAGAGACCGATTGAACAAAAATGTCACAAGGCTATTTGTTAGACATGTCTATGGTCCAACCTCAAAAACAGCACAAGTGACCAATCACAGCTGTCAGTTGAAAAATTAGGAAACACTTTAAAACATGTATACGGTTATCTTTTTTTCCCTCTATTTCTTGTATATTCATATTAGGGGGTAGATCTGAAGTCAAGTACTTTTGAAAATGTTTAGGGAAAAAAAGGAGCAGTTATATGAACAAAACTATTGCTACTAACTCCCTTAAAGTATTATGATGTAAAATTTAAAGAAAATATAATTTTCAAAAAATGTGTCCATATTGTGTCACTCTTATTAGTTTCTGATACTAAAAGTTGTTTGTGTGGTCAATGATGAGATGTTGAGTAGATATTGGCTGGTTTATAGTTATTGTATACAACCTCATCAATTCAGTTACATACAGATTGGAACTGAACGATGCTCCGTGAGATGGGCTTAATGCATCTGCAAAAAGTATCCATCTTGGTCAGCCCTCACAGTCCACACAGGCTGACTTTGGCCTAAACATTTTTCCTACTGGTCAGTTTTATGTGTGGCAAAGGACTGGTTTACCTCATGATTCAGTTGGTTTTAACTCTTTACCACACAGTCCTGACTTTTAAAGACCCTGAGAAAGAAGCCTTTGAAAATATTGTAGGAAAAGAAGAAAATGCTGGTAACCAGCATTTTCTCCTTTTCCCACAATATTTTCTACCCTTCCTAAGACAAAATTTCAATTTTTGAGCCATAGTTAGGTTGTCATCTGCAAATGCTTTCAATTTGGACTGGTCTACAATTTTGTCGTTTGGTAATGAGTTAACCCTTTACTCCATAGATACTCATTTTTACACATTACTTGTAGGAGCCTTTGGAAAACATTGTGGCAAATGGTGAAATTGCTCGTGACGAGCAATTTCACCTTTTGTCACAATGTTTTCTATGCTATCAAAAGGTGTCATTTACATATAAGAAATGGCTTCATCCTTGCTGTCATTTAGGGTCAATTAGAGATGCGATAGAAATGCCTTATCGGGTAAAGGGTTAAGACAAAATATATTTTATGGATCCATGGCTTATGTGATGGCTTACCTGGCACGACACACAATGTACATGCATTAAGCCCCCTTTTGTTTGCCAGAGCATTGGTCAGATATATTTCATTTAAACATTTCATCTAAACTGATATATAATAGAAGAACATTACACATTTTCAGCTACACTGTACTTTACCGTGTTATGTTGGCATTTTCTCAAATACAATCATACCATGATATCCTTGGACACAACACTGGCTTTCTTCCTCTTCTTTGGTTCTTCGCCATAAATATCTTGAGTTGATGCAATCTCAAACTCCTGGCCCTGTAAGTATGCAAATATGTCTTTTATTTTTTTCCACTTTTCTAACCTACATCAGTAGATCTCTTGAAAACATTATGGCATGAGGGCAAATAGCTCCTGAGTTTTTATACCCCCACAATGAAGTGGAGGTGGGGTATACTGGAATCACCATGGCTGTCTGTCCATCTGTCCATTCATCTGTCAGTAGACACAAATTTGTGGGGAGTAATACTCCAACGGTTTTTCACGTACTGAACTCAAATTTACACACAGTGTTCCTATGTATAGGAAGTTGTGCATGTGCAATTTTCATGACCTAGCTGCAATTTCTTGCAGAATTATCCCCCCTTGATCTTTTTTTCAACTCTTACTTTTGTACTAAACCATTCTGTATTCTGTGACAAAGACCTGTTTTTGTGACAAAGAGCTTGTGGGGATTATAATCATGTGTAGTGATAGCTCTAGTTCTATCTTTGCTTTAAATCAACATTGTTTAAATTTTTATCTCTTTCACAAACTATTTTCTCTAACATGCAAATGAAAGGAGCAGATTTAATCATAACAGGAATAGGTACACTCCCTGACTGAAATACAGCAATAACATGCATTTTATATTCAATAGGAAAAGCTTTTCAATGAAAGATATGTGATTTTTCCAACTGTTTAATGACCCTTTGGAAGATGGCTTCTGAAAATGGTGACACATCAAGACTTTGTTTAGGAATATAATTTCACTTATAATTTGTTCTAGCAACATCTGACGCACGGTATCATAAACTATATTTTGATATGGATTTGGATATAGATATTTTGTCATGGATCTGACAAGAAAATGGTTGGTGAACTGTAAGTTTCTTGAACAAAAAGATTCTCAATATTTGCTTTTGGCTGGGCTGTTTTGAAAGAAAATAGTTGTCATAATCCTAGTATGGTCATCTGCTTTGACGTATGCATCTTGCAAAAACTCATTTTCAAAAACATTTATATTTTTTAATCTATCTGTAATCATTAAATATGTACTGACTTCAAATTTGGAAAAGCTGTTCACTTTCAATACAACAAGGGCAAGTAACCATCAAACCATTTTTGACAGTTACGCCCCTTTTTACACTGAATTTTCACTGAAAATCAAGCTATTGTGTTAGCACCACATGCTCTTGTTCTTTTTTGGTCTCTAAATATAAACGCACCACTGACATATGATACATCAATACAAGAAACAGTCAAGACTTTTATGACTCATGACCTAGTTCGATACCAGATTGAGGCCAACTTTCTTTCCGGCGTATTTTCGGCTCTCACCTCTGCTGAAGCATGCGAGAAAAGTAGTCGGTGGTTTTGGAAAGAAAGTTGTGTAAGTATTGGTATGAGAGAGCCAGGAAACACTTGTGCATCACTGACTGCCATTATATGACCTTAGCTGAAAGAAGCCTTTAGAAAACATTGTGGGAAAAGGAGAAAATGCTTGTAACCAGCATTTTCTCCTTTTCCCACAATGTTTTCTATCCTTTACAAAACAAGTTTCAAATTTTCAATCCCTTTTATTATGTTGTCTGCAAATGCTTTCGATTTGGTAAAGCCTAAAATTTTGTCGTTTGGTAATGAGTTAGTGGCGTTAAATCCCAATACAACCAACCAAGACTTTTATGAAAGTAAATTTCAAATGACTATATACATGACAAACCATGTCTGTTTTCGAAACTGCCCTTTTCCTACCCCTTCTTTTGGTATCACTTTGTTTATTCTGTATTTCTTCTTGTTTCTCAACTTTTTTTGTGATTTGTTCCTGTTGCATTGGCTGAAAAACATTTTTACAAGTATAAATATCATTTCAAGCATCATTTGGCTTGGAATATGTGAAAAGGGGCATTTGGATATTTGCGTAGAGAGTCGTCTCAGATAAGCCTACACAATCTGTAAACATTTCGACTACATCAGAGTTTGTTCTACAGTATATCGTTCAATATTTTAAATACATTATAGTTTTAACTCTATACCAAACGACAAAATTTTAGACAGGTCCAAACTGAAAACACTTGCAGACGGTAAAATAAAGGTAACTCGAAAATTGAAGTTTGCTTCCAGCTGGGTAGATAATATTGTGGGAAAGGAGAAAATGCTGGTTACCAGCATTTTCTCCTTTTCCAACAATGTTTTCTATAGGCTTTTTTTTCAGGGTTGTTAAAAGTCAGGACTGTGTGGTAATGGGTTAAGTTAGACCCCTGGTGCAGTCTTAACATTTGAATTTTCATTTACTGTTATGCGTTTTCATTTACTTTGTAACAAACTAAAAATAAATCATTCCTATGTCCATGAATCAATAAATCTGTCTTTAACAAGAATGTTGTCTGAATGAAGAGATGAAACTCACAATGCAAGTTTTTTAAGTCTTTTAAGTTACATAGTGGACTATTTTAGCAATGCAAAAGTAGGCAAAATAAATGTATTATCACCTCTAATTTCCCTTTAGCTTTCTCTTTCTTCCTAGACAGTTTGTTCTTTTTGTTGTTGATTTTCAATTTTTCTGTCTTCTCTGTCAAATTGGCAACCTATTAGTAGTATAAAGATTGAAACATGTCAGTTTAGTATGTACCGTACATGCTACCCTTTGGCATCACTGTGACAGAGTAAAAAAAGAGCATGATACTGTACTTTTATGACAAAGACAAGAAAGATAAACGTGGTGTCCATGGTCATGACGTAGAGAATCGGCCTCATAACCAAAAGGTCCTGAGTTCGATACCCGGGAGCGGGTGTCAACTTTGGGACTTTTCATTGGCCCAGACATTATGCACGAGTACTGATGTAGTTACCAGGAAGCAGAATTGAGAGAGATTAGTATAAGCTGTAAGAACTTGTTTCTCAATCGATGTAAAATAAATGTGTTCAAACTAAACTAAAGGTAAATATTAAGCTTTTGGTTTAGTTTGGAGTTTAACAGCTTAACTCATTACCAAACAACAAAATTTTTTCAGTTTGTCCAAATCAAAAGCATTTGCAGACGACAAAAGAAAAGTGAGTGAAAATTTGAAATTTATTTTGTGAAAAGTAGAAAACATTGTGGAAAAAGGAGAAAATGCTGGTTACCAGCATTTTCTCCTTTTTCCACAATGTTTTCTAAAGGCTTCTGTCTCAGGGGTGTCAAATGTAGAGATTGTGTGGTAATAGGTGAACTCTTTACCACACATTCCCGACTTTTAATGACCCTGAGAAAGAAAGCCTTTGAAAACATTGTAGGAAAGGAAAGAATGCTGGTAACCAGCATTTTCTCCTTTTCCCACAATGTTTTCTACCCTTACCAAATCAAATTTCAAATTCTGATACACATTTATGTTGTCGTCTGCAAATGCTTTCAATTTGGAGTAGTCCAAAATTCTGTCTTTTGGTAAAGAGTTAAGTCATATTATGGCAGTCATGTGTTTCCTGGCTGTCATACACCAGTACTAACCCAACATTCCTTCCAAGCCACTGGCTACTTTTCTTACATGCATCAGAGGTGAGAGATCAAAAAATGTTGGAATGAGAGCTTGCCTCCTTTGGATATCAAACCCACAACTACCAGGTCAAAAGCCAGACACGCTAACCACTGACCTGCCCTGTTGGGCTTTAGGCTTTAGCCTCAAGATTGCATGATAACACAGCTTATATATTATATTACTACAAATGATCCCAATGAAGTAACATTTATAAACAGAGTTTGAGAAAAGAATGTAATTTGTAAACAAAGACTGCTGAACAGACATGTTTATGAAATAAGTTAACCCTTTACCCAATAAGGCATTCCTATGGCATCTCTAATTGACCCTGAATAATAGCAAGGATGAAGCCGTTTCTTAAGAGTAAATGACATCTTTTGATATCATAGAAAACATTGTGACAAAAGGTGAAATTGCTTGTCACGAACAATTTCACCTTTTGCCACAATGTTTTCCAAAGGCTCCTACAAGCAATATGTAGAAATGAATATTTATGGAGTAAAGGGTTAAAATGAAATTCAATAAAGACGATATACATCAGTATTCTGTACTTCCATAAATTCTGGGACTTTCATGGGCTCTCCAATCTGAAAACAGATGTACGAAAATGAGAAGTTTTTATCTTTATATGTGATCATCCATTCAGATTTTAAACTAAAAGCTGTGCATTATCAAGGAAAGTTATATCAAGTTAATTTGGAGACCATAGCAACAGCAAAAACACTTGCAGCCTACCAGCTCTCACTTAATTAATTACGTGCATTGAGGAAACATATTGCAAAAGGAAGACACAGACTAATACCAAGAAAAAGCATCACTGTTCTGTCAAATTTTGAACCAAAGAATATTGATGGAGTGAACATAGTATTTCTCAGATTGTTAAAGTGACCCATTTTTTTTTTTTTATTTGACATGACCCTTGTTAAGAATCAGTGGAATCATCACTAAAACAAAAAAATCTACAAAAATCAATATGAATGGGAAAGAAATATGTGGTTGCAAGAATGAACTGATGGTTCGCAGATTGACTAAGACTTGTAAGTTTTTTACCTGGGGTGGATATTTTTAGAGTTGTGGGATATATTTTGACCAAGTTTCACTTGCATTGGAGCAAAAACAGCCTGTAGAGTAGTATTTTCTAACATTTAATCTAGTAACTTAGATTTTGACCTCATATCAGAACACATTTTTCTTGGGTTATTTTAACTCTTTCCTACACAATGTCGACTTTTAACGACCCTGAGGAAGGAGCTTTTTGAAAACATTGTGGGAAAAGGAGAAAATGCTGGTAACCAGCATTTTCTCCTTTTTCCACAAAGTTTTCTTTCCTATCAAAGCAAAACTGTACCATTTAAGCCACTTTGAAATTGTTTTCTGCAAATGCTTTCAATTTGGGTAGGTCTAAAATTTTGCTGTGTGGTAACAAGTTAAGGAATATGCCATGAAAAAAGAATGAGTTACAAACAAATCCAAATGTCTTCAAATTCTGTGAATATTAGAACATGGCAAAACAAATATCAATTGTGTTACTTTTTCCACTTGGCAGACACAGGGATCCACTTCTGCTTCCATGTTACTGGTATTGTCCTTGGAGATCTGCTTGGGTTTCTCCTTTCTTGTCATGTATTTTGGAATGGCTTCATTGGTAATCTTTTCCTTATTCACAATTTTACCGAGTCTTTCAGGGCAATCAAATAAATACGTATGCAATCATGTTTTATTATATCAACACCAATATATTTCAATTACTGTGACTTACAAATATGAAAAATAGGAAAGAAAATCATTGAAAAAACAACAGTTATATTCTTATGTATGTAAACAAGAAGAGCTGGGAAATATTGAAATATTAAGAAACAAACTCTGATAAAGGCGTACACCCCCATCTCAGCAGGCATGAGAAACAATATATATTAATGCTATCCATTTGTTTAATTCGTTACCAAACAACAAAATTTAAGGTATGTCCAAATCGAAAGCGTTTGCAGACGACGAAATGAAAGTGACTGAAAATATGAAATTTGTTTTGTGAAGGGTAGAAAACATTGTGGGAAAAGGAGAAAATGCTGGTTACCAGCATTTTCTCCTTTTCCCACAATGTTTTCTAAAGGCTTCTTTCTCAGGGCCGTAAAAACCAGGGATTGTTTGGTAAAAGGTTAAAACTATTTGTGGATATTTTGATGCAGTTTTCATATTTCCGGTTGTGAATATGAAGGCAGTAAATATCAATATGTTTGAATTCATTGAAAATGACAGGGTACCAACACAGCTCTGGGTTAAAACTTCCCCTTTACAAAACAGAAAACTTTTTATACATAAAATAGTTTATTTTTTATAATTAGTTTATTTTGCACCCCTCCCGCATAGCAGCAGATTACAATATGGCGTCAAGCAAGAGCAATGTAAGGTAAATGACGCCCTATTTCCATCTGGTTGCAAGACATGTGCAATTTACCTAGGCAACAAGAACATGAAAATCGGTATTTTCACTGCTCTTAACCGTGTAAGATTGAAAAATATTTTCACCTCTATTTCTCGATATCCTACCGGAAAGCATGAAATAAAGTAAATTCTCAAACCTTTGTCCTCTAGATCTGCCTTCTGATTGAACTAATCCTTCTTTCTCCAGCCTATTAATCAAACCCTGAGCAACTGTCATTTCAGTTCCAAGTCTTTTGGCAAGGACTGGTGCTAATATACGACTGACTTCCAAACACGCCAACAAAGTCCTCCTCCACAGGCAGGTTGCCTTCAACAAAACATGAAAATGGCTAATTTACTATCACATGTCACTTCAATAACACTTCTTAGACACTTGTTGGGAAATGTACATAACTTAAGCTTACAAATAATGTCAGCATTTTAAAGTGGTTAGGTAATAGTATATATATATATAATTAATATCCTGGTTTGGATTAAGCTTTTTGCCTTAAGTGTATATGTAATAACAGGTTTGGATTAAGCTTTTTGCCTTAATTGTATATGTGATAATAGTTTAGCCATTTGATGTATAAGGACTGAAACAGGAAACTATGAATCAGTGTGAAATGCTTAATGTCACTCTATACTACACCTATTTAACTGTACTGTGCCGAGAACAACAAGACATTATCAAATTTATTCAGAATGATTACAAAGAACTACTTCCCTCAAGCGCATAGACAATTTTTTACAGTAGAAGCTTTTAACGCTTTACCCCATAAGGCATCTCTCATTGATTCTAAATAACAGCAAGGATGAAGCTGTTTCTTTTGTGTAAATGACACCTTTTGATAGCATAGAAAACATTGTGACAAAAGGTGAAATTGCTCGTCACGAGCAATTTCACCTTTTGCCACATGTTTTCCAAAGGCTCCTACAAGCAATGTGTAGAAATGAGTATCTATGGAGTAAAGGGTTAAGCTAGTTAGTTTCCAAATTAAACAAAATGATAATTTCAGATGAAAAAAGAGAGCAAATTAATGGTTCAAATACAGGATATACTGTTACAAAGCATAGATCAAAGGATCCTATGTGTTGCCAGTACATCAAGAAAATTGTGTTTTGACCAGATGAAGCTCAGTCAAAGTCTGATACAGTTTGACATATGGCCTGCCACAGGTGAAAAGGGGAATTTGGACATTTGCGTAAATTGTTGTCTCAGATAAGCCTGCGCAGTCTGCACAGGCTAATCCGAGACAGCACTGTAGGACTACATTACCTTTTTGTGCTATGTGCTATGGTAGTCTTGCGCAAAAAAGAAAATTTCATTGACTGCGCAGGTTGATCCAAGACAACACTTTACGCACATGTCCGAAAACAGAAAATTTCATTGACTGCGCAGGCTGATCCAAGACAACACTTTACGCACATGTCCGAAATCAGAAAATTTCATTGACTGCGCAGGCTGATCCAAGACAACACTTTACGCACATGTCCGAAATCAGAACATTTCATTGACTGCGCAGGCTGATCCAAGACAACACTTTACGCACATGTCCGAAATCAGAACATTTCATTGACTGCGCAGGCTGATCCAAGACTACACTTTACGCACATGTCCGAAATCAGAACATTTCATTGACTGCGCAGGCTGATCCAAGACTACACTTTACGCACATGTCCGAAATCAGAACATTTCATTGATTGCGCAGGCTGATCCAAGACAACACTTTACGCACATGTCCGAAAACAAAACATTTCATTGATTGTGCAGGTTGATCCAAGACAACACTTTATGCACATGTCCAAAAACAGAAAATTTCATTGACTACGCAGGCTGATCCGAGACGATACTTTATGCATATGTCCCAAAACAGAAAATTTCATTGACTACGCAGGCTGATCCGAGACGATACTTCATGCAAATGTCCGAATGCCCCTTTTAGCTAATTGCAGGTCATGTATGACACACTTGAAAAACAAATACAATGTAAGTATACTCTGTTTTCAAATGTAAGTTTTCACACCTGCACTTGTATTGGGTTCAACTCTAAAAGATAATAATCTGTTGGTTCTCTCTCTTCATTGCCAGCCTGTAAAAATGATATAATAATAAAAAATCAACCTTCATTGTCAGAATATAGTATCTAAATTGAAATGAAAATAAAAAAATATGGATGATTAAAATAAGTTTTCTACATTAGTATACAACAAATTATAGCTGGTAAATGTATATTGTATATGTACACTGTTTGCGTAAATTCAAATAGCTCTTTAGCTTTTTTGATTAAAGAAGGCAAAGGCTGTTGACATAATGTTGTCACCAGGGTTCTACAGGAATCATCATTTATAGCATTCAAATTTCCTTTACCAGCTAGTACTTCAACCCTTTGCAATATTCTCCCTTGACAGAAACACACTTTTCCTACGTTTTCATCATGCCCAAAACTGGCCTGTTCAGTAACAAGATATAATCTAAAATCAAAGAGATAGAAATGACAAAAAGGCAGATTTACCTCTGCACAAAGTTCACAAAAATGTTGTCCTGGGGCTTTTTCTTCGTCAATTACCTGGAAACAGACCCCATGTTGCCAAAACTTACACCCATCACACATAATCATCAAACCATCATCCTGCAGGGTAAGAAGTGCATGTCAAGTTCATTTATCTTGAAAGATTTTACTCCTATGTTTATCTACCGATTCTTTTAATCTTAACTCATTACCAACCGACAAAATTTAAGGTTTGTCCAAATTGAAAGCGTTTGCAGATGACAAAATCAAGTGACTGAAAATATGAAATTTGTTTTGTGAAGGATAGAAAACATTGTGGGAATAGGAGAAAATGCTGATTAACAGCATTTTCTCCTTTTCCTACAATGTTTTCAAAAGGTTTCTTTCTCAGGGTCGTTAAAAGTCGGGATTGTGTGGTAAAGAGTTAACTGGATAAACATGGGGTAGACGGTGAAATGGAAAACCAATGAGAGGACAGTCTAACTCTCAGAAAAATGTGAAGAATTTCGAATGAAAAACTTACAGACATGAACAATTTCTCCTATCATCAAAAGGATTTTTTGTATCACATTTTGAGAAAAGGAAAGAAGGTTCGCAAATAGACTTTTTTTTAAATTTTCCCACAATTTTTCACCCTTCAATGACAGAAATCATCACTTCAGCAAACTTTGTTTTCTGCAAATGATTTCAATTTCTAAATTAATTAATCTAAAATTACATCATCTGGTAAACAGTCGGTGGATGCAATGAAAGCTAATCGCAATGGCTTAAGTGACTTTGCACCCAACTTTCGAATCCAGTATTGATGAATTCATGAATGTATTGCAGTGGGTATCTTATCTTTTAAATAACCACATGATATTCAATAACACAGAGCAGCTTAATTTTTTTGCTCCGAACTTTCAAATCCACTATTAATGAATTCAGGGAAATTTTTGCAGGGGATATCTTATTCTTAAATTACAACAAGTTATATGGTAACAAGAAGCAGATCACTGTTTTTGATTAACAGTATAAATCTCTTGAATACCATTATTTGTGAAATAACTAAGCAAACTAGATGTAAAACAGACAGTTGGGAAAGTGAATTTTAACTGTTGCAGACATAGATCAAACAATGTAGATTAGAACTACAACATTCAGTTACACAGAAAGTCGAACAGGATAGCTTATGCAAACATAAGTTATTTTTCTCTCCTCCATAATTTACTAGTTTCTCCTCTACTTAATTATTTCAACTTGTTGAAAGGAAGATCTGGACTCGTATTCACCAATCAGTCTTAAGAATGTTCTTGGTCTTATTCTCCAGAATTTTCTATATTTGAATGTAACACAACTTCTGATTGGCTAAACCATTTCGTTTAGCCAATCAGACCTTGTGTTACTTACAAATTTAGACAATCTTGGAGAAGTAGACTAAGAATATTCCCAAGAATGGTTGGTGAATACAGATCCTGCATATTGTATTATTCAAGAATTACCTCATTACAGCCACATGGACATCGGACTTTGAACTCTTCACCTGTCCCAGAACTTTGACTTCCACAAACTTCAATGTTGTTGTCAACAGCATTCTCACCTATAAAACATGAGCCACACTCTGTGAAAAAGGGACCTCAATGCATTTCCGTAATGCATGATATGAGTCAAGCCATCACATAATTATGTATCTTTATTGCCCCTTTTTTAACAGACTCAATCATGAGTTAGACTTGTCCTAATAAATACAGAAAATTGACCAATAGGGGAAAATCATGGCCTAGGCCAGCCTGTGCAGACTAAGAAGACTGTTCTGGGTTGATACTTCTTTTTTTTTTTTTTGCACAAGGCCTCCTTTTGCAAGAGCACAGCTCAAATTGTTTTTTTTGTATATATATACATGTATTCTGTATTTGCTGAACTTGGACACATCTTACCATTATTTTATAGGGGTCCACTTGATTTTGAAAAAATGCATGTTAACCCTTTCCCAAATGACAAATTTTAGACTGACCCAAACTCAAAATGTTTGCAGATGACAATTTTGAATTTGATGAGAACGGCAGAAAGTTTTCCGAAAGGCTAGAAAACTCTGTGGGAAAAGGAGAAATTGCTTGTAACGAGCAATTTCTCCTTTTCCCACAGTGTTTTCTAAAGACTTGTACTGCAGACATGTAAAATCAGGGCTTGTTTGGGAAAGAGTTAATTGAATAAATGGGCAACATTTAACAATTTTGTGGATACTGTTTGCAATGATCAGAGAGCCCAACATGCAGTTGTGTCTCTGATCACCTGTCCCATTTTGTTTGGCAATGTTTGGGTATTCATATATGACCAAAATGTCAATTTCATTTTCATACCAATACTTAAAAGTGGTTGTAATCCATACTCAACTTGATGAATCTTCACAAAATAAATGCAGATTACTTTCTTTATAGAAGAATAATATATTCGTATCTGATGAAAAAATGTTATCTTACATGGTTTTGCTGGAGATTCTTGTGGTATGTCAGCTGTACAATCTGTTGTACCCTGCTGTTGTTCACTGCTTTGAACCTGCATTGTATCTTGGGACATCTGTTGGTAGATAAAACTTTGTCAAAGTCACTATCAGTGACTTTTTCATGTAATTCACAGTGTCAGGTAAATTTTTGTGCCTAATGCCTGGATTAATACCATTGCTGAACAGTTTAATGCAAAAAAAGGCCCAAGCATTCAGGAGCTTAGTTGTATCATGTCGAATTAACCCTACATGTACCAAACAATCCTATACTTTATGGCCATGATGAAATAAGAGCCATTGTAGATGGATTATACTTCCATGGGTCTCTTTTCACTGAAGTGAATGCTGTTGGTAAATGGTTGGTCAAAGGAAAAATTTATAATAAACTCCCTTTTTCCATGACACAGTGGCAAATTTTTAAAAACAGAAAAACTGCATCTATGCATAATATCTGTAAGAGTTAATATATGAAGTTTCACCCAATTTGGTCCAGAAGTTGTGGCGAAATGGCTTTGGACCGACAGACAGACAGATGGTTGGACGTACAGACGAAATGGCAACTATATGCTCGCCCTTTGGGGAGCATAAAAACTGTTATCTGGTACAAGTTAACTTATGTTCAAAATGTTTGTTTAGATATTCCATTCTCAACATTTAAGGACCATAATGCAAATAAGGGATTCTTTCCCTTTTTTGTGATATATTTGGTGCTGATATGCTTCATATGATTCTATGCATTTCAACATTTTTTTTTCCATGCATTTCAACATTTTTTTTCCCCAAAAAGTGCTGTGCTGGAACACAAAGGGAGATATTTGCTAGTGGTATTGAGCAAACCCATAAACCCATAAAGCATCCAAAAAAACTAACAAATATGTTTAGTATTGCATGTTTTTGCAATATAATCTTGATTTTCCTTGCAGCATGGGTGATTAAACTAGTGAAAAGGGCCTTAAAGGTTGGAATAGTATAGGGACAAAATATTTGTATAGGATGACCTTATTGGATCTTGATTGGTGCAGAAAATCTAGTAAAAAAACATGTATAACATTGCAGAGTAAGATATGTTTGCAAGGAAATGCAGGATGATTTTATCCTGCACTCTTTGCTCAGGACAATAGAAGATGGAGTTCGTAGGATATTAGTAAATGATTTAGAATAAGGTAATCAAACCCTTTCAATGGCCTCATCATCCAGTCCATTTTCTATCTCCTTTTCTTCATCCATATGCTGTGGATCCTGAGAATCCATCATCAAAAACTGCTTCTTTCCCGTCTTTAACCTCCCTTTTATACTGAAATTTAGTATGTATGTCTTTTTGTATGTAGTTAAATACAGTTGTAAGAACTGTATTGAAATGTGATTCAAATTTTATATGGTAATTGCCTATCACAAACCTTTATCATAGCTTACCTCTGAAACAAGCATGCAGCTGATAATTTTAGAAAAGTCTCTGTGAAATAGAACAGTGAATAAAGTATTGTTTGATCCTTTAACCCTTTCCCAAACAACAAAATTTTAGATTGGTCCAAATTCAAAGCACCTGCAGACAACAAAATAAACATAACTCAAAAATTGAAATTTGTTTCCAGCAGGAAAGAAAACTTTGTGGGAAATGGAGAAAATGCTGGTTACCAGCATTTTCTCCTTTCCCCACAAGGTTTTAAAAAGGCTTCTGTCTCCAGGATGTAAAAACCAGAGATTGTTTTGTAGAGGGTTAAGGCAAATCACAAAAGTCAGATGGCAGTCTTCAATGAAGGTTTACTTTTCAAAGCAATGTTTTCAAATAAGGTCAAAATCTTAACCCTTTTACTGTTATGAGAAATATAAGTAAAAACATGCAGTCAGATTCTGGATATACAACTGAAGCTTCTTGATTCTAAATATGACAAAAACCAACCTTCATTTCAAGTGTAACTTGGCTTCCAAACTACTCGAATTTATCTATTTGGTAAAAAAAATGATCCTTACATGGTTTACTTCCAGACATCGACAAAAATGATAGAAAAAGCTGGTTAAAGTTCATTTCTGCTTGTACATACCTGTGGTAAGGCTGAAAAGAGTAAAGAAGTTCACATTAACTCTTACCAAATGACAAAATTTTGGACATGTGGAAATTAAAAGCACTTGCAGGCGACAAAATAAACAGAACTCAAAAACTGAAAATTGTTTCCAGCAAAGTAGAAAACATTTTGGGAACAGGAGAAAATACTGGGTACCAGCATTTTCTCCTTTTCCCACAATGTTTTCAAAAGGCTTCTTTCTTAGGGTTGTTAAAAGTTGGGATTGTTTGGTAAAGGGTTAAGTATTTATGTAAATCAGAATCACACTGTATAAACCCTTACGCTTTACCACACGGTCCTGAGTTTTAATGACCCTGAGAAAGAAGCCTTTTGAATACATCATGGGAAAAGGAGAAAATATTGTAACCATCAATTTCTCATTTTCCTACAATGTTTTCCATTATATCAAAAACTTGAAATGTTGTCCGCAGATGGTTTCAATTTGGACATGTCTACATTTTTGCTGAGTGGTAAAGAGTTAGAATGCATGTTGAAAATGCAGAAAAAAAACCCCTAAATTATCAACAATTAAGCAAACGGCAATCTATTGAAAAAGTTAAACATTTTTCTATGAAATATAAATATGTATGTATGTATGTATGTATGTATGTATGTATGTAACCATTAAAAAATAAGGCTTTTCTACTTTGCTTAAAACTTTTCTGCATTCAAAAGAACAAACATACATGTACATGCATAAGATAACATTTAAATGTGGACCAAATCATAAGGAAGTGGTGCAGCTTACTTGTACTTCCTTTGTTACAAATGCCAAAAATTGACATCAAAATTTCAAAAAAATTTTGATAAATAAAAAATGTATAGCTTGAATTCCCCAATATTGGTAAATTTATGAAATACATGAAACACTCACTGTGTCCACATCACCTATTTTAATAGTCACTGGCTCATCATCAAACTCAAAGCTGTCATTGCTTGCTGCTTTAAATCCAGGGGGTTCATAATCTTCTGGCGTAACTAAAACACATATCAACTAAACCATTAGGATGCCCTAACAGCTCTAACTCTACTTGTTATTGAGATCAGTGCAGGTCAACATCAGACAGCACTAGAAATTCAAGTCCAATTTTTTATCCTATACTGTATGATATTGGGGAAAATATTCTGGCCAACAGGTTTTTCAATTGTGACTAAGAAACTTTTATTACTTGTATAAATGCCAATATGCCTTTATGGCACTATGAGGGTTAATACTGTTTGTTTTGGAACTAACAGATTTCACTGAAATTGAGATTTAAAATTCCTTTGATCAAAATTCCTTTTAAAAAGTAAACATTATAACTGATACAGTGCCTACCATACTTCCTCAATCAGTGCTTTTTCACATCTCTAGGTATTGCCATGCATCTCAGTAGCTAATCTTTACATGCAAGTGTTTTTCAAGTATACAGCTTTGAATGGCATGCACACACAAAAGTACAGAAGAAAAAGAGGGCAGTGATGGTACTGTATCGCTCCACTTACTAACAAGTAATAACACTACAAGCCAAACATTATAATACTTGGCAAATTTGTGTCAAACTTGAAGACATACCAAATTTTTTCTACAAAATCCTGCTAGAAAGTTATGAACCCCCAGGCAAATCTATTTTTAACCACAAAGCAATATTACTTGAATCCTGGTGGAGGTCCACAAGATAATGCTGCATACCAAATAATACAGGTCTAGAATGTGTGGTGATAAACAAGAAGATTTTCAAAGTTTGCTCAATAAAAGGCCCTGTAAAACATGAGACCCATGAGACAGAGCTACATTCAGTAGACCTAGATTTTATTATGGTTAGTAACAAGAGGATTTATAAAGTTTTCACCACAAAAGCCCATGTAAAACTTGTGACTCCTGGTGTCAGGACAAACTTGATCCAAATACAATCGTTTTGGCCCTCTTGGTAGAGGCCCACTAGATAAAGCTACATGCAAAATTTGGTAGTCCTAGGCCTTATGGCTAGGTACAAATAGATTTTTAAAGTTTTCCCAATATAAGCCCATATAAAACTTGTGTCCCCTGGTACGAGGCCATAATAGAGTTATAATTTGGACACCCTTTGTAGTAACACACTAGATAAAGCTACATGCCAAATTTGGTAACTTTAGGTAATAGAAGATTTTTGGCTAGGTACCAGAGGGATTTTAAAGTTTTCCCTATATAACCCCATATAAAACTTGTGACCCCTGGGGCAGGCCAATTTTAACCCCAGGGCTACCATTTGAAGGAATTTGGTAGAGGTCTGCTAGATAAAGCTACATGCAAAATTTGGTAGCCCTAGGCCTTATCATTTCAGATAAGAATATTTTAAAAAAATTTATTATTTTTCAGTTTTGTAGCCACGGCAACCAGAGTTTTACAAGGAACCAAATTCCTTCAAGGAATTCTGAAGAGGACCATGACAGGATCATTTCTGGGAAGTTTCATCAAAATTGGATGGGTAGTTTCAGAGAAGATGATGTTTGAAATAAAAGTTAACACACATACACACGGACTGACGGACACACAGACCAATGGGTGGCAGGGACGATGAACACAGGACCATGACATAAGACCACTGGCCTTCGGCCAGCGGGGCTAAAAATTAAAATGTGATCATCTTTCAATCTGATTTGACCAGTACGAAATGATGTAACAACATGGTTCTTTCTAGGTCTGAAATCAATTTATTGGTTATCAGAGATAGTCAAGTGTCTAACAAGTGGAAAGGGACACATGAATCCTTTTTGATGATTCAAACATGGCTGAAATGGTGATGATATCTGTGAAAGAGTAGAAACTTTGGGGGAAATGGAGAAAAGGCTGATTACCAGTATTTTCTGCTTTTCCCACAATATTTTCTTTAAAAGCCATCTTCCTCTTGAAAGGTTGATAAAAATCAACCTTGTTTGGAAAAGGACTAACCCAAGTAATTTTATACCTTACAGTCAGTATTGAAGATTTTATGTAAGGGGGACATTCCAAAGAAGACAAAGCATAGATTTTTTATAGATTTATCAGAATAGGAGCAATTACTGCTTTTTGCAACCAAATGCTTCCTTTCCCACAATTTTTTCAAAAGCTGTAGTCATAAACAATTACATTAGTATAGTTATACATTAAATGGAGGTCTTCAAGATTCAACCCATTACCACAATCCCTACTTTTGACACCCCTGAGAAAGACGCCTTTAGAAAAGATTGTGGGAAAAGGAAAAAATGCTGGTAACCAGCATTTGCTCCTTTTCCCGCAATGTTTTCTACCCTTCACAAAACAAATTTCAAATTTTCTGTCACTTTTATTTTGTCGTCTGCAAATGCTTTCAATTTGGACAAGTCTAAAATATTGTCGTCTGGTAATGAGTTAAAAAAAGAACAGAATGATAGGCATAACTGCCAATATCCAGTTAGAAAAATAAAAAGCTTCTCTATGGTTATATGCATCTTCGTGAGCCAAGTTTATGATCACTACATGGATCTTACCTTGGCTGATTGAGCCTGATTTCGAGATTCCTGTGATGCG
Organism: Tridacna crocea; assembly: GCA_943736015.1. NCBI lineage: Eukaryota > Metazoa > Mollusca > Bivalvia > Cardiida > Cardiidae > Tridacna > Tridacna crocea. The sequence goes on along the minus strand of OX031067.1, from coordinate 47,312,568 downwards.
CCCTCCATGGGATGCTGGTTATTACCCCCCTTTACATCATATTTCTAAAAGCAAATGAAATATCGTTTTACAAACCGCTTACAAATACACAAGAAGCGATAAGCAGACATCCTCGTGGGTTTCCACGTTTACCTTCTATACGAAAGGTAGCGACCTTGTTCTATTTTCATCAAAGATGAAATGCTACAAGCGATTTCATTCGTTGCAGCTAGAGCTGGCTGCATCCAATGAAAAAGTGTATCGGGTGAATGTAAAAATCAAGCTCAATATGCCAAGGGTAGAGTAACGTAGTGAATCGTCAGCCTTGGCTTGCGAAGATGGGTTATATGTAGAAAAATGTCATACCGTCATCGTAGTACAAAAGCTTCATAGTCATCATCACATTGTCCGGTAGAGCATCCAGTGTCTGGGTGAGAAGTATCAGTGTTCTCAACAAACATATGGTTGCTTTTCTTGTCTCCACTTCAGCATGAGCACTTGAAATCTTTTCTTTATTCCTTTCAGATTTAACAGTGTACATTGGCAACATTTTAGAAAAAGTTTTAGAAATCCAGTAACAAAATTGATGTGTAACAATTTCATTTTTTTCGAAGCTGACTCATTTTCATCATCTTGTTTTTAATAAAATACTGGTAATCTCTGAACTTAAGCCTTTACCACACAATCCTGACTTTTAACAATCCTGAGAAGGAAGCCTTCTGAAAACATTTTGGGAAAAGGAGAAAAAGCTGGAGAAAAAGTTGGTAACCAGCATTTTCTCCTTTTTCCACAATGTTTTCTACTCAATAAAGGCAAATTTCAATAATTTGAGCCATCTTTCTACATTTCTGGACCAGTCTAAAATTTCTTTGTTTGGTAAAGAGTTAACTTCATAATGTTGTTAAGTTGCAGGTTAACATGCAAAGTGGCCTTTATCTTTGACCATGGAGAAAAAAAAAATCTAGAGTAAATTCACCATATAGCAACACCTTAAGCATGTATGTCTATTGAAAGGATACTGAGGAATATATTTTAGCCTTACTTCTTATCACTTTGAAAGACAAATTTTCATTGGCTGTTAAAGAAGCATGTTTAAACCAATCACTACCCCTTTTACAGGACAGACGGACAAACAGACAGACATATGGATGGATGACCGTGACTGTAAAATAGCACGACTCTTCAGACATAAAAAGTAACAATCACATACATTTTTTAAATCAAGCATATCTTCAGCACTAATCATATTTTAGACTAATAATGAAATTGCTGTTTGTATAGTCACTATTTACATTGCAAATATGTACCAATCTTTTTCAGATCTGTAGCTCATGTCAAAGTATTACCATTAAACTTGAACTACCTATAAATTGCATGACTGTACATGTATTTCATTTCCAGTTTTGAATTCTTAACCCTTTACCGCACAATCCCCACTTTTGGTCTACCATCTGAAAATTGCTTTTGCTGGCAATCAGCATTTTCTCCTTTTCCTACAATGTAATCTACCCTTTCAAACAAAAATGCATCATTTGAGTTTAAAGGAATTAACCCTTTACCAAACGATAAAATCTTTGGTTTGTCCAAATCGAAAGCATTTGCAGACAACAAAATAAAAGTGACCGAAAATTTGAAATTTGTTTTGTGAAGGGTAGAAAACATTGTGGGAAAAGGAGAAAATGCTGGTTACCAGCATTTTCTCCTTTTCCCACAATGTTTTCTCAAGGCTTCTTTCATAGGGTCATTGAAAGTTGGGATTGTGTGGTAAAAATCTATTTTTCAGCCATATTCTTATCTGAACTGAACAAACTTACTTGCTCATTAAAAATGAACCAATGTAAATACCTGTAAATATCAATGCTACCTCCATCCCTGTATGAAAACTTGAAGGTATAAGCTTCTATCACAGTCTGTTGTGTAAAAAAAATACTTCTACAAAGGATCAATTCCATTTCTATTATGAAGTACACTTTGGCTTATGTAATGAAATTGATATACATGTATATACATATCAACTTGGACAATGTTGGCGACAATTTACTTTGAACATTGCTTTGAATAAACTACCTTTGTTCGATATGAAAACTCTGCATCAAAAAATCAAAATTATATCAAAAATTTCTAATGTACATATCATAATAAAATAATCCTTTTCACTGATTGAAATAAAATGAAAATTTGGCAATTTGATTTAGCTTAAAAAAGGACTATATTTCTTGGTCATACATATGAATCCATGGTATAAACCATACTTACATCAGGGTCATCAGGATCTACATACAGCTAAAAAAGATAGATAATTGCTAAATGATTCTTATTTAACCCTTTAACAAACAATCCCTGGTTTTTATGACCCTGAGATAGATGCCTTTTAAAAACATTGTGGGAAAAGGAGAAAATGCTGGTAACCAGCATTTTCTCTTTTTCCCACAATGTTTTCAGAAGGCTTCTTTCTGAAGGTGGTTGAAATCTATAACTATGTAGTAAAAGGTTAATGTATTTGTAAGTACCTTATGACTGACTGATTGTATGGTATTAACGCTGTTTTCAACATTATTTCAGTTTTATCACGGTGGCCAGTGCATCTATCAATGCTTCATTGAGTCTCTTTTACCAGTACTCCACATAATTTTCTTTCAAAGCCACTGGCTGCTTTCCCACATAACCATTGTCAAAGCAATGGGAGAGGAATGAATCCTGTACTTAAGAGTATCATCAACCCTGGGAAAGAAAATTGGCCATGATAGGCTTTGAACCCATGACCTGTGTTCTCAAGTTCTGCACCCTACCAACTGAGCTACTCTAAACAAAAGCCATACATATAAATAGTGGATATGTAAGTAATAACAATTCAATGAAAAGCAAGGTTTGCATAAAAAAAGTAATTCTAAGTTGTTGCTTCAAAATATGCTCTTCTTTAAGTTCTGTTCTGGTTGAAAAACTGTGTAACTACATAGGGTTCCAAACACAGGAAGACTTGTATGTTTGTAATAGACAAACACAAGACTTGATGAGGCTGCCCATGGGCATGTGATTAAATGTCACATTACTATAAATGAGATCACATAAAACATGAAAAGATAAATATGCCTCAGAGAAAAGTGAAAAAATTAAAACAAAATAGAAGTTAAAGTTTGACAAATCAAAAGGAGACAGGAAAGCCACTCTACAACTTATCTAAAGTCAAGGTAATATACATCAAAAGAAAGTTCTACTTATATAGGTATTGAGATATAGCAATTTTTGAGAGGACCATATATATAGCCATATAGCAATGTAGAAGGTACATATTTTTTTCTTCAATTAAAGACTCATTTTCTTCATACTTAAGTAGAAAATTTAATTTTTCACGTGTTAAACTTCAAAACGGTGGAATATACTCTGTATTTCATACCATACATTTAAGTGTGGTATTTCTTAGAGAAATTTATAACTGTATAAAAGCTTACCCCAAGCATGACAGCACGAAGCTGAAAAAGAAGAAAAGAAGAAGAATAAATATTCAAACATACAGAGGGAATATATCGGTATTTTATTTAAGAAACTATTCTTAAAAGAACAAGTACTTTCATCATGATTAAGAATTTCACTATTACCAGTAATGAATTAAGCTTGCTTAGATTACTAAGTTCCTGCATCTCATTAGTTACCAGTATAACTCGTTACCAAACGACAAATGTTTATGTTCGTCCAAATCGAAAGCATTTGCAGAAGACAAAATTAAAGTAAATCAAAATATGAAATTTGTGTTGTGATGGGAAGAAAACATTGTGGGAAAAGTAGAAAATGCTGGAAACGCATTTTCTTCTTTTCACACGATGTTTTCTAAAGGCTTCTTTCTCAGGGTCGTCAAAAGTAGGGCTTGTGTGGTAATGGGATAATGCAGATACAATTTATGATTGTCTTATTTCTTGCAATACTTTCAAAGTGTTTGAGACTATTTGAATTTAAACCTATACTCACATATTTCTTGTCCAGTGCATCAAAACATCCTCTGACCCACTTTACAACTTGGTTTGCTCCAGGACATGAAATATCATCCCTCAGTATTTTCAGATTTAGTCCTTCAGAAAAAACAAGAGGGTATGCTGTTTAATTACAATATTTAACAGAGTACTTCAAAGTTTATGGAGAGATAAGGAACTACATGTATGCCAATTGTCCTTTGCAGTCATGATTTTTCTTAAAGGCCCAGTGATGGCCAAAAGTAAACCATTTATTTGAAACAAAATAAATGCAAGCATAATATTTCCTTAGAATGTTTCATCCTTTTATTGGGTGTTTAGATGTGTTTGAATCCAAATCATACCATAAAAAAGTATGGAAATTATCTTTAAGACAACAATTTGTTATTGTACAGGTGGTGGAAGAGTTAGATGATGGCAGAAAAATTGATTCTAAAACCAGGTAAAAAGTTGCAAAGTCATTCTTTCTTTTCTTTTTAACCCTTTACTCCATATACACTCATTTCTACGCATTGCTTGTAGGAGCATTTTGAAAACATTGTGGCAAAAGGTGAAATTGCTCGTGACGAGCAATTTCACCTTTTGTCACAATGTTTTCTATGCTATTAAAAGGTCTCATATACACATAAGAAACGGCTTCATCCTTGCAGTTATTTAGGGTCGATTACAGATAACATAGAAATGCCTTATGGGGTAAAGGGTTCATTTTCATTAACACTTTGGCTGAACATAGTCATAGAATCTCATCTTCAAAATAATTTTCTTACATTTAAATGGTGTGATATCAATGTTTTTTTTTTATACCCTTAGGTTACCACTGGGCCCCTAAAGATATTGATTCTGTCATAAGATACTTTAACTCCTAGTCATAACAAATTTTTATAAATTCTGACCAACGGTTTTTGAGAAGATTTTCAAAGTACAATGTACTCTTTAGCTTTATCATATATAGAATTAAAAAACTAAGTCTGTGGTTGCCACATTTTCAGATTGGTTAACTCTTTACCAAACGACAAATTTCTAGACTTGTCCAGATTGAAAGCATTTGCAGACGACAAAATAATAGTGACTGAAAATTTGAAATTTGTTTTGGAAAGGGTAGAAAACATTGTGGGAAAAGGAGAAAATGCTGCTTACGAGCATTTTCTACTTTTCCCACTATGTTTTCTAAAGGCGTCTTCCTCAGGGTTGTCAAAAGGAGTGATTGTGTGGTAATGGGTTAAAAGTCTATCAGGAATCTGAAAGAAGTCTGCCCAGGGATCATTCTCGAAAGCCAAATTGCAAAGAGCTATGCTATAACACTGAGATTCAGAGAGAAATTCAAGGATCTAAATAATTTCCATGTTTTTCACTTTTAATGCTATGGCAACACAAGTTCCTAAGAGCACATCGTTTTCAATGTAATTTCATCTTTAAAATGGTAGCAAATAACACCTTCCCTGTTTTCAAAATGTTTTCGAAAGTCATATTAAAACAGTTTCACTATACTTATACATACTGCATTTAGATAGCTTCCTTCATCTTTTCTTCTTAGCAGCTGGTTGTATTTTATAACACATATCTATTTTCTATGAGGAAATGAAAGTTTGATTCACCTTTAAACTCTTTACCAAACAACAAAATTTTGGACTAGTCCAAACTGAAAACATTTGCAGATGACAGAATTAATCCGACTCAAAAATTGATGAAATTTGATTTGGAAAGGGTAGAAAACATGGAGGGAAAAAAAGAAAATGCTGGTTACCAGCATTTTCTCCTTTTCCCACAATGTTTTCAAAGGCTTTCTTTCTCAAGGTCGTTAAAAGTCGGGATTGTGTGGTAAAGAGTTAAACTAAATAAATCCTACATTTTTGTATGATAAAAAACTAACCTTCAAGACTTCTGTCACCAAAAGCATTTTCAGGAAAGATTGCTCGCAGATATGCAATGTTTGATACAGCAACAGCAAGTAGTTTCTTCACAAACAATGCAGACAGCTGTTCTGTACACTGATCATTTGGGAAGATGCCAGCCCACTAGAGAGAGAAAGAATTACGTGTGAAGGATTCATTGATCTCATGATGCTCTTAACCCTTTCCTAAACAAGCCCTGGTTTTTACGGGTCTGGAATAGTAGCTTTTTGAAAACATTGTGGAAAAAGGAGAAAATGCTGGTAACCAGCATTTTCTCCTTTTCCCACAATGTTTTCTACCCCATCATTGACAGAAATAATCTTTTCAGCAAGAGTTGAATTGTCGTCTGCAAATGCTTTCAATTCGGTCTAGTCCAAAAGTTTGTCGTTTGGGAAAGGGTTAGGGAGACCATTTTGTAGATCTATTTAGTGGTTAATGGCCAGTGGAGCTAAAAACAAACATGCCAAGTGATACCAATTCTCGACTCTTTACCACGCAATCCCGACTTTTAATGACCCTAAAAGAGAAGGCTTGATAAAACATTGTGGGAAAAGGAGAAAATGCTGGTAGCCAGCATTTTCTCCTTTTTCCAAAATGTTTTCTACTCGTCTAAAGTAAAGTTTCAATTTTTTAGTCATGCTTACTTTATCATCTGCAAATGCTTTCAATTTGGTCCAGCCCAAAAACCTGTCATTTGCTAAAGAATTAAATAGGGAGATCATTTGAAACATTTCTATTTTGCAGACCCTCATAAAAAGCACACTTACTTCAGCTCTACTCTTGTGTACTTCTACTCATTTTTGCTATCATTTTTTTTTTTCTTTGATGGGAGCTGCTATTCCTTTTGAATAGCCCCGTCACAATGGCAATAACAGCTTGCAGTAGCATAGATGTACAGAATAAAGGTCTTGATAAACAAATAAGAACATCAAAGAAAAAAAAAATTGAAACGTAATAGATCTAAATGCAAGCATAATATTTCCTTTGAATGTTTCATCTTTTTATAAATTGCAGATAGGACGACCTCCGCCATTGTTTGAAATCGTCGAAACTTCCTAAAAAATATAAATTTCCACCCTCTTTTGTTTAAAAAAAGCTACAAATGCAATTAACGTTGTTTGGTAGAGTTCTTCTCACCGTGCCAGTTTTCTCAAGTGGTTTCTGTAAAACTGCTGTCATGTCGAAAGTATTTGCTCAGAATGAGTTTGAATACTTTGACAGTTCCACCAGCTAGCAGACGACACATTGCACGTGTGTATGTAAACATGACCCATATTCCACTTACTTCCGGTTCATGCTTTTTTTTGAAGGGGGGGGGGGTTGGTGTGTTTGCTATTTTCTACGAAGAGAAAGAACATGAAATATGAACATGTATTACAGCTTCTTGTTCAAAGATTTTTAGGACAGGTTCGCATGCGTATCAGTAAGATATAAATGCTTTCTGTTGAAAGCAAATGACAAAACGATATCTAGACCGGATGCTCTAAAGGAAAAAAGGTGAATGGCGCATGCGTACGGTTGTTAGGAACAACAAATTAACCAGAGACGAAATTGAAAATATTGATTTCCACGTAGCATTATTGCCAATATTCATTAACAGTTTCATTGGTGGGCTGTTCAAGTAAGTTAATTGTGGCAGTACTAAATAAGAAACGTATTGTTTTTGTCTTTCGTCCATGATTTCTGTGTCGACCAACTGGAAATTAAAAAGAACAGCGGTCGTAGAAGTGGGTGGGGAGAGCTATTTTCAATTGATAACGGTTTCTTGGAAATAATACAGCTTTTCTTCTCTTTTCATGTGTCGACAACTGGAAATTGAAAAGAACAATTTGAAATTGGGTGGGGAGAGCTATTTTCAAGTGATTACTGTTTCTTGAAATTACTATTTCTTGGAAATAATACAACCTTTGTTTTCTTTTCATGTTTTCGATCTTTTTAAGATACCATTTTTTTTCAGAGTGAATAAACATACAAATGTAAGAAAGTGTCTAGACTTATAACAATACTACCACAAGCAAAGATGATGTACTAATTCTGAGGAGTTGTTAGACAAAAAGGCAAAACTGGCTGTAACAGCAGCAGCTAGTACAGATAATTGTCCCCAAAGGCGATGTTACTTTTTTAATGAAATTGTCGTCTGCAAATGCTTTCAATTTGGAAAGGTCTAGAATTTTGTTGTGTGGTAATAGGTCAAATCACCCTTGTCAAGTAACTGCATATGGTTTTATGTCAAACATTTTTAAAGGATTTTCTTATTTGTCCTGATCCTGAATCAGATTGGAGATCAGTAGTCTTTCAGAATCTTTTTGAATACAATGTATACTGTGTTCTCCTTTCTCCGTTCACGTAAGCGTAAATAAGCTCACAAAATTCACATTTTCGGTCAAGGAATCAAATTTTTTGTGTAATGATCAAATATAAAATCTGAATTAAACTTGTAACTGAAAAAAGTCATTACAACTTGCATCAAAAGGTTCGATCCAGGGATTTTTTCAAACCTACCTCACCAACCTGGGTTGTATGGCCACTTTCTCATTTTTCCATTCATTTGATTGAAAGTCAAGGCCGGTCGCTAAGGACAGATGAATATTCTACACTCTAGATCAGATGGACTAGCTTATTCATAGTAAAGGGTAAACACAACCCATTAAGGCGTATTTACTGTTGAAAAACATTGAAAATTTGCTTTTTATTGTATCTAATGAAATATTTTCTTTCAGACTATGAAAATTATTCTCTTTTGTAGCATTTTTGCATCTTATTTGATAGAAAAATACTTTCGATGTAGGATAGGATGTTATGCATAATATCTGACCAAGTAGAATAGAACCAGTGTGGAACAAAACGTCATGAGTACTTATTCCTTCTGCTCTAGTACATGAACGGAGAAGCGAGAATGAACGGAGAAATGAGAAAAGGCCATATATTTTACGTTACAACTACAAAAATAAAAAAAAAACAGTAACTTTTTGCTCACCAGTCTTCAAACTTTTAAAAGTGCATTTCTATCGAAATATCCTATCACTTTTACCTTTTTATGGTTAACTCAATGGGGTAGCAAATAGTCTTTTGAAGCTTTCCCAGTAACAAGCGAGAAACATCATTCTTTGTTTTTGCTTGGATGGATATTTCCTTCCTTGAATTATAACAAAAAAAAAATGGGTCATTTACTCAAAATGTATTTACCTGAAATTTTACTGCAATGTTTTTTAGTTCACAAGAGATAAACAGGGAGGATGCCAGGAAATCCAGATGAGCCCTATTACTGCTCACAGCAGATCAACATTCCACCATCTCTTCCTGACATTCTAAAACAGTTCACAAAGGCAGCTATCAGGACACAGCCAACTGATGTTTTAGCATGGTCAGCAGCGTAAGTTTTTTTCTCCCTGTTATTGTTATTGTCTTTTATACATAATTGATTACACCATCATTCTCATGCAAACATATTTTTTACTACCTTGAGAATGACTGACTGATTGAGTAGTGTTTTTCACAGCTTTCAGTATTATTTCAGTTGAATCATGATAACAGCTCACATATTCAGGTATATCTTGGCTTAATCCATTCCCAAATGACAAACTTTTGGACTAGACCAAATTGAAAACGTTTGCAGACGACAATGCGACTCTTGCTGAAAAGATGATATCTCTCTATGATAGGGTGGAAAACATTGTGGGAAAAGGAGAAAATGCTGGTTACCAGCATTTTCTCCTTTTCCCACAATGTTTTCAGAAGGCTACTATTCCAGACCCAGGATTGTTTGGGAAAGGGTTAAGTAGGGTAGGCCTTTAGATTTATTAATATCTTTCCTAAGGGCAATCCCCTAAAAAAAAAGGTGTGAGGCTGGAAAAGTATGAATGAAAACTTTTTTCCACAAGTTGTTCTACTCCTGTAAAGACTAATCCCATCATCAAAGCTGCATGCAATTTTCTCCAACTACTTCCAGCATGAACACATTTCACATTTGTTGTCCATCATTGTAAATGGAGTTTATTATTATTTTTTGTTTTGTTTTTTCATTATACAAGAAATCTGTGAACCTACGGAGGGTTTGCATGTGACAGTTTCTGGGAAAGATTACATGCTGCACATTGCTGATGCAGACTTATTTAATATCTAATACATGTTCACATATCTTGATTTTATAAGATTAAATTTACATTGCTCGCAGTAATTATTCTTGAAAATACTCCCTCTCCATTAACCCATAACCGCACTATCCCTACTTTTGATGACCTGGAGAAAGAAGCCTTTAGAAAACATTGTGGGAAAAGGAGAAAATGCTGGTAACCAGCATTTTCTCCTTTTCCCACAAAGTTTTCTACCTTATTACAACAAAATTGCACCATTTCAGCCATTTTGAATATGTCGTCTGCAAATGCTTTCAATTTGGTTAGGTCTAAAATTTTGCAGCATGGTAACGGGTTAACATAATGTTTTACTTGCAGATATTTCAAGGCACTCTCAAAAGGTGAGACACCTCCAGTGAAAGAAAGATTGGAGATGCCTGTTGCTACACAAAAAACAGACACTGGATTGACCCCTGGACTTCTCAGAGTTCTTAACAAACAGGTAAAATTTAGATTTGTGTTTATGTTAAGAGTGCTACATAAAAGAAATTTCTGGACATAGTTTGATAATAAAAAATAAAAACAGGGCTAAACTTTGCTAATTTAAAGCAGTTTGGCTGAGATCATATCAGGACAATTCCCACCCCCCTAAACAACTGCCCCTTGGGCAACTTCTCCTGCAAATTCCCACAGGACAATTGTCCCCCGAGACAATTACCCTCAAAGGGACCGCCCCCCTCCCAGGCTATTGTTCCCTGGACGATTGTAAACCCCGACCCTCCTTTCAAGACAGTCAGTGATTTATAAATCTTTGACATTTTATTTTTCAGCTTGGACCAAAGAAAGCTGTTCAACTGAGTGTGATAGAGGAAAAATGGACAGATCTGGCATTGCCCAAAGAGCAGTTTGATGATCTTGTTAGGATTGGCAGTTTTGGTGGTGAAGTAGAATGGAACAAATTTTTTGCATTGGCATGTTCAGCTGTGGCTGAGGTACTTGCAATTTATACTATAATCTTAACTCTGTTAAATTCTTTACCAAACAAACCCCAAATTTTAACCCATTACCACACAATCCCTACTTTTGATGCCCCTGAGAAAGAAGCCTTTAAAAAAACACTGTGGGAAAAGGAGAAAATGCTGGTGACCAGCATTTTCTCCTTTTCCCTCAATGTTTTCTACCCTATCAAAGAAAGACTTCCCAATTTGAGCCACATTGAAAATGTCTTGCGCAAATGCTTTCAGCTTGAACTAGGCCAAAATTTTGTTTGCTGGTAAAGGGTTAAGAAGATGAAGGCTTTTGACAAGGAGAAAATGCTAGCAAGCAGCGTATGTTCTTTTCTAACCATAATTACGTCCCTTCAAGGACAAATTCAATCATTTAAGCTGTACTCAAGTTCTTGTTTTCACATGATTTTAGTGTAAAAGTTTAGTTAACTCTTTCCCGAAAAAGCCCTGGTTTTTACGTGTCTGCAGTACAAGTCTTTAGAAAACACTGTGGGAAAAGGAGAAATTGCTTGTAACCGAGCAATTTCTTCTTTTCCAACAGTGTTTTCTAGTCTATCGGAAAACTTTCTGCCATTCTCATCAAATTAAAAATGGTCATCTGCAAACACTTTGAGTTTAGGACAGTCTAAAATTTATCATTTGGGATAGGGTTAAATAAGTTTGTAGTCTGGTGCACAGTTAAAAATTATTTTGATTATTTTTTTGATGCAGCATATTTGTATATTTCTCTCTCGCAGAATATTACACAAGCAATGAAGACCGTATGTGAGATATTAACAGCAGACCCAGAGGGAGGGGCAGCTCGAATACCTTTTGCATTATTCAAAACAATCTACACATATTTAGCGCAAATAGATGGTGAAATCCCGCAGTCTCAGATAAATGAGGTCTTCAGTTATTTACAGTATGATGTGTAAGTAATATCTTTCTATTAAATGTATTCTAGCATGAATTTTAAGTAAATGATTTGATTTGCATAAGTTATTCTGTAAATAATATCATTGTAACAGTTTATTCAGTAAATTTTCAGAACTGCTTTTCCATTTAAAGTAAGGGCCCTCAGATTTGTATAATTGTAAGTTACATCCTTCACCATGTATTCAACTACCAAAACAAACAAAAAATACACAAAGGAAAAATGTATGGAGTAAAGGAAAAAAACATTTTCTTCGCTGTGTGAAAAACACTGTAGGAAAAGAAGCAATAATTTGTTATAAACATTTACTCCTTCTCCAACACTGATTTGAAAAAAAAATCATCAGCTGCTGCTACCTTCAGAAATCACATTTGTACGGTAATGAACGAGCAAGATCAAATCTTTTTCTCATAGATAGTTCAAATATTCCCAGCTGCAGTTCATGAAATTTTTATTGCACACTTGTTATCCTTCTTTGTGAAAATAGTATCTTTACTATAAAGAATTACATTAACTCTTTAACACACTAACCCGACTTTTAACGACTCTGAAGAAGAAAGCCTTCTGAAAACATTGAGGGAAAAGGAGAAAATGCTGGTAACCAGCATTTTCTCCTTTTCCCACAATATTTTCTTTCCTTCCCAAAACAAATTTCAAATTTTCAGTCACTTTTATCTTGTCGTCGGCAAATACTTTCAATTTGGACCAGTCTAAAATTTTGTTATTTGGGAAAGGGTTAAAACCTAGACAAATGATACTGACATTCCCAGTCAGAATAAAAGATGGAGATATTGCCATTTCACAGCTGTTTTTATCAATATCAGGCAAAGAATTGGACAGGGTAGATCGAAGATAGGGCTGCATGGTTTTAACCCAGTACCACACAATCCCTACTTTTGACGCCCTTCAGAATGAAGCCTTTAGAAAACATTGTTGGAAAAGGAGAAAAAGCTGGTAACCAGCATTTTCTCCTTTTCCCACAATGTTTTCTGCCCTTCACAAATCAAATTTTGAATTCTCAGTCACTTTTATTTTGTCGTCTGTAAATGCTTTCGATTTGAACAAACCTAAGATTTTGTCATTTGGTAATGAGTTAGTTTACAATGTGTGCAAAGACAATTCAATCTGGGTTCAACACTATCAGTGTAATTATCTTTTCTTCAACTCTTTTTCAGAGATAAACAGGAGAGCTATGTTATGCCAAGGAACTTTTTGAGTCCAGAATGTCCAAAACTTGGGTCATAATTGTTCTCAAAGACTTTTTTTCCACACTTTTGTTGTGTTGTTGAATGTATTGAAATTATCCCAATAAATACCAATTCTTTTTTCCAGTCTGCAGGAATGCCCTGTCACTGAAGTAAGATTGCATGCAGGAACTTTATTTTACACTGCCTCTTTGATATGATTGTTTGCATCTTGAAAGGTATATAAAACAAATACAATAATTATTTAGATTACTGCATGACTTTTTTTAAAATACTCAGTTTGGACAATATTGTGGGAAAAGGAGGAATTGATTGTAACAATCATAACAAGCAAATACCACTTGTCCTACATTGTTTCCCAGGAGCTCTTCTTTTCTTACATCGCTGAAGGTTTTAGTTTATAAATTATTCTCTTCCTATGAATGGTCTCTCTAAATCTTTTAACCCTTTACCACACAATGATGACTTTTAATGACCCTTGGAAAGAGGCCTTTTGAAAACATTATGGGAAAAGGAGAAAATGCTGGAAACCAGCATTTTCTTCTTTTTTCACAATGTTTTCTACCCTATCAAGGAAAAGTTGCTCCACTTGAGCCACACTGAAATTCTCGCCTGCAAATGCTTTCAATTTGGACTACGCTAAACATTTTTTGTCCAGTAAAGGGTTAACAGTATCCTAGGTCTTGTATGAAAATGCATGCAATAGAAGCAGTTCAGAAAATTGCAGCCTTTACAATAATGAAAATACATCAGTATGTGATAAGTTCTTGGAAAAGGTTTTATTCTAATGAGTTCTATAAGTCTTTCCACTATGTAAGGACTCTTTCCATTATGTAAGGAAAATGATAAATTCATTGTGAATATCCACAGCACTCTTTGTGGACAGCCATTTCAAGAAATGAAAAAAAAAAAAGAGAAAAATTCAAGGCTTGTCTAAATGGAAACTATTTGATGATGGCAAATTTTAATTTAGCTAGAAAAAACCTTGTGGTTTTAAAAGGGAAAAGGTTTGTAAACCAGTTAATGTGGTTTACATTATGTTCTCCTTTTCCAACAATATTTTCAAAAGCCACGGGATTGTTTGATACTAGGTGAACCATAGTAAACACTTCTCTTTTTGTGGCTCACTGCTTTGAACTACAGCTTGATATACCCCTGGTGGTAAGTTCCTGTTGATACTTTTATAAATTGTCTTATATTCACTGAAGAGTCTAAAGTCAAGTCTGATTTGAATTTCTAAGACTGGCCATCTGATAGGCAGAAATGTTTTGTCTTGGCCAATCATATTACTAGTCTTGGAACTTGAATATAGTATGGAACATACTTGATCAATATCACCCATAGTGACTAGAATTTTTCCTACAAATGTGTGCTCGATTAAATTTTTGAATAAATGAGAATATGTTCAACAAATTGGGTTATAACAGATTACAAATGTCCTTTCTTTAATACGTTCTACATTCATCCAAATTGTTAACTTTGAGTACTTATCAAAGTTTAGGTCATTCCTGTACAAATTGAAGTTTTCCTTCCCATCTTAATTTGACAAGTTTTGAAACTACCATGGGAAAGGGAGCAACTGTTTCAGCAAGCAACTGCTCTTTTTCTCTCAGTGCTTTCAAAACCACTAGCACAAGATAACAATGTTAAGAGTTTCCTTTACATCTTTTCCCTATGTGTTATTTGACATAGGTTATGTCAATCTGAAATTAGCTTGCACAATAATGACTATGGTCAAAACATATTCTGCAAAAAGAATGTGATTAGATTTTGTTTTTGCTTGCATGGAGCAGGTATGTTCTAAGTCAGGAAATTAACTTGTCAGGAAAAAAGTAACAAAAAAGAAGTCTTCTGTTGTTTTCCTTTAAAATCTGATTATCAAATGTTCTAATAGTCTCAAGAGAATAAATAGTTAACTACTAGTACTGTTTGCGTTTTGCTTCCTGACTTTCCAACTTTACCTTATCTTTTATTTCATAGATGGCTATTTTTAACCATCAAATCCAAGTTCCATAATTAGCCATTTGGTAAACTGAGATAAAATGTCCAGGCCAACTAGAGGCCTAGTTTTAGAATTGGACCAAATACAGCCCTTTCTGCAGTGAAAAGAAAAACAACAGAAAATTTAAAGAAGATATATCGTACATAAGAAGTCATTAAACTTGTGAAAAATATAATTCCTTACTTATATACTGGTAAGTCAATATTGATCTGGGCTCTAAAGCCATACTTGCACTTTCCATAGTAGCTCCTAAAACATGTTATATACATGAACATCATTATTAGTATCCCTGGGCTGTATTAAACAAATGTTGGAAATTCAATTCTTAGAGCCCAGATCAATATTGACCAGCTATTCTATTGTTTGAGAATCTTTCAAAGACGAGCCTGCTGACTGGCTGTGACCTTATTAACCCTTTCCCAAACAATCCCTGGTTTTAACGACCCTGAGAAAGAAGCCTTCTGAAAACATTATGGGAAAAGGAGAAAATGCTGGTAACGAGCATTTTCTCCTTTTCCCACAATGTTTTCTATCCTTGTGGAAACAAATTTCAATTTTTGAGGCAAGTTTATTTTGTCGCCTGCGTGTGCTTTCAATTTGGATCAGTGTTGAATTTTGTCATTTGGGAAAGGGTTAATAGCATGTGCAGATGACATGACAAACTCAATGCAGCTCGTATGATGATTTCTGTTTTTGATAAGGTAAAAAAACATTGTGGTGTCAAGAAGAAATTGCCTTTTACCACCATATTTGAAAATGCCTTCCTTCTGAGGGTTGTCAAAACTAAGGATTGCTTAGTAAAAAGTCAATACATGTACTACTTTTTTTTTTCTTCCTAGCAAGAGAAAGAAACATTTCATACATTTTTCCAATAGAAGGTAGTTTTTGATGTTTAACCCTTTATCACACAATCCCAAGTGTTTTGACCTATAGGAAGGCAGGTATTGAAAACATGGAAAGAGGAGAAAGTGCTGGTAAACAGCATTTTCTCTCTTTTCCCAAGAATATTTTCAAAATTAAATCACATCATTTAAGTAACCTTTAAGTTGTTCTATACAACGCAACTTCTACAGGTCTATTTTTGTCAGCTAGCAGAGTTAAATAAATAGAGGATATATGGTTTTTTTTGTGAAAGATCGAAATTTATTTCATCGAGTGGACACCATCGGTAATATTTTCACGACTGGCGCAGCCATAATAAGGAAATATACAATTCTAAATGCTTTAATTACATTAATACAAAGACACAATGTCATTATCTTTTCAATTTGGAACCATTCACCCAATTTTATGTTTTCCAACAACACATTTGAAAATACCCACCTGCTCTATAAACCTATACAATGCAGTCTCATGTTCTAATGAAGAGGACAATTTTTTAAAACATTGTGAGAAAAGGAAACATTACTATTCACTAGCATTTTCTCCATTTTCAGTTATCTTCCATCCAAGCACTTATCATGTCACAGTGAGGAACTGTTGCCTGCCAATGCTTTCAGTTTTAACGAGTCCAAGGTTTTATCAGCAGATGAAGAAATTACCTTTTCCAGCCAAACACATACATCGGTAGAAAAGTGAGCATTAATAGAGAGTCAAATAGTGTAGACAAAGATCGGACTGCAAAATCTACAATCTGCAAATACATCCAGATTTGCATAGTATTACAGTAGTAGAAGGTTAACCGTTTACCACACCATGACGACTTTTAAAACCCCTCTGGAAGAAGCCTTTTGAAAACATTGAGGGAAAAGGAGAAAATGCTGGTAGCCAGCATTTTCTCCTTTTCCCACAAAGTTTTCTACCCTATCAAAGCAAAATAGCACCATTTTGAGCCACTTTGAAAATGTCATCTGCAAATGCTGTCAATTTGCTTAGGATAACAGGGTTAAAAGGCAAATTTATGACTAAACTGGACTAAAAAGGTTTTTGAACTGTCTGTAACTTTTTTCCATATCTGTGCCTAAATTTCTCATAACTTCCAGCACTAATTACAATGTTCACAATCAGATTTTCTTGGTCTATGTCATCCTCTGTTGAAACAACTGTAGCTTCCTTGTACAGAAAACTGCAAAATAAAAAGTGACAAACTTGAATCTATTCAACACTTTGCCAAACAATCCCAGCTTTTAATGACCTCGAGAAAGAGGCCATCTGAAAACACCGTGGGAAAGGGAGAAAATGCTGGCTACCAGCATTTTCTCCTTTTCCCACAATGTTTTCAGAAGGTTTCTTTCCCAGGGTCGTTTAAAGTTGGGATTGTGTGGAAAAGGGTTAGTTAAACAGCATTTTCTCTTTTGTTTCCACACTGTACTCTATTCTTCATTCTCACAATATAATCCACATTTGACATGTTGACTGCAAATCCTTTCAAATCTGACCAATTTAAAATTTGATAAAAATTCTGGTACAAGGTTTCCTTGACTGGTATTACATTATTAACTCTTTACAACACTGCAAAAATTTTAGACCTAACCAAATTGAAAGCATTTGCAGATGACAATCTCAATGAGGATCAAATGGTGCAATTTTTCTTTGATAGGATAGAAAACTTTGTGGAAAAAGGAGAAAATGCTGGTTACCAGCATTTTCTCCTTTTCCCACAATGTTTTCAAAAGGCTTCTTCTTCAGGGTCGTTAAAAGTCGTTATTGTGTGGTAAAGGGTTAACCTAATTTTTCTCCTTACCTTAAATGATCACCAGACAAAGGTATTCTTATCTTTTTCTGCAAAAATCCTGCGTTTTTCATTACCCTATTCTGTATTTCTTCCCTCAATACATCCAGTCCTATTCCTGTTTCAGCAGACACATACACTGTGTTGTCTTCCTTCTCTATATCACAGCTGAAATACCCAAACATTGCAGCAAATTAATATCATCCATTTGACCGTTGACTACACAATATCAACTTTTAATGACCTCAAGGAAAAGGAGCTTTGAAAATATTGTGGGGAAAAAAAAAGGAAAATGCTGGTTAACAAGATTTTTCTCCTTTTCCAACAACATCTGTTTCAAGAGGCAATAATTTAATTCTTTAACCCTTTACTCATAGATACTAATTTTGACTTATCAACAAAAGACAGCTTTTGAAAACATTGTGGGAAAAGGAGAAATTGCTTGTAACGAACATATTTGTTTCCTCATATGTCCATATTTTTGACATCATACCTTCATTTGCTGATGAAATGGAAGAGCTTTAAATTGGCATATCAGGTAAAAGGTTAAATGATTTTCAAAATTCAAGTTATTGATATGATAAATAAACTGTCCAAAATCAAACCACAAATGCAGATTTTTATTTCAGAAAAATACAAACAGAGAGACAAATGATAAAATGTGCAAGTGTGTAGAATGGCTCAGCTGTGTAAACATCGATAAATTAACAAAAAAATATGGTATAGGGAATAGAAAAACATAGAGAATTGTCTTCATTTAAACCGGAAATGACAACAGTACTTGCTTGAAGCCTCCAAAGCATTTTCTATCCGTCTTAATTTGTTCAATCTTGTATCCATAAAAGGCAACATTTCTTATGAACATAGAAGAACGATTACAATTACTTAACCCTTTACCCCATAAGGCATTTCTATGGTACCTCTGATTGACCCTTAATAACAGCGTTAAGTATGAAGCCGCTTCTTATGTGTATATGACACCTTTTGATAGTACAGAAAACATTGTGACAAAAGGTGAAATTGCTCGTGACGAGCAATTTCACCTTTTGCCACAATGTTTTCCAAAGGCTCCTACAAGCAATGCGTAGAAATTAGTATCTACGGAGTAAAGGATTAAGATAAAAATGCAATGGGTTAAAAATTGCCTGAAACTGAGTGCAGATGTATCTCTAAAGGTTACAATTTAGTTGGAAATTTCTACACTAAACCAAGGAGCATATGAGAAACTGGTATACAAGTTTAATTTATCAATCTTGTTTCCAACACAAAGCATGGTGTCATATTGTTGTGGAGAAAGCATATCCTTTATGGTTCTCAAGACATTGTCTCTCTGTAACTGTCTGTCTGGGTTGCTGAGGTCTTCTACATGTATAACAAGATCCTGAAGTTAAAAAACAGATCAGTTCTTACTTTGGCTCTTTATAAAAGAAACTCAAAGATTGAAATTTGTTTCCAGAGGGACAGAAAACATTGTGGGAAAGGATAAAATGTTGGTTACCAGCATTTTCTCCTTTACACACAATGTTTTCAAAAGGCCTTTATCTCAGGTCTTAAAAACCAGGGATTGTTTGGTAAGGGTTAATAAACCTCAGGGTATCCAGTAACTTTGTATAAGTAACTCATAGCCAAACGGCATTTTCAGCAAACAAATCCAATGTTACTCATTTGATGGGATTTGTCTTTAAAAGACTAAAACACATGGTGGGAAAAGGAGAAAGTGTTCCCTGCATTTTCTCCTTTTTCTACACCTGAAAAAGGCCTTTTCATCAGTTTTGTTTTGTGAAAGTTTCTGTTCTATGCCACTTTAAAATGTCATCTTTCTGCCATAGCTCTCTTATTTATGTAAATTAAAGATTTCACCACTTTTGGGCTGAAGCTGTAAAGTGCTTTGCCCAAGAATACAGAGCGCACAGGCTACTCCAAGATGGCACTTTAAAACTGCATTATTTCTTGTTCTTCAGTAGCAAAAAAGTAAATTACATGCACATAAAAATGGAAAGTGTTGTTTCAGATTAGCCTGCCCAGACTGTACAGGCTGATCCAAAACAACACTCTATGCCAATGTCCAAATATCTCATTCTCATGCTGCAGCCCATTGTGAAAGTTGTCTTTGATAGTGTAGAAAACATTGTGGAAAAAGGAGAAAATGCTAGTTACCAGCATTTTCTCCTTTTCCTACAATTCACAAGGTCTTTAACCCATTACCACAAAATCCCAACTTTTGACACCCCTGAGAAAGAAGCCTTTTGAAAACACTATGGGAAAAGGAGAAAATACTGGTAACCAGCATTTTCTTTGTTCCACAGTATTTTCTACCCTTTCAAGAACAAATTTCTATTATTTTTGTCACCTTTATTTTGTCGTCTGCAAATGCTTTCAATTTGGACCAGTCTAAAATTTTGTCATTTGGTAAAGAGTTAAGCCCCTTTTTGCCAGAGTATGGCTCAAATATCAAAGATATTATTAAAAAAAAAAAGTTTGGCATGGTGATCAAAAGAGAATGCTAAGAAAACTTACTGCCATGATGGCATCTTCTAAAGTAGCGGAAAAGGCTTGCATCAGTGTTCTTGGAATGTTGGATATGAATCCAACTGTATCCACAAATAGAGCTGTCATTGTGTTGGGCAGGGAGCCAGCATGTACTGTTACATCTAGAGTGGCAAACAATTGATCCTGGGGAACCATCCTAGCATCACCAGTAAGAGCCTTAATTAAAGTGGTCTTCCCTAAAAAAAAAAAAAAAAAAACACATCATGAATTATTCCAGAAAAATATACTTTTGAAATATGCTTCAATAATATATAAAGGTAATTTTCAGAATGTCATCTGTCTCTGGTAGCTGGCTCGGGTTCTTGACTGTCTTGCACATGGACATTCTCAATTCATCCAGCATCGCATTTTCAAATAATGAATCCAACACCTGAACTATAGAGGTCTAGAAAATAGGGTGAACAATTCCTTAAAATTACAATTTATCTACATCAAATTTGCAGAAAAATTTGACCATATTATTCTCCATATACAGAATTTGTGTTATCTATTACCATCATAATTTGGAACCATGTGTTTTAAGAAAACCAGCATTTTCTTTTTTTCCTACAATGTTTAGTACCTTTCCTATGAAACCTCGACATTTAAGTCACATGTAGAACTTCATGTCTGCAAAAGCTTCATCTTGGGCAAGTCTGGTAAAAAAGTTAAAACTAAATTTCAGACTAGTCCAAATCAAAAGTATTTACAGACGACAACTTGAAGGTAGCCAAATTAACAAAATTTGTTTTCGACAGGGTAGAAAACACTGTGAGAAGAGGTGAAATGCTGGTTATAATGTTTTCAAAACCTCTCTTAACTTATTACCAAACAACAAAATTTTAGGTTTGTCCCAATCAAAAGCATTTGAAGACGACAAAATAAAAGTGCCTGAAAATTTAAAATTTGTTTTGTGAAGGGTAGAAAACATTGGGGAAAAGGAGAAATGCTGGTTACCAGCATTTTCTCCTTTTCCCACAACGTTTTCTAAAGGCTTCTTTCTCGGGGTTGTCAAAAGTAGGGATTGTGTGGTAATGGGTAAATCAGGATCATTAAAAGTCATCATCATCCAGTAAAAAAATGTCATACCACAGTTAGTGTATCCAATTACTGCAACAGTAGGTATCTTTTTTTTCTTCCTGCCTTCTCTTAATTTATTACGCTGTTTTTTCAGTTGATCTAACTCAGCTTGTAACTTTCTTTCTCTTCTCTAACAAAATTGAAAATAAAAACAGAAGACAATTATCATCTTACAGAGAAAGGATCATAACGCAATACTCAGAACATTTATACAAATATTTCCAAACGTAGTTACCACTCCACTAACAGAGCTGTTATCAACCCTTTCAAACAGTTTCTTGTTCTAAGGATTCTCTGTCTGACAAGTAAATCTTGTAATTCTATTTTAAGTCACCTTTCATAAGAAAAAGAAAACCTAATTTACCATGAGAAAAAATTGTCGGGCTTGAATGTAGGTTCTTCCCGAGCCTCCAGTTAGAGCAGCATTTGCTTCATCCCTTCCTTCTTGCACTTCAATCAGTCGGCTTCTGTAATACCAGTTAATCATGATAATTTCAATACATATTATACAAGAGCTTACCTAAATATTCATATTAAAAAATTATGCTGCAAAAGGGTAGAAAGCACTAAGCTGAATTTCAGCATTTTCTCCTTTTCCCATCTTTTCAAAAGGATATCTACCTCAGAACTATCAAAACAAATAGTTACATGGAAAAGGTGTAAAATACCAATGCAGTTTTCCCCACACATTGTTTACTTTTGGCTGCTTCTGAACCTTTAACATTAAAGCCATTATTGTACATCAAGAAACACAGGAAAGTATCAGTTAGACCAATAGCTGAGATTTGGTAGATTTAGTTGCTACATGATACTGGTCCAAGCTCCAACAATGGCATTTTATTTTTCAGCATTTTTCCCTCAACTAAAGATAAACATTCATGTCTGTAAATTTTTTCCTTGGAAAATAATATTGTAAAGTTTCTTGTAATTTTCTCCTTCTCACACAAGATTTTAAAACCTTTCAAAGAAAAATCCCATTGATTGAGTCATGCCTACTTAATTTGTATTGTGCAAAAGCTCAGTAGGTTATGTGCAAGGCTTGAAATCAGGAGGTCACAGGTTCAAATCTCAAGGACAGCTGATGTCTTTTTTGATGAATGTGCATAATCATAGCAACAGGATCCATTTGTCTCTCAGCACTGTTCATTGTTTTGATGGTGGTTATATGGGAAAGCAGCCATAGGCTTGAAAGAACTCTGTGCAAAGAACTTCAGGAAAGCATCAATAGGTGCAATGCCTGCCGCAATACAACATAATGTTGAAACCGGCATTCTACACCATGGCGAAAGTATCTTCCTCTTCTATTTTGTAAAACAAAGTTTCAGGACACAGCAACAAACAGTAGGAAACAAAGCACACCTGAGGAAGAAGACTTCAGCCAGTGACACTTGTAATTTAGCTTCCTGGGTCCTGGCATGATCTTTAAAAATTTGAATCACCACAGAATACCTATTAAAACAAGAAGTTGGAGAAAAATGTCTCTATGGTAGTTAATCTTTTACAATGCAATTCTGAAAGAAAAATACATGCATAATGAAAAGGAACTGTGCCCTGGTAAAAGGTGGCTTTATCACACAATTCCGACTTTTAACGACCCTCAGATAGAGGCCTTTTGAAAACATTGTGGGAAAAGGAGAAAATGCTGGTAATGTTTTCTACCCTTCTCAAACAAATTTCAATTCTTGAGCTGCATTTATTTTGTTGTCTGCAAATGCTTTCAATCTGGACAAGTCTACAGTTGTACCGTTTGGTAGAGGGTTAAAAGAGGGGAGATAGTTCTTGAAATAACAAGTGTCACATTGTTTGCAGCCATACATTTCCACCCACAGCCACTTTTTCATGTTACGGCAGAAAATTGTTTAAAACAATGTGGCAAAAGGAGAGATACTCATACATATATGTACATGTATTTTGGTCCCTTTGCCATAATGTTTTGACATGCAGTCAAGAATGTGGCAATACACTGTCATAAATACTTTGACATTTAGCTGCCCTTGTTGTATAGTGAACAATTTGTCCAAGTACGAAGAAAAAATCTTCAGTAATTACAGATCTAGCAGTTACAATACATCAAAGTTTTCACACCACAAAACCAACACAAATGACTGAAATGCAGACTATGCAAAGCTTACAGCAATACCTCAACATTTTCTTCAAAAAACAACTAAGCTATACTCTGAATGATTGAATACTGCTTTTTATTTCATGCTTTCCGGTAGGATAGCGAGAAATAGCAGTGAAAATATTTTTCAGTCTTACACTGGTACCACCAGTGAAAATACCGATTTTCATGTTCTTGTTGCCTAGGTTAATTATGCGTGCCTCACAACCAGATGGGAAATATGACGTCATTTACTTTACATTTCTCATGCTTGGCATAATATTGTAATGCATTGTTATGCAGGAGGGGTATGCTGTGGGAAATAACAGAAAAGGACTGTAATGGATTTTGATAAAGCTTCTCCCAGAAAGGGTTAAAAGCATGAAATAAATAGAATATTTGGGTTTTTTTTGGTGAAAGATCGAAATTTATTTCATCAAGTGGACACCATCGGTAATATTTTCACGAGTGTTGCAGCCATGAGTGAAAATATTACCAATGGTGTCCACTGGATGAAATAAATTTCGATCTTTCACTGAAAAAAACCCAAAATATCCCATATATCCCTCTTTCAGCATTATTTCAATCATATCATTGTGACAAAGAAAATCTGAACCCCTGAAATACTTCTCTATGATATCATACCTGTCCAACACTGGGATACCTATTTGGGTCTGTAAGGCTTTTAATTGATCTCTTTTCAACAGATCTACAGATACAAACACCGCACTGGCATTTCTCAATGACTGAAGCCTTTCTTTCAATTGTCTCATCTGCTTTTTATCAAATAGTTTTTTCGCCATTTGACCTTGAATCTTAAATATTTCCTGAAAAAAAAAAAAAAAAAAAAACCAGCACTATAAAAATTGACAGAACAATTATCTTTTACCTCCTTACCAAACAACAAAATTTGCAGATGACAACCCATATGTGGCTAAAATGATGAAATATGATTTGTCTTCTATTGAGTAGAAAATATTGTGGGAAAAAGGAAATAATGCTGTGCTTAAGGCTTTTACTATCTGCTTTAACCCTTTCCCAAACAAGCCCTTGTTTTTACGTGTCTGAAGTACAAGTCTTTTGAAAACACTGCGGGAAAAGGAGAAATTGCTCGTAACGAGCAATTTCTCCTTTTCCCACAGTGTTTTCTGTCCGTTCAGATAATTTTCTGCCATTGTTATGAAAGTTAAAATTGTCGTCTGCAAACTCTTTCAGTTTGGAAGAGTCTAAAATTTGTCGTTTGGGAAAGGGTTAAACTTTTAATTAACATATTCAGCAGCATAATTGTTTAAAAAAGGTTATTTACCAAAGGACAAAATTTTGGACTATTCCAAATTGAAAACACTTGCAGATGACAAAATAAAATGTGACTCAAGGATTTAATTCTTATTCTGGAAATGTAGAAAACATTGTGGGAAAAGGAGGAAATGCTGGTCACAAGCATTTTCTCCTTTTCTCACAATGTTTTCAAAAGCTTTCCTTCTCAAGGTCATTAAAAGTCAAGATTGTGTGATAAATTGAAACTAGAGCTATCACTGAATGTGACTTAATACCCACCCCACCCATGCTTTGACAGAAACAGGCAATTGCTAGCATTTTGTACACAGACGTAAACACAGACGGACATACATACAGACGGACACACAGACAGACAGGCTGATTCCAGTTTATGCCCAAAAACATTTGTTTTGCGGGGGTATAACTATTTACAGACAAGAAAATGATTGTAACTCAAAAGGTGATTACTTTCTTTGAAAGTCTAGAAAATATTGTAGGAAAAGAAAATCTGGTTACTTGGGTAAAAAATATTGTGGGAAAAGAGAAAATGTTGCTTACAACCAATATCCCCTATTACTACAATGTTTTCATAAACCTTCTTTGTCAGGGTATTTAAAACTCAGCGTTGTGTGTTAAACCTTTATCAGACAATCCCGAGTTTTAACACCCATGTAAAAGAAGCCTTTTGAAAACACTGTGGAAAAGGAGAAAATGCTGGTAACCAGCATTTTCTCCTTTTCCCACAATGTTTTCTCTCCTTTTCTATAGGAATTTCAAATTTCTAGTTACTTTTATTTTGTCATCTGCAAATGCTTTCAATCTGGACAAACCTAAAATTTTGTCATTTGGTAATGAGTTAAGGCTGCTTCACTCACACTTCCGACCACAGTCCATTGTGGCACAGATATGACCAAAGCAATTGATTCCTCCAGTTGTAAATGACCAGTAGTTGGTTGTCCTTTTTTAGTTGTGTCCACTGAAAAAAAAAAAATTACTTCATTGCACTAACAGTCTGACTGTTTGAAAATCAAAAAGTGCCTAACTTGACATGCCCAGTCAAGTTAGGCACTTTGTCCTTTTTAACCCTTTATGGCACAATGCCCACTTTTACCAACACCTTTTGAAAACATTGTGGGAAAAGGAGAAAATGCTGGTAACAAAATGCTACCACATAGTCTCATGTTTCAAAGACTTGAAGAGTAGGGGCTTTAAAAGCATTGTGAGAGAAGGAGAAAATGCTAGAACCAATATTTTTCCCTTTCCCAAAATGTTTTCAACCTTGTCAACAACAAAACTCTATCATTTAAGCTACATAAAATTTTTCATCTGTGTATGCTTTCAACTTAAAAAGGTGTAATACTTGTCTTCTGGTAGCAACTAGATCCAGTTTGGTATTTATATCTTCAGTAATGACATATATATCAGGTTTTGCATGACAACAGGACCTATGAAAGCACTTCCACATTAACTCAATGTTTCTTCCAAAATAAGTGGGCTAAGTAATAAAAAATCTTTTACCTCTTTACCAAACAACAAAATTTTAGACTGGTCCAAATGAAAAGCATTTCCAAACGACAAAATAAACTTAGCTCAAAGATTGAAATTTGTTTCCAGCAGAGTAGAAAACATTGTGGGAAAAGGAGAAAATGCTGGTTACCAGCATTTTCTCCTTTTCCAACAATGTTTTCAAAAGACTTCTATCTCAGGGTCATAAAACCAGGGATTGTTAGGTAAACGGTTAATAGAAAGAGTAATATAATTTTATCCACCTACCAGGTTGAACTATGAAGACTTTGTGTCCGTCAAATGGCTGTCCAAAGGCATCTTGCACCAGTCTCCCATATTCTCCTTCATCCGGAATTAAATGTTCTAGAAAAGTATGTTCAGTCACAGCTACAGACAAATTTTGTTTTTATCATTTTTTTCTACTGATTGATTCTTGAGAAAAAACAGTGAATAAAATTTCACTCATTTAACTGTTTACCAAACGACAAAATTTTAGACTGGTCGAAATTCAAAGCATTAGCAGAGGACAAAATTAAAAGGACTCAAAAATTGTAATGTATTTTGGGAAGGGTAGGAAACATTGAGGGAAAAGGAAAAAATACTGATAACCAGCATTTCTCCTTTTCACATAATGTTTTCAAAAGTTTTTTTTCATAGAATTGTGAAAATCAGGAATTGTTTGGTAAAGAGTTAAAAAGATAAACCAATGCAGGAAAACAATCTGAAATCGACTCTGCCACTGGGGGTTTTTCTTTAAGCAAATGAAGTGCAGCGTTTATCTGCAATGATCAATGAAATATTACAAAAACACTGTATTGCTTCCCAAATATTGAGACAGTATGCAACTCTCTCATCAGCTCCAACAATTACAGTTGAATAACACTGTATGAATGTCCCCCAGTGATTATGCTTTACTTGATTGAACAGCTAAAAACTGACAAGAGAAATATATACCAGTACATGCACTGAAACTCAAAGTCCTTTAATGCATTAGGAAATTACTTTGCACAAGAAGAGAAAATGCCAATAAAACTGAGATTTTGTAGTGAAAAACTGTTAACAAGCATTTTCTCTTTTTCCCCAAAATATTTTCAAAATCCTTTTTCCTCGAAGTTGTTAAAAGTTAGGGTTGTTTGGTAAAGGGTTAAACAATTACAAGCAACTCTTGAACAGCTAACAAAATCTTTCACCTGTACTATGTATATATACTTTAACCCTTTACCACACAATCCCAACTTTTAATGACACTGAATGAGATAGCTTTTGAAAACATTGTGGGAAAAGCAGAAAATGCTGGTAACCAGCATTTTCTCCTTTTCCCACAATGTTTTCTACCATTTCATGAACAAAAATCACAGTTTGTATTACATTTAATTTTTTGTCTGCAAACGCTTTCAATTTGGTCTTGTCCAAAATTTTGTCATTTGGGAAAGGGTTAATTATTTGCTGACAATTACTGAGTTTGTCTTTGAAAAGGTTGAAAACAGAGAGGAAAAAGGAGAACACTTTTCCCTTTTCCACTATATCTTTAAAAATCTTACCCATGAGAGTCATAGAACGATATGATTGTTAGAAAAAGAAAATGATAAAAAATATCTGAATAGATTGTTAGAAAAAGAAAATGATAAAAAATATCTGAATACCATCAAAGTCTTCATCTTCATCAGAGGTGGTGTCATCATCTTCAAACATTCCCTCACTGGAAAAGTGCCTTTTCTGGTATTTGTGCTGCACCATATCAAAGTTTAATGATTTTGTCAATAGTGTAGCTTTCCTACAACTTCTCAGAACCCAGAAATTTGGAACATTAATAAATGCTGGCTGTATGGATCTACATGATGAGCAAAAGCTCCTGAATATTCTATACTGAAAAATATGTCTTTTCATCCTACAAATATGTTAAAATAACATTTGCTAGTATATGTACTTGTCTTAATTCTCTATTGTTTGCACACTTCTGAGCCTTTCTTTAATAATGCACAGATTCAGTCAATCTATAAGCAAAGCAAGTCCGAACTCCTTTCAGTGGATAGAAAAGCCCAAGTTTATAAGATTAGTTTGAGATTTGTACTTTTTCTGCAAAACTTATGTGTCAAAGTACTGATGGCAGCAACTGCAATGAACTACAAAGAGATTAAAATTTGATAAGTGATCCCGGTCTGGATGATTGAGGCATGGGTCGAGGATCATATCCTATTCTTTCATGAATGATGTCTGTTTTGGTTTTTGTTGTAAGAGGTGTGTCACTTGTGGATGGCGTATCAACAAGCTGTTTGGACTTTTCTGCATCCCTTTCTTTCTTCAAAACCTCATACTCTTGTTCAATATCTATCAGTTTCACTTCCAGCCTTGTTCCATTTCTTCTCAGCATCTTCTTTGATGATGATTTACTTGTATCCAAACAGACATTCTGAAAATTAAAAAAAAAACTTCAACATGATACTTGTCAACCTTATACACATGAGCTAAGTTTAGATGAACCAAAAACTTTGACGACGACTCAGAATGAAACAATTTAATGGGGAAAACTTTAAATTCAAGCCCAAATTCAGAACATCTGCTGGCTGCAAGTTCAAGCTTGGTAAAATTTAGCTTAAATTAGAAAACAGGGTGGTAAAAGGAAAAGAAGCAGTTACCAGCCTTTTCCCCTTTTTCCACAATGTTTTCAAAATGTTAACGTGAGTCTATGTTTGATCCAAAATATAAGTACTTTTGGATGTGTCACTGTCAGAAGAGAATATGCGAAAACAAATAATAGGTGCAGTTATCAGTACATTCTTACTTAAACCTTAACTCATCACCAAACGACAAAATTTTAGACTAGTCCAAATTGAAAGCACTTGCAGACAGTTATCAGCATTTTTTTCTTTTCCCACGATGTTTTCAAAAGGCTTTTATCTTAGGGTCGTAAAAACCAGAGCTTGTTTGGGAAAGGGTTAAACTTAGACTTTAAAGGAACATCAGAAACCACTGCAGGAAAGGAGCAACTGTTACAAAATAGTATTAAGGTGGGACTGATTGGTTCTCCTTGGGGGGGGGGGGGGGGGGGGGAAAGGATGAATTGTCTAGAAAATATTGGTTGTCCTCAATATGCAGCCACTTATCTATTGAACTCGGGACAAATCTGTCATACGGCATGTAAGTTTTGAACGAGTTGTCTCGAGGCGAATAGTCATGACACCCCCCCCCTTTTCCCAACACACACACAAAACACAACACAACAGGGTAAAGAGGGGGGGGGGGCAAGCAAACGCGAAAACTAATGACTTACCAGGTTTAATTGGCTTTGTTTAGATCAGTAAGTTACATAGATATCAATTTCTCGATCTGCAGTAAATTTTAGTGGTACGAGAGGCTGAAAGAGTTGTAATACAACCGATTTCGGCAACGATTTCAGAGATTGCTTTTATTAGTTTTTTTTTTTTACCGCAGCATTCGAGTGTCCTTGTCGACAGACGCTTAAGATTAAAATAAAGAGTTGAGTTCGGTTGAAACTAATATTGGCCAAGTTCAAATTTCAAATTGATTGCTGTTTTTCCAGAATCTTGAGTGGGATTTGGAAAATAACTAATGAATGAAATTTCATTTGAACTAGCATTCTCAACGTATTTTGCTGCACATACAATGTTTATTCAGTGTGATCCAAAACAAAAATTACTCGAGTAAATAGATAAACTGTCAATGATGAAAAGAAACTCACAGACGCTTTGGCTTATGATATTCAGTGTGCAAAGAACAAGAGAGAAAGTTTAGGATAAGGTAAAACTAAGATTGCTGATCACGTCAAGCTGGCAACATGGGAGGAAAAGTATCCACACAGGTTAGAATTTTGAATACAAAGTATTCTTCCTTGTACAATAGCGGTTAGAGTCATGGACACTGACTTCATTTACAAGTGTGACAAGGTCATTTTCCAAGCTTGTATTAGTTCTCTTTTACTGCTGTTGGTTTGAATTATGGAAAATGATACGGATGGAATAAGTGACTTTCCTGGTGTGAATGTCCCTAGGATATCTCTCGAAGATTCTTAAAACCATTGTGACAAATTGAAACACTGCTGATCATTATTTAATAGAAATGAAATAGTTCTGAGAATAACCTCCCAGCCTAAGGGCCCATATTCACCAACCATTCTTAAGAACGTTCTTTGTCTTACTCTCCTGAATTTTTTACGTTTGTAAGTAACACAACTTCTGATTGGCTAAACCATTCAGTTTAGCCGACCAGAAGTTGCTTTACTTACAAATTTAGAAAACCTTATGAATTAGATTAAGAACATTCTCAAGAATGTTTGGTGAACACGGGCCCAGGACCTGTAAGTCCAAAGGAGAATGCTCTACCACGTAGCTACAAGAACTAGCTCTAGACAGCAAGGCAGTATAAATGTCCCCTTATATGAACCCAAGTAATACATATCTGTGGGTGAATACATAAACCAGTATACTACAGAGTGGTCATTTAAAAAGATTTCTTTAAGCAGGGATTGTCCCCTATCTTAGGAGATGTTTTCAAAAGTAAGGATGTGACCAGTTGCTGGTAATGACAGCTTGACAAATCTACTCCTGCTTCACTTCTGGTTATTTATTGGAATGTTTTGACCTTTATAGACAAGCATAGTCACCTGTCTTCTGGTACCTTCAGTCTGAAGGTCTGGTCTGATGCTGTTTTTGTTGCTGGTCTCCAGATACCTTCAAAGGAATATTGACCAAATGAATTATTAAGATTTTACCCTCATATTTTCGAACAGCTCTATGCTACAAAATTTCCAATGACAGCTAATGAAGTAGGAATGGATCGTTAGATAAATGATTAATTTTTGACATCACACAAACTTTGCATGGCGACTTCCGTTAAACAGAAATGCGCACTCAACAGAATTTGAAATTTGTCCAGTCTGGTTCTCTGACTGTAACAACCATATTCGTAGAAGGTTCTTTTGTCAACAAGGGAATTCCCAAATGAACCATCCTGATGCGTATCATAATGATTTCCAAATAACCTTTTTTTGACCTCATATACCATACTTCAAGTATATATACTCATATATATATATGCTTTGAAGCAAAGCCCATGATTTTTTTATTGTGGTGTCTTTACATGACTGTGTATAGTGCATTATGGATTCCTGTCAGTATAGATGTATTGCTTTGTTTTTTCTAGTTTTTTCTCTTTCCTTTGTTCACAACCTGTATACCAGTAGTTGCTGTAAATTGCTGAATATGTTTTTTTCTGAAAATTCATAAATTTATTTTCTGTTTCACAGGAATCACTAGATGATGATGCTGAAAAAAGCATTATGAAGGTATGAGATCTATCAATCCTTTATTACACAATGATGGGGTTTTAAACCTTACCTTGCTACATCGTTGTCTGTGCATGTCATATTCCTCAAAGATTCGACCTGTCTAATATGACGCATCACTATACCCGATATCAGGCTGACTGTCGTAATACGCAAGTTATAAAGTAGCAATGGAAAAAATGGTTTTTATCAGTATAAATCATTGAGGAAAAATCAGGCCTGTTTTAGCCCCAGATTTCTCTAAACTGCTGATCATAGCTGAGTGATTCGCACAAGGTAGCGTTTTATTGAGTAAACGTTCATTTTAGTTTGAAATTCAAAGTAACGGTTGTTGCGTAGGAAAGTGGTTCGGTTCTGTACCCAAGATGCCCAAATTAGACAGATGAGTATTTATAGAATGCCATCTAGCGGGAGATAATGCTTGCTAGATAAGTGAAATGCATTTTTGAACCAATAATAAAACCCCAAATTTTGCAATTTCAAAAATATTTTTTGGTAGACAATAATTATGTCTTGATTAGACAGTGTAGGTCAAAGATCAAACTGCACATACTGATCTTGATCCACACTGTCAGCAAAAGGTCTGTTTGTTCATGCTTAGCAGCCTGAAGATTAAAGATCCTTAGGAAATAAGTCTTGGAAGAAATTGTAGAAAAACAAGAAAACATTGGTAATCTCCATTTTCTCTATTTCTCACAATATTTTCTCTCCATCTTCAAAGAAAAATTCCATCCTTTACCCAACATCTAAATCATCATTTGCAAATGCTCTGGATTTTGCAAAGTCTAAAATCTGGTCATCTGGGACTGTATGTACTAATTAGTCATATTCTCCACATTTTCCAAATGTGAAAGTTACACAATTTCTGGTTTGTCAAACAATTAAGACAGTCCTGGAAAGTAAGACTAAGAATGAACATCTTTTTTTGTATTTTAGCTTTATTTTTGGCTCAGTTGTTTGCCAAACGACAAATTTTTAGTCCTATCCAAATTGAAAAGGGGGGAACCCTTGTCTAAAGGGATGTAACTCTCAACACATTTTTTGTACATAGTTAATGACCCTTTCTCAGCACACAATTTTTTATGAAAAAGCACCTGCAGGGAAGCCTTTGCAAGTATATGGGTGTGCTCTTGTTGTTAAAGCTATTGTATGAAGAGTAATTGAAGAACATGAGTGGGGTATTTATATCAACGTGTCAGTGAACCCCAAGAAAAGTCTTCATTTACTGTTTTGCAGGGCATTGTGTCAAGGGTAAACGTACAAAATCTCCATAGAACTAAAGATGACATTTTAGAAGAACAGATCTACACATCTGGAATCTATGATTCTACTAATTTATTAGAGGTAATTATCCAACTTCTTACTAGACGTTCTGAGCCCTGGTAGGGCAGTTGGTAGAGTACAGGACACAACAAAGGCATGGCTGGTTCCATTTCCAGCTTGGCCAATTTTATTCCGAGGATCAATGATTGTCACTGCAACAGGATTCATTCCTCTCTCACCACTCATTCTTCTTTCGACAATGGTTATGTGGGAAAACAGCAAGTTGCTTGGAAAGAATATTGTGCAGAGTTCTGGTGAAAGAAACTCCTGAAAAGCTAGGATAGGTGCACTGGTTACGGCGATATAGTTGACATATCATTTGTGTTATGAGCCACATTTAACCCTTTCCCAAACAAAAGAGTTTGGACTCTTCCAAACCAAAAGAGTTTGCAGACGACAATTTTAGATTTTGAGAAAATGGCAGAGAGTTCTCAAAAAGGGTAGAAAACACTGTGGGAAAAGGAGAAATTGCTCGTTACGAGCAATTTCTCCTTTTCCCAGAGTGTTTTCAAAAGACTTTTACTGCCGACTCATAAAAACCAGGGCTTGTTTGGGAAAGGGTTAATATGTTTTCTGTGAAAGCTTTTAATATGCGAAGAATTGTCGTTCAGTATAAAGTTTAGGTATTTTGCTTTCATGGCTGTCTTTTTTTCAGAAATTCTTGAATCTCTGTTTTTGTGTGGACCTACAGTAAGTTGATATTTCTCTTTCAGTCTCAAAATATTCTCTTTTCCTGTCTTTTACAGATAGAAGAAAAAGCTGAAATCCTAGCACAGAAATTACAACAACTTGGAGTGTTTCAGAGGCTGGATTTAACTGTACAGAGTGGGTATATTGTAATTTTTGTAGTTTAACCCTTTCCCAAACAAGCTTGGTTTTTACATGTCTGCAGTACAAGTCTTTTGAAAACATTGTGAGAA
Source organism: Tridacna crocea (assembly GCA_943736015.1). Taxonomy (NCBI): domain Eukaryota; kingdom Metazoa; phylum Mollusca; class Bivalvia; order Cardiida; family Cardiidae; genus Tridacna; species Tridacna crocea. The sequence goes on along the minus strand of OX031067.1, from coordinate 47,278,819 downwards.
AAGGAGAAATTGCTCATAACAAGCAATTTCTCCTTTTCCCACAGTGTTTTCTACCCTTTAGGAGAACTTTCTACCATTTTCATCAAATTTAGAATTATTGTCTGTAAACTCTTTCAGTTTGGAAGAGTCTAAAATTGTCATTAGGGAAAGGGTTAAATAAAATAGGACATTCATAGTGCTGTTACAGTGGACTATTTCTGAAAATACTCTGAAGAAGATAGCAGTTGCTTGTTACAATGAATTGTTTTCATTCTCCACATTGATTTCAAAACAATTTGATTTAACCATATGTGTATGTTTCTCTTTTCCTCCAGTGCTTCTCTAGTATAACCCATGTTCTATCTTTGGTTGACTTAACCCTTTACTCCATAGATACTCATTTCTACGCAATGCTTGTAGGAGCCTTTGGAAAACATTGTGGCAAAAGGTGAAATTGCTTGTGACGATCAATTTCACCTATTGGGTATAACAGCAAGGATGAAGCCGTTTCATTTGTGTATATGGCACCTTTTGATAGCATAGAAAACATTGTGACAAAAGGTGAAATTGCTCGTCACGAGCAATTTTACCTTTTGTCACAATGTTTTCCAGAGGCCCCTACAAGCAATGCGAAGAAATGAGTATCTATGGAGTAAGGGGTTAATTGCTTTCTTGCTTTTCAGGATATCCAGATCTCTCTGGGAAATATCCAGCTTTTTTTGATGTTACGTTTGATGTGAAGGAGTGTGGAAGACTCAGTGCTGGAACACAAGTCAATGTAGGAACTAATGATGGAAGTGGTGTAAGTTATTTAATTTCATTGACCATTTGTAATGCTTCATTTTTCATTGGTGGAACTCTCTAAATTCAAGGTACATTTTGGCTTACTACCACAACGAACAAGGCTACTCATTCAACCGTTTAAGTTTATCTTGTTAACCCATTACCACACAATTCCTACTTTTGACGACTCCGAGAAAGAAGCCTTTTGAAAACATTGTGGGAAAAGGAGAAAATGCTGGTAACCAGCATTTCCTCCTTTTCCCACAGTGTTTTCTACCCTTCACAAAACAAATTTCAAATTTTCAGTCACTTTTATTTTGTCGTCTGCAAATGCTTTCGATTTGGACAAACTTTAGATTTTGTCATTTGGTTATGAGTTAACCCTTTACCAAACAAGCCCTGGTTTTCCCGACCCTGAATAAGAAGCCTTTTGAAAGCATTGTCGGAAAAGGAGAAAATGCTGGTAACCAGCATTTTTTTCCTTTTCCACAATGTTTTTTTCCCATCCCAAAACAAATTTCAAGTTTTTAATCACATTACTTTTGCTGTCTGCAAATGCTTCCAATTTGGACCAGTCTAAAATTTTGTCGTTTGGTAAAGAGTTAAGATAATATGGTGCTGGTGATATTGGAGATTTTTGTCAGACGCACATTTCACTGCAATGCTATGTCTGACCAACATATTTTAACAACATTTCACACTTCATATTCTTTCGTCAGTTTTGTTTATACATTACTGTGGATGTCTTGATTATCTCAGAGCAGTGTTTGAACCACATGTGTCCTACAGCACGCACTCAGATATTTGTGTAAAGTCTGGTCTCAGATCAGCCCAAGCAGTCTGGGCAAACTAAACTTTCTGTTTTAACCCTTTCCCAAACAATCCCTGGTTTTTACGGGTCTGGAATAGTAGCCTCTTGAAAACATTATGGGAAAAGGAGAAAATGCTGGTTACCCACAATGTTTTCTACTCTTCACAAAATAAATTTCAAATTTTCAGTCACTTTTATTTTGTCTTCTGCAAATGCTTTCAATTTGGACAAGTCTAACATATTGTCATTTGGTAAAGGGTTAATGTAATTTTCTGTTTTACACAAGTCTTCTGTGGAACAAAATTTAATATAGTTGTAAAGTGCCATCTCGGATTAGCCCATAATGTTGAAATGCCCCTTTTAGCATGTTACAACCCATATAATTTGTCATTTGGAAATGCTTTCCGTTGACAATTTTGTTATTACTAAGTGTCTCTTGTTTTGCACTGGAATTATTTAGACACTGAGCTGTCGATTCCAAAATGTGTTTGGGAGAGGTGAAAAATCATCAGTGGAGTATACACATGGTTCAAGACAGACTAGAGAATTTTCAGTGAATGCCTCGAAATTTGTCAATTTGAATCCAGATTTAGTGTAAGTAGAAGCATGTCACTGTTTCCATTTTTTTAACTCTATACCAAACGATAGAATTGCAGACTTGTCCAAATTGAAAGCATTTGCATACGACAAAAAAGGTGAGACTCAGTAATTAAAGTTTGTTTAAGAGAGGGTAGAAACCATTGTGGGAAATGAAAAAAAAAAAATGCTGGTTACCAGTACTTGTATTTCCTCCTTTTTCCACAATGTTTTTAAAATCTTTATTTCTCAGGGTACTTGTCTGTCGGATTGTGATAAAGGGTGAAAGGGTACTGCATGACTGAAGCTGTTGTAATTAAAACCTGGGCCCCTATTCACCAACCATTCTTAAGAATGTTCTTTTTCTTATTGTACAGAATTTTCTCTACATTTGTAAGTAACACAGCTTCTGATTGGCTAAACCATTCGGTTTAACCAATCAGAAGTTGTGTTACTTACAAATTTAGAAACCCTTGCAAAATAAGTCTAAGAATATTCTCAAGAATGGTTGGTGAATACGGGCCCTGGGAACCACTATAGTACTTGAGCCGAATGCGTGGGCCAATGAAAAATTCAAAAGTTGACAGCCACTCCAAGGTATCGAACTCAGGACCTTTAGTTTATGAGGCCGACACTCTACCTCACGACCATGGACACCACAAAACATGGTTTAATCAATCAACCAGTAAATTACGAATTACAGACAAATAACCATTCTATGGTATTATAGATCAACCAATCAGATGATAGAAAAAGTCATTTACCATGGCATTCTGTCAAAATTCTATCATTTATTCCTGTGGCGCAACCAAACAAAAATCAGATGATTGTCCCCTGTATATGTGGATAGGTGAGTGCAACACTATTCTAAGTGCCTGTATATTGTACAGGCATTTAGAATAGTGTTGCACTCACCTATCGATGTATGTTTATACAGTATCATGTGTTACTGTTTATTTTTTTTCAGCTGTGGTACATCAGCGTACCGACTTAGAGAGGAATATCCTTGGAGTGGGTACAAGGAGACAGATCATGGAGTAAATGTGCATTTTACTGTGAGTAATAGAACAAGAGCATCTAGATCACCGTAGTTTGTGTTTAATCTCCAGTTTTGTATTTTGAACCTATATCCAAGTTTACTGGCTCTTTTTTGGGATCATTTTCATTTACAGTCATGAGGTAAATATTATGCTGACAAAAGTGTTACTCTCATATATTATCAAAAGTCAGGTAACAATCACATGACTAGAAGTTTGCAACACTTTGGAATTTCATTGTACAGAATGTCTTATTTTGTTTTAAAGCCTTAACCCATTACCAAACAACAATATTTTAGATTGGTCCAAATTGAAAGCATTTGCAGACGACAAAATAAAAGTGACTGAAAATTTGAAATTTGTTTAGTGAAGGGTAGAAAACATTGTGGGAAAAGGAGAAAATGCTGGTTACCAGCATTTTCTCCTTTTCCCACAATGTTTTCCAAAGGCTTCTTTCTCAGGGGCGTCAAAAGTAGGGATTGTGTGGTAATGGGTTATTGACAGTGTAGGTCAATATTTTGGTAGATCAATGTGTTCTTCAGACAACAGGGCTAAGTAAATATGTAATTCCGTATTTCATTTTAAATATACTAATATGAATACTCATTAGAATCATCTTTCGACAACTGAGGTTGGAAGAGAAATTATGGATTTAGCAAAGGGTTATTACCTATTTTGTGGATTTTTCTAATAGAGTATCTAGTATTGGATTATAAAGGTACAAAATAATTCAAATGTGCGAAAGAAAAAAAGCATTTCTGGTTTGCATTTAACATTATCTATGTTGTTGTACAGTTAGTGGTAAAGTGATTTATGTCATAAAAAAGTTTAGCTGATTAACTCTTTACCAAACGACAAAATAATAGCCTGGTACAAATTGAAAGCATTTGCAGACGACAAAATGAATGAGACTGAAACATTGAAATTCCGTTTGGGAAGCGTAGAAAACATTGTTGGAGAAGGAGAAAATGCTGGTGACCAGCATTTTCTCCTTTTCCCACACTGTTTTCTAAAGGCTTCCTTCTCATGGTTGTCAAAAGTCAGGATTGTGTGGTAAAGAGTTAAAAGGTTTCATTTCATATAAGTGTAAACAAACATGGATGCTTTTGTTGTCTACCAAACAATTACATAATAGTTCAGTTGGTTGCTATACAAGATGAATTTTCTACCAGGCTGCATCTGATTGAACAAAAATGGTTCACTCGAATATTCATTTCAGTTTCCCTCTCTAATTGGTAACCACAGACTTGTATGGGAAGACGTTTGGAGAGATTTACGATGTCTGTCAAATATAACCTCATTTGCAGTGAGAGAGCAGGCAGGACATAGTTTGAAATCTAGTCTAATAGTGAGTAATTTGTTCTTCAGCTTACATAAACCTTACACACTGGGATGAACATTTATGAATGCCCTTTTTCCAAGCTTATCATCATTGTCTGTCTATATTGTTCAGGTAATTTCTCCTCCTATGTTCTTGCCTGTGTTGCTAATTTCTCCTTTTATGTTGTTGCCTGTGTTGCCAAAGTCATGGTGGTGGCGTGAGAACTCGGACATTATTAGTTGTACGGTCAGGTGGCAGGGCACTTAGAAACTTGTTCACGGATGTGGTTAATCATGTTGTCCCGAGCCGAAGGCGAGATGGCGACATGATTCACCACAGCCGTGAACAAGTTTCCAAGTCCCCTGCCACCTGACTGTACAACGAATCTGTTATACTGCAAAGTTTTACCCTTTCAAAGCACATTAAGCAAAATTTTCCTGTTTTGTAATTTCACGAATTGAGTATGCTGAAGAATTAGAAATAATAGAAATTCCCTTCTGAGTGCCCCAATTCAATGAAAACTGACGTCACCGGAAACCGACGTCACTAAAACGTGCAATTTGGTGCATAAATGTGCAGTCTGGTGATCGATTGAAGCGGCCATTTTGGATGTTTTGTTGAATGTGTAGTGATGTTTACGGGCACTCAAAAGGGAAACTGGTTTTACATGGTTTTTGCCAGGGAACATCATATATTTTCCCGGCATGTTAACCAATCAGATCACAAGAAATTTCTTTGCAGTATAATAATGTCTGATGTATCACAATTATGATTGATGGTATTTACTTCAAATTGAACTAGTTGCAAACTGTCTAAAGGGGAAGTCATACCATATAAGGTCAAGGTACCTCATTAAATACTATACAGAGCTCACAACCAGGGAGTTGCAGGTTCAAATCCCCAGCTCAGGCAGTATCTTTTCCAAGGCTTGTTGAAAGTCACTGCAATATATATATGACCTTTCCTCTCTCACAGCTGAACATTGAATCAGTGGTTTGTAGGTAAACAGCTTCTTGCATGTGAAAATTATTGTGCAAAACACTAGTGAAGTAAATTCTAGGAAAGCATGTATAGGCACACTCGTCATTACCAAATAAGTGACATAATGTTGACAATGATGTAAAATACATGTACCATAAAAACATATCTGAAGGCGGATAACCCTAAAAATGATTTAACTTTTTACCACACGAGAACATTTTAGACTTGTCCATATTGAAAGCATTTGAAGACAAAAAAATAAAGGTGACTGAAAAATTGAAATTTGCTCTGGGAAGGGTAGAAAACAGTGTGGGAAAAGGAGAAAATGCTGATGACCAGCATTTTCTCCTTTTCCCACACTGTTTTCAAAAGGCTTCTTTCTCAGGGGCACCAAAAGTGGGGATTGTGTGGTAATGGGTTAAGCACAGTTATTCCTCCTTTTCTACTGGGAATTTTCACTGAAAAGCAGTGGAACTCAAGCGTTGGTGCTGGCATGTGGTGCTCTTGTTTACATAGGTAACTATGCATATAACCTTAAAAATAATTTAAGCACAGCTAGTCCCCTTTTTCTACGGGGAATTTTCACTGAAAAGCAGTGGAACTCAAGCGTTGGTGCTGGGATGTGGTGCTCTTGTTTACATAGGTCACTATGCATACCATTTAATTGAGCTTTTACCAGATATCGTATTTCTAGACTTGTCCAAATTCAAAGCATTTACTGATAACAAATAACTTGCGGCTCAAATGATGAGGTCTGTCTTTTAAATGGTAGAAAACATCGTGTGAAATGGAGAAGATTCGGGATACAAGCTTAGATTAAGTTGTTAGGTGTCAGTCAGTGTATTACACTCTGATTTATATTTGAATGACCTCAACTCTTTACCAATACGACAAAGTTTTAGACTTGTCCAAATTGAAAGCATTTGCAGACGACAAAATGAACTTGACTCAAAAGTTGAAACTTGGCTCTAGAAGAGTATAAAACATTGTGGAAAAGGAGAAAATGCAGGTTACCAGCATTTTCTCTTTTTCCCACAATGTGGGAAGGCTTCTTCCTCTGGGCCGTAAAAAACAGGGATTGTTTGGTAAAGGGTTAATATACTATTACTACACAATCCCCAGTTTTAAAGACCTAAACAAAGAAGCCTTTTAAAAACATTATGGGAAAAGGAGAAAATGTCAAATTCTACTATTTGAAGCAAAATTCAAATTGTCATTGCCAAATGCTTTCAGTTTTGACAAGTTTATGATTTTATAGTTCGGTAAAGACTGAAAGTTTATACAACAAATTTCGTTGTCAGGATGATCCAGTAGCAGATAGATTATAGAACAGTCCTGAATTAAATTTCTTATTCCAGCATACCTTTGTACGAGATATGAGAGATGATGCCTTATTACCAAAAACAGGAACCTTGCTTAAAATGACACAGGTATGTTGAATGGCATGTCAGATTGGGAATTGTCCTAGTGATTGGAAGTGCAAACTGGGCCCATATTCAACAATTCTTAAGAAAGCTCATAGTCTCATTCTCAAAAATGTTTTGAATTTGAAAGTAACACAACTCCTGATTGGCTAAACCAAATCAGTAGCTGTGTTACATTCCAATTTAGAAGATCTTGGAGAATAAGACTTAAAACATAGAATGGTTGGTTCCATATTCAATCGTTCTTAAGAAAGCTCTTAGTCTCAATCTCAAACATTTTCTGAATTTGAAAGTAACACAACTCCTGATTGGCCAAACCATTTGGTTTAGCCAATCAGTAGCTGTGTTACTTTCCAATTTAACTCATTACCACACAACAAAACTTTAGAGTGGTTCAAATTGAAAGCAATTGCAGACGACAAAATAAAAGTGACTGAAAAATTGAATTTTTTTCTGGGAAGGGTAGAAAACACTGGGGGAAAAGAAGAAAATGCTGGTGCTGGTTACCAGCATTTTCTCCTTTTCCTACAGTGTTTTCAAAAGGCTCCTGTCTCAGGGGGGTCAAAAGTAGGGATTGTGTGGTAATGGATTAAAAGATCTTGGAGAATAAGACCAAAAACATAGAATGGTTGGAAAGTATTGGCTCTGGTCCACTTGAAAGAAATGACCTGCTATGATTTAACTTTCTACCTGAGGAATTAATTTTAGACATGTCTTAGTCAAAGGCATGACAAATGTAATTTGTCTGAAAAGGGTAGTTTTCCCTGAAATGGCAGAAAACATTCTTGAAAAGGTTAAAACAGTTGCAGAATTGGGATATATGAAAATGCTGAAACAAGTAAATTTTTCTTGAGCCACAATGTTTAAAGCCCTTCTCCAACAGGGATATGACAATGTGAGATTGTTTTGTGAATTGATCAAGGGGCCAAGAGTGAAAAAGTTTTTAAGAAATGAATTGTAAAGTTCATAAAATCGTCTCAAATTGTAGTAGGAGATTAAAATGTGAAAAATTATAGACTGGTCCAAATTGAAACCACTTGCAGACGACTAAATAAATGCAACTCAAAAATTGAAAGTAAGTTCTAACATTTTAGAAAACATTGTGGGAAAAGGAGACAATGCTGGTTAACAGCATTTTCTCCTTTTCCCACTGTGTTTTCAAAAGTTCTCTATGCATAGAAAAGATGTTTTCTTAACTCTACATGCAGCCTTAGTAGGCATTTAAGTAAGATTTGCCAAAGGTACGAGAGCCCCATCCAAGAACATTGATCTCGATTGAAAATGTGAAAGACTGCTCAAAAAAATGCCAGTCTTAAGCCAGACTGGCAAAAGAGCTTTACCTAAATCTTTACCACATAATCCTGACTTTTAACGACCCTGAGAAAGAAGCCTTTATCTTAGGGTCGTAAAATCCAGGAATTGTTTGGTAAAGGGTTAACTTGAATATTGCTTATCTTTTCAGGAATATGCCGGTCTTGGAGGAAACTCAAAATTTTTTAAGAATGAAATAGAACTTCAGGCCAATAAGACATTGTTTCCAAAACTAGATACTGTAAGTTAACTTTAAATATAGCTATGCTCTGACAAAAGGAGCTCTGATGCACCTCATTGATGCAACTCATTACAGTATTATTGGTCCTTAACCCTTTATTCCACAGATACTCATTTCTACACATTGCTTGTAGGAGCCTTTGGAAAAAATTGTGGCAAAAGGTGAAATTGATATCTTACTAAAAAACCAAGCAACTTGTAATCATTTTAATCAGAAAGCTTGTAATCATCATTTCCTCTTTTTCCCCCCACAATGTTTTTTTAGACAAGGCCATCATTTGAACTAGATCTAGTTCATTGTCTGTAAAAGTTTTGAATATGGAAGAGTCCAAAATTTAGTCGTCTGGTAAAGAATAATTATCTCGAAGATTGAGGTAAATTCAGAAGTTTTAGATAAACAGCAGTTTCTTCATTTTCCGTAATGTTTTTTTTTTTTTTTTTTTTTTTTTTGATTGAAAGGCTGTGTATTAGTAAATCAATCAATTTTTATACCCCCGCAAAACAAATGTTTTTGGGAGATACTGGAATCAGCCTCTCTGTCTGTGTGTCCGTCGGTCCGTGTGTCCGTCCGTGTATCGGTCTTTGTACAACATACTAGTAATTTTGTGTCGCGAACACCTCCTACTGTTTTTCTTCAATTGTACTGAAACTTTGCACATATATTGATCATATATTGAAGATTTGCAAGACACAATTTTCAAGTGTCAATTCTTTCTGGTTGAGGAATTATCTCCCCTTGAACTTGACACTTTTTTTTGTGTCACAGCACTGGCGGGGGTATTAAGTCACATTTAGTGACAGCTCTACGTTTTAAGTAGTACTAAGCTGAATTGGCAATAAATTTTTTCCCCATGTTTAATTGTAGGTGATACAGCTGTCACTATCAGGTGGGATAATGAAAACTTTAGACCATAATTTGACAGCGAGAATAAATGACAACTTTTTTCTTGGAGGCCCTCTGACGCTGAGAGGGTTTAACTTGAAAGGTGTAGGACCTCATAGTGATGGTAGGTGTAACTAATGATTGATTAATTGTTTTAAAGCCATTTTCAATATTATCTGTTATTTTGTATAGTCCACTTCACCCATCTTCGCTTTTGTGGAGTTTCTTTAACCCTTTCCCAAACAAACCCTTGTTTTTACATGTCTGCAGTACAAGTCTTTAGAAAACACCAAAGGAAAGGGAGAAATTGCTCGTAAAGCGCGCAATTTCTCCTTTCCCCACAGTGTTTTCTGCCTGTTCGGATAATAATTTTCTGTTGTTGTTATGAAAGTTAAAATTGTCGTCTACAAACTCTTTCAGTTTGGAAGTCTAAAATTTGTTGTTTGGAAGAGTGTTAACTCTTTACCACACAATCCCAACCTGTAACGACCATGAGAAAGAAACCTTTTGAAAACATTTTGGGAAAAGGAGAAAATGCTGGTAACCAGCATTTTCTCCTTTTCCCACAATGTTTTCTACCCAGCAGGAAACAAATTCCAATTCATGACATACATTTATTTTGTCCTCTGAAAATGCTTTCGATTTGGACAAGTCTACATGTTTGTCGTGTGGTGAAGAGTTAAGAACAAGCACTCCACACAATATTCCCTCCAGGCCACTGGCTGCTTTCCCACAGAACCATTGTCAAAATAATGGTCAACAATGAAAGAGGAATGAATCCTGTCGCAATGACTACCATTAGTCCACAAAAAAAAATGGGGGGAGCTGGGGATCGAACCAGCAAACCCCTGATCTCAAGTCCTATATGCTACACATGGAGTTATTGAGACTCTACCTTAACTCTTTACCACAAACACACAAAAAAATCTTGACTTTTAGCGACCCTGAGAAATAAAGCCTTTTGAAAACCTTGTGGGAAAAGGAGAAAATGCTGGTTACCAGCATTTTCTCCTTTTCCCACAATGTTTTCTACCCTTCCCAAACCAAATTCAATGTTTCAGCCACATTTATTTTGTAGTCTGCAAATGCTTTCTATTTGGACTGGTCTAAAATTTTCTCATTTGGTAAAGAATTAATCTGCTTTCATGATCATCATAGTAAAAAAGCTTCTCAGATCATTCTGGAATGAGCTTGTCCGTCAACATGTCAAAGTACAAAGGTATGTTTGTGTTGCAAGCTTATGTTGAATTTATTTAGGCATTGTATTGATGGTTTAGCTAACCAGAAGTTGTGTTAAATTCAGATTTAGAAAATACTGGAGAGTGAGACTAAAGAATGTTCTTAAGAATGGTCGTTGAATATGGACCCAGTCATATGTTCAATCAGTCATGGAATTTTCTAGGTTCTGCACAGCCATATGGAGAAGATGCAGGATTGCATTTGTCCAATCCCAGTGTGATTATCACCTAGGATACATACATTATGTTAGGATTTTGTCTGGACAGTGTTTTAACCCTTTCCCAAACGGCAAATTTTGAACCAGACCAAATTAATAGCATTTAGCAGATGACAAATTAACAGTTGCTAAAAAAAGACTTTTCTATATGGTAGGGTAGAAAACATTGTGGGAAAAGGAGAAAATGCTGGTTACCAGCATTTTCTCCTTTTCCCACAATGTTTTCAAAATGCTTCTATTCCTGACCGGTAAAGGGATTGTTTGGGAAAGGGTTAAAACATAGTGGGATAAGGAGAAAGAGCTTGTTTCCAGCATTTTCATCTTTCTTGTTATTTTCTTTCATCTTCCTTGATACTTTTTTTCAAAAGGCTTTTTTATCTGAATGTCATTAAAACATGGAGTTCTTTGGCAAAGATTGAAAATAGTGTTTTCATAGTACATTTATGTAGGTTTTAAAAACTACACCAGGGCCCGTATTCACCAACCATTCTCAAGAACGTTCTTGGTCTTATTCTTCAAGATTTCCTGACTGTGAAAGTAACAGAACGTCTGATTGGCTAAACCATCCGGTTTAGCCAATCAGACGTTCTGTTACTTTCACATTGGCAAAATTCTGAAGAATAAGCCTAAGAATATTCTCAAGAATGGTTGGTGAATACGGGCCCAGATCAACACAAATTCATGTACATGTATATATTGTCATTAACAGGTAATTCATTAGGTGGAAACGCATACTGTTTTGGTGGGTTACACTTATACTCTCCATTACCCTTCAGACCAGGAGGAATTGGTGATATCTTTAGATCACATCTCTTTGTAACAGCAGGCAGTTGTGGAAATGTGCAAGATTTTGGTGTTGGTATGTTTTAAAATATTTAAATGATAAATTTGTAGCTCAAATGATTTGATATATCTCAGATAGAAAACCTTGTGGGAACAGAAGGAAATGGCTACCAGTAGTTGTCTTTTTTTTTTCCTCCACAATGTTTTCAAAAGCCTCTTTTGGTGGTTAGAAGTTGGATTTGTTTAGTAAAGGCATTATCCCATACCTGTTCATTCAAAATTTATGTTCAAAATATGTTCGATTTCCTGTTCGAAGACAACACTAGGAGAGGGTCAAAACGAATTGTAAGTGGTCAAACGTCAAAACATCATCTTTATGTAATTACAGTGCGCCAATACCGCTACACTAACCATTTAACCCTTTACTCCATAGATACTCATTTCTACACATTGCTTGTAGGAACTTTTGGAAACATGGTGGCAAAAGGTGAAATTGCTCTTGACGAACAATTTCACCTTTTGTCACAATATTTTCTGTGCTATCAAAAGGTGTCATATATACATAAGAAACGGCATCATCCTTGCTGTTATTTAGGGTCATTTAGAGATACAATAGAAATGCTCTATGGGGTAAAGGGTTAAGAATGGTTACTATGGGAGACCCACAGGACCCGTCATACCCAAACTTTACCTATATATTGATAAAACATAATTTAGGCATGAGATTTTTCGGAATTTCAGCGGATTTCTAAATTTTTGGATGACAGATCTGATGAGTGTGCCGATCCAATGAGAATTAATTTTTTGAGGGGAGGGTTTAGAAGAATCGGACTTGCATCTCGTTATCTGTTAAAAAACAACAGTACTTTATCAAAATTCCATAATTTTTTTTTATTCAACCTTGAACACTAGTGCAGAAAACATGGTAGGAGAAGTTGCTTATTATATGTTTGCCCTTTTTCCTACAATATTATCTAGACATGTCAATCCCTGGAGGATAAAAAGAAGCATTTGTGCATAAATGTATAAAAAAATATTTTTTACAATAAAACTTCTATATTTCTTCATTACAGATTCATTAAATAAAGAAAATATTTTAAAGTTGAAAAACTCTATGAGGTTGTCATATGGAGCTGGTATCGCCTTTAGATTGAGTGGCCTGGCTCGTCTAGAGCTGAACTATGTTGTACCTTTATACGCTCAGCCTGGAGATAGGTGAGGTCATTTTTTTAACCCTTTCCTAGACAACAAACTTTTGGACTAGACCAAATTGAAAGCAACTCTTGCTGACAAGATGATTTCTGTCTATGATAGGGTAGAAAACATTGTGGAAAAAGGAGAAAATGCTGGTTACCAGCATTTTTTCCTTTTCCCACAATGTTTTCAAAAGGCTACTATTCTAGATACGTAAAAACCAGGGATTGTTTGGGAAAGAGTTAAGATTATTCCCCATGTATAATTGAGCAGGGTCTCTGGCAAAAAGGGGTTTAACTCTTTACCAGACGCAGTAATTTTGGTCTGCTGAAATTGAAAGAATTTGCAGACGACAAATTTTAAGTGGTCAAAAAGGTGGCATTTTTATCTGTGAGGCAAGAAAACACTGTGGAAGATGGAGAAAATGCTCGATATGCTCGCAACAGTATTGTTCCATTTTATTGAGAAGAGTATATACCTGTTTTTCTAATACTTTATTCTGTGATTTGTAACATAGCCCATGTAGCATTGGGTTAACCTTTTACCAGACGACAAATTTATAGGCTTGTCCAAACTGAAAGCATTAGATTTTGCAGACAAAAAAATAAATGTGACTGAAAAATCAAATTTGATTAGGGAAGGGTAGAAAACTTTGTCCAAGGAGAAAATGCTGGTTACCAGCATTTTCTCCTTTTCCCACAATCTTTTCAAAAGGCTTCAACCTCAGGGTCGTTAAAAGTCATCATTGTGTGGTAATGGGTTAAGCAGATTCTAATACTTTACCAAACAAGAGGGCCAAGATGGCCCTGGATCGCTCACCTGAATTTTTGAGATGACCATAGTCTTTTTTTTTTTTTAGGTATTCAAACATTGGAACCAAATTTATAATTTTGCCAAGCAATTTTCAAAAGGTCACCTGTAAAAATCATTTCGAAATCTGACCATCAGTTTCAAAAAGAAGAGTTTTTAAGAATTCTTCATTTCTGTATAAGAGCAAGTAGCCCCCATCCATGAGAGCCGTGTTTCTTGATGGATCAAAATTTACAAACAAGTTTTGAAAAGGGTCACCCAAGGAACATCTCTCTGAAATAATTTCAAAATCTGACCAGGGGTTTCAGAGAAAGAGAATTTTAAAGAATTTCATCATGTCCATATAGTGCAAGTAGCCCCCATTCACAAGACCATGTTTCTTGATGGATCAAAATTATATGTACAGCTTTTGGAAAGGGTCCCACAAGGAACATCTCTGTCAAATTATTTTAAAATCTGACCACAGGTTTCAGAGAAGAAGAATTTTCAAGAATTTCTTCATTTCCATATAGTGCAAGTAGCCCCCATTCACTAGAGCCATGTTTCTTGGCCAATCAAAATTTTGCGAACAATTTTAGAAAAGGGTCACCCAAGGAACATTTCTGTGAAATTATTTCAAAATCTGTCCAGCCATTTCAGAGAAGAAGAATTTTCAAGAATTTCTTCATTTCTATATAGTGCAAGTAGCCCCCATTCACCAGAGCCATGTTTCTTAACCAATGAAAATTTCGCTAACAATTTTTGAAAAGGGTAACCCAAGGAACAAGTCTGTGAAATTATTTCAAAATCTAAGCAGCGGTTTCTGAGAAGAAGAATTTTTAAGAATTTCTTCATTTCTGTATAGTGCAAGAAGCCCCCATTCACCAGAGCCATGTTTCTTGACAGATCAAAATTTCGCGAACAATTTTTGAAAAGGGTCATCCAAGGAACATCTCTGTGAAATTATTTTAAAATCTGACCAGCGGTTACAGAGAAGAAGAATTTTTAAGAATTTCTTCATTTCTGTACAGTGCAAGAAGCCCCCATTCACCAGAGCCATGTTTCTTGACGGATCAAAATTTCACGAACAACTTTTGAAAAGGGTCACCTAAGGAACATCTGTGTGAAATTATTTTAAAATCTGGCCAGCGGTTTCAGAGAAGAAGAATTTTTAAGAATTTCATCATTTCTGTATAGTGCAAGAAGCCCCCATTCACCAGAGCCATGTTTCTTGACGGATCAAAATTTCGCGAACAATTTTTGAAAAGGGTCACCCAAGGAACATCTCTGTGAAATTATTTTAAAATCTGGCCAGCGGTTTCAGAGAAGAAGATTTTTAAAGAATTTGCTAAAAAATTCCATTTCGTTGCCATGGCAACCAGAGTTTTTGACGGAATCAAATTCTGTGAACAATTTTTAAAGAGGACCTCCCAAGGAACATTCCAGCCAAGTTTGGTCCAAATCCGCCCAGCGGTTTAGGAGGAGTTGATGTTTAAAGAATTGTTGACGACGCACGACGCACTGACGGACGACGCACGACGCACGACGCACGACGGACGACGGACGACGGACACCGGGTGATCCTAAAAGCTCCCCTTGAGCACGTTGTGCTCAGGTGAGCTAAAAATCACAAGAATAGATAACCCTGAGCCACATGACTTTTGAAAACTCTTTTTTCAACAATGTTTTGAACTCTGTCGAAGACATTCTTACTTTTGAGCCACATTTCAATTGGCATCCACAAACTCTTATAACATGTACAAGTCCAAAATTTTGTTCTCTATTAAAGAGACTGAGTTCTGAGGTTTTTCTAGGTCTACTTGATAAAGAGATAAAGGATATTTGTTTTTTTATATGAAAGATTGAAATTTATTTTATCTCGTAAACACTGTCGATGATATTTTCACTCATGGCTGCATTTTTTTGTGGTTACTTTTTAGAGTGCTAAGTAATGAAGCACACTTTCTATCAGGGTACAAACCCCATGTGCAGTTATTTGATTGTCTGCACTTCAAGGCCAATCCCAACAAACTATTTCTCAAAATATGCAACAATACAGATCAATGATCAGACTGCATGTTTGGTACAATATGTTCTAAATCTACACTGTTTCAGAAAGCATATTCTATTGCCATTTAAATGCAAAGTTTGATTTTTTGTTTGTATTTTCTATTTTCAGCATCAAACCTGGATTACAGCTTGGCATAGGATTAACTTTTTCATGAAGTTATCCAATTTTATATCACAGGCTTTCATTTTTATACCTCACCTCCTCCCCATCTACTCTTTAGGCCAAAACAAAGTTCAAGACGTGCCCAAACTGAAAGCATTTGCAGACGACACATCCCTTGATTAGGGTTCAATATTATTTTCATCAGTTTTTTGTCTAATCATGGTAACCGATCACTCCACTGGATCATGTACCAGCTGCAGAGCGAAGGAAACAGCTGAGCCTATCCCCAAATCGGGAACTAGCTCCAATGTTATTTTTGTGATTGTTTCTCCACTACCCCCTGCAGCAGCCACTCTTATGACCCACCTGGAGTGAAAAATTAAAATACCAGCATTGTTTCAAATGGCGGTATGTGTTAATCTCTTGTTAGTGAACAATAAATTCCTGAATCAATGGACTACTGTTTAATCTTTACAAAAAGACAGGGAAAATTGAAAAATGACAGCATTACCTCCTTGCAATTCCATTAACCCATTACCACACAATCCCTACTTTTGACGCCCCCGAGAAAGAAGCCTTTAGAAAACATTGTGGGAAAAGGAGAAAATGCTGGTAATCAGCATTTTCTCCTTTTCCCACAATGTTTTCTACCCTTCACAAGACAAATTTCAATTTTTCAGTCACTTTTATTTTGTCTTCTGCAAATGCTTTCAATTTGGACAATCCTAGAATTTTATCGTTTGGTAATGAGTTAATTCAGAATGTAAATATCTATTGATCATGGCCTACTTACAAGGAAATGGAATCTAAGCTTGATTTTTACTGCTTATGTTTCGAAAGTCACTTCCGGTACAGTAAAGCTTGCTTTTTTAGGTTTTATAGCTTCTTTGTTGTCAGCATGGGCATTGAAATGAAAACTAAATATGTTATATTTTAAGTGTCTATTTTTAGAAATGTTATGCCGGGTAAAAAAATGATGTCATTTAGGCTGGGGGGAATTATTTCCCCATTACAGTGAATATTTTCCTCCTGCGGAAAAAACATCGGTTATCAGGTTAATTGACTTGAGATCGCTAGTTTTAAAAGGAGCATTTGTTAACAAAATAATCAGAGGAAATATAATATATAATTTATTTCATCAGCTTGTAGTTAATATGGCGAAATATTTGCCTCAAAAGGGAAAAGTCCGTGAAAATGACTTTTGCCATACAGAACTCGTTATTTTCACATACCTTTCCCTTTTTTGGCAAACATTTCCCCATATTAACCACAAGCTAATGAAATAAACTCTATGTACTGGATATATTGCATTTAGTAGGAGTCATATTTATTACGTGAGTCATATTTATTACGTGAATTGCTGATCACACATTATGACTTTTTTCAAATCAAATTGACAATGCATGCACAGTTATCTGAATTTGTGACGAGTGTTTGTTTACAAATTAGTTAGATGTGTTTATGGCAAATAAATGGTAAATTACGAAAGGATCGATGAAAACCTTGCACTAAACTTGGTGTCAGTGTAAACTTAGATAATTTATCTATCGATCCATGTACATTTTTACAGCTGACAAACAGAGTAAAGACACATTAAGCTGACTGAAAAAAAAAATCGATAAGATTTTGAGATTTCCAGACACCTTCAAAGAAGGGCTGCAATGAGGGGTTGTGGAGTCCCAGTCACAAAAATAAATTTGAGCAACCCTTCAGACTGGAGGAAAACTGAGCCATGCTCTGTGAAAAGGGGGCTTTATGCATCTGCATAAAATATCAGCCAAGGTCAGTGTGTGTAATCTGGGCAGGCTGACCTTAGTCGAATATTTTTTGCTGTTTGTAACTTTTATGCATGTCATAGGGCCCTTCTACCACCAGATCCAGTTTGTTAACTCATTACCAAACGACAATATTTCAGATTTGTCCAAAACGAAAGCATTTGCAGGCAACAAAATAAAAGTGACTGAAAATTCGAAATTTGTTTTGTAAAGGGTAGAAAACATTGTGAGAAAAAAGAAGAAAATGCTGGTTACCAGCATTTTCTCCCTTTTCCCACAATATTTTCTAAAGGCTTCTTTCTCAGGGGCGTCAAAAGCAGGGATTGTGTGGTAATGGGTCAACTAGAAGAAATGGGTTTATGGATTCATCATTATTGGTTGACTTGCTTAGTATAATGTTTCATGGAGGTGCCTTAGACCCCCTTTTGTCAGAGCATGGCACATATCATTCATTTGCTTTTGAGTTAGTTATGTTGCACACAAGTTACTTAGTTGCTATACATTAGGAAATATTTTGCTTGTGCTTTTACTTAACCCTTTACCAAATAATCCCTAGTTTTTACGACCCTGAGATAGAGGGCCAAGAGGCCTTTCGAAAACATTGTGGGAAAAGGAGAAAATGCTGGTAACCAGCATTTTCTCCTTTTCCAACAATGTTTTCTACTCTGCTAGAAACAATTTCAATTTTTCAGTAATGTTTATTTTGTTGTCTGCAAGTGCTTTCAATTTGGACCAGTCTAATATTTAGTCGTTAGGTAAAGAGTTAAACCTTTACCACACAGTCCTGACTTTTAACGAACCTGCTGGTAAACAGCATTTTCTCCTTTTCTCACATTGTTTCATAACCTGTCAGAAACAAATTGAATCATACAGCCACATTTAATTTGTCGTCTGCAAATGCTTCGAATTTGGATCAGTCTAAAATATTGTTATGTGGTAAAGAGTTAACTCTTTGGTTAACTCTTTACCAAACGACAGAATTTGAGACTTCTCCAATTGAAAGCATTTGCAGACAACAAAACAAAAGTGACTGAAAAATGGAAATTTGTTTTGGGAAGGGTTGAAAACATTGTGGTAAAAGGAGAAAATGCTGGTTACCAGCATTTTCTCCTTTTCCCACAATGTTTTCAATAGTCTTCTTACACGGGGTCATTAAAAGTCAGAATTGTTTGTTTAAGAGGTAACTCTTAACCAAACGACAAATTTTTAGACTGGTTTAAATTGGAAGCTGTAGCAGACGACAATTAAAACACCCAAAAATTGAAATTTGTTTCCAACTGGATAGAAAACTGTGTGGGAAAAGGAGAAGAAAATGCTGGTTACCAGCATTTTCTCCTTTTCCCACAATATTTTCCAAAGGTTTCTATCCCAGAGTCTTAAAAACCAGGGATTGTTTGGGAAAGGGTTAAAACATGTAAGCCTGACTGTAGTTGATGCTTGTATAGTCGAACACAATCAGACCAGACAGAATATGCTGTCTAGTTACACAGTCCACCTTTTTGTTACATTTCCAGTTTGAAATGACCTTGAAAAAAGTAACATTTCAGCTGTTGTTACCAAGTTGAAAAAGTCCATTTTTATTCAAACATTGTGTTTTGGGTTTTAACCCATTACCACACAATCCCTACTTTTGATGCCCCAAAGAAAGTAGCCTTTTTAAAACACTATGGGAAAAGGAGAAAACAGTGGTAACACAATGCCTACTTTTGATGCCCCTAAGAAAGTAGCCTTTTGAAAACGCTATGGGAATAGGAGAAAATGCTGGTAACCAGCATTTTCTCCTTTTCCCACAGTGTTTTCTACCTTCCCAGCACAAATTTCAATTTTTGAGTCACATTTATTTTGTTGTCTGCAAATGCTTTCAATTTGGACCAGTCTAAAATTTTCTATGTAGTAAAGAAAAAAGTCCAATACATTTCAAACTAATCAATTCAAGTGTATCTGTATGGTCTTGAACTATATTTGTACACAAATAAACGAGAAACTTTGGAACAGATCTTAAAGTGTTTTTTTTTTGTCTTTTCCTATTGAAAACTAAACTGGACCTGTCAGTTATGGGTACCAGAAGCTACACGTACTTGCAAATCTGGCCTTAAAACATGCCACTCGTGAAAATTTTCTAGAACTTTTCCAAATGATCTACTTTCTGAACTTATGTGACTCAAGTTTAGACTAGTCTGAGATATAATTAAACCATTACCACACAATCCCTACTTTTGATGATCATGGCGTTCACTCAATGAAATAAATTTCGATCTTTCACTGAAAAACACAAATATCCTCTATTTCTTCAGGGGGCTCTTGGTCTTATTCTCCATTTTCTGTCAAGCCTAGGCAGCACAGTTGGCAGCGTACAGAACTCAAGAACAGAGGGTTGCTAGTTTGTTCCCCAGCTTTATACAGATTGATGATAGTCATTGTGACAGGATTCAATCTTTCCTCACGACTGATTATTTTTTTCTTTGTTGGCGGTATGGGAAAGCAGCCAGTGACTTGGAAAGAATACTGTGCAGAGTACTGGTACATGAAATGCCAGGAAAGCATTGATAAGTTCACTTGCTGCCAGAATATAACTGACATGTTAAAAACAGCATTTAACACCATGCTATAATAATACAACAACCAAGTTTTCTAAACTTGATAGTAACAAAATTTCTGATTAGATAAATTGAATGGTTTAGCCAATCAGCAGTTCTGTTAGTTTCAAGTTTTGAAAACCTTAGAGAATTATAATGCCTTTCAAAATGGTTAGTGAGTATGAACACTTTAGGTCAAACAAAAATAACAGTTAGCTACATGTACTTTTGATCTTTAATAGCTTAATGTAATAAGTTTTTTTCTACTACTGTAACATAAATGGCTAAAAATAACAAACAAAAAAGATTTAATACTGGTAAAATACAGGTAAAATGTACATAATCATAATCTATTAAAGACTGGAATATAAAAAGTCTATCTGTAAAATATAATCTCAACTTGTGGAAATTTATTTATATCACCTTTAACCCTTTCCCAAACCAGCCCTGGTTTTTATGTGTCTGCAGTAAAAGTCTTTTGAAAACACTGCGGGAAAAGGAGAAATTGCTCATAATGAGCAATTTCTCCTTTTCTCACAGTGTTTTCTACCCTGTTTGAAAACTTTCTGGCATTTCCTCCAAATCTAAAATTGTCATCTGCAAACTCTTTTGGTTTGGAAGAGTCCAAAATTTGTTGTTTGGGAAAGGGTTAAATCGTGAATATCCCTTTTCTTTTTATGATGGGGCTGATTACAAAATTGAAAATTTCTCTTACGACAATGTTCAATGAATTTGTCTATGCTGTGATACATATTCCTTGTATAATACTAAATAATATGCTAATGAAATTAATACATAAAATAACTAAAATACAAAAACCCAGAGACAACGTACAGAATGAAATGTTACTTTCTGAAGTAAAACTAGGACCAAAAAATTCAAATTTTCCCTGAGAATCATTCCCTACATCATGGGATCAAATAAAAAAATTTCAAAGTCACTGGATGGAAAATTGTGCCTCTCTAAGATTTGTCCTTGTGTGACCTGCTTTATGACCTGATGTGACTTCATTTAAATTTGTCCAAAATATCATAAAGAAAAAACATTGTGATCAAGTTTAATACAGCAAGTATTAGAATGAAAATATAGCTCTGCCCAGTGTGCACACAAGGTATTTCTAAAATTTTTCTCATTGACCTATAGTTTATCCCAACATAAGAGTTGTGAACAAGTTTAATGAGTATCAAACTGGAAATGTGACCCACTAGAGAGCACACAAGGATTTTCTAGAACTTGTCCAAATGACCTACTTTCTGAACTTATGTAACCCAAGTTTAGACTAGTCTGAGATATAATCAACCCATTACCAGAATCCCTACTTTTGATGACGCTAAGAAAGAAGCCTTTAGAAAACATTGTGGGAAAAGGAGAAAATGCTGGTAACCAGCATTTTCTCCTTTTCCCACAATGTTTTCAAACCTTCACAAGACAAATTCTAAATTTTTAGTCACCTTTATTTTGTCGTCTGCAAATGCTTTCGATTTGGACAAGCCTAAATATTGTTGGTTGGTAATCAGTTAAGACACATTCTGACCAAATCTGACGGGTATCTGACTGAAAGAGAGGCCTCAAGAGTACACAAGGTTGATTCAGCGACTTACTTAAAAACATGACATGGTCAAATTTAAAAAATGTCCGAGACTTTATCACTGCAAATATTCAGAACAAGTTTCATGAGTAGTGGAACAAAAATATGACCTAAGGAGTGAACGGACAAGAAATTAAACTATTCACTCCTGGGAGATGGATGACAGAGACGGCACAATCACAAAAGCTCACCACAACCACTTTGTGCTCAGGCGAGCTAAAAATAATCTTAACTGTTCCTGAGACAACAAACTTGAGGACTACATAATAATTTATTTAAAAAAATACTAGTATACCATTTACTAATTATGAAATAAAAATTAAAAAGTATTCTAGCATTAGACACGTATTATTATTTGTTGTATTGGTTGCATTGGGGTTTATCGCCACTTTAACAGCTAAGGTCATATCATGGTGGTTGGTGAGGCACATGTGTTTTCTGGCTTTCTCACACCAGTACTAACACAACTCTCTTTCCAAAGCCACCAACTATTTTTCTCACATGCTTCAGCAGAGGTGAGAGGCGAAAAAACGCCGAAAAGAAAGTTCACCTCAACCGGGTATCGAACTAACAACCACCAGGTCATGAGTCCGACACGCTGGTTACCAGCATTTTCTCCTTTTCCCACAATGTTTTTATAGGGCTTTTTTATCATGAGTATCAGACTGAAAATGTTGCCTCTAGAGTGCACACAAGGTTTTCTTTAAGACTGTCTAAGTGACCTACTTTTTGACCCAACACGACCCCTATTTGAACCTGTCAAAGACATTATCAAGAAAAAAACTCTGACAAAGTTTCATGAGTATCCAACTGAATATTGTGGCTGTACAGTGCACAAACTGTAATAACTGACAAACCCAAAACACATGATGAACATAGCATAATCACAAAGCTCTGCTTGGACACTGTGCTCAGGTGAGCTAAAGAATAATGATAATTTCTGAGTATTCGTTAAAAGTACGTAGATAATGATAATTCCTGAGTATTCATTGAAAGAAGAAAAACAGGACTTTATAAAAAACTTGGTAATTGTGGAGTATTTGTTGACAGAGGTAAAATAAAATTAAAAAATAAAAATCTAAATAATTCCTGAGTATTCTATTGTATATAATTCAATGCAGGAGTATATGTTCACGGCCATCTTTCGTTTATAAACCAACCTTGTGAGAGTACAACAAAGAATTTGAGATCAAGAAATTATTTCAACTCTTTACCGCACAATCATGACTTTAAACGACCCTGAGAAAAAAGCCTTTTGAAAACATTGTAGGAAAAGGAGAAAATGATGGTTACCAGCATTTTCTTGTTTTCCCACAATGTTTTCTATCCTTCCTATGCAAATTTCAATTTTTAAGTCACAGTTATTTTGTCGTCTGCAAAATGCTCTCAGTTTGGACTAGTCTAAAACTGTGTCTTTTTGTAAAGAGCTGAACCAAAAGACTTTCAAAACAGTTTTTCTGTCTTACACTGCCAAATAAACTTTGGAAAAGGGGTCAACCATTTCATGTGCGATACTTTTTTTGGCAAATTGTCTCTCCATACATATCATCTGGGGCCAGACTACATATTTCATGCAATCTGGTCTTGATCTACGACTAGACTGCAAGAAGCATCAATCTAGACCTATGGTCAATTATTTGTAGTCACGTTTATGTAGTCTGACATTAACTCTTGACCACATGACAAATTTTTGGACTGGCCTAAATTGAGAGCATTCGATGACGACAAAATAAATGTGACTGAAAGGTTAAAATTTGCTATGGGAAGGGTAGAAAACATTGTGGGAAAAGGAGAAAATGCTGGTTACCAGCATTTTCTCCTTTTCCCACAAAGTTTTCTACAACCTTCTCTTTCAGGGTCGTCAAAAAACATCATTGTGTGGTAAAGGCTCAATCATCCTCATATGCTGACGCAATCACAGATCCACATGTACTTCAAAGCCTTCATGTGGCTTAAAGTGGTGTACAAATATTTTTTCTAAAACGGTTTTCTTAAATACTTCAAAGTTAAATACCCAAGTGTGCGGAATATAATTGTAAAAACCAGCAGAGGTAAAATATATTGCCCGTATGACCAACTGATGTCATAATATTCTAGAATATCTGTTGATGGAATCCTTGTGTTGTTTGTTTCTGAGCATATTCTGAATGCAGAACTGTTCGAAGGTGACTTACACCTGTAAATAAAGTAAAAATATATACTAGGAAGAAAAAGAAACGCAGGGTAAGTTTTCAAGGATGTTTAGAGGTGTATAACTTGATTGAGAATTCTAAATTATGATTTCATGTTTATCACCAATCAGTTTTGAATATTTTGACAAAATTTCATTTCAGTGTGGAGGAAATAAGAAAATGGCTTCTTATTGACAGTACCCCCTCCTCAGTGCAAAAACGTAGTGCCTGACTGTATATGGAGACTCAAAGCTTGTTTGAAATCTCATATGGTACCCTGCGTTTCTTTTTCGTCCTAGTATATAAACCAATAGCCAATGATGTTGAAGTTTAGCAACTAGTCAACTTTTTACCAAACAACAAAATTTTGGTTGATTGATTGATTGTATAGGATTTAACACTGGTTTCAACAATATTTCAGTTATATCACAGTGGCAAGTGCACCTATCTATATTTTCTTGGAGTTTCTCTGTACAAGTACTCACGGTATTCTTTCCACTGGCAGCCACTGGCTGCTTTCTCACAAAACCATCGCCAAAACAATGGTCAGCCGTGAGAGAGAAAGAAGCCTTTAGAAAACACTGTGAGAAAAGGAGAAAATGCTGGTATCCAGCATTTTCTCCTTTTCCCACAATGTTTTCTACCCCTCACAGAACAAATTTCAAATTTTCAGTCCCTTTTATTTTGTCGTCTGCAAATGCTTTTGATTTGAACAAACCTAAAATTTTGTCATTAGGTAAAGAGTTAAATAAGACAGTATATGGAAGGTATTTTATCCCCTTTCAACTTTATCTATTGTGAAGCAAATTCAAGCAAGTTTTCAACTTACATGACAGGCGGAGCATCTGTGAACTCTAGCACCATGAGAGAATGAAAGGAATAATGTAGAAAAGACAGATATTTCAACCAGTCTAGCCACACTGGTAGAGTTCTTGTAAACAGCCCGCCTGAAACATTTTATATATTCATACATGGAAGAATCCATATCAAACAATGCCTTGATTTAACAACTTTAACCCTTTCCCAAATGAAAAATTTTAGACTGTCCCAAACTCAAAGGGTTTGCAGGATGACAATTTTGGATTTGATGAGAATGGCAGAAAGTTTTCCGAAAGGCTAGAAAACACTGTGGTTAAAGGAGAAATTGCTCGGTACGAGCAATTTCTCCTTTTCCCACAGTGTTTTCTAAAGACTTGTAAAGGGACACGTAAAAACCTATCAAAGACATATATCATCATTTGACCTTGGTGATCTGATTCATTGTCTGCGAATGCTTTCAGTTTAGTCCAGTCCAAAATTTTGTTGTGTGATAAACAGGTCCAAAATTTTTTCTATTTGGCAGAGAGGTTACTTAAATCTTGATTATTTAGACGATGTGAAGAGAAGACATGTACTTCATAAAGGGTAAGCCTACACCCAAGCAACTAAGTACAACCCTGAACACTTGACCTGATAAATAAATAGGTAGATAGTTACCGAGCAACATGATTCCCATTTGAAATGTAATAGAAACTGTCATTGCTTGATTTATCTGTAAACATGCAATTCCTATAAAAAGTCCAAAACTCTGAAAAAAGACAAAAATATTTGTGCGTGAAAATGTGTTTATACTGAAATACTAGAACACTGAAAAGAAACATATATATTTGAACCAAGCTTTGTGATAGGTATTCACTCTTTACCAAATGGCAAAATTTTGCACTAGACCAAATTCAAAGCATCTGCAGACAACAAATTAAATCTTGGTGATATGGATTTCTGACTTTGATAGGGTAGAAAATATTGCGGGAAAAGGAGGAAATGCTGGTTACTAGCATTTTCTCCATTTCCCACAATGTCTTCTACAGGCTTCTTTCTCAGGGTTGATTAAAGTCAGGAATAGGGTAGAAAATATTATGGGAAAATAGGAAAATGCTGGTTACCACCCTTTTCTCCATTTCCCACAATGTTTTCTACAGGCTTTTTTCTCGGGGTTGTTTCTTGTCGGGATTGTGTGGTAAGATTTCATTAATGCATTTACAAAGTATTGACCTTGTTAGCTTGCACAGTTTGCCCAAGCTGAGATGGGTCAAAAATTTTAACTGTAGGTAAATTTTCTGCATGCCCAAATGTCTAAGGACTGGTTTATTTCACGATTTAGTCCAATATTAAATAAACTGGATTTATTGGATCCAAGTTATGTGATGACTTATTTGGTAAAATGCATTAACCCTTGAACACACAATCCCGACTTTTTACACCCCTGTGAAAGAAGCCTTTGAAAAACATTGTGGGAAAAGGAGGAAATGCTGGTTTCCTACAGTGTAGTCTTCACTCCCCAAAATAAATTTCCATTCTTCAGTCACATTCATTTTGTTGTCTGCAAATGCTTTCAATTTGGACCAGTCTAAAATTTTGTTGATTGGTAAAGAGGTAGGGAAATGCATTACACTTTTCAAAGAGCTCAGCTCAATCATTTCGATCAAACCATGTTAAAAAAAAAAAACAGAGAACAATAGAAATCTGTAAGTTGTCTGTTTTGTGTTTAAAATCTTTTTCATAAGTTATTTTGGTGGTAACATGGCAACCACTCCATACTTTCCTACAAGTGCCTTCAACTTGGACAAGTCTTAAATTTTGTCGTTTTGCAAAGGATAACTACATTTACTGTTCAAATCTTTTCATAAAACATTCAAAAAAGAACTTTAAGGCATTGATTGCATGGTGTTTAACACCATTTCAATATTATTTTAGTAAAATCACAGCAGCCAATGCACCTATCCATGCCTTCCTGAAGATACATTTACCAGTACACTCCACAATATTCTTTCCAAGCTACTGCTTTCCCATATAATCATCTTCGAAACAATGATCAGCTGTGAGAGAGAAAGAAGCCTTTGGAAAACATTTTGGGAAAAGGAGAAAATGCTGGTAACCAGCATTTTCTCCTTTTCCCACAATGTTTTCTATCTTCTTAGAACAAATTTCAAATATTCAATCCCTTATCACAATGACTATCATCAATCCTGGCAAAGAAATTTGCCAAGCCATGGATCGAACTAGCGACCTCCTGGTCTTTGGTCCTGTGCAATACCGACTGCACTACTGAAGCTTTGCAAGGCACCCTTACACAAGAGGATGGCTAGATGGTAGGAAAACATTCCAATTAAACAAACCAAACACAAGCTGATTTTGAAGTTGTGTTTCTGGGACTGTCAGTACTTTGATATGGTATTCCTTTCTTCCGAGTTATCGGAATATTGAAGATTTGTTTCCTTCAAATTTCTGTAAGATTTCATTGATTTAGTAGGTGACATCTTCGCAAGCCAAGGGTTACGATCCACTACGCTACGCTTGGCGGATTGAGTTTGATTTCGACAATCACCCGATATGCATTTTCATTGGTTGCAGCTAGCTCTAACTGCTTCAAATAAAATCGTTTGTAGCATTTCATCTTTGATAAAAATAGAACAGGGGTGAGATAAAAATAGAAGGTAAACATGAATACCTCTGTGGATGTGTGCAGGATCTGTATTGATTTATTACCGAAGAAAAGATAGACAAACAATATTTACATAAAGTTTCAATGTAACCAATCAATTATCAGATGTTATAGGCTATATCCCAGCACCTGACCATGGAATGTTGAAGTATGTTTGTGGTTATTGCTTCATGTTGAATTATTGTATTCCTAAGCGGTTTGTAAAACATTTCATTGGCCATAAGAAATATGATGTAAAGGGAGATAATAATATGAATCCAATGGGGGGGGGGGCGTGTCGCGGAAATCACGAAATCGGGCTCGATCTGCCAAGGTCAGATCCACGTAGTGATTGTAACCTTGGCTCGTGAAGATGAGTAAGTGATTGCTGTGACAAAATCTATTAAATTTTCCAGTAAATATGGTATGTTGTACCTGCCCTGCTATTGCATCGATAAACACAGTTCCTAGAGTGGAGAAAAAGGCTGCCACGCCATTCAAGCCTATTGTCCAGTATGCAATCACAACAAAAACCGTGGGCTGTATAAGTATGAGAACAAGCTCACTCGTCATTTTCGCAAAATAGTAAGCAGAGAGTCTGTACCAACCCGCTGACCTCTCTTTGTTAATGACCATGCGTTCCATTGGGACTGAAAATAGATACATTGTGCCATCCTTAAAACTTTCACAGAACAATCCTGAGCTTTTAATTCTTTACCATACAATCCCTATTTCTGATGACCCCGAGGAAGAATCCTTTTGAAAACATAGTGGGAAAAGGAGAAAATGCTGGTAACCAGCATTTTCTTCTTTTCCCACAATGTTTTCTACTCTTCTAAAGTCAAGTTTTACTTTTTGAATCACATTTATT
The DNA here is from genome assembly GCA_943736015.1 of Tridacna crocea. NCBI lineage: Eukaryota > Metazoa > Mollusca > Bivalvia > Cardiida > Cardiidae > Tridacna > Tridacna crocea. Next base: position 47,250,637 of record OX031067.1, on the reverse strand, counting down.
TTGTCGTCTGCAAATGCCTTCAATTCGGACTGGTCTAAAATTTTGTTGTTTGGTAAAGATTAACAAACCCTAAGAAAACAGCTTCTGAAAAACATCATGGAAATAGGAGACCAGCAATTCTACCCTTTCCAACAGTGTTGTCTATCCCTCTAAAGAAAAATACAGTTACTTGGGCCAAATTTGTCTTCAGGAAACACTTTTACGCTGGACAACACCTGAATTATTTTGTCTGGTAATGGCTTAATCCTTTCCCAAACAAGCCCTGGATCTCACGTGTCTGCAGTAAAAGTCTTTTGAAAACACTATGGGAAAAGGAGAAATTGCTCGTAACAAGCAATTTCTCCTTTTCCCAAAGTGTTTTCTACCCTTTATAAGAATTTTTTGCCATTTTGTCCAAGTCTAAAATTGTTGTCTGCAAACTTTTTCGGTTTGGAAGAGTCCAAAATTTGTCATTTGGGAAAGGGTTAAAACTCATTATGCAGCAATAAAAAGTATTATCATTTCATGAAATAGTTCTAGAGGGGAGTCTTGCTTTATCCCTTTACCAAACAATCCCTTGTTTTCACGACCCTGAGATAGAAGCCTTTTGAAAACATTGTGGGAAAAGGAGAAAATGCTGGTAACCAGCATTTTCTCCTTTTTCCACAATGTTTTCTACCCTGCTGGAAACCAACTTCAATTTTTGAGTTGCGTTTCTTTAGTCATCTGCAAGTGCATTCAATTTGGACCAGTCTGAAATTTTGTCCTTCGGTAAAGAGTTAAATTTGATTCCTATGTATATAATACGAGATGCGCAAACAATTCCACTTACATGAGGTCACTGCATCAAATAGTGGGATAAAGCCCCAGTGAGCAGCAATGAAAAATACTGCACCCATTCTGTCTCTCAATGTATCCTCTGTTCTTGGAAGTTGAAAAAACATCAGGCAAACAAATGAACAAATGACTAAATTTTCTACAATCTTTGAGATGTTGAGTATTCTCTTTCTGGACTCCCTGAAAGTCCTGATGGTAAGTTGTGTATACTGAGTACAAAACCCTGTGGGCCATTTTCTGTTATTGGAATTCCTACTTTCGGTTTCATCTAGGTCAAGAAGGCTCATGTGAACACTTCCAGGATCTAAGTATAGAAAAATGTAATTACCATCATCATGTATACTACTCAAACTTTGATAGGGATCAATTACATATTCCTGTATGGGTTTATATGTTACAACAGTTTTGCATAAACTCTTTACCATACTGTAAAATTCTAGATTTGTTCAAGTTGAAAGCATTTGCTGACCAAAAACTATATGCAATGTTCTACCTCTGTCTGTCATGGGGTAGAAAACATTGATGGAAAAGGAGAAAATACTGGTATCCAGCATTTTCTCCTTTTCCAACAATGTTTCCAAAGGCTTCTTTCTCAGTGTTTTTAACAGTTGGCATTGTTAGGTATAGGCTTAAAGATCCATTTCCACTGGTCATTTTACTGATTAGTGTAGCAATGTAACATATTGTAAAACCATACATGATACATGCCACATATAGATTTAGGGTGAAATTCTTAAGATGATCCCTAGCAAATTTTGAGTAGTATATTACTGGTGAATATCTATTATTAAATTTTATCCTGCTAAATGAGTGACAGAAAACATTTTAACCCATTACCACACAATCCCTACTTTTGACGCCCCTGAGAAAGAAGCCTTTAGAAAACATTGTGGGAAAAGGAGAAAATGCTGGTAACATTTCCATAATGTTTTCTACCCTTCACAAAACAAGTTTCAAATTTTCAGTCACTTTTATTTTGTCGTCTGCAAATGCTTTCAATTTGGACCAGTCTAAAATTTTGATGTTTGGTAATGAGTTAAACGAATTGTAAAAGCACAAATTTTGCTATTCAAAGATATTCCAAAATTAGACTACACATCCTCTGTAGTAAAGAGTTAACCCATTACCACACAATCCTTACTTTTGATGACCCTGAGAAAGAAGCCTTTAGAAAACTAATGGGATGAGGAGAAAATGCTAATTAGCAGCATTTTCTCCTTTTAAGTAACATTGAATTTATTGTCTGCTTTCAATTTTGAAAATTTCAAAATTTTGCTGTTTGATGAAAAGATTCATGTACTGTTTAACTCTTCACCATACAACAAAACTTTGGACGTGTCCCAATAAAAAACATTTGCAGACAACAAAATAAAGGCGAATAAAAGATTGAAATTTGAGTCTAAAAGGGTAAAAAAATTGTGATCTAAAAGTGAAATGCTGGATACCAGCATTTTCTCCTTTTTCCACAACTGTTTTCAAAAGCCTTCTTTCCCAGGTTGTTACTTGGGGCTGTGTGGTAAAAGATTAAAGTTTTATTTACCCATGTCAGAATATTCTAATTCATATTCATGATTTGAGTCAGGTATCTTTTTTGTTAGTCTCATACAACATTTCTCCCATGCTGTTGAATGCTTGATAGGTGATTGTGAAGCTTCTTCTTTCAGAACAGAACTTCCTATATCTGGAGTGGCTCTGTCTTTCCTAAAACATGAAACAAATTTAACCCTTTACCAAATGACAAAATTTTAGACCGGTCAAAATTGGAAACATTTGCAGACGACAAAGGTAATGTGACTCAAAAATCAAAATTTGTTTTGGGATGAGTAGAAAACACTATGAGAAAAGGAGAAAATGCTGGTTGTAAGTTGAAAGAATTTGCAGAAGACAAAGTAACCTTAGGCTAGAATCATAAGAAATGTCTGTAACTCATTACCAAATGACACTATTTTAGACTTGCCCAATTCGAAAGCATCTGCAGATTACATAATAAAAGTAAATGAAGATTTGAAATTGGTTGGGTAGAAAACACTGTGGGAAAAGGAGAAAATGCTGGTTCTTTTTCCGCAATGCTTTCTAAAGGCTTTTTTCTTGGGGTCATCAAAAGTAGGGATTGTGTAGTAATAGGTTAACTCATTACCAGAAGACCTTATTTTAGACTTGTCCAAATCAAAAGTATTTGTAGACAAAAAATAAAAGTGACTGAAATTTAAAATTTGTTTTGTGAAGGATAGAAAACATTGTGGGAAAAGGAGAAAATGCTGGTTACCAGCATTTTCTCCTTTTCCCACAATGTTTTCAAAAGGCTTCTTTTTCCAGAAGCGTCAAAAGTAGGGATTGTGTGGTAATGGGTTAAAAGGTAGATAAATACTGCTACCATCATTTTCTCCTTTTCCAACATGATTATCTTTCTTTCCCAGGTTCCAGGTTTCCTAGTTTTGGCTTTTGATGATGTCACCTTCGCTAAAGGTGTGTAAACAGTCAAGATGGCGACCGATAATCCCTTTTCATTGCTTAAAAATTTCATTGCTGATTAATTGTGTAGAACAGGGTTAACCAAGGAAAATCTCATAATGTAACAAGTGTATCCCACAACACATCAAAAGTCTATCACTAGATAAAGAATTGGCGGCAAAATATTTCCTTAAAAAACATTAATTTACAAGACGAATGAAAAAGTCTTACTCATTGTCAGTTGTTGCACTTAATAATTTTCCTTTGATTTCTGCATTGCTACCCAGGATTTCCACTGGAAAACAAACAAATACAGTGTTTGAGATGGAAATGCAATTTACAACAACTTAATTGGTTGACTGTTTATACAGGATAAATTCACGTTTTTGAGGTCGATAACATTCGTACAGGCCCAAAAAATGCTTTAACGCCCGAGTGCAAAGGACAAGGGTAAGTATTTTGTGTAAATACACTTCTATTGATTTTTAATACAAAGTGGAATTATGTGGGATAAACTTGCACATGTTTGGACGATCATAACTAAGATGAATGAGCGGATATAAATTTCAGTAACTGAAGGCGACAGAGGGTTCGATCAACATCAATCGAGGCAGACCAATCACGTTAAAAAGTGGGTGGGATGTAGCTGGTTTAGAGTAGATTTCACGGGTGAATTTTTGTTCAGATCTCAATTGAACTGAGATTCTGTGCAAAGGTTTGTTTGTGGTGTACTAATATCATCAAAGACATGCAATGAAAAGGATCGAATATGGTACAGATTCCTACAGTTTGATGGTCTGAGTCTAGGGAAAATCTGAAAATCTGAAATTTTTGGGAAAACCGGACTTTCTAATGCAATTACGAGAAGTTGACATATTGAAGAAATACCGATACGGTAAAAATCGTACTGGTTTCGGTTTTTTCTTTGAACAAACCGCGGTTAATAGGTATATCGGTAAACCGTTTCACCACTAGTGGCTTGTACACCTATTTATGCTTTATTAAAGTTTCTTTTACCTGTACTCTGCACGATACTCTTTCCAAGACAATGGCTGCTTTCCCACTTAACCATCATCCAAACAATAGACAGGAGGTGTGAGACAAGACTAAATCCTGTCACAATGACTATCATCAATGCTCAGAATGAAAATTGACCAAGCTAGGGATCAATTTGTTAACTCTTTACCACACAAACCCAACTTTTAACGACCCTTGGACAGAAGCCTTTTGAAAACATTGTGGGAAAAGGAGAAAATGCTGGTAACCAGCATTTTCTCCTTTTCCCACAATGTTTTCTACCCTATCAAAGACAAATTATCATTTGGGCTTCATTTATTTTGTTGTCTGCAAAATGTTGACTATTCCAGCGTGATACAATTTTTATTACATAACTTCCCTTGTTTTCAGTGTAATATACCTATTACAAACTTTCTTATCTTATACACGTTTGAAATCACATTAAATTTTGAGTGATGTCATTTTTGATGTCATTTTGTACCTATTTCATACAAGTAAATGGATTTCATAGAAAATACTGTGGGTGCATTTATGAATGTTTTTCCAAAATTACCTTGCGTGGTAAAGAGTTAACACCTGTTTTCATGTCTGGTACACTATCAAATGTGCTACAGATTTTGTAGTTCAGTATAGAGTCAAATGGTAATTTGTGTAAATCACACTGTAGTGCCTCACCAATAAAGTCTGCAGGGTTATAATCTGTCCTCACTGTGACACCAACTGCTTCAAAATGTCTGACAACATCACTTGTGCTACCGAAGTAGGCAACCTTTTCAAAATAAATAGAAAACTAAACACTCGGAATGATGCTTCATTTTCAATACCCAACAAAGTTAATTTCAGTCTATTTGACATTGCAAGATATTGCAAGCATTGGCACATTATAAATAAAATGTGAATAAATGATGGAATTTGTCTCTGCTAGGGTAGAAAAAGATGTGGGATGAAGAAAACAATGGTTTCTGAAATTGTGGTGACAACCATTTTCTCCTTTTGTCATGATGCTCTTTAACCCATTACCACAAAATCCCTACTTTTCAAGCCCCTGAGAAAGAAGCCTTTTGAAAACACTGTAGGAAAAGGAGAAAATGCTGGTAACCAGCATTTTCTCCTTTTCCCACAGTGTTTTCTACCCTTCCCAGAACAAATTTCAATTGTTCAGTCACCTTTATTTTGTCGTCTGCAAATGCTTTCAATTTGAACCAGTCTAGAATTTTGTTGTGTGGTAAAGAGTTAAAGCCTTACTTATGTTTTGTAAAAAGATGTAGACATCATAAAAAATGTAACAACACGGGGCTGTTTGCAACTGGTAAAGTAAACTGTTGCATCTTAGAACCTACAAAATTTTCAGTGTACAAATTCAAAAAATTGTTCTTAATTAGAGAAAATTTTACCACTGATCAAAAGTAAAAATAGGCAAAAAAACAATATTGTGAGAAAACAACGGGGCAAAAGTAGAAATGCTCTTTCTGAGCTTTACCTCTTACCTCAACACTTTTTAGAAAATACCCTATTGCAAAAACAAAGTCAGCTGCAAAAACACTTAACTCTTTACTAAAAACCAAAATTTTAGACTGGTCCAAATTGAAAGCATTTGCAGACGATAAAATAAATGAAAGTTAAAAAAGGAAATGGGTTTCCAGCAGGGTAGAAAACATTGTGGGAAAAGGAGAAAATGCTGGTTACCAGCATTTTTCCTTTTCCCACAATGTTTTCAAAAGTCTTCTTTCTCAGGGTTGTTAAAAGTCGGGATTGTGTGGTAAAGTGTTAAATTCTTTACCATGGGAAAAAATATATAGCTTGACCATATTTTGAGTATTACAGTCAATGAATCAATATGTTCAATGTTCAATATATTGAACTTGTCTTTAAAAGTGAAGAAAACATTGTGGGAAAAGGAGAAAATGCTTGTTTTTAGCATTTTCTTCTTTTCCCACAAGGTTTTCGAATATATTCTCTCTCCGAATCAATATAAAGAAGGGATTAGCAAGTACTTAACCCTTTACCACACAATCACGACTTTTGACGCCCCTGAGAAAGAAGCCTTTTGAAAACATTGAGGGAAAAGGAGAAAATGCTGGTAACCAGCATTTTCTCCTTTTCCCACAATGTTTTTCTACCCTTCATAACACAAACTTTGATTTTCAGTCACATTTATTTTTTCGTCTGCAAATGCTTTCAATTTGGGCCAGTCTATAATTTTGTCGTTTGGTAACGAGTTAAAGAAGAAAGACTTAATCCAGCAAGTTTACTTGACCATCTGTTAGAAGCAGGAGTTTATCAAACTGAAAGAACACTTTAGATGAAGGTTGGTGTATGGAGGAAATGATTGTTTTGTTTGACTTGGTGGCGTATGTCTTCAGCAGATCAATCAGACTGGATGCTGTACTGGAGTCCAATCCTGTTGTCGGCTCCTGGTTGAAAGAAAGACAGATTTACACTGAAAAGAATATAAACATTTCACCATGCAATCAATGTAACTTTATAAAAATTACTATGCATACAATATACTTTGTGTTATATCAATGTCTTCACATATTATGCATACAATCAGAACAGTTAAACCTATCTTACAGACCACTGCTGTAAGAGATAATTTTTTTCTTTATTCTTTGTCCCTTATTAACCCATTAACATATGACAAGACTAGTCCAGATTGAAATATTGGTACATGACTTATTACGTGGTTCAAATATAGAATTTGACCTAATTATCAACATTTTCTTCTTTCAAACAATGTTTTCAAAAGCCTTCTTTCCCAATTTAGTTTAAACTTGGAACTGTGGGGTGAAAGGTTAAATCATAAAAATAGAATTTACATCAAAACACCACCTGTTATAACCAAATGCAGATTTCACCATATGTTTGATGAACTATTTCATATCTACACGTTTTTATAGATATCAATGTATCCTATTTCCTAAGTCAGAATTCATCAAATTTTCAAGGCTCCAATTTAGCATAGTCTATTATCACAGATTGTATATAAATTAACCCATTACTCCATAGATACTCATTTCTACACATTGCTTGTAGGAGCCTTTGGAAAACATTGTGGCAAAAGGTGAAATTGCTCATGACGAGCAATTTCACCTTTTGTCACAATGTTTTCTATGCTATCAAAATGTGTCATACACACATAAGAAACGACTTCATCATTGGTGTTAGTTAAGGTCAATTAGAGATACCATAGAAATGCCTTATGGGGTAAAGGGTTAATATGAAAACTGGAATTGTAAAGCAATAAGACTTACATCTAGATATATAACCTGTGGGTCACAAAGTAACTCACAAGCTATGTTGGCTCTTTTCTTCTCTCCCCCTGACAACCCTGGGGTAAACATATCACCCATGTCTGAAAAAAAAAGAGAAAATACTAGGAGGAAAAAGGGAATAAGTTATTACTGAATACCAGTATTTTTCTTTGATGTTTATTTTTCATATACATTATATACACTTGGGCTACTGGCATATATGTATATTAAAAGTAAACATATACTAGGATGAAAAAGAAATGCAGGGTAACCTTTAAAGGTAGTTCAGAGGTGTATAACTTGATTGAGAATTCTAAATTATGATTTTATGTTTACCACTGACCTGTTTTGAATATTTTGACGAAATTTCATTTCAGTGTGGCCAAAAGGAAATGAGAAAATGGCTTCTTATTGACATTACCCCCTCCTCAGTGAAAAATGTAGTGACTGACTGCATATGGAGACTCAAAGCTTGTTCAATATCTCGTATGGTACCCTGCCCTTTCTTTTTTGTCCTAGTATAGAAATTTGGATATGATTGGTATTTTATCCGCTGTCAACATCAAACGTCCAATTGGAACTCTTTAATGAACACTCCAATGTTTTAACCCTTTAAAAAATAATGCTGACTTTTGACACCCTGAGAAAGAAAGCCTTTGAAAATATATTTGAAAAAGGAGAAAATGCTGGTAACCAGCATTTTCTCATTTTCCAATAATGTTTTCTACCCTTTCCAAATCAAATTTCAATTTTGATTCACATTTATTTTTCGTCTGCAAATGCTTTCAATTTGGACTGATCCAAAATTTTGTCATTTGGGAAAGAGTTAGTGACTACTTCAAAGAGGACATTTGAAAACATTGCGGGAAAAGAAGAAACTGCTGATAACTAATATTTTCTCATTCTCTTACAATGTCCTCTGCCCTTCCAGAAACGATTTCATCAATTCAACCACATTCAAATTCTTATCTAAAACTGCTTTGAATTTGGACAAGTCTAAAATCAATTTCACTTTTATGTGTTTTCAACTTTACAGTTTAGCAAATAAAGCATATCATACTTGTATCAATGCATGTATGTAGATCTAAATCTTCCACAATTCTGTCTAATCTTGCCATTTTTTCTTGCCTTGACATTTCATCTGGGAGGCGAATCATAGCTGTAAACTGTGGGAGAAGACAAGCAACTGCTTAATACTGAAGAACACAGAAATGTTGACTATTCCAGCGTGAGAAACTTTTTTATCACATAACCTCTCTTGTTTTCGGTGAATCCATTACAAACTTTCTTAACTTATACACATTTGATATCACATTTGTGTGAAATCATTTTGATGTCATTTTGTACCTATTTCATACAAGTAAATGGGTCTCATAGAAAATACCGTGGGTGCATTTGTGAATGATTTTGCATCATCTGATCTGTATTTTGTGAAATATCATTATGTGATAAAACAAATCTTACATTTGTGGGCGTTTGAGCTAAGATTTTACTAAACTCGTCAAGGAAAACGTCATTAGACTCGCCAAAGGCTCGCTTAATAACATTTCCCTAGACTCGTTTAATAAAATCTTATCTCAAAAGACTACTCATGTCAGATCCTATATATCAGATATTGGTTTAGCTGTTTGATTTTTCACTATTTCACCCTCCACAACACAATCCCCGTGTTTCAACGACCCTGGAATAGAAGGCTTTTGGGAAAAATTGTTGGAAAAGAAGGATATGATATGCTGTTGAAATGCTTTTCTCTCTGAGTCGCATAAAGTCTGGATTGTGTAGTAAACGGTTTACCATTTAACCCCTTCCCAAACGACAAATTTTAGACTCTTCCGAACTGAAAGAGTTTGCAGACAACATTTTTAACTTTCATAACAATTGCCGAAAATTATCCGAAGGGTCAGAAAACACTGTGGGAAAAGGAGAAATTGCTCGTTTCGAGCAATTTCTCCTTTTCCCACAGTGTTTTCAAAAGACTTGTACTGTAGACACGTAAAAACAAGGGCTTGTTTGGGAAAGGGTTAACTGTATACAGAGCTCTATTTAACCCTTTCCCAAACAATCCCTGAGACTCTGAGATTAAAGCCTTTTGAAAACATTGTGGGAAAAGGAGAAAATGCTGGTAACCAGCATTTTCTCCTTTTCCCACTATGTTTTCTACCCTACTGGAAACAAGTTTCAATTTTTGAGTTACCTTTATTTTGAAATCTGCAAGTGCTTTCAATATGAACCAGTCTAAAATTTTGTTGTTTGGTAAAGAGTTTGAATACTGTATGTTTGAGTAATCTGAATCTCACCTCTAGAGTTTCTTTCAAAGTGAGATTTCCAAAAAAGTATTCCTGCTGTAACACATAGCAAATATTTCTCTTGGATGATTTGTCCAATGTTTTATTGTCAAGCCTTATCTCCCCTTGGTATGGATGTCTTCCAGCTAATGTATTCAGTAAAGTTGTTTTTCCGCCTCCTATAAGCACAAGAACAAGAAAGCCATAACGGCCCAGCATTGCTCCATCATAAGTACAAAGCCTTAAGACACACTAGACATTATAATCCTAAGCCAAATGCTTTCGAACAAGAGAACATATAATTTATTTTTTTTTTGTGACTGTAGTATACTGGTCTATCCCACAGATAGATATAAAGATATTATGTAGCCGGGTACAGGTATGGGTGATATATCGTGCGGCCATATTGTCATGTGGTTCGGTAGCTCAGTTGGTTACAGTGCAGGAACGGTATTTCTGAGGCCCTGGGTTCGAATCCCCGTCGAGCCGTGATATTTTTCACCACCTGTTACATGACCAAAAAACTATAACTACTTAAATCTAGATAAAAGTTCTCAAGACAAAGCCACATATCAAATAATACAGGTCTAGGCCATGTGATTATAAATTTCCAAAGCTTCCTCAATGTAAAGCCCCTGTAAAACATGAGACTCTGAGGCACGGCTCAGTTTCATACCCAGCCTACATTACATACAAATTCAGAAGTGATCCAAATTGGGTAGTCCTAAGGTTTTATGGTTAGGAACATCTTTGGGCATATTCCTTTCACCTGTTCTGGCACAATGTTGTGTTCTGGAATGCTGTTCTGGAACGTGCGAAGGGAGTATTTCAGAACACAATACACTGTTCCGGAAGTATGTTCTGACTGAAGTATGTTCGGAACATTATTCTAAACCATATCGAAATGCAAGTACATTGGCATGATGGCTGTTGCAAGAGCTACTGTCTTAGCTGTGTTAGTTGAGGATATGATTAGCTGCAGAGAGAAATTAGAGACATGTCCACTATGCCCCTATTTATAGTATTCATATAGTAAAAAAGGAAAATTGCAAATTTTGCCATGAAGAATTGTCCGTCTTTCAGCCATCTTGTATCAACAAGCAACTATTCAGCAGGTGCCCTACACCTCGATTGGATTAGAACAGTCAGAACATGTTCTGAGGAAATGGCATAGTGTTCCGAAATACTCCATTGACCTAGAACATGTTCCAAGTGTTCGGAGTAGCGAATGGAATACGCCCTCTGTCACACATATTGGATGGCACCAATAATTATATTGAAATCATGGGCTTTATTTTGAACAATTTTGGAAGAGAACAGTTTTGGTGATAACACTCACAAAATATTATAGCTGTGTCTCAAGATCAAGACAAGATCATTGAAGTTTTCAGTATATAAGCCTATGCAAGAAGTTGTGACCTCTGAGGTATGGCAAACTTTATTCAATGGGCTTTAACTTGAACAATATTTGTGTAACTTAAACACTTTTGCAGAGGTCCATTAAGTCTTTACCAAACGACAAATAATTAGACTGGTCCAAATTGAAAGGATTTGCAGATGACAAAGTAATGGTTTTTGTTTTGGATGGGGAAGAAAACATTGTGGGAAAAAGGAGAAAATGCTGGTTACCAGCATTTTCTCCTTTTCCTACAATGTTTTCAAAAGGCTTCTTTCTCAGGGTTGTTAAAAGTCGGGATTATGTGGTAAAGTAATAAGTAATCAATATAAAAAGGGAAAAATAAAAATCCAGTTCATCAATACCACTAGGTCCCATAATAGCCAGAAATTCTCCTGGGCAAGCCTCTCCCCAAACGTTGGATAAGATCTTTGTTCCATTGATGGACACAGCTACATTATGAAATGTCAACCTCATATTCCAGTTTGGTAGACTCTCTGCCAACTTCTGGACTTTTGGACCGTGTCTAAATATCCAAAATATGTATGTTCAGGAAATAGTATACATTTTCTTGCTATATGTAGGGAAGATTTTCTTTCAAATTTTATCATTTATTTTGGCTACAGAATGTCAAATTCCTATGATATATTCTTTATCTAGACTAAAGCCTTTCTGCACTGTTTGACAGGTGTGATTTTTAAAATTGAAATTCATCAAACACTGTTAAAATATAAATTAACTGATTAACCCATTACCACACAATCCCTACTTTTGACGCCCCTGAGAAAGAAGCCTTTATAAAACATTGTGGGAAAAGGAGAAAATGCTGGTAACCAGCATTTTCTCCTTTTCCCACAATGTTTTCTATCCGTCACAAAACAAATTTCAAATTTTCATTCACTTTTATTTTGTTATCTGCAAATGCTTTCAATTTGGACAAATCTAAAGTTTTGTCGTCTGGTAATGAGTTAATACTGGTTGTCATGATCTATTTATATGTAACTATGGATGTGGCTTTTCCCAAAAAAAAAAAGAATGTAGTGCAGAAAATTAAATTTTGCAAAAGCCTTTCTTTTTTAACCCATTACCACACAATCCCTACTTTTGATGTCCCTGAGAAACCATTGTGGGAAAAGGAGAAAATGCTGGTTACCAGCATTTTCTCCCTTTCCCACAATGTCTTCTACCCTTCCCAGCGCAAATCTTAAATTTTGGTTAACTTTTAATTTGTCGTCTGCAAATGCTTTCAATTTGGACCAGTCTAAAATACTGCCGTTTGGTAATGGGTTAACAATTATTATTTTTCTTTCACCGATTCTTACTTTGCTAAAACTGAAATGAATCTTGACAGGTTGTTCATTTAGTTATTTTGATAGCCAACATTTGTTTTCCTTCCAAATAAATTTTTGGTTACGAAATCTTCGAGGTACGAAAACGTTTGAATGTATTTGTTTTGTTGTGCAACTGGTCTGCCTTATTAAATAAATTCCAAGAAGGGGAAAAATAAAACCATTAAAACATTTTCCTCCTACCCTTGTCTTTTTTTCACAGTTCGTGGGGAGGGGGGGATAAGGCACTAAAAAAGTACACTAAATGAAATGTTAGGACTAATACACCATCGTTCTGGTGATAAAGGGAGTAAACTCTGAGCACTGCCTGGATGTCAGAAGATTCGGACCAAAGAAGATTCGGCCCAAGGCCGACCAGCGATTTTCGTTAAGATTCAGCCTTGAAGTTTAAAGATTCGGCCCACGATATTTTATAGTAATTTTGGAGGAATATCTGAAGTAATAGATTTTCTTTTTAAAATTCAATGTAAACATTAAGTTTCGTAAAAGTTTTGCAGATCTTGTTGATAAAAATTAGCGCATTGACAGGATAAAGATTGGTTACTTTTATCCCATTTTTGAGAAGTTTCAGTCCGTCTATTAAATGAACTATCTAGCACTTTTTCATCTTTCTTTTTCCAAACTATTTACAACTAAAGTAGTATTAAAACCGACAAAGTGGAAGATAAGAACAAAAGCAGAGCTTTCTTCCCTAAGCAGATGGCTATTTCTTTAAATTCAAGGCCTCTAGCAAACTTGTGTCAGAGATATGAAATCGCGGGATTTGTAAACATAAATGACTTCTTTAAGTCATTACCAAACGACAATATTTTGGGCTTGTCCTAATGGAAAGTATTTGCAGACGACAAAATAAAAGTGACTGAAAATTTGAAATTTGTTCTGTGAAGGGTAGAAAACATTGTGGGAAAAAGAGAAAATGCTGGTTACTAGGGACTGTGTGGTAATAGGTTAATAGCCTCAAGTGAATGAAATGCATTTTTACCGGTCGTATTCTGTACAGCCTTGCAACCGTCAGGGCAACATTAGGCATTAAGTTTTCAGAATTATTTAAGTTTTATAAAATTAAAATGGAATGGTTTATAAAAAAGCTGAAGACTAGAACAGATATAAGTTGAGTTCTCTCCACGTTTTAAGAGGCGATGTCTGACCGTGGGACTTTCATCATTTCAAACGGTGTAAGGGAAAAAACTCCTACAGCTTTATAAAAAATCTAGAGTGACCTCCCTTATCAAAACTTTTTTTCCTTTATCCCATTACCACACAATCCCTACTTTTGACGCCCCTGAGAAAGAAGCCTTTTGAAAACACTGTGGGAAAAGGAGAAAATGCTGGTAACCAGCATTTTCTCCTTTTCTCACAAAGTTTTCTACGCTGTCAAAGCAAAATTGCTCCATTTTAGCCACTCTGAAATTGTCGTCTGCTTGCAATGCTTTCAATTTGGTCTAAAATTTTACTGTTAGGTTATTGTGTGATGTAGTTTTTAATGCTTATTTAATGGGAAGATTTTAGTCACCAGCAAGTTGCCCAATTCCCCTAATTCTTATCACAAATCTTTCCCACTGTTATTTCAACCCTTTACAAAAAAATCCTGTTATAAAGACCCTGAGAAAGGAGCCTTTTGAAAACATTGCGAGGAAAAAGAAAACATCTTCCCTTTGTCCCACAATGTTTTCTACCCTTTTGAACTTCATCATTTGAGCCGTTCTTAATCTACTAAACAATCTCTGGCTTTTACGACCTAGAGGTTGAAGCCTTCTGAAAACATTGTGGGAAAAGGAAAAAATGCTGGTAACCCATGTTTCTACTCTTCTAAAGTAAAGTTTCAATCTTTTGGTGTCGAGGGAAATTGTCCCCTGGAGTTGGTTGGTTGGTTGTATTGGGGTTTAACGCCACTTTAACAGCTAAGGTCATATCATGGTGTCGGTGACGCACATGTGCTTCCTGGCTTTCTCACACCGGTACTTACACTACTTTCTTTCCAAAGCCACCGACTACTTTTCTCACATGCTTCAGCAGAGGTGAGAGGCGAAAATACGCCAGAAAGAAAGTTCGCCTCAACCGGGTATTGAACTCGCAACCACCAGGTCATGAGTGCGACACGCTCATCACTGAGCCACCCAGGCGGGCTGTCCCCTGGAGAAATCATCCCCAAACTGCTTGGGGGGCGATTTCTCCATAGAAATCTTCCCCGAAATCGAAATTTGTCTTTGGAAAACATTGCAGGAAAAAAACAAAAGAAATTCTCAGAAAAGGAGAAAATGCTGGTAACCAGCATTTTCTCCTTTTCTGAGAATATTTTTTTTAAAGCCTTATCTCTCAAGGGCATTAGAAGTCAGGATTGTGTGGCAATGGATCGATAACCTGACTCTAGTACATCTGACCTATCAGCTCCTGCTGTGAACTTCATTTTGAAGACTGGGCCGAGTTTCATGAAATCCAGTAGGACTCATTTTCTGACTTAACTCTCTTCCAAATGACAAATTTTTGGACTGGACTGGACCAAATTCAAAGCATCTGCAGACAACAAATTAAATCTTGGTAATTTGATGAACACAGACTTTTTCTGACTAAGGTGTTCGGCAGATATGAACAGACTTCTTTTACCAATAATTTGCATAATATTCTTTCTTAGCCACTAACTGATTTCTGTCTTATCAAGAATAACTATAATGAGGTGACATAGATAAAAGTGGAACATCATAAGTGTCCTAGAAAGGTAAGGGATCAAAATACAATCTTACACAGTTGCAAACAGAATACAGTATACATGTATTTTAATCACAACGATCAATATTACAGGTAATCGAACAAATAGAGATGAATTTTCTGATCACCACCAGACACAAGTACGGGCAGATGCTGATGCCAGCTAATACCATAGCAGATTGTCTGTGAGATTGTAACTGGATTCTGAAACATATTATTATACAACTGTCACCAAGTTGTCCAAGTGCATTACACAATGCAAGCAGTAGATATCTCTTCATGTTTAAGTCAATTCAGGCTTTTGAAAACATTGGGAGAAAAGAAGAGGTCCAACACAAAAACAAGCCAATTCTTCCAATAAAATTCTGATCAAGTGATAGATTTAGAGGTACTTCATTATGCCAAGGTGGTCAGGGCACCATTCATCTAATTCTGGCATGACTGAAAATGTACTGTACAAAGTTTTCTTATACATGTATTCAAACAAAGACAAAACCATAATAAACCTTAACCAAGCAATCCTGTGTTTTAACTACCCTGAGGAAGTAGTCTTTTGAAAACATTGTGGAAAAAGGAGAAAATGTTGGTAACTAGCATTTTCTCTTTACAACATATAACTGACAAACTCCCATGACTTACTAGCATTTTCTCCTTTTCCCACAGTGTTTTCTACCCTTCCCAGAACAAATTTTAATTTTTCAGTCCACTTTATTTTGTCGCCTGTAAATGCTTTCAATTTAAACCAGTCTAAATTTTTGTCGTATGATAAAGAGTTATGCAAAGAAAATAATCAATAGAGCCAAGATGCCCCTTAATTCATTACCGTACAATCTCTATATCTGACGCCCCTGAGAAAGAAGCCTTTAGAAAACATTGTGAGAAAAGGAGAAAATTCTGGTAACCAGCATTTTCTCCTTTTCCCACAATTTTTTCTACCCTTCACAAAACAAATTTCAAATTTTCAGTCACTTTTATTTTGTCCTCTGCAAATGCTTTCGATTTTGACAAGCCTAAAATATTGTCGTTTGGCAATGTGTTAAGTTGCCCACCTGAGACTTTTGACCAAACATGACCCATTTAAAATTTCTCCGAGATATTACGACAAACATTCTAACAAGCTTTCATAATTATTGGATTGAAAATTTGGCCTCTAGCTTGTAAACAAGCTTTTCCTTTAATTTCAGTAACCTAATTTTCAGCCCAGCATAGCCTATTTTTCCAACCTTATCAAAACAAAGATTCTGACCATTTATTATGTGTACTGGACAGAAAATTTGGCCTTTATCGTGTAAAAAAGGTCTTTGCAAGATTTGACATTGTTCATCTTATTGATCAAGAAAACCATTTCTGGCATTAAACTACATGTAATTTTCAGAGGTATTTGACAGAAAATGTTGACTCTAGAGTAACACAAGCTAATCTAAAGATTTGACCTTGTGACCCAGTTTTTGACCAACCTCAATTTCAAACTTCAAGATATCATCAAGACAAATATTCTGACCAATTTTCATGAGTGCTGAATTGAAATTGTTGCCTCTCGACTGTACATCAGGTTTTTCTAAGATTTGACCTAGTGACCTAGTTTTTCACCAAATCTGGCCAATTTTCTAAATTAATCTAAGATATCATCAAACAGTTATTCTGACCAAGTTTTCATTAGTATTCAACTATTGGACTAGAAATGTGGTCTCTACAGCACACACAACTTTTTTCAAAGATTTGACCAAGTGAGCTAGTTTTTTATCTGATCTGGCCAATTTTCAAACTCATTCAAGATATCATCAAGAAAAATATTCCAACCAATTTTCAAGAGTAGCGGACTGAAAATATTGCCTCTAGAGCATACACAAGGTTTTTTTAAGATTTGACCTACATAGTTTTTGACCCGACCTGACCTATTTTCGAACATGTTCAATTTATTATCAAGGCAAATATCCTGATAAAGTTTCATGAGTATCAGACTGAAAATGAGGCCTTTAGAGTGTACACAAAGTAAAAGTTGATGATGTGTGACACACAACGAACACAGAACAATCACAAAAGCTCACTTTAAGCACTTTCTGCTCAAGTGAGTAAAAATGCACAGAGTACCTGATGGTGTTTTGTATTGAACACTTTAATTTGTCTGCCTGGTCGCCCAGCGGTGGCAACCACAGAATCGTTACACTTTGCCCAGCGACAGTGCCTCGCACCTTCTACATGTATCTGCTGCCTGTCCACTGGTCGACTGTAAAATAAAAACTAAATGACTTGACCCAATATTACACAACCCCAACTTTCAACCATGAGAAAAAAGCCTTTTTAGAAAAAATGTGGGGAAAAGAAGAAAATGCTGGTAACAAGCATTTCTCCTTTTCCCATAATGTTTTCAAACATTTCCAAAACAAATTCGGATTTTTCAAATGCGTTGAACTTGAACTAGTCTAAATTTTGTTGTTTGTTAAAGAGTAAACCCCTCGCTGTACAAATATGAAATGGTTCCTGCAATTAACAGCTTTGAAAAGCAATGGGGGAAAAGGTTGGAATGAATAAAAAATGCTCTTTTCTTCACAATGACATTTTAAACTACATGTAATTTGCTGTCTGCAAATGCTTACAATTTGGGCAAGTCCAAAATTATGTCACTTGATAGCAAATTACCATATTTCAACCAATAAACAGACCAGTGTACCACTATGCATACAGCGTACAGGGCACTCTTAATTAATAGCCAGTGTACTGAAATGTTAGTGCTATCATATATTAGAGTACGCACTGTACTTTAACCCTTTACCACATAATGCCAACCTTTGATGACCCTGAGAAAGAAGTCTTTTGAAAACATAGTGGGAAAAGGAGAAAATGCTGGTAATCAGCATTTTCTCCTTTTCCCACAAAGTTTTCTCTCTTCTTCGATACAAAATTTCAAATGTTCAGTCACTTTTATTTTGATGTCTAAAAATGCTTTCAATTTGGACCAGTCTAAAATTTTGTCGTTCGGTAAAAGGTTAAAAGTGGTAAAAGTAGGGATGCAAGTCTTACACATTTATTAATACAAAGATATCAGTAACATTTTTCAATGAACTTGGCTAACAGGACCTGTCATACCTCAATACAGAAATATCAAAGATGAAAAAGTAGGAACCAGCAACTGCCCCTATATAGAGCCCATTGTTTCCAAGACTCCAGTCTGCCTCCATAAGTGGAACCTGTCCCGTATCAAACGACATCAGCTGATGCTGACCAGTCATACTAAACAGTTTAATCACCCCATCTTTTTGTGCCACCAGTATCTGAGAAAGGCATTAAAAACAATTAAGACATCTTTTACTGTGTCCCCTCTTTATAGCTGACAGTGTGTGTTCCTTTTGTATTTCAATTGGTTACCATATGTTATGACACAAACTATTTACCCTTTACCAAACAATCCCTGAGATAGATGCCTTTTGAAAAACACTGGAAAAAGGAGAAAATGCTGATAACCAGCATGTTCTCCTTTTTCCACAATGTTTTCTACCCTTCTGGAAACAATTCTCAAATTTTAAGTTTACCTTTATTTTGTCATCTGCAAATGCTTTTAATTTGGAGAAGTCTAAAATGTTGTTGTTTGATAAAAGGTTAAAACACTCCAATAAAACCAACCAATGTTTTGAGGACCAAACATGTTCTTGCTAATGAGTAACTTTGCAATGTAAACATAATAATTATAATTCTCTTTATGAATAAAAATACATATTACAAGTTAATAGATAACTTGCTAAAACAAGTAAGTCTTATTCCATTAAAGAGAAGAATATTTTCATACCCTGTATATGGTGCCATATATGTAGTAGTACAAAAAAATCATATGCATTCAGTTTTTCTGACAAGAAATAGAGTAGAATACAAGAAAAGGAATTTATGTGTTACTTTATCAGTTACTTTAACCCCGAGGGACACAGAAACACCATAGGTTAACCCAGTTACCCTTCACCACACAATATCCTGTCTTTAGATGTCTGAGGAAAAAGGCTTTTGGAAACATTATGGGAAAAGGAGAAAAAACTGTTTACTTGCATTTTCTCCTTTTCCTACAGTGTTTTCTATCCTTTCATTAACACTTCTCATGTTTCAATTTACATTTACACACAATCCCTACCTTTGACCACCCCGAGAAAAAAGCCTTTAGAAAACATTGTGGGAAAAGGAGATACCAACTCATCTAAGTCTGGTTAGATTGTTTTACACATTCATGTGAAAGCATTTCTTTGATGATTGAGAACAGAGTTTACTTTAAAATTACATGAGGACCTTACAAATATATCATAAATATCAAAAATTGAATCATATTTATCAAGACATCCCTAAGAGGATCAAGGTTGTGTCTAGCTTATTACCTTCAGATCTTCATCTCTGTGCCAGCAAACTGACATGCCAGGCGCACCAAGATGGAAACCTAATTGTTGGTTGCCATCTCTGTCCCATATTCTACACCATTTGTCATCTCCTGTACTTGCAAGCTGGTCCCCTGTGTGGGGATGAAATGTCATAGAGTTGATGAAGTCTGTGTGACCCTTGCAGAGCTGAAAATTCAGTAAAACAGAGTTTGATACTCATTACAAGTACCTACTGGGACAATATTTAACCCTTTCCGAAACAATCCCTGGTTTTTATGGGTCGGGAATAGAAGCCTTTTGAAAACATTGTGGGAAAAGGAGAAAATGCTGGTAACCAGCATTTTCTCCTTTTCCCACAATGTTTCTCCTTTTCCCACAATGTTTTTCTCCACATTGTGTTTCTCCACAATGTTTCTCCTTTTCCCACAATGTTTTCTACCCTATCATATAGAAGAATCATCTTTTTAGCAACTGTTTATTTGTCATCTGCAAAATGCTTTGAATTTGGTCTGGTCCAAAATTTACCGTGTGGGAAGGGGTTAATAAGGATGATTTTGCAATTTACAGAAAATTAAAATGAAATAATATCATATTAGAGATGCTCTTTGAAAATGGGGCTTAACCCTTTACCATACAAAAAAAAAATCTTATCCAAAATATTTTTAACTCATTACCAAACGATAAAATTCTAGATTTGTCCAAGTCGAAAGCATTTTGCAGACAACAAAAAAGTGCCTGAAAATTTGAAATTTGTTTTGTGAAGGTCGTCAAAAAGTAGGGATTGTGTGGTAATGGGTTAATCCTTTATCAGATGACAAAATGGGTTTTGCAGAAGACAGACTAAATATTTCTTAAAACATGAACTTTGTCAGTCAAAGAGTAGAAAACATTACTGGAAAAGGAGAAAATACTGGCTAATCAGCCCATTACCACACAATCCCTACTTTTGATGCCCCTGAAAAAGAAGCCTTTTGAAAACACTATGGGAAAAGGATAAAATGCTGGTAATCAGCATTTCCTCCTTTTCCAAGAGAGTTTTCTACCCTTCCCAGAACAAATTTCTATTTTTCAGTCACCTTTATTTTGTCGTCTGCAAATGCTTTCAATTTGGACCAGTGTAAAATTTTCTTGTGTGGTAAATAGTTAACTTACACTTTCTATTTTTTCCCACAATGCTTTCAAAAGGCTTCTCTCTCAAGGTTGCAACAGTTGGTTATTGTGCAGAAACAGATAAAATACTAATTAACCCTTTTCCAAACAATCCCTGGTTTTTACGGGTCAGGAATAGAAGCCTTTTGAAAACATTGTGAGAAAAGGAGAAAATGCTGGTAACCAGCATTTTCTCCTTTTTCCACAATGTTTTCTATCCTATCATATAGAAAAACCATCTGTTTAGCAACTGTTAATATGTCATCTGCAAAATGTTTTCAATTTGGTCTGGTCCAAAATCTGCTGTTTGGGAAAGGGTTAAACAGATCCACATCATGCCTTCATAATGTTCAAGAAAACGACACTGACGACAATTATGGTACATTGTAAGTATGGAAATGTTTTAAAAAGATATTATTTTTTGTGAAACATAATTCAAAGAAAATGACTATGTGTTTATACCAACCATAGGTTTAACTGGACTGTTGCTCTTTAAGTCAGTGGAAAACACTTTGATTCTTCTGTCACTTCCTGCTATGGCCAGTCTTTATATAGAGAGATAAAAATTATATCTTATTTGGAATGATAAATGGTTGTTTTGTTTCAAATGGATTAATCCTTTATCTGGTTATCAAATTTTCAGTAATAAAATTTTCACTCAAGTGACCTTTCTTTAAATCTTTACCACACAACAAAATTTTAGACTTGTCCAGATTGAAAGCATTTGCAGACAACAAAATAAATGTGACTGAAAAATTGAAACTTGCTTTGAAAAGGGGAGAAAACATTGTGGGAAAAGGAGAAAATGCTGGTTACCAGTATTTTCTCCTTTTCCCACAATGTTTTTAATAGGCTTCTTTCTCAGGGTTGTTAAAAGTAGGGATTGTGTGGTAATGAGTTAAACATGAGTTTGGCACATCCACCTTTTAAACATAACATTCATTTGTTATCATACTATTACATAAAACACTGTTGTAAATTACAATTTGCAACTAACAAGCAATTTCAGCGTTTGCTGAAAGGTTCTCAATACTGCAGACATTGGAAGTTTTTCTTCTCTCTAACTGTTTGTCTTTTATTTTGTAGTTTTCATAAAAATTTTGTGGGTCTAAAAATAATACGGTGATGGATTTATGATGAACTTACCTTACATGTTTTGGAATAGATAGTGAAGTATCTGGACTCCATGCTATAGCAGTCACTCGACACTCATTACGAAAATCATACAAATGTGTGTATTCAAAGTCATCAACTTCTTCATCTTCCTCCTGAAATAAAAAAAGTTATTGATCCTTTAACCCATTACCAAACGACAATATCTTAGACTGGTCCAAATTGAAAGCATTTGCAGACTACAAAATAAAAATGACTGAAAATTTGAAATTTGTTTTGTGAAGGGTAGAAAACATTGTGGAAAAAGGAGAAAATGCTAGTTACCTGCATTTTCTCCTTTTCTCACGATGTTTTCTTAAGCCTTCTTTCTGAGGATCATTAAAAGTAGGGATTGTGTGGTAATGGGTTAACTAACTGGATCACAAATTCAAATTCCCGAGAAGAATGGTTTGTAATCATCTGCATAGTAAAATTGTGTTAAAATTTATTTAAATTTCTATTTTTGTCTGAAGCACATGATGAAACAAGAGGTAAAGTCATTAACTTTCGATAATACTTAGTGAAGGTATTTTCTGTACATATTGATCAAGCGTGGCACACTTATGGATAGCAAAAATAGTGTCTATAGGGCATGTCTAAATTAAATATATTAACAATAACATTGTATGAGAAGGACATAATCCCTTCAGTGTTCCCACTCATGCAGACTCTTGCGTAAATCACATTATAGAATTGAAATTCGCTTCACAAATTTTGGTTACACCCAAGACCTCTTGTAAGAAAAAAAAAAAAAAAATCCATGATCCACATAACTTGTGTAAAATGATGGAAATATGAAGTACCTAATTTGCTGCCCTTATTGATGAATTATTGTCACGTGGAAAAACTTATCCACAGATGAAAAAATGATTGATGCAAAAAACATGGAAACCCATAACACAACACAAAGTCACTTCAGACCATCTTTTCAGCTTAGCATAATTTTGTGGTGCAAAATATGATTATTAATTACTTTACTTCTAGTTTGGAATCATTATACCCTCTGTGATTTTTTTTACAATTTGCTATAAGTGAGTCCTGGGACTCGCTGGGATGAAAAACTATGAGTCTGAAACCAACTTTACATGTCCCACCTTTTAAACCCCATTTAAAAAAAAAATGTTCAAATTGTTAAAAAATCTGTATGGTCTGATGTATGAATTCTCAATCATGAATTATCTTCACTTTCGTGAGTTAGCCAACTGAAAAGTTTAAGCCGGTGTGACTTGAGTTCTCTCGGTTTCGAATCGACCGGGGCCAAATCCATGCCGATTGAACTAGCTGATCAATTTCTCATTATTCTCGACATTTTTATCGGTATGAACGTCACTTTGAGTCGGAGGGTCAGGCTCTTGTGATTTCGTAAACAAACTAGTTAAAGTTTGTTGTTTGTGATTGGATTTTGCCTTCTTTTTTGGTGGCATTGCTTGCGCTTTACATTGTTAAGATATACGCATTGGAATTTGTTCGACAAAATGGAAATCATTTGAACATATTGAAATTGCCCGGGTATAAAAAAGATTCAAAAAGTAATTATTTGCCGATGAGGACATGACATGATAGTTGTTCAGTCATATGGACTCCAATTTTCTGCAATTAAGAAAGAAAGAGTAGGCTATGCCTTGATGAGGATCTATAAAGTCCATGTTGGATGTCGATCTTCCGTGTACCCGAATAAAAAGAAAATCGGAAACCATTCCATAGACTAGAACATTACTTAGGCTAAAAATAGACTGGAAAATGAAGGTACTAGTCTAGAGTAGGAAAATTACCAGTGTTGCGATAGAAAATGTTAACACTTTAATTGATCGGGATCAAACGAAATTTTGCAAAAGGCATTGATATCAAAATCAGTGCGTCTCGAAAATGCACATATCTCAAAGTTTTGCGTCCTCGGTAATTTCTTTGCGTCCCCGACGCGGGACACACAGGTAAATGAAACACTACCCTCTACTATGAAATCTTACCCCCAGATTTATAGCCCAGGGGGTAAGTTTACCCTTCAAATAAAAAGCCAGTGGGAACACTGTCCCTTCAAAAAAAAAAAAAATGCCTCAGCAAACAATGTGTGCTATGAGAAAATGCTGGTAACAAGAATTTTCTCTTTCTCCCACAAAAGTTTCAATCCGTTCAAAACATTTTTTTCTATATTGTACAGAATAAGAACTATTTTGAAAGGTGAAGATATTGACGGCTCTCACAGACTTGAAAATGGAAAGTGTTACAGGGAGGAATTTCAGCGCGAAAACCCAAGACAAAGTTGTTCATACCCTGAATTTGCACTGATAAATGGAAACTTTTGAATCTGTTCCCGCTGCTAACAGTTGCGAAGATAACTCAACGTTACAAAATTCAACCACATACACCGTGTCGTCTCTTGGAATAGTATATTCGATGTAGTTTTTCTCCCCGTTCATGATTTGGCGGCTGCCTTCTTTTTTGGAGAGTGCATATGGTGAGTGTATAGTCCGGATACTAACCGCCAGATGCATAAGTTTTGTACCGACGATAAAAGAAGAAAATGTACATGCATTGTTACACACTTGAATTTTATAGATTTTTTTCTTCTGTTTCCACATTAAACAAGAAATATCCTTTAAACACATAGAAGGTGTAAAATTGCCAGTAACTATATATATTAAACAGTACCAAAGCGTAGCTCCGAAAGTCAGCGCCTTCAGCAAAGTCAAAAAAGTCTCAGAGTGACAAATAGAATGGCCGAATTAGGCCTAGACTATTAGATTTTATTGAAGATTGAAATATCTGATACACAATTTAACCCTTTACCAACAGTCCCTGGTTTTTACGACCCTGAGATAGAAGCCTTTTGAAAACCAGCGTTTTTTTCCCTTCCCCACCGTGTTTTATAGCCTGCTGGAAACATTTTTTTTTTTGATTAGGTTTATTTTGTCTTCTGCAAGTGCTTTCAATTGAGACCAGTATAAAATTTTGCTGTTTGGTAAAGGGTTAATAATACACTATCAAAGCCGATCAGAGATGATACCTCCCTATAGATGTACAGTATCTTAAGTCTGCATGCACACATCAAATATTACGAAACCGTTTGATAAGACTTTTAAATGACATACTGTTTTCTTCCATTAAATTTTACCCGAATTAGTAAGCCAGATTTGCGGTTTGGCCCACATTTAATCAAATAAAGGTCCACATTCAAATATTTCGGTACAAGCATGGCTGCCACAGAAATTCTTCTCTTTTTTTTGTGTGTAAAAACAAACCGTAAATATGAATATCGTTTGATATATGCCAGTGCAACGCCATTATAAGTTGGTGCGATTTCCATTTGACCATTTCCCAAACTATCGCGCCCTGAACTCATAACCACGCGAGAAAAATTTAGACTGGTACAAATTGAAAGTATTTGCAGACAACAAAATAAAGGTCACTGAAAAATTGAAATTTGTTCTGGAAAGGGTAGAAAACACTTTGGGAAAAGGAGAAAATGCTGGGATCCAGCATTTTCTCCTTTTCCCACAGTGTTTTCAAAAGGCTTCTTTCTCAGGGGCGTCAAAAGTAGGGATTGTGTGGTAATGGGTTAATTACCTTGGGGAAGAAAACAATATAGGCCTACGAGTAGTTCAAGGAGACAATGCTTTTAACTTTCATCCGTGAATATTGGGTTTCAGTCACTGTTTGAGACTTAGAATGGATGGATGGATGGGTGGATTGATGAATGGACATGCGGACAGACAGAACGACAGTCACACAGACGTACACAGAGTCGGTTACCAGGGCCCGTATTCACCAACCATTCTTGAGAATATTCTTACTCTTATTCTCCCATGTTTTCTAAACTTCTAAGTAACACAATTTTTGATTGGCTAAACCTAATGGTTTAGCCAATCAGAAGCTGTGTTACTTACAAGTGTATAAAATTCTGGAGAATAAAATAAAGAATGCCATGTAAGAATGGTTGGTGAATATGGGTCCAGGAATATTAAATTTCAGTGTTATTAAATTCCATCGTCGTCTTTGCGGCATCATGAAAAGAAGCCAGTGTCAAATTGCCTCAAAAAACGGATGTCTAAAAAATGTAAAAAAATATCTAACAATAAACCATTTTAATATGATAAAAGATTATTAATTACGAAACTGTCAGATTTAATAATCGTATTTATATCCTGGATAATGTCTCACTACTGGTAGTCTGTTTAACACTTATCCTGTACCAAACAATCCTTTTTTTTTAAACTCTAACCAAACGACAATATTTTAGGTTTGTCCAAATCCAAAGCATTTGCAGACGACAATATAATAGTGACTAAAAATTTGAAATTTGCTATGTGAAGGGTAGAAAACATTGTGGGAAAAGGAGAAAATGCTGGTTACCAGCATTTTCTCCTTTTCCCACAATGTTTTCAAGTCTTCAATCTCAGGGTGATTAAAAGTAGGGAATGTGTGGTAAAGGGTTAAATCTTTACGAAACGTCAGAAGTTTAGACTGGTCCAAATTGAAAGGACTGTGCAGACGACAAATTAAACATACCTGAAAAAATGAAATTTGTTTTCGGCGGGGTAGAAAACATTGTGGGAAAAGGAGAAAATGCTGGTTGCCAGCATTTTCTCCTTTTCCTGCAATGTTTTCAAAAGGTTTCTTTCTCAGGGTCGTTAAAAGTCGGAAGTGTGTGGTAAACAGGCGAATGACTCTTGTGCATGGACTAGGAAAGCTATTGAAAAGATTGTGTGAACAGGAGAAAATGCTGGCAAACGTATGCATTTTCTTTTCCAAAACTGTTTTCTACCCTTTTTCAAAGACAGCGAATCTCAATATTTGCGGGCAGATTGCTAGTGTTATGCAGTCTAATCCTGATCTACACTTGTTTAACGGGAACGAACTCATTTCTTCCTAGAGATGGGACTGAATATTTGACAATTCGAATATGCTAAAAACGGTCGAATAATCGACTCTAAAGTAAATATTCAAATATACATGTATATGACTTATATAGTGTGATACTAAAGTGCAGGTTAAGAAGACTGAAAAATGATTACCTTACCTCATTACCAAACGACAAATTTCTAGGTTTGTCCAAATCGAAAGCATTAATTTTGCAGACGACAAAATAAGTGACAGAAAATTTGAAATTTGTTCTGTAAAGGGTAGCAAACATTGTGGGAAAAGGAGAAAATGCTGGTTACCAGCATTTTCTCCTTTTCCCAGAATGTTTTCTAGAATGGCTTCTTTTTTCAGGGTCGCCAAAAATAGGGATTATGTGATGATGGGTACGTTAAACTACATGTGTCTTTTCTTTACAATGTTTGGCGCAATAAGCGTAACAAATAGGTTTTATAGCATAAAGGGGATAAAAAATATACTCACGAGCGACTGTTTTCTCTTAGCGTTGCCACCTGTACTGTAAAGGACATCTTCGCAAGCCAAGGCTGACGATACACTACCCTACTTTACCCTTGGCGGATCGAGCTTGATATTTACATTCCCCCGATACGCTTTTTCATTGGACGCAGCCAGCTCTAACTGCAACGAATGAAATCGCTTGTAGCATTTCATCTTTGATAAAAATAGAACAAGGTCGCTACCTTTCGAATAGAAGGTAAACATGGAAACCCACGTGGATGTCTGCTTATCGCTTCATGTGTATTCGTAAGCGGTTTGTAAAACGATATTTCATTGACTTTTAGAAATATAATGTAAAGGGGGTTTATAATCAGCATCCAATAGAGGGCGCATCGCAGGAATCTCGAAATCAGGCTCAATCAGCAAAGGTAAGATCCACGTAGTGATCGTAACCTTGGCTCGCGAAGATGTGTAAAGGATCACACCTGACTGCTTACATTTTATCATTGTTATCGATCATGTCGACTAAAATTACATGACGTGAGCATCATATAGACTACATTTTACATTTTAGTTTATGAGAATGATAAAAATAATGATACATAAAAACTGTGTGAGTTTCAATTTTTCACATAAAACGAATGCAAGAAAGGAGATTTTATGTGATAAAGTGTATTATATGTCTTATATATTGTATTGTATAGTAGCCGAAGATGGTCACAAAACAAATGCGTGTGGATAAACCATACAAAATGGTAAAAAGAACAATCGCCTGTGGATAAACCGTACAAAGTGTGAAAAAATGTGGATCCAGTAATGGATTACAAAAAAAAAACTACCAGTTAACTTTGTATACTATAGCATGATTTATGTATTTAATTTAACAAGGTGTCATATGGAAACCTCAACCCATAAAAAATAGTGTATGATAATATGAAATATAAATCTTAAATGAGCCTTAAAAAACGAGAAATTGATGCAAATTCAGACAATGAGAGGTAAAAACCGAACATCGTTGATTTTTTTTCGTCCACAATACATTTTATCTTATATCAAGGGGTAAGTGAAAGACTATTCTAATTGCATATACAATGTATATGCACTTACAATAGTCTTGCACTTATCCATCGAATTATGAATTATCCAAGTGTTCATAGCACTATCTCTTTATCGTCTGTCTGGCTGTCGGTCCGTCTGTCTGTCTGTCTGTCTGTCTGTCTGTCTGTCTGATTGAAAACAAAAAACAGTGTAAAGTTAGTTATACAGTTACCAGCCGAAATCAGACTGGAACAATTTATATTATTTCATTTCAGTCGAATCAAGATCCGTCGGCTGCACTTTTGAAAATATGAAAAGTTTTTCACTTCAAAACCATCAAACAACATGTTTGCCAGTTTTGTTGCCCTGTGGTTAACCCTTTCCAAAAGAATCCCTGGTTTTTACGGGTCAGGAATAGAAACTTTCTGAAAACATTGTGGGAAAAGGAGAAAATGCTGGTAACCAGCATTTTCTCCTTTTCCCACAATGTTTTCTACCCTATCATCTGGAAAAATAATCTTTTTAGCAACTGTTAATTTGTCATCTGTAAAATGCTTTCAATTTGGTGTGGTCCAAAATTTGCCGTTCGGGAAAAGGTTAATTATTATAACGGTGGTTTCAGTTATCCACCGATTCTTCCCCGTATTTGACCGTGTCTTTTCTAAGGAGGTTATTATGGCACTGTATGAGCGGCAGCATATAAATCTAGGCAGAGAAAAAGAAGAATTTCGTTAAAAAAGAGAAAGAACACTGCTGGACAAGATCATGCAACTTGAAAAAGCGACATGAGGGCCAAATGACCGTCATGTAAAGCACAATGATCAGGTTTCTACACGGCGGCTTTTTTACTTGTTTGTTTACATGTACCAAAATGTATTGAAAGAAGCCAGGCTTTTTTAAAGAAGCCAACTTGTTTAACCCTTTACTGCATAGATACTCATTTCTACACATTGCTTGTAGGAGCCTTGGGAAAACATTGTGATACAACGTGAAATTGCTCGTGATGAGCAATTCCACCTTTTGTCACATTGTTTTCTATGCCATCAAAAGGTGTCATTTACACATAAGAAACGGCTTCATCCTTGCTGTTATTTAGGGTCAGTTAGAGATGC
This sequence comes from Tridacna crocea, assembly GCA_943736015.1. NCBI lineage: Eukaryota > Metazoa > Mollusca > Bivalvia > Cardiida > Cardiidae > Tridacna > Tridacna crocea. The sequence goes on along the minus strand of OX031067.1, from coordinate 47,221,241 downwards.
CATAGGAATGCCTTATGGGGTAAAGGGTTAACCTGTCTTTAACTTTACCTGGATGAAGTGCACCCCTAGCGTCTGCAACTTTCAATAACTATTGCAACGAAAATCACAAAAAAAGGAAGTAAACGCATAAAATTGGGTCAACAACTAAATTTAACGAGCCATGAACAAGTAAGCTACGGCTAAGACAGCCCACTGCAGTATACTGGCATCGTCAACAGCGAAAGGTAAGAAGTAATTTTGTATCATAATATTTCACGGCTGATCTCCCGCAAGTGAATTTTTTGGCTGGCGTCTTTTTGAACATGTCCTCTTTTTGATCGTAACGAGCAATTTCTCCTTTTTGCCTCGATGTTTTGAATTTGTTTATGAACTAAACATTCATTTATGGTGGTTGTTGTTTTTTTTTCAACATTGTCTACTTTAAAGGGCAAATCAACAAGTTTCAAATATGATTAATTTTCAAATCTACATTTATCAAATGGTAACCTGGTAATGTTGTAATTTGGAAAAAAAAAATTAGTAAAAGTACTTTTTTTCAATTCATATTTTTGCTTATTAGTTTTTCTTGCATCGCTTACCTCCCTTACTTATTGTAGCGCTCCTGGATTTGTGACGTCATAGGAGCGTTTGTTTCAATATGGACCTTTTAAAAAGTAGTTTAGTTGATTAAAACAACATATTTATTTTTTGTAACCTTATGATTTACTAATGTAAAAAAAAAGTATTACTGAAATAAAATTGAGACATGCCCAATAAAAAGGGCATTTCAATGAATCTGCAAAAAGTATCGACCATGTCAGCCTGCGCAGTCCGCGCAGGCTGACATGGGTCGATACTTTCTACTTCTTGTAGATTTTCAGCATGTCAGTTGATCACTATAGCTCATGATTAGTATTGCTTGTGTGATAAAATGGGTTTTATTGACGCATAATTATGAGATGACTTGCTTGTTATAGTGGATCATTGAGATGCATTAAACCCTCTTTTATCAGATTGCCGCCCAAATGTATTATTGTATTATTTATGTTATGAATCTATTTAGCAACAGATTATTGTGACATTATCTGAAAATAAAGACATATTGAACATATATTAATTTTTAAAACTTTGCCAAATAATGCCTAGCTATAACAAACATAAGATAAAAGCATTTTCCTTCCTTTCTATCTTCCTTCCTTCATTCCTTCCTTCATTCATTCCTTTTCCTTTCTTAAACTTTTTCTTGCGTCTGTAACCTTCCCTTCTTTCTTTCTTTCTTATACTTTTTCTTTCGTCCGTAAAAGTCATGATTGTGTGTCAAAGGGTTATTTAATTACTTTTGTCTTGTTACCGTCCCAATAGATTCGATAAAACCAGCACCTACATTGTATTGCAAAATGCAAGATGTGTACAGTATTAATTGGGTAAAACTCGTGATCGAGAGGCCACAGAATTTTATGTTATCACCGGTGTCAAATATGATGCATTGATCTGTATACATGTTCTCATATTTGAGGCCAAGTTTATTGGTTTTAATGTCACTCTGTGATAAGCTGTTGTACCTTTGTAATTAACCCATTACCACACAATCCCTACTTTTGACGCCCCTGAGAAAGATGCCGTTTGAAAACACTGTGGGAAAAGGAGAAAATGCTGGTAACCAGCATTTTCTCCTTTTCCCACAGTGTTTTCTACCCTTAACAAAACAAATTTCAAATTTTCAGTCACTTTTATTTTGTTGTCTGCAAATGCCTTCAATTTGGACAAGCCTAAAATATTGTCGTTTGGTAATGAGTTAAGTGAAAAAAGTTTTTTTTTTATGTAAAATACTTCAGCAAAACCATCCTTTTTCCGCACTGAGACAAGAATGATATACCCCCCTTGTTTCGAAAATTCAACAACTGGAAGTACACTTTAACTTTTTTCTTTCATTGATTAAATAGAAAATGTGTAAGGTAGTCAATAGTTTGCATATCGGCATTCTTAATATTGTATGTGTTTTTTTTATGTAAGAAAGGTATGCCGATACCAACAAGTTATTCTTGCTCTATGCCCATATGGGATGATTGAGAGCTTATAAACGTTGGCAATAAATATTAGGTTAGTGCATTATTTGAATGAACGTTTGATATAATTATGAGGGTTGTACGGGGATAACAACACTGAAATTGTACTATAAAATGACACATATTATTATTGTCTTGATTCAATTGCATTTTGTTTATTGAAATGCACTGAATGACACAATTGCCTGTAAAGTTTTCATGTTTGATTGAAATATCCGTTACAACAGGAACTATATTTTCTGATGGGACTTTCTTATCTTCGCAGAGTGTGCCTAGATTGTTCTAAAACATGCAAAATATACTTTATATTTAGTATTTGATTAATTGTGAAGGTTTTATCTAGAATCAATCAAGCGATATGTTTTGATATCTCTCATTATTTAACCCTTTTCTCCATAGATACTCATTTCCACACATTGCTTGTAGGAGCCTTTGGAAAACATTGTGGCAAAAGGTGAAATTGCTCGTGACGAGCAATTTCACCTTTTGTCACAATGTTTTCTATGCTATCAAAAGGTGTCATATACACATAAGAAACGGTTTCATCCTTGCTGTTGTTAAGGGTCAATCAGAGATACCATAGAAATGCTTTATGGGGGTAAAGGGTTAATATTCCAAGGTTTTCAATAAAAATAAGAAAACACTATATGTGTGCTGACTGCTGTGCCATGTCGGTAGAATTGTCAATATTTTGCAAAAGAAAACCTTTTCTAGAGATAATTGCGCATATATGTACCACTGCCACAGAACCTGTCTACGTGTCCATTGATCTACAAACGTATTCGCTATCTTATGTCAAATTCGTAGGAATGCACATAACAGGTACTCAGTTATTGGTTCATTTTTTGCGCGAGCAGTGTCATTCATTGTTACATAATCATTCATAATTTGGTAACCACCAAAGATATAATTTAGATATTCTTCTCATCAAAAATGAATTTTTCAACATGACTAACTCGACTAACATCTGTTTGACACCCACCTACACAAACTCAGACCTGCCAGTGTGCACGTGACCACACAATCGTGACAAAGGTCTGGTCTGTTCACATTTTTAGATTCAATTTTAACATTTATTGTTCTTTTTATTGCTCGTGTTCTTTTATTGTTTGACTCTTCGAGATGAGTCCTTTGGTGTGTATGTCACACAGGCACTTGTTCATTTTATACAAATCTCACCCTCTATAACCTGTTCATCTTCGCGAGCCAAGGTTACGATCACTACGTGGATCTTACCTTGGCTGATTGAGCCCGATTTCGAGATTCCTGCGATGCGCCCTCTATTGGATCTTGTTATTACCCCCCTTTACATAATATTTCTAAAAGCCAATGAAATATCGTTTTACAAACCGCTTACGAATACACATGAAGCGATAAGCAGACAGCCACGTGGGTTTCCATGTTTACCTTCTTTTCGAAATGTAGCGACCTTATTCTATTTTTATCAAAGATGAAATGCTACGAGCGTTTTCATTCGTTGCAGTTAGAGCTGGCTGCATCCAATGAAAAAGGGTATCGGGTGAATGTAAAAATCAAGCTCGATCCGCCAAGGGTAGAGTAGCGTAGTGAATCGTCAGCCTTGGCTTGCGAAGATGTAACCTGTTATAATCAGTGAGCTGCGCTGTTGGAAAAGGCGCTTATTTGTATCTTAGTTATTGAGTATTTATAGCAAGAGAATCATCTCAATAATCATGTGTGAAAAACTGTTATGTTTAACAACCGACTGGGTCATGATGTAAAGTAGTCCATTGACACGCAGGAAAGTTTCCAAAAAGTGTCATCTCATGTCAGCCTGCGCAATGAATCAACACTACATGCGGATGCTTGAACTATTTACCAAACGACAAAAGTTTAGACTGGTCCAAATTGAAAACATTTGCAGACGACAAAATAAACTTAACTTAAAGATTGAAATTTGTTTCCAGCAAGGTAGAAAACATTGTGGGAAAAGGAGAAAATGCTGGTAACCAGCATTTTTTCCTTTTCCCACAGTGTTTTCAAAAAGGCTTCTATCTCAGGGTCGTAAAAACGAGGGATGTTTCTTTTCACACTACAAGGCCGATAGAGTTATCTCTCATTGAGCGCTCATTTGCTTATATTTCAATAAAATAAACATTTCTCGCATAGCTCAGGTAGTAGAACGGAGGACTTGTAAACACCAAGTCTTAGGTCACTTGAGGATGTAAGCTTGAGCCTTTCAGAAGGCTATCTAAAATTACTAATAGTATTTCGGATGAGACGTTAAACCAAAGTTTTGCGTGACTGTGCTATATACCTAGCACGTTAAGGAACCAGACCTAACATAGGATGGATTTCTTCCTATTATCAGAACCTATAAGGTGCACCTAACGTAGCCAAATCGTCTAGCAATCCATAACGAAAAAGAAAACTTGAAAGCGCTTTATGTAACCATCACGCTCACCTTTTATTCGAAAAAAGTCCTTTGCCATGCAGAAAATGAAGTAACAAATAGCATGGGTCGATACTTTTTTGCAAATGCACGAAAGCACAGAGCATAGCTCATTGGCTCATATATATATTTTACCTGCGTATCGGGTAACTCAATTTTCTATGCCTATTGAATTGAGTAAACTGGTATAAAGTTTTACTTCACAAAAGCACGTTATATTGTGCACAAGATAAAGATCTGCTCTTTCATATTTTTGTTCTGGTGTATATCAGATGTTACAAAACCTGCATTGTGACGGAAATAATTTTAAGACCAGCAAAACATTCCACATGGTATATAATTACCTCATAATTGAGGCCGTGAAAATCGTCTGCAATTTTTTTGACATCCGATAAAAATGGCATGTTTTTGTAGAACATTGGTGTACTATGATACCCAAATTTTTGTTGTCGAGATAAAAAAAACTGCCTGGGATTTTATGTTAGGAGATAAAGCACGATATGTACCACTCAAAGTTTTCTAAGTTCCAATTACTTGACCTAGAATGTGGTTTGCATTTGATAATTAATCCTTTCCCAAACAATCCCTGGTTTTTACGGGTCTGGAATAGTAGCCCTTTGAAAACATTGTGGGAAAAGGAGAAAATGCTGGTAACCAGCATTTTCTCCTTTTCCCACAATGCTTTCTACCCTATCATAGACAGAAATCATCTTTTCAGCTGGAGTTGAATTGTCGTCTGCAAATGCTTTCATTTTGGTCAAGTCCAAAAGTTTGTCGTTTGGTATTCACAATTTATATTTTGGGCTATCTACGACCTTGGACGAGTTTTATTCTAATGGGCGATAATGCATGTTCCTATTGTGCCAATGTTACGAAAATGACTTTGTGCTGTCCTCAAGGAGAGGAAATTGCATGTCCTGGGCCCGTATTCACCAACCATTCTTAAGAATGTTCTTTGTCTTATTTTCCAGAATTTTCTACACTTGTAAGCAACACAACTTCCGATTGGCTAAACCATTCGGTTTAGCCAATCAGAAGTTGTGTTTCTTACAAATTTAGAAATCCTTGGAGAATAAGACAAAGAATATTCTCAAGAATGTTTGGTGAATACATGCCCTGATTTGCAAGCCCGCTGATCTCAGTCCTTATCGAGCGTATGTGGAATGGTTTAACCAGGACAGTAACCAACAGATAAGTTCAGTGTTTGCCCTGAATGGAACCATTCCCATTCACCAAACCTTTTCAAGAAGATTCTTATACTTTTATGTGGCAGAACTTTCTACACTTGAAAGTAACACAACTTCTGATTGGCTAAATGGTTGAGAATTTGGTGCCTGAAATCTGATTGGGAAAATGACGAGATAATTTCAAACTTTCATTAACAATTTACCAAACGTCTAAATTTGAGACTTGTCAAAATTGAAAGCATTTGCAGACGACAAAATAAACGTGGCTTAAAAATTGAAACGTGACTGTAGAAGAGTAGAAAACATTGTGGAAAAAGGAGAAAAAAACTGGCATTTTCTCATTTTCCCACAATGTTTTCAGAAGGCTTCTTCCTCTGGGTCGTAAAAACAGGGATTCGGTTTTGTAAAGGGTTAACTGTTTACTAAAAGAGACAATTTTAGAACTGATCCATTTTAATGACTTCTTATCAAATTTGACTCATATTTTCTAGAATTGTCTGTGGAATGGTAGAAAACAGCATTTTCTCCTTTTGCTGTGATATTTTCAAAAGACCTTTACCTCAGGGCCATTAAAAGACGCGATTGTTTGGTAAATAGTTGACAAAGAAGTGCATGTCATATTTTTTTTTTTTCAACCGGCCTACCATATTAATTCTTTTGGTAAATTTGAAAAAAAAACATTTTAATTAAAATGATATCTTTAACTCGTTACCAAACGAAAAAATTTTAGACTGGTCCAAATTAAAAGCATTTGCAGACGACAAAATAAAAGTGGATGAAAATTTGAAATTTGTTTTGTGAATGGTAGAAAACATTGTGGGAAAAAAGAGAAAATGCTGGTTACCAGCATTTTCTCCTTTTCCCACAATGTTTTCTAAAGGCTTCTTTCTCAGGGTCGTCAAAAGTAGGTATTGTGTGGTAAGGCGTTAATAACCCGAATGAAATGAAAAACGGTTAAAAAATGCAAGCTATGCGGCATCTTTCTCTGCGAGACCCGGATTTGGTCGTAAAAAGATAGGTAGGTACATCTAGAAGCCTTTTGAGACCAGTATATCCAATAACAGGACCCAAGGTATTGTTAGGGAACTTGATACATCACACATTTGTTATATATTTTAATTCAATCTTGACAGCGGCAATGAAAAGAATTCTAGTATCAAGTTACCGACTGCATATTTCGCACTCTATAACGAATATCCGGTTAAATAACAAGATTTTTTTTGTATTTCTATAGTTAAAACCCTACTATTGATATTTCAAAGGTTTGTCTTAACCCTTTCCTCCATATATACTCATTTTCACACACTGAAGAAAAAAGGTTTCTGAAAACATTGTGGAAAAAGGTGAAATTGCTCAAAGAAAACGATTTTTGTCTTAAGTGCGAACGTATTACTTAGTCTTTTATACGTTCAAATTGGCTGGTTTAACTGACTACGTCATGATTGATTGATGAAAGGCTGTTTTAGACTACTTTCAGCATTATTTGTGGCATGTTACAGCGACAGTTCTCATATTCATGTAATTCCTGAGTTTTACCAGTTCTAGGCTAGGCTACGCTAGGTTAGACTGAGCTGGGGCTCTGAAGTGCCTTGTACAAGGACACTCCCTGTTAAGCATTGAACACGGGTCCTCGAGATCACTAATCATTTTACCACTATACCACCCAACACCCCGTAAAAAACGTTAAACAACTCCCTGTGCTATCGGTTTACATGGACACGTCGGTCTCTGTAGTTTATATAACTAGCTTGTTGCGTCGGTAGCCTGGTATATCCGTGGACAATGCACTTTTCGATAGCGACGGGAGACACAAACATATCAAATCACAGTTCCGTTTAGCACAGGTATTGAGACACCATGCAGTGTACTTTAAATACTTTTCAAGTCCATCGTACAAACCTTGTGTTAGTGAAACCCAGGACATACATTAATACAGTCATATTGCCGTGATGTGAATGAAATACGGTTGAAAGCAGTCTAAATCACCATTCACCCAGATAAACGAACGAACTAACGATCCCGATTTTCCGGCCTCACGGGATTCAATTGGCGTTTCGTGGGAGTGTCCTTGTGCAAGATAATTTAGAGCCCTTGCGTAGTACTAATGAAACTGAGCATGATTTTACAACCCCGAAAAAGAAAACAATGTGGGAAAAAGACAGAAATGCCGGAAAGAGGTTAGCAGCACTTTCTCCTATTCTCATCACGTTTTTACGTAAGTTCTCGAAGACAAAGCCTTTGTCGAAGTGACGACTTTGTTGCCTAGTTAGCTGTTTCCACTGTCTCTTACTGACCTTATATTGCACAGGCTATTTTCTACCAACCAAGAAAGTTTAGAAATTGTGCACGGTTAACCCATTACTACACAATCTCTACTTTTGACGACCCTGAGAAAGAAGCCTTTAGAAAACATTGTTGGAAAAGGAGAAAATGCTGGTAACCAGCATTTTCTCCTTTTCCTACAATGTTTTCTGCTCTTCAGAAAACAAATTTAAAATTCTCAGTCACTTTTATTGCATCGTCTGCAAATGCTTTCGATTTGGACAAACCTAAAATATTGTCGTTTGGTAATTTAATGAGTTCACGGAGTTTTTGTCGGAGTTTTGAACCGTGAGGTAACAAGATCAGACTACAGGTCCTAACTATCTGACCTTGGCTCTACACTGTTTGTTACAGTAAGAATATAAACGACATTAGATCAGGGGCCGTATTCACCAAAATATTCTTACGATCATTTCTAGTCTTTGTGACATTATCTGTATTTGAATGTAACACAACTTCTGATTAGCTAAACCAACTAGTTTAGCCAATCAGAGGTTGTGTTACTTTTCAGGTTTAGAAAATTCTAGACAACAAGACTAAGAATGTAAGAATGGTTGGTGAATACGGACAGAGAAAGGATCAAAACAGGATGTGAGTAACTTGAGAAGACCTTCCTTTCGGTACAAGGTGCACCACCCTGTTGAAAGATTTATCACAAAGCCTATAACTAAATGAATCTTAAATAAATAATTCGCTGAACGCGCCGGGTGTCAACAACCCTCAGAATAAAAGCTTTCGAAAACATCGTAGGAAATGACGTAAGTGCTAGGGAACAACATTTTCTTCTTTTTCCATAAGGGTTTGTTCCTTTTACAACCATGGTTCGTTGGTTGGGTAAAGCGCGATAGGGGTAGATAAATGCAATACACTTTAAGTCAGAGGCAAAGATCGAAATAGTACATTTTCAAGGCCGACCTTTTTTTTTGCGGGAGTGCAAAAAGCATAATAGGCAACAAAGATCATAAATCAGACAATACTCTACGTGCAGTTTGATCTTGATCTACAATGCTCCAAAAAATGAATGTGTGTTGTTATCAGCGTTTAATTAACTCATTACCAAACGACAATATTTTAGACTTGTCTAAATCGAAAACATTTGCAGACGACAAAATTAAAGTGACTGAAAATTTGAAATTTGTTTTGTGAAGAGTAGAAAACATTGTGGGAAAAGGAGAAAATGCTGGTTACTAGCATTTTCTCTTTTTTCCACAATGTTTTCTAAAGGCCTTCTTTCTCAGGGTCGTCAAAAGTAGGGATTGTGTGATAATGGGTTAAAAGGTGAATCTTTGGGGTATTTCTATATTTAGATTCATTGAGGTGCAGTATAATGTGTGTCCTTCAAAGAGAAAGTACAAGTTAATACAAGGAGACGATTAACATTAATTAAAAAGAGTTAAAACTTGTGTCTTTTGTGCATATAATTACGTCAATAAGTACAACAGTGCATAGCGTTTATATAGTTTCAATGTCTAACTCTTTACCAAACGACAAAAATTTTAGACTTGAAATTGAAAGCACTTGCAGACGACAAAATAACCGTAACTCAAAAATGGAAATTCGTTTCCAGCTGGGTAGAAAACTTTATGGGAAAAGTAGAAAATGTTGGTTACCAACATTTTTCCTTTATCCACAAAGTTTTCAAAAGGCTTCTTACTCAGGGTCGTAAAAACCAGGGATTGTTTGGTAAAGGGGTAACTTGACTACATTTTTTGACTCGTCTAATATACAGAAATTAGCAGACGACAAATAAGATGTGTATTATGTAACATGGATATGATATTTGAAAGGACAGAGGTGTTTTTGTGGAAAATGATCAAATGTTAGCTACAAGCATTTTGTTCTTTTCCCACAATATTGTCACACGCTTAGTTCGTGTTTTTGCTCAATGGTGTATATAAATTACTGGTATAGTGCATGTGGTATAGTGCATGAGCTGGAAAAATGAACATACTAAGAGACAGGTAAATTAGAAATAATAAACTCTCTCTCTCTCTCTCCAGAACTTTATGCGTGGTTCTCAAAATTTTAAATCTAAAGTGTCTAAACTTAATGTTGACGATGATTACAGTTAGCGTTTAACCCTTAACCTTTTACTCCATAGATACTCATTTCTACGCATTGCTTGTAGGAGCCTTTGGAAAACATTGTGGCAAAAGGTGAAATTGCTCGTCACGAGCAATTTCACCTTTTGTTACAATGTTTTCTATGCTTTCAAAAGGTCTCATATACACATAAGAAACGGCTTCATCCTTCCTGTTATTTAGGGTCAATTAGAGATACAACAGAAATGTCTTATGGGGTTAAGGGTTAACCAGACGACAAAAATTTAGCAGTGTCAAAGTTGAAAGTACCTGCAGACCTCAACTTAAGTGTGGCTCAAATGGTGCAATTTTACGCTGATAGAGTAGAAAACATTGTGGGAACAGGAAAAGAATCGCTGGTTATCAGCATTTTCTCCTTTTCCGCAGTATTTTCCACAGACTTTTTTCCTGAGGGTATTTTAAAGTCGGTGTTGTGTGCTAAAGGGTTTACAAATTTTGCAGACAAAATTTTCAATGCCTCCAAGTTAAAGTTTTACATTTTGCGTACACGGAAGTTTTAAACGTTTTCCCCTCTAAATAACTTACTCGAAACTTATAAGCTTGTAGTAAAAGGCCGAAATTTTGTTATATCAAAGTTATCCTTCGGTGAAAATATGTCTTTATCGGACAGTGTAGATCAAAGATCAGACTGCACGTTCCGTGCAGTCTGATCTTGATCTACACTGTCCGCAAAAGGTCGGTTGTTGGCGCTTAGCTTTCAAGGGGTTTACACATTACAATTTTAAAAAGTACATAGAGCATGTATTATCCTACAATTTTCAAATGTTTATTTATGCACTTTAAATACATAATTATTAGCAAAAATCATATTATAAACTGCGCTCTCGCAAAAAGGGGCTTAATACATCTCCTTGATACATTATGTTACGGGAGACCACTCCACCCTGAATGGCTTCGTCCTGATTTAAATACAATACCTGACATTTGCGTTGGGCAGACATCTTTTTGGCTCAGTGGGGTTCGAATCTCGCCCGGTCCCTTATTTTTGCCATGCATTTATTCATTTGTTTCTTCGTTAGGGACTTTGTTGGTAAGAATTATACCTAGCAAGTCGTCACATAAATAACGGATCCATGATATCTGAGTTTTGTAATGGAATTGTCCTTTAAACTCTTTATCAAACGACAAAATTTTAGACTTGTCCAAATTAAAAGCAAAATTTCCCACAATGTTTTCAAAAGGCTTCTTTCACAGGGGTGTTAAAAGTCGGGATTGTGCGGTAAAGGGTTAACTCTTTACCAAACGACATATTTTAGACTTGTCCAAATTGAAAGCATTTGCAGACGACAAAATTAACGTGACTCAAAAATTGAAAACTGACTATAAATAGAAGAATAGAAAACATCGTGGGAAAAGGAGAAATTGCTGGTTACCAGCATTTTCTCCTTTTCCCACAATGTTTTCAGGAGGCTTCTTCCACTGGGTCGTAAAAACCAGGGATTGTTTGGTAAACGGTTAACATATAGACAATTCAACTATGTCAAAAAGTATCGACTCAGATCAGACTTCGCAGACTGACCGGTTTGATATTTTTCGTAATTGCATCAAACCACCTTTTTTTTTACATAGTACGGGTCATATAAAGTATACCGTATTTTGTTTGCATCATTTTTTTTTTGTTTGTTTTATGTTTTAGAGGGATGTCAAACCGCATCAAGAAGCCGCGTTACACATCGGTGTTCGCGGATTCGCCGGGAGGGGAAGATGGAGATTTCGTCCAACTTCGTATTGAAAGAGAAAAGGTTTGAAGCTTTGTCAAGCACGTCCCATCAACTATACAATACAACATGTGACATTCCCAATCCGTATGTCTCATGTTTAACCCTTCAACAAACAATCCGTCGTTTTAGCTATATTTTGACGAAATGAGGATTATGAAAACATTGTGCGAAAAGGTGAAAATACTGGTAACCAACAGTTTCTCCTTTTCCACACAATATTTTGTAGACTTCTAAACGCAAATCCACGCTAATCTGTCGTCTGCAGATCCTTTAAAATTTGGCGAATCGAGCTTGAATTTTGTCCTCTCACCTCTGTTGAAGCATGTGAGAAAAGTAGTCGGTGGCTTTGCAAAGAAAGTTGTGTTAGTACTGGCATGAGAAAGCCAGGAAACCCATGTGCGTCACCGACCGCCATGATATGACCTTAGCTGTTAAAAGTGGCGTTAAACCCCCATACAACAACAACAACTTGAATTTTGTCGTATGGTTAAGAGTTAATGAAAAAAGATAGATTGTATCTAAACGTTTTTTTTAATCGCAATGCAGGAAACCAGCATTTTGGCCTTTTACATCCCCCATTGTTTTTTTTTTTAACCCTTTTCCTGATATGCCAATTTGAGGCTCTTCCAATTCAGCAGCAAATAAAGATATGATGTCAAAAATATGGACAAATGAGGATACAAATATCTGATTGAGTGGAAAACATTGTGGGAAAAGGAGAAATGTTTTCTACCCTATGACAGACAGCAAATTGTGCATTGCATTTGGTTTTTATTCAGCAAATGTTTTCAACTTTGACAAATCTAGAATTTTATTGTGTGATAAAGAATTAAAGCAAAACTGTTACAACATATAATACCCATACTGAAATATGTAAGTGATCCCTATCAAAGTGTGAATAGTATAGATGAATCCAACATACGAGGGTTGTCCCAAAATTCCGTGATAATTTTGGACCTACAGTCTCTGTAAAAGGCCAATCAGTCGAGTTTAACATCCAAAGTTTAATATGTGGACTGTGTTAAATTTCTGTTCCCTATATACCTTAATATTTTGATACTAATGACATAACGTTAGCAATATCTACAGGAGAGGGAATGTATTCAAAGATCTTACTGTACTGTTTTAAACACAGACTGACCCTGGTGCAAACTCTCCAAAATACAGCAATGGTAAGATAAGTGTCTAGCTCTAGATCATGTTTTATTTTTCAGCGAAGAAAAAATGCTGACGCACCTGAGCAGCCAACAAAACGTTCAAGTCTTATTACGTCGACTCTGGAGAAGGGCTTTTCAGCATTGAGGCAGCCGAAGAAAATCAGTACAGACAAACAGGACAAAGCAACACTGCAAAAGAAGCTTTTTAAAGCCATAGACGAGAAGAACTTAGAGAAAGTAAGTGTGATTGTACCAGATGAAGATCAGACAGCTTTATTTGCACTACTTGATTTTAGTTGTGTCAGTGCAACAGCGATTCTTACTCTACAAGCGCAAGGCAGAAATGTATGAGTAGTGAAGATAAAATCCATCTTACACCTTATTTTTACTTCGTGTTTGTCTTTCTTTCGCAGCTCCTCTTGAAGCAAAATTAGCAGGCTGATCTGAATCGAAAGTTTTTGCTGGTGAATTATGCCCCCTTATTATAGCATGGCTTATATAGACATCAAAATCAGAAGAGTGTTGTCTGACCGTCCATGTGCACCTAGCAAAACTGTTTGCAATAATAGATGAACCATGCTCTGGCAAAATGGGGCTTAATACGTCTTCATCGGACCAAGCAAACCGTCAAATAATCATGCATTCGCAAAATCCACTTCTTTTAACCCCTTTACCCCATAAGGCATTTCTATGGTATCTCTAATTGACCCTAAATAACAGCAAGGATGAAGCCGTTTTTTTTATGTGTATAGGACATCTTTTGACAGCATAGAAAACATTGTGGCAAAAGGTGAAATTGCTCGTCACGAGCAATTTCACCTTTTGCCACAATGTTTTCCAAAGGCTCCTACAAGCAATGCGTAGAAACGAGTATCTATGGAGTAAAGGGTTAAGAAACAACTTGACCGTGAGATAGACTGGTCCGTAGACATGCAAAAAATTGACCAATCGCGAAAAGTTTCGGCCCAGGTCAGCAGTAAGCCCCCTTTTCACATAGCGCAACTAGATTCATTTACATGGCTTCCTTTTACCTTGTAAAAAAAAATAATTTACACCTGAATGCAGCGGTCGACGGATATCGTTCATATTATGAAAAGTATAAAGTGAATTTCCACATTGAAAATCCACTTTTGCTTTGTACACGGGAGCACATTTCAATTCCATTTTACTGAGATTTCTTTCTTTCTTTTTTTTTTTTTTTGTCAGTTTAATAGCACAAGAGCGAAGCATGGTATTGGAGTCGATCCAGCATTTATTAGAGATCCTGAAACTGACAGAAATGTACTCCATTATGCCCTAGACATGGATGCAAAGGATATATCCGGTCATCTCATCCAAGAAGGAAATACTGATCTCATTATTTCCAAGCACGTTGTTCAACAATCTGGTCTAGAGGGAAGTAGAAATATACTCCATATCCTGATAGGACAAGGCAACAAAGAGATGATCGAAAAGGTTTTAACCAAAATCACTGATATTGACCAAGAACAGGTGTTGGTAGCTATGGAAACAGTGGTAGAACCAGAAGGTCAGAGACCGAAGCTATTGCCGTGCCTTCACCTTGCTGCTTACTATGGAAATACGACATTGTTAGAGCTCTTTTTGGATCGCATCGAAATGGACATAAACCAATGTAACAGTAAAGGTGAAACTGCCCTGATGTGGGCTTCAAGGCAAGGCCATATTGAAACAGTGCAAATATTACTCAAGCGAGGTGCTGATGTAAATGTAGAGAATGACAAAGGTTCTACAGCTTTGTATTGGGCCGTTAGATACGGACATGTCGAAGTTGCAAGGTTCCTAATCAAAACAGGAAAGGCAGACCCGCAAACAAAGAGAAAGTTTGGACTCATTTCACCTCTTATAGTTTCTTGTGCCTTTGGAAATTCTGATATGGTTGATCTGATGCTTGACCAGCCATCAATAGACGTGAATTTACGTATTCGTGGTGGGGAGACTGCTATGCATTTTGCAACAAGGGAAGGTTTCACGGATATTGTGAGCAAGCTGCTGGAAAAAGGAGCTGATGTAGATAACGCCGACGCATTTGGTGATACGCCATTACTTTTGGCCGTTAAGTATGGCCATATCGACCTGGCTAACACATTTATAAACCAGGGTGCCAGCATAGAACAGAGAAATCTTGAAGGTCATGATATTTGGCAATATGCAATCGATAGAGAAGGTGATGAGGTACTGGAAACACTTGTGGTTACAACACAAGAAATGTTGGATCTTGGTCGTCAACCTTTGTGTGTGGCAGCTAGTCTTGGTAATTTGGATAAAATTGACTTTCTTATACGAATGGGGCTTGAAACTGACGCAACTGATAGGGATGGCAATTCTTTTTTCCATTATGCTGCCATGGAAAATCAGCACGAAGTGATAAAAAAGTTCTACAGCGCGGATTTACTCGACCTACAAGACAAAAATGGAAATACTGCATTCCACATAGCATGCTATCGAGGACATGAAAGTACCATCAAAGTACTGATAGAGCTTAAGGCCAAACCTGGGGTAAGAAATAACAAAGGCGAAACAGTTCTTCATTCAGCTGCTTATTCCAAAACGATCAGCGCTGAATCAGTTAATAAACTGATAGAATACACAGTTAAAAGCTTTTCGTGGGACTTGCTTAACCTAAAGGATTACCAAGGAAACAATTGCCTTCATATTGCAGCAAAGCACGCAACACCTGATGTGATATGGGAGTATAGAAGTGTTTCAATCAAAGACCAGGACAAAGATGGTATGACTCCACTCCATGAAGCAGTGAGACCCGATGAACCGGAGGTACTTGACATGATGCTTGATATCTATGAGTTAGCCCGAAGAGATGCAAGAATAAACGAACAAACCTTTGTTTCCAGGGAGACTGTACTTCATTTCGCAGCAAATGAACGTCACGTGGAGTGCGTGAAGAGATTGATTCAACTGGGTGCAGACATTTCTGAACGTGACTGTGATGGAAATACAGTAATGCATAGACTTATTTATACGTGTATTCATGATGCCGAAAACAAACTGCAATATCTTGAAGTCTTCGACGTCATAACAGAAAATGTTGTCATCTGGTGGTGCATGAAACACAACCTTAGCATACCATATGAAAGTGATGTGGAAAAAGCCAATAGTTACAAGGAAGAAGCTATCAATATGGCCTGTCGAACACTGCCAAACAATGATGGAATGTCAGTTTACGATCTTGCATTTGCACTGGGTTGTTCAGAAATCCTATCTCGTTTACTCATGATGCCAGATGTGACATATTTCATTCGTGAAGATGATGGCGTTCGCACTCATATTTTTGAAATTTCGGATCTGATACCAAGAACCGAACTTACATCCGATTCATCTAGCGCCACGAAATTAGTGAAGACGAAAGAAACAGAATTTACATTTCTTCCAAGAGGAAAAGGGACTAAGACAAGGAAACTGTCAGGCATGGAATGGCTTATGACATGTAATGATGGGGTGAAAAGGGCAGAAATACTTGACATTCCTCCCGTTGAGATCGTTGAACAACACTTTACATCACTAGTGGCTTGGATATTCACAGTTTTATTGTTTCTTCACATCGGTTATATGGGCGTTTTTACATTTGTTGGACTTGAAGTGCAAAAACGGCTACACGTAGAGAACTTCACAACGATTTGGGAAAATCTCTCGAAATCTGAAACCGGCATCTTGTACTTTATTGTCCCTCTTGAGCCCGCCATTGTTTTTCTTATAATACTAATTACATTCCTGAGGTATTGCTTCACCGGCGATGTGAAACGGAGAATCCAACTTGGAAGAACTCAGAATATGTCAACATTAATCTCTTTACTGAAAGCCTACATACTGCCTCTCATTTATTTCTCTTTTTCCATGCTCGTATTTGCCTGGATCATTCTCCTGTGCTTTGAATATAGAAACCAAGACTATGTTTTGGCCATTGCTGTATGCTTGGGATGGTTGTTATCCATAAATTTCACACGTGGAATTAAGGTTGTGCATTATTTCTACAAAATGCTGCTCAGCATCATCTTTCGGGATGTCATACGGTTTTTAATAGTTTATATGTTTGTCCTTTTGGCCATTTCCTTGGCAATACATGTGCTGTTTCAGATTTCTGATGCCGTCACAGAAGTCTATCAAACAACAGGTGACACCACTTTCGTCATCTTTAATGTGATGACAGGTATGGGAGACTTATTTACGGACGAAGTTGAGGAAGGAATGCAATCTGTCGGCCGGACATCTGACTACATCAAGGCATTCTACATCCTATACATCGTACTTGGAACAGTGATTATGTTAAACCTGTTGATTGCTATGATGAATGACTCCTACTCTAAAGTGCTTTTGGAGAAAAAGGTAGATTGGAGAACAGACTCCATAAAAATTGGTATGGAGCTTGAAAGAGGTCTGCCAATTGCTCGAATTTTCTCTCCTGTTTCGACAGAGTATGGCACTCTTGGTAAGTCATTGTATTTTATAAGAGTTTATAAAAAATCAGGGATCGTATCCACCTACCTTTGTTAAGAATACAATTCATCTTATTCTCAAGAATTTTCTAAAATTTGAAGGAAATTCAACTTTTGATTGACTATATAAAATTATGTAGCCAATCAGAAGATGTGTTACGTTTTTAATATAAATTAATGGAATTAATATTCAGAGCTCCAGATAGAGGGAGTGATTTTGTTAAAATAAAAATTGAAAATTTTAAATGTTTCTTCACTAAACCCTTTGTTGTAAATACTCAGGGTTTAGTGAAGAACAACATGGGGTTCGGAAGAGAAATAATGGATTTAGAGTACCATCACCCGCACTTATCTGGGGCTCTGAATATTGGTTGTTAAATACGGGCCAAGGGTCGTCTTTCATCGATTTCGAAAATGTAATCTTCCTGTTTACATACCTCTCAATATAACACACAAACTATTTCTAACCAAAAATATTTGCCCTACCATTCTAATATACATACTGAACTGCCAATTATTTAACGAATCTTCGTTATCAAACGCCGCATCGCAAAATACTTTCTTATGATTTGACATGTATATGAAATTAGGTTAGAATAGCACAAGATTCGTTTATGCATCTGGCCTAGTTGTCTTTTAGGTAGAGCAACTATGCCACAAAAAGCTATGGGATACCGATATCCTAATTCATAGCCTTGTTGTCGTTTAGGTAGAGCAAATATGCCACAAAAGCTATGGGATACCGATATCCTAACTCATATCCTGCTTAGATGCAAAATCTGAGGTCTTTTGAGAAATGTGTAGATCCAGATCAACTAGTACATCAGAGCAGTCTGGTCATTGCCTTTACTGTCTCCTATCACATTAAATGATGTTTTGAAAGCTTTTAGATTTATATGGATTACATACAATTATCTTCGTTAGTTGAATGAATTGGCAATATAGAATTTAATATTTTCGCACTGATTTTTGCTGGAAGTGTTTTTGTTGTATGGGTTTCGTTTTCTCGAATTTCGTCATCCCGGCGGGGTAGCTCGAGGGTAAGCGTATCTGACTCTTTACCAAGAGGTTGCAAGTTCGATACCTGGTTGAGAGAAATTTCTTTCCTGCGATTTTTTGCCTCACATCTCTGTTGCATGTGAGAAAAATATTCTGTGACTTGGAAAGAGAAAGAAGGAAGGCTGTGCCAGTACTGGCGTAAGAAGGTCAGAAAAACATGCATAAGTGCACTGATCGCCGCGATATGACCAAAGCTAATAAAACGACGTCAAACTCAAATACGAACAAACAAACAAATCGTACATCATTCATATAAATATATACATGTATAAATATGAGCCATGCTCTGGCAAAAGAGGGCTTAATGCATCTCTGTGATACATGATACCAAGCAAAGAAATCACATAATTTTGGATCCGTTATAGCCACATTTTTTTAACTAACGGCTTAATCATGAGGTAGACCGGTCCGTGGACAAACAGAAAATTTACTAATTGCAAAAAGTGTCGGCCCAGGTCAGCCTGGGTCGACACTTTTCGCAGATGGATTAACCCTTTCCCAAACAACAAATTTTGGACCCTTCCAAACCGCAAGGGTTTGCAGACGACAATTTTAGATTTGGAGAAAATGGCAGAAAGTTCTCTAAAAGGCCAGAAAACACTGTGGGAAAAGGAGAAATTGCTCGTTACGAGCAATTTCTCCTTTTCCCATAGTGTTTTCAAAAGACTTTTACTGCAGACACGTAAAAACCAGGGCTTGTTTGGGAAAGGGTTAAGCACCCATTTTCATAGAACATAGCTCATATTAGAACCTTTTTTCCATTTCATACTGACGTCAATTAGGTAGCCGATCTAGGAAGGGTTGGTATATTACCCTATCAGATTCAGTGATGGACGAATATTTCCGAACACTAGAGAAGAAAGCCAACAAACCAGATGCATTAACCAAACGAATAGAAGTGATAGAACAACGAACACTAGCCATAGAAAAACTCATGATTCAGAAGTTTCAGCAGATAACTGACGCACTTGAGACCAAAAAGAAGAAAAAGGCGTGGTATAAAAAACTGAATATTCGTGGCAGGAAAGACGTGCCATCTCTTGACGAAGAGGCAGAAACTGGTGATGCAAAGAACTCTACTGATGCCTAAAGACAGACTTTATTAACCCTTTACTCCATAGATACTCATTTCTACGCATTGCTTGTAGGAGCCTATGGAAAGCATTGTGGCAAAAGTTGAAATTGCTCGTAACAATATTTTCTATGCTATCAAAAGGTGTCATATACAAATAAGAAACTGCTTCATCCTTGCTTTTATTTAGGGTCAATTACAGATACCATTGAAATGCCTTATGGGCTAAAGGGTTAAGAAGCTAAAATATGACTGAACGAAGCTTTTGCAAAGTGGGTTTTAATGGAACTCTGTGACGCCCTGTACCGAGCAAGTCATCACAGCAAGGTGTCGATTCATGTCAGCCTCATCTTCGCAAGCCAAGGCTGACGATTTACTACGCTACTCTACCCTTGGCGGATTGAGCTAGATTTTTACATTTCCCCCGATACGCTTTTTCATTGGATGCAGCCAGCTCTAACTGCAACGAATGAAATCGCTCGTAGCTTTTCATCTTCGATAAAAATAGAATAAGGTCGATACCTTTTGAATAGAAGGTAAACATGGAAACCCACGTGGATGTCTGCTTATCGCCTCATGTGTATTCGTAAGCGGTTTGTAAAACGATATTTCATCGGCTTTTAGAAATATTATGTAAAGGGGAGAATGGAGGGCGCATCGCAGGAATCTCGAAATCGGGCTCAATCAGCCAAGGTAAGATCCACGTAGTGATCGTAACCTTGGCTCGCGAAGATGTGTAAGCCTGTGCGAACTTGTCAGGCTGGCATGGATGGATACTTTTAGCATATGCATTATAAGTCCCTATATTATATTTCATGTGTCTATTCATAGAAATGTTATGGGTAAAGACGTTACATAATTTAAGCTGGGGGAATTATTTCCCCGTTACAGTGAATATTTTCCTCCTGCAGAAAATCTGGAACTGCTTTTTTTTAAAATATCGATTATCCGGTTACTTGACTTGAGATCACTAGTTTTAAAAGTGGCATTCGTTGACAAAATGATCAGAGGAAATACAGTAAATAATTCATATCATCAGTTTGTGGTTAATATGAGGAAATATTTGCCTCAAAAGGGAAAGGTCCGCGAAAATAACTCGTACCTTACGGCACTCGTTATTTTCGCATACCTTTCCCTTTTTCGGAAAATATTTCCCCATATTAACCACAAACTTATGATATAAACTCTATAAATCTCTCAGAGAATGGCTCATAATTATATATGTCTGTGCCATAATGTCTCCGAAAATATTATTCTTAGATATAAATTTCTGAATATTTAAAAATTTGAAAACATTCCACATGGCTATTCGATCTCTACTCGATTTTTTTAAATGTCAGAAAATTTCGGGTAGAAAGCCTAAGCGATGACAACCATGATGGAGCTCCCCGACCATTCCTACCGAGCTAATTAGATCAGTCACAATCGTTTGGTCGGGCTTGATCAAGTTGATCCGATCGACCGATGGGAACCTTTTATAACAAATTACATGTATGTTGAAAATTTCGTTAAATACTGTACAAGAAAACAATGCAAGAAAGTGAATTATACAGTAATTGTACTCATGAATTATCTCATTGTTTTGAGTTTTCATAAAAAAATAGAAACATTCCAAGAATTCACCACTTTAATAATTTCATTTACAAAAATCAGGTACATGTACGAGGATAAGTGAATCATTGATTTTTACTCTTAACCCTTATCCTGCTGGATAACTAAAATAAATTTTCAAGTTGATAGTTAAAACCCATAAATTGCAATTTCAAAGTTATGATTTGGGTGTTATTATCTTCTTATCGGACAGTGTAGATCCAAGATCAGACTGCACGTTCTGTGCAGTCTGATCTTGATCTACAGTGTCCGCTAAAGGTCAGTGAGTCGCGCTTAGCAGGCAAAGGGTTAAATTACCGTACAAGTTCGACTTTTTTTCGTGCTCCTTCATTGAAAGTTTTGGGGGAAAAAAAGGTATAAGGAAAATGTGCAAGTGCATATTACAACATAATGCTCCCACTCCCACCATGTGCTTTATGGTTCTTAGGTACGGTATTTTGCCTTTCTTTATGTTTTGTAGTAGATCTACGTGTGACTTTCTTTTTGTATGCGCGTAAGTAGCAAGTCATGTTATTGGATATAAGAGGTTCAGTTTGACTAAACGCGGATATCTTCAGAATTCAGATAAAATTATCATCATCTTTAACCGATCTGCAACCAATGAAAATGCGTATCGGGTAATTGTCGAAATCAAGCTCAATCCGCTAAAGGTAGAGTAGCGTAGTAGATCCTAACCTTTGGCTTGTGAAGATACATGAATTATTGGTCTGAATATATATATTTTTTTAAATCTAGGATAACCTGTATTTCAAATATTTTTTAGAGCATGTATGCTATAAATTTTTATTTTATATAGATCAAATATCGTAATATATCACAGTATAGACTGTAAAACCTCTGAAAATTTCTTTATTTTTGTTTATATACATACGGGGCCTTCCTTGATGAGTGAAACCAAACATGTCATCAGAAAACAATGGATCTCTAAATTCCAGCTTGT
Organism: Tridacna crocea; assembly: GCA_943736015.1. Lineage (NCBI taxonomy): Eukaryota > Metazoa > Mollusca > Bivalvia > Cardiida > Cardiidae > Tridacna > Tridacna crocea. The sequence continues at coordinate 47,199,146 of OX031067.1, read as the reverse complement.
TTAACAACCAAAGGAATCAAAAGGTAGACCAGTCCTTTAACCCTGTACTCCATAGATACTCATTTCTACGCATTGCTTGCAGGAGACTTTGGAAAACATTGTGGCAAAAGGTGAAATTGCTAGTCACGAGCAATTTCACCTTTTGCCACAATGTTTTCTACACTATCAAAATGTGTCATATACACATAAGAAACGGCTTCATCCTTGCTGTTATTTAGGGTCAATCAGAGATACCATAGAAATGTCTTACGGGGTAAAGGGTTAACATGCAGTAAATTGACAATTAGCAAAAGGTTTTGGCTCAATCCGCCCACGCTGACCTGAGTCGATATTTTTGTATATACATGCATATAAGGTCCCTTCTCATAAAGCAAGGCTTATATCGACATTTCACATTGTCAGGTATGGCGCCTTTAGAAAAGTCGACGGTTGGATCATATTATTTTTCTTACCCATAGGCAAATTGTTGCTCATTGCAAACCACTATTTAACCCTGATAAAAAGTTTTTTTTTTTAACTTTGCTGGAAACGGAGAAAATTTTGATAACCAGCACATTCTCCTCTAATACCCATAATGTTTTCTATTCTGTCAAATACAAATCACGACATTTGAGTCACGTGCTATTTATAAGTTGTCTGCAAACGCTTTCAAAATGGACAAGTCTAAAATTTTGTCGCTGTCGTCTTTAAATCTCAACTGAACAGTGGTACTTTGTTACTCTGCTGGCCACAACAGATATCCGGAGAATATGCTGAAAAGATCCCCTCCGACAGTTGCATTTTGAAAATCCACATTTCTTACCCAAACCTCATCATTTTTTAACAAATTCACTAGAACCGTGACCGCACCTTGGTCACGGTGACCATTATATTCTCCGACAGCTAAAGCACGCGCCACTGGCACATGGTTGTGTACGATTTCACCATGAACTGCATATGAGTCAAGGTTGTTAGCAAGAAGAGACAATGAAAAGAGGTAGACACCTGATATAGGTGCCACGAAATGACCTGTGGAAGGATTGTATCCGGCCCCTGCATTTAAATCAGTCGTCTCGAATATTATTGGGTCACGTGAAGCGATCTTTTCAATCGTGTGAGGATTTATCTTGGCGGTAAAGGCCACAAGGCCATCATCTGCTAACAGGAATCTCTTCGACGCCAGTAACTGTTGTGGACCTGTAAAAGAAGTTTGAGTTGTTTGATGGATAGATAAAAAAACGATTTAAACTTTGTCCAAGAACCCTCCGACTCCGCAGGTATAAGACGCCGTGATTTGTTTCACTGTCGGTTATTTGTATCACAATAACCCAAGAATATCTGTGAAAACTGTATTTAAATCAAATTGTTCCTTGCGTTTCATCTTGATTTTTCTTCCATACACTATTGATTTAACGCAATAGTTTTCTAAATAATTCTTTGCAATATTCGTCTATCGAAAATTGTTTCATTTGGTCCGTAAAGGGTAATGAGTGATGAATCGATGATTAATTTGTAAATGACGGTCTGGATAAGGTAACCTCTCTCAAATACGACTACGTTATAACTTGATCAATACTCATTTATCAAACCATCAATCGGTTGCTCTTTAACAACAGAGATGTGTAATCGGTACATGCATGTCAATTTAAATAAAGTTTTTTCCAGCCGATCGTAAAAGCCCAAATATTGCCATTTCAAAGTCATCATTATGTAAAAATAATCTCCTTACAGCATAGTATTGATCCAAGGTCAGACTTCACCCTCTGTGCAGTCTGACCTTGATTTACTATGTCTGAAAAAGGTCTTTGGGTCGCGTTTAGCGGTCTAACGGTTAAATCACTTCCGAAGAACACTCCTTTTACCTTTAGCGTGATGATTTAGAATCGGTAAAGCTCTTATCTTCTGCTCTAGTTTCTCTATCGTTTGCGCTTGTGCTGTCAGTATTTGTGTCTGTTCAGCTTCTGCAAATAGTAAGCAGAAGTTACATCTCAATTTTTAAACAAAACTTATTCATCTCTGTAGTTTAGTATACATGCACCTAGAGAGTGTAAAAAAAGGTCAAAGACCATTTTCTTAGATTGACTAAGAGTCAGAGATTAAGACACAAGTCGAAACCAATACTCTTGCAAGTATGTGAGAGTGTCAATGCAGATCTATGCTACCCGTATTTTACCAACAAAATCACTAGATTTTCGAACTTTTTGTCATCATAATCATATTTATAGCTCCATGTCACCTGACGACCTACGTCAAATGCATCTAGGATGGTGGTGGTATAGTCCAGCTACATTGTGTCAAGTAATGACCTCCAACCAGGACATCCAACTTGGCGGCAGTCAATGTCGTCCAAGAGTAATGTTTAACATTAACCTCAAGAAATGAAACTCGCGTTCACATTCCACTACTACTAAATGAGTTAAAAATTACAAACGAAATGACATTGTTTTTGGGACCTGACTTTGCTCCTAGAGATAACTTGTTTAATGAATGGGGTTCTAGGCTGCTGTCAGCTGTATTTCAGCCATATTATGGCGACCGCTCACTTTTTCATGTCTTTAGAACTACTTTTTACTAGTAGTAGATTACACAAATTAGCCGGAGCCAATATCATGGATGTCAAAGAGGCATTTTTTTTAATTTCGTATCGACCATCTATATAAAAGCTACAACTTTGCCCCAAGAGTTACACTATATATTGGCTGTTGAATAGAAATAAAATAAACCATTCACATGACAAAATCACCGTCACGCGGGACAAATCTGGTTCAAAATTTCACTGACTAAACCGAGTTACCTGAACGTAAAGGCCCACTAGCATGGTTCCTTTTGCAGGCAAGTTTCGAAACATCTAAGAGTATAGATATTACCATCCTGGCAGGGTAAAGAGATTGGCATTTTCCTTTTTCTACAATTTTTTCAAAAGCCTTTTCCTTCAGGGTAAAATGTTCGTTTGAGTGGTAAAGACTTGATGCTGAGCTGCAAAAAAAAAAAAAACACTGCTGTTAAAGAACATACTAGTTAAGGCTTACCTCGAACTTTAAGAACTCTCACTTCGTCTTCCAACTTCGATACACTTGTCAGTACGTCATTTAACACTTTACTGCAGTCACCGAAGCAATATTCAAATGAGCAAACAAATATCAAAATAAAATGTGTGGACATCATTATTTTCTCTCTTTAGCTCTGAAGTAAATGTTAAATGATACTGATAGCTTTGAAGTAAATGTAAAATTATACTGATACAACAAAGATAAGAATCCAAGGACATATAGCCTGGCTCTTTACACACTTATCTTAAGTAAACTGGAGGGGGCGATTTATTAAACTAAATGAAACTATTTCCTTATGATAACAGGGACAAGACTCTTTGTGAGGAAGAATAACAACTGCTCCGATTTCCACCATGTCTGTACTTCGGGAGCAAGATTTTTTTTTGCGTACAGAAAAGGAAAGACTCTTTTAATCCATTTGCCACTATAGCCTCTTGATCGCTCTGTGCAACGGTCGTTGATTTTTATAGATAATGTAGATGAAGATTGGGATGCAATTTGGGGACAGTGTCGATCAAAATTTGATCAACGTCTGGTACAATGAGATTTTATTTCCTGCGAACTTTAAAACCGCAATGGTATGGTTTACATTATTGGCCGAAAATTTTTATTTGATTTACCCAGCAGCGTAAAAGTTATGCCCATATCAGAAAAAGATAAGAAACCTTTCTGTTCACCTTTATCTTCATATCCTTTATCTTAGATCTTATCTTAGCTTTGCTTTGCGATAGGAAAACATCGAGATGATGCTGTAATTTCGGTCAATCCGATCAAGATCTACAATTTGTTCTATCCAGATCCTGTATCTGCCTAGCCAAAGTGCAGTTATAATTTGGCCCAGGCAGATCTAGAATCTGCCTAGACCAACAAGAATTATATTTTGCTCTCAACAAAATTAGACGTTTAACCTATTACCACATAATCCCTACTTTTGACGCCCCTGAGAAAGAAGCCTTTTGAAAACACTGTGGGAAAAGGAGAAAATGCTGGTAACCAGCATTTTTTCCTTTTCCCACAATGTTTTCTACCGTTCCCAGAACAAATTTCAATTTTTCAGTCACCTTTATTTTGTCATCTGCAAATGCTTTCAATTTAAAACAGTCTAAAATTTTGTCGTGTGGTAAAGAGTTAATTTGGTGAAGGCAGATTCCAGAACTGTTTGGGCAGATTCCGGGTCTGCCGATATGAATTCCAATCTGGCCTAAGATATAATTTCACGCCAGTTTTAACAAACGTTAGTGTTTTTTTTTTTTTTTTCAGAAAGAAAGACAATATTCCCTGTATCACTAGCAAAATACATTGAAAATATAATATTTACTGTTATTCTGATATTCATTGATCCATGGAGGGCAGAGGGACCCTTTTGCCAAAGCATGCCACGGCTTATTTTCACCTTCAGTGGAAATTTCGTTTTTAACCGTCGAAAAAGGTCGAATTTATGGTTGTGGCGGCAAAAGAGATCAAATGAAAATATATGTAAACCTATTTATTACTCTTTCTGCCAAAGAAGGTAACCACAAAATACTGAAAATAAATCTCCACCGACGGTAACTTTATCAAAATCAATACTTTTTATCCAGATAATATCCCCTTTTTGGACGTCTAAAAACACGGTTACCGCTCCTTGATCGCGATTGTCATTTGGATCTCCGACAGCAAGCGCACGAGCGATGGGCTTCGAATTCTGCACTATTTCGCCGTGAACGTAATAATTATTCCCGTAATTGTGGGACAGCAATGATAAGGAGAACAAATAGATTCCAGAAACAGGTGCCGTAAAGTGACCTGTTTTCCAGTTGTATCCATCTCCAACGTTTAAATCTACTGTTTCGAATATGATTGGCTGTCCTGCTGTGACGTTTTCTGTCACATGATTGGATAGTTTGGCCATAAATGCCACGAGACCATTGTTAAGAGGAAGGCGTCTGTGAGGATCTGAAAATAACGAAAGCACATCGGAAGTAAAATTCAATCTAAAATCTATGACTGTTTTGTGATTATCAAAACCATAGGCCTATGAAACTCCATTGGTTTATAAAGGGATAAAGAAATTTTCATGATCGGACTCTGTTACTATAACTAGCACAATGGGGATTCCCTTTCTATTGTAATAGTGAATTGGGGATACCCTCTGTAATGTATTTTTAAATACATTACAGAGGGTATCCCAATACACTATTTCTGGTATCAATGTTGCTGAAGAAAGTTTGTAAATACATTCAGTGATACATAGGCGATGCACCAATGTGCTATGATTGTTCAATGATCGACCAAGGACAATTTTATTGGTCTGTGATAGACCTATAGAGCTTCAAAGGCATGTGTTATAACTATGTTAACTAGTTCCCGCTGTAAATGGATATATAGATGTGTACAACTGGTACATAGTTCAATTTGCTTTTTGATCTGCGCAAGAGACCACAAGAAACGAAAATGACTGCCCTAAATTTAAAATAAACAAGAGTGATCTAGCATTATTCTATAAATAGACGGGCAAAATTCCGCCCGTTTTCAGTGGCTAGTGCAGATTCCTAGACACCTTTTGCTGTATCAGGGGAAGTAACCAATCTAATAACTATGAAATAAAGTTAACTTCATTGGAAAGAAAATGCCGTATCGGATATACCCTGTCCGAAACTTTATTTTGGCATATTTGGCTTTTTACTAATGAGTGGAAATTGTAGGCCTACCTTTCAGCTGCAGTGACAGATCAACGTCGTTTGCCAAAGTATCCCACATTTCTAAGGCATCTTGTAAGCGGTTTATCTGAATTTTCTGCTTTTCTATCTCTTTTTGACGATCAGCATCTACAACAGAGTAGAAAATACTGGATTTTTACTTATACTGACTGCAAGTCACATCAGATAGATTATAAATTTGAAAATGGAACAAATTGGCAGCAATTCTCTATTGTATACATAGAATATATAGAGTATACATACACAGCAATTATATACATAGAATCATAGTAAGGTAACCCTTGTATTTCATCATTAGGTATGTCTTTATTTTACCTAAAACAAAACAGATCTGGCATGCAAGCCTGTACCATGTGTGACCGCCATCTGTAATAACACCTGTAAAGCACTGGAGATGATAGGGTGTATTGTTGCTCTTGGAATCTGCTACAAGAGCATCTTCGCGAGCCAAGGTTACAATCACTACATGGATCTTACCTTGGCTGATCGAGCCCGATCTCCAGATTCCCGTGATACGCCCCCTATTGGATGCTGCTTATTATCTCCCTTTACATCATATTTCTTAGAGCCAATGAAATATCGTTTTACAAACCGCTTACGAATACAAATAATTCAACATAAAGCAATAACCACAAACGTACTTCGACACTCCATGGTCAGGTGCTGGGATATAGCCTAAAGCTCTGATAGTTGATTGGTCATACTGAAACTTCCTGTAAATATTGTTCGTCTATGTTTTTTTTTTTCGGTAATAAATCATTACAGATCCTGCACACATCCACGGAGGTATTCATGTTTACCTCCTATTTTTATCCGAAAGGTCGCGACCTTGTTCTATTTTATCAAAGATGAAATGCTACGAGCGATTTTATTTTATGCAGTTAGAGCTAGGTGCAACCAATGAAAATGCGTATCGGGGGAATGCATTTTCATTGGTTGAAGCTAGTTCTAACTGCATTAAATCAAATTGCTCGTAGCAATTGATAAAAATAGAACAAGGTGGCGACCTTTCGTATAAAAATAGAAGGTAAACATGAATAGCTCCGTGGATGCATGCAGGATCTGTAATGATTTATTACCGAAAAAAACTTATACGAACAATATTTACAGAAAGTTTCAGTATGGCTAATCAATTATCAGATGTTTTAGGCTATATTCCCAGCACCTGACCACGGAATGTGGAAGTACGTTTGTGGTTATTGCTTCATGTTGAATTATTATATTCGTAAGCAGTCTGTAAATTTTTCATTGGCTATAAGAAATATGATGTAAAGGGAAATATTAAGCAGCATCCAATAGGGGGCGTATCGTGGGAATCTGGAAACCGGGCTCGATCAGCCAATGTAAAATCCACCTAGTGATCGTAACCTTGGCTTGCAAAGATTTATAAAACGCGAATCACACATTCTAATTTTAAACTAAACAAAAGTTTGACATTGAACTTGACTGAAAACTAAAATATGCGAGCCTTTTTGCACAAGCCTTGCATAATAGTTCAGACCCAGGCAACGCAAATCTATACCAGATTTTGCTATCTTGTTCGATTCAATCGTTCAAAGAGCGAAATGACAATTTAAAGCAAATCTTGTTAGGTGACAAAATTCTTGACCGATTAAAATTGAAAGTGTTTGCAGACGACATATTTAACGCGGTTAAAATGACGGGTTTACCGTTGAAAGCGCACAAAGCTTTGTGGGCAAGGAAGTACATGCTGGTAACCATCATGTCCACAATATTTCCAGTAGTTTTGCTACTAAAAATCTTCCCTAGCCTAGAACTAGTGAGAACCAGAGCATGCACGAATATGTGAGGGCGCCGTGATAGGACTGAAATAACGTTGAAAGCAGCGTAAAACACCATTCAATCATACAATCCTTAAAGGTGGGTATTTAGAATTTTTACATCACACCAATTTAACAAAGATGTATATCACTGAAATTCATATGAAAAATAATACAAATCATCAAGAATTAAGATTCGTAAAATTACACACAAAAAAAATCTTGATGGTGTTCCCTTAAAAGGCTACGTAGCCTCTTAAGTTATTTTTAGATTTCGCGCCAAAAGTCAATAAAGCATCTAGGTGATGTCAAGTGACTGGCACGTGACTAATAACGCTTAAATTCCATTACATAACAAGCATATAATAATTATTTCCATAATGTCTTGTTCGGACGCAATGTTTGAAACTTCGTCTGTGTATTCCTGTATGTAAATGAACGAATTGATCGTCTAAAAATAGAACGTGTCTCCCGTTGGTGTCAACCTGGGCTGTTGTAAATCTCTAATTTCTCGTGTTGTCGGATGGTTTTCGACTACTGGGTTTTTATGAATGAAAATTAAAAGGCTTTGGGAGTACAAGGATGATTTTTTTTGCATGTTTGTAAAAGTTTCGTCCCAAAATCTGAAGGGCCACCTTTAAGGTCTCCAATACACGGGGTTGTTTGATAATGGCTGCAACATTTACCTGTGTGCTGTAGCTCCTTCACATCTGCTTGAAGATTCCGGACCCGCTCTAGCAACGATTCTGGTACCACATCATAGCAAGCACAAAAGTTTACAATTCCAACAGTAAACAGTATCATAATCAGTTCCGATACGTTTCTTGTTGTGTATGCCATCTTTGACATCTTGTTTGGGATGTTGCACCATTGACCAAGGTTTTCGCCAGACTCACTTGCAAACCTTTTTTGAAACGATGAGTAGACGGCAAATATTATTTTTTAATCTGGGATTAAATCAGATATAGGTGTATAACATATTTATGTTTTTCAGTGAGTTTTCGTTGTTCAAAGTAACTCCCCAGAAGGCCTACTAAGATAAGGAAAAGATAAGACAGAACTAATTGTATCTAGTGTTCTCTAGATATCGCTCTCTCTCTCTCTCTCTCTCTCTCTCTCTCTCTCTCTCTCTTTCTGAAGAAGAAGGATAAGAACATCCAAAGAATATTCACAAAGAGAAAAAATAGTGTCAGAAGAACTCGGGATTGTATTAAGAAACAAAATTCCGCCTTATTTCAGCGATGTCTAGCTAGGTTTACAACTTTAGAAAACTTCAATTTTGGCAACCCAGCGGAACGGCCTTACAAGAAGGAACGATTTTCTTGCTTCAGGATGGCCAAGAAACAAAGATGACGATGAGGTACAGATCGGCACACACAGTTCTACGCAATGGAGAGAGAAGCTGAAAACATATTCAAGTCGTTCGTGTTCGACAAGAAGAAGACAAGAAATATATGTATTGCGAAACCATGTTGGAAAAATACGACGAATATTTCGTGCCCAAAATGATTGAACTTGAAATTAGTAAACAAGGACATGTTTCCATAGTATTTGAAAACGATAGAATCAACGTGGGTCAAATTGTTGAAATTGTCCATGAAAAAGTAGAAAATGTGGAAAAGGGAGAAAATGCTAGTTACAAGCCCTTCCTCCTTTCCCAATATAGTCTTTAAGACGCCTTTTTTCTCACACGAGTAAAAGACGCAATTGTTTGTCTTACTCTCGGTTATTTGTCACACATAAATTAAATCAAGAAATATCTGTGAAAACTGTACGTGTTCATATCAAAATGTGACCAAGTTTTCATTTGTCTTACACATTTAAAATATGTATCTTATAGATAATACACACGAGAGTATATAACGAAATAGAGTTTATTTCATCAGCTTGTGGTTAATCATTGGGAAATATTTGCTTCAAAAGGGAAAGGTATGCGGAAATAACGAGTGCCGTATTTCCACAAATTTTTACGGCACTCGTTATTTTCGCATACCTTTCCCTTTTGAGGCAAATATTTCCCCATATTAACCACAAGCTGATAAAATAAATTATATATATTATATTTCTTCTGATTATTTTGTCAATGAATGCCACTTTTAATACTTTTATCAATAGAACAAAAAAAGTAGTTCCATATTTTCGGCAGGAAGAAAATATTCACTGAGACGGGGAAATAATTCCCCCAAGCTTAAATAACAACGTTTCTTTACCCGTAACATTTCTAAAGATAAACACATGAAATATATATAAAAATCTAAAGTGAAACATAAATCACATTTTGGTTGAATTTCGGTTGAAACACGGTTTTCAGAGATTTTTTTTCTTTTTTTCGGGGGCGGGGGGGAAGGATGGGGGAGGAAGTGAGAAGTGAAACAAATAGCCGCAAGTGGAACAAATCACCTGCTTTTTTTCTCACGGTCGTCAAAATCCCCCCCCCCCCCCAAAAAAAAAGGTAAATGTTAAGATTTATAATTGAAATTGTCATTTAAAGCACTTCGAAAGAAACATTATTTTCTGAATGTGCTCCCTCTCTCTCTCTCTCTCTCTCTCTCTCTCTCCTTCCTTGCTAAGGTATGGGGGCGAAACGACTAGGGGAGGAAATAGCCGGGGCCGAGATGACGAGGGTTCGAGGGCCAAACGACTAGAGTGAAAAGTAGGGGCGAAACAACCAGGGGTGGAATGCGACCTCGTCTCGAACTACACTGAATGCTAGTTTGAGATTGATAAAAAAAATAATAAAAGACCAGTCCGATTAACATTCACTCCAATTGTTGTTCGTATCAACAAACGACTTTTACAATTAAACAAGCACAGCAGCTGTCAGCCATATTGCATTCTCAGAATGTCGAGGCGATCGGAAGGTCAGCTCTTTATCGGGCGTTTGAGCAAAAACTGTCGAGTGAAAGACTTAGAAGATGTGTTTGAACCATACGGCCGGATGTCGAGATGTGAAATCAAATATGGTTTGTGACTAAAAATGCCATTTACTCTATTTGTGTTGCAAGTCTTGGCGCGCCGGGTGTCGATCCATTTATTTCGACAGTCGTCACCCGATCATTTCGACCCCACTTGAGTACCTGTAACCTATATGTTGACCGGAAATGCTCAAAAAGCCTCATTATTTTGTAATGGTGCTGTAATTACTCTTTACTCTTCATACTCAGATCTCACTTTTAAAACATTGCGTTTGAAGAAACATTAAATTTTGATTGCAATTTGGTCAAAGTAACATTGCATCTTTTTTGCAGACGACATATCTGAATCAAGAATTGAAATTTTATTTTGGAACGTTAGAAAACATTGTGGGTAAAGGAGAAAATGCTGGTTACCAGCATTTTCTCTTTTCCCACAATGTTGTCAAAAGGCCTCTTTCTGAGGGTTGTTAAAAGTTGAGATTGTGTGGTAAAAAGTGAAGGTAGTGGACCCTTAATACCTCTAGTGCAGCATTGCATAAAATTTCTTGACAGTTGATATAGACAATTTTATACAGATATATTACTTTTGCATGTATTTAACTGACCAGAAATTTCTTTGATATCTATCGTGAAATTATTAATATTTTTTTTGTACTTTTGTTAGTTTCCAGAAAAGGTAGGTAATTATCAAGTCCCTTTGTAAGGAGAATATAGTGGATTTAGATTTATAAATAATTCTTCTAGGAAGGACAAAAAAAGTTGTTTGGTGAAAGTAGTACAATAAAACTCATTTTTAATCTCAGCAAATTTTGTAAGATAATATTACAGTGGAAATAGCTGTTTTCTATTATGGGTCCACTATGTTATCATGAAAGAGGTGAATGTAGTCATCAGTGATTAGATTGTAGTCATCGGTGATTATTTTGGTTTACATTCAGGGGATTTTCTTCCTTTCCTGTGGGGCCGAATTTCAGCCCCATTCCCAATTGCAAAAAGTGTATTTTTTCCCAATTTCATAAAATAAAATTCCCAATTAGACGCTAGAAAAAGAAAATAGTCTGATGTATCAGCCAGGGTTTTACCCGACACACAAATTCGCGGGCACTGACCAAAGCTCAAGCAGGAAATCGACAGACGTCGTATTGTAGATAGGAAAATATTTGAGGGCGAATTAAGTATAGACTGTGTCATAATTTCAACCGAATTAATGCGTTGACTGGATTATCTGGCTGTAAACCTTTCTACCTACAAAATACAGACGATCGTTAATTTCTTGGCAACTGCCACACATACATTGCAGCGAAGCGGAGTTTCGTTAGGCAAAAAAGAAGAACCCAGCTTCTAAATTGACAGTCCTGAATCAGGAATAAGTTAGGAAAAATACCTGGCCGAATCTAGAGTAAGACCACAAGATTTTTTTACTCTCTCAGATCTGGGTCGGTTGTCTTGAGCGGTTCATAGAACCAAATTTCAAGTGTGAAGTTTCCTCTCTCCAATTGATTTTTAACAATTTCTTTTCAATTCTGTAATAGGTCTACCACAAAAATGACAATTTTTCAATCTTTCTTTATATGTCAAAGCACTCAAAATATCAATTTCAAAGATAAATCGTCATGGGAAAAAACCAGGAAAACCCATGACAATACAGTTGTCAAACAAGACTTCAGCCGATCAGAGGCTCCTCAATCTGTCGTATCAAGCCTTGATAAGGACCTTTATCAGCTGACTTGCATACACACAATATAAAAAATAAAACAAGAAATAATTTCTCTATTAATTCATCAGAAAAACAAATATGTTTATTTAAATATCCTACCTAGCAGGGTCAGTGTTGTGTAAAGGGGGGGGGGGGGAAAGGAAGAAAGGGGGAGTTGGGGTCCTTACAGCTTAGACACTTGAACTAGTATGACAGACAAAAGAGAGCAAATCCACCAAAATAGAAAGAAGTTTGGAAAAAAGAAGCAGTATTGATTCAGTGGTACATTTAATGCCCGAATAACTCGGAATAAGTTGATTGTAAGGTTAAATGTGTTCCAAACTTAAATTATATTTTTTGTCAATATTATTTTCCCAATTTTGACATTTTGTCGATGATTTTTTTCCCAATTTGGCTAGGGGCCTTTTACCAAAATGCCTGGATAAAGCCCTGACATTTAGGTGGTAAAAAGTACGGCTGCTGAGGGATTAAGGCCAAACCAATTTCAAATTACTGGTCCACTGGTCTAGTTGAAAAAAAAAAATTTAATGCTGAACCCTGGTTAAGGGTCGGGCATAGGGTATATTTTGCTGAGAAAGTCAATCTAAATACTGTTACAAGACAAATTAGATCCTAGAATTAATTCTATCTTGATCTTCTTAGTCCTCTTTACATCACTATTACCTGGCTTTGTATTTAATGAATGAAAACTGAATATTTTCTTTGTTTATCTTTTCAGGTGCTGAAATGGGTAATTTTTTTGTTGATTTAGTAACTTTTTTTTTATTTTTTCATTTGTTTTCTAGTAAATCCATGAAATATCTAATACAAATATTGAGAGAAATTAACACCTGTGTCTTGTATCTTACAAGATGTTTTTCTCCCCTCAGTCTGTTCTGAAGTAAGAATAACTCTGTGGATATTAATTCCTTTTTTATTTTTATGAAGAAAGACATAATTTTTTGTTGCTTGTTGTACTACAACATGCATCATATTAGCAAAAGAAAATTGAATGTTTGAGCACTTTTAGCCAATAGCATGAATGTCCAATTCTAATGCTGAAACATGTGGCTTAGATAGTAATATACAGGGCTTGTGACCTAGGGTTCCCTGGGACTTTCTGCATACAAGTCCAGGAAAAAAATTTGAACAGTTTTGGATAAAGATGGTATACCAAAGGTAAGTAGTGTATAGATCTATAGTTTTCATACATTTTTAATTTTATTTCTACAGCCTATGCCTTTGTGGATTATGAAGACAGAAGAGATGCAGATGTGAGATATTGTTGTTTTGTTTCTGAAATTTTTCTCATTTTTTTTTGACATTTGTCTTGTACACTTAGCGAAGGTAGATTCTTGCTCAAATGTTGTTTTCTTACACAATATCACTGTGCCCTCCTTTTTGTCTAACAGTACAGATAGAGATCAGACTGGACAGAGACTGATTTACACAGTCTGATATTTTGTTTGAAACTACATCTGCAACAGTCTTAGAATAGCAAAATCATCATGCCCTTTCCCAACTGAAGATGTCAATTTCATTTAACCCATCTTCACGAGCCAAGTTTACGATCACTACATGGGTCTTGCTTTGGCTGGTTGAGCCTGATTTCGAGATTCCTATGATGCACCCTCTATTGGATGCTGGTTATTACCCCCTTTTACATCATATTTCTGAAAGCAAATGAAATATCGTTTTACAAACCGCTTACGAATACATATGAAGGGATAAGCAGACATCCACATGGGTTTCCATGTTTACCTTCTATTCGAAAGGTAGCAACCTTGTTCTATTTTTATCAAAGATGAAATGCTACAATCAATTTCATTCGTTCCAGCAAGAGCTGGCTGCATCCAATGAAAAAGCGCATCGGGGGAATGTAAAAACCAAGCTGGATCCGCCAAGGGTGGAGTAGCGTAGTGAATCATCAGCCTTGGCTTGCGAAGATTTATTTAACCCTGCTCTGGCAAAAGTGCATTTAATGCATCTCTGTGATAAATTACGCAAAGCAAGTCATCACTCTGAAAACCTGACTGGAGATAGAGGTAGAATGGTCCTTGGATGTGCAGAAAATTGACCAGTAGCAAAATGTGCCATAGACTTTGCAGGCTGATTTGTATTGATACTTTATACAGATGGATTAAACCAACTTTTCACGGAGCACGTGGCTCATTTGTTTATGTTCTGATTGAAGCTATGTGTATCAGCTACTACATAATTTGTCTTAATTGTTAACGTATTTTCTGTTTGCATTGCAATGAAAAATGTCTCTAAAAAAATTAAGTAGTGAAAGTTTATTTGTAAAAGATGATGAAAATGTGTCAAAATAGTTTATATTTGTCATTAGATAGAGCCATTTCATCCATCCAATTAATCCTTTACCCCATAATAAGGCATTTCTATTGTATCTCTAATTGACCCTAAATAACAGCAAGGATGATGGCGTTTCTTATGTGAGGCCTTTTGATAGCATAAGAAACATTGTGACAAAAGGTGAAATTGCTCGTCATGAGCAATTTCACCTTTTGCCAAAATGTTTTCCAAAGGCTCCTACAAGCAATGCATAGAAATGGGTATATATGGAGTAAAGGGTTAATTGTGGTGGGAAAACATAGAGAGGTTTGAAGTTTTGATACTTTATAGAAATGGAACACCAGATGCAAAAGTTCCAGTCTGCAACCTTGTTATTTGAAAAGTGAACTAGGATTTTTGGCTCATACATTCAGAAAACATTGTAAAGGCACAAAACAGATTTTTTTTTTCATACTAGCTTTGGTTGATAAAAAGAGTAAACAATTAGGTCTCCATTTGACATTTCATAAACTATACTAATATTGTTTTTGTATGACTACTGCAGTGAGTTGACCAGTATTACCAATGATCCATGACCATAAAAGTCCCCCTGATTAAAGGAGGCTCTTAGCCATGCCTTCTACCTATGCCATGCCACTTTTTGGAGTAAAAGAGAAATAACCAGATTGCCTGATAGCTGGTAGCCTCCACCATTACCACTCCATGAACCAGTCCATGACATTGCCAGTGCCATTCACAGAGCACCTTGATCAAAATAACCATGCCTTCCTTTACGCAATAGTGACATGTATCTCCCAAAGCCCTGCCAGAGAGATACGCAAGCATTGAACAATGGACTGAATGGCAAATAATAAAACCGCGTCACTGTCGCCTAGTCTGTGCTGTGCCATGCCATGTTTACCAAGCCCACTCTATTCCACCGGCCTTGGTTCTCTAGTCCTTTACCCATTTCCCATGAACCATGCTTGTGTCAACAACTTGACCATTACGCCATGTGTAGGTGATTCACTTCATAGTTCTATTTTCAGATGTTAGTCTGGTACTTCAAGTGTAAAATATGTACAGGTGTTCATAGATCAAAGTCTAAATGATCATATTCCATGGAACATTGTAACCGAGAACTCCAGATAGAGGGAGTGAATTGAAGATATTGATTATTCTCCACTAAACCCAATGTTATGGGTACTCATTTGTGTCCATGGTCATGAGGTAGAGCGTCGGCCTCATAACCTAAAGGTCCTGTGTTCGATACCCGGGAGTGGGTGTCAACTTAGGGAAATTTCATTGGCCCACACATTCAGCGCGAGTACTGGTGTAGTTCCCAGGAAGCAGAATCGAGAGAGATTAGTATAAGAATTTGTTTCTCAATGGATGTAAAATAAACATGTTTAAACTATTTCTGTCATCGAGATGTTTCTAATGAGTACCCACAACATAGGGTTTCAAAAAGAAATTATGAATTTAAAATATCATCACTACGTGTTATCTGAAGCTCTGATTACTTGTTGACTACATGTGTAATCCTGGCAGTTGAAACTTTAACCTTGGCTAACTCAGGCAAACACAAAATGTGGTTCCAATTACCCCGCGGTGTCTAATTTTTAATGCAGGACTCAAAAACATTTTTTTCACCAAGTGATCATTTAGTATTTTAACTCTTTACCAAATGACAAAATATTTAACTTTTCCAAATTGCCAGCATTTGTAGGCAAAAAGTTAAACCTGATTCAACAGTGGAAAATTGTTTAGAGAAGGACAGAAAACAATGTGGGAAAATGAGAAAATGCTGGTTCCCAGCATTTTCTCCTTTTCCCACAATGTTTTCAAAAATAAATAAAGTAACTAACTGGTCAGGACCAAAGCATATTTTACACTTGAAATATTTATTGTGTTATTTTTTTTGTTTCAAAATAATTTTTGTGAATGAACACTTTTATTTCTTTCCATGTCAGAAATTGTAAAATTATGGAATTGGTCTGACAATTAACATAATAGCTTGGAAATTTTATTTTCTTAGCTCCAAAATTTCTCTATTTGAAATAAAAGACGCATCTCTCAAAAGTACATGTTTTATTATGCAAAAAATACTCATTTTTGAGTTTCTTTTTTTGTCAATTCCAGCTTGCGCCTTGCAGTGGGCAAGTCATAGTTGCCACAACATCAGCTCTGTATTTGTGTGTGACCTAGATTTATCCAATTCATAAGTTTTTATACATTTAACCCTTTACCACACAGTGACGAATTTTGACGACCCTAAGAAAGAAGCCTTTTGAAAACACTGTGGGAAAAGAAGAAAATGCTGGTAACCAGCATTTTCTTCTTTTCCCACAATTTTTTCTACCCTTTCCACGGTAAGTTTTAATTTTTCAGACCCATTTATTTTGTCATCTGCAAATGCTTTCATTTTAGACTAGTGTAAAATTTTGCATTTGGTAAAGAGTTAAGGATGAATTTTAAGATAATATGGTGCAATTGTTCTGCTTCATGAGCTTAAGTGCTCCTTGTAACATTTTTTTATTTTGGTAGGTCGGAGGTCAAGGTCACACTTAGAGGTCAAATGATAAAATTGTTATAGACAGGGGTTGTCCAAGCAATAACTTCTACATTTAGGGATGAATTTCAAAATCATTTTGTGCACATGTCCTCCTTTTTAACTAGATGTGCCTCTGGAAACATTTGTTCAGGGATGTCTAAGGTCAAGGTCACACTTCCCAGTCAAGTTATAAAATTTTCAACTACAGTACTGTAAACTTACTTACAAAATCGGTAGTAAATGCCTCCGAGTTAATCACTTCAGTACTTCCAAGGTTGAGATCAGCAGACCTATGAAGGTCATAAATTAAGCTTTTACCTGCTCATCCTGATGTGAACTTAGAAACAAAGGGATATGAAATGAGATGAACTTGCACTGAGTGATTGGTTACATTTTTATCCAAGTGCAGCCCATGAGGCTTTAACTATTTCTTCCAAGGCAGGCTTAACCCTTTACCAAACAATCCCTGGTTTTTACGACCCTGAGATAGAAGCCTAATGGAAAGCATTGTGGGAAAAAGAGAAAATGCTGTTAACCAGCATTTTCTCCTTTTCCCACAATGTTTTCTATCCTGCTTGAAACAAATTTCAATGTTTGAGTTACATTTATTTTTTCATCTGCAAGTGCTTTGAATTTGGACCAATCTGAGATCTTCTCATTTGGTAAAGGCTTTATCCATTACCACACAATCCCTACTTTTGACGCCCCTGAGAAAGAACCCTTTTGAAAACACTATGGGAAAAGGAGAAAATGCTGGTAACCAGCATTTTCTCCTTTTCCCATAGTGTTTTTTATCCTTCCCAGAACAAATTTCTATTTTTTAGTCACATTTATTTTGTCGTGTGCAATTGCTTTCAATTTAGACCTGTCTAAAATTTTCACATGTGGTAAAGGGTTAACATGTTGCTGCTTGGTAATAATAAGGTTTTTTTTGGTACATTTTGTGAAAAAAGATATTAAATTTCTGAAAGAATTTCTTTGTGATTGGTGATACGTTTCTGCAATAACTTTATCATAGAATTGGCGGGGGGATGTTTCTTTGTTACGCAGCTAGTTCATTTTTGGGAAAAAAGGATTGAAATCTTTAGTCCTTTTTGAACAACATTGATTTTTATACTACCAGTTAAATGGTACATTTAAATAAATAAGTTGAATTTTGAACATCACAATTCATTTTTTCTTTCATATTGAAAAATTTAATGTGGAGCATATTATTTTTTGTTTCAATCGCTTTTAACAGTTCTGATTGCATGAAAGAGCTTTATGTAATCAATCCATAGAAAGGTCAATGTATTACATTCAATTATATGATACACGTAAATAGATTGTCTGAGAGATTTATCTAACAGATACATGCATTAAATTTTATTTCATGCTTTCCGGTAGGATATCGGGAAATAGCAGTGAAAATATTTTACTATCTTGCACTGTGTACCACCAGTGAAAATACTGAGTTTCATGATCTTGTTGCCTAGGTTAATTGCGCATGCCTCACAACCAAATAGAACAACTTGATGAAATAAATTTTGATCTTTTATTGAAAAAAAACAAATATCCTCTATTTCTATGTACATACATACGAACTGCCTTCTGGCAAAAGGGTTACATCTCTGTGATACATCATAAGACATCACTTAATTATGGATTAATTAAAAACATCACAGTGTTTGTCTAAAACTGGCTGATTCATGATCAGCAATGGTCCTTTGACATGGTTATAAGTTATGAGTAGCAAAACTTTTCAATCAAGCTCAGCCTGTGAGGAGTGTGCAAACTACTTGGGTCAGTACATTTTTACAGATGCATTAACTCATTACCAAACAACAAAATTTTAGGTTTGTCCAAATTGAAAGCATTTGCAGATGACAAAATAAAAGTGACTGAAAATTTGAATTTTGTTTTGTGAAAAGTAGAAAATATTGTGGGAAAAGGAGAAAATGCTGGCTACCAGCCAGCATTTTCTCCTTTTCCCACAATGTTTTCTAAAGGCTTCTTTCTCAGGGTTATCAAAAGTAGGGATTGTGTGGTAATGGGTTAAACTATCATGAATCATTGATTCTCAAGTAGTTATTCATGTAACAACATAAAGTGATATGTGGAAATTCTCGCCCCAAAAGCTACCAGAGATTGGCAAAACCCCTTAAGAGTAAACAAGATTCTATTTTCCTCAAGATTGTAACAGCTCTATATAACAAGTATATAGACTACCCTGAAAAAAACTGACCACAACTTGTTTTTGAAGACAGAGTTGAATAGTATCAAACAGCACAGTCTAATCCTAGACTTCAGTGTCGGGTATTTCGATGAGATGTTCAATCATGAATAATCTTGAAATCGGAACTGTTTTTTTGATGTACTGAAATCATTATTTGATTTTTCATTGCTGTAAATCTAAGATACTCTTTATTGCCAAGTGATTAAATTTTGATTTCCATCATAAAAACAGACAAAATCAAAGCAATTTCAAAAGTATTTTTTCCAAATAATGGATACTGTATTGTTTGTGCAGTCTGATCTAGATCAACACTGTCTTAATTGTATTTTGATTTTAATCTAGATTGTCTGCAAAGTCATATTTAATCTTTGAAAGCTTTTCAAAACTTCCCCACTTACTTATCTAACATTTTAAAGTCAAATCAAACCGACCATATATTTCTCATTGCTTCCAATTCTTTTATATTTGGACAAGTCTAAGGGTTAAGCTTTTTTACCAACGTAAAATTTGTAACAAAATGAGTTTAGAATTGATATTTACATTTGAGATAAAGGTTACAAATATTATTTCAAATATAAAACTTTTTGATTTGTTACTTTACAGGATGCAATTCGTTACGAGAATGGTCGGGATGTCGCTGGATCTTCCATTATTGTAGAATGGGCTAAGGGGAGCCCTAGACCAGGGGGTCGTGGTGGTGGCAGAGACATGAGAGACAGGGGTGGAAGGGTATGTACATCATTTATAATGTACCCAAAAATTTTGAGCTCAAATGCATGTGCCATACAAATAACATATCACACACTAAACAAAAAAATCTGCATTTACACACTGTAAGATATGGTTCCAAGTAAGGAATGATGAAGTAACTCGAGCGCTGAGTATATAATTGATTTTTAACTCTTTACCAAATGGCAAAATTTTAGGTCTTTCCTAATTAAAGCATTTGCAGACAACAAAATAAAAGTGAATGAGAATTTGAAATAAGTTTTTTGAAGGGTAGAAAACATTGTGGAAAAAGGAGAAAATGCTGGTTACCAGCATTTTCTCCTTTTCCCACAATGTTTTCTTCTAAAGGCTTCTTTCTCAGGGTCGTCAAAAGTTGGGACTGATGCTTGTTTATTCCGTATATATTCTGGTAACCAGCATTTTCTCCTTTTCCCTCAATGTTTTCTACCCTTCACAAAACAAATTTCCAGTCAGTTTAATTTTGCAAATGATTTCGATTTGGACAAGTCTAAAATTTTGTTGTTTAGTAATGAGTTAATGAGTTACCGTATATGCTCGACTATAAGACGCCTTCGCTTATAAGACGCTCCCCCAACTCTGTGATTCAAAATCAGGAATTTCATTGATGACCTCCTATAAGACGCATGTAGACTTCACACGAACCATAACAGTCCTAAAATTGTGATTATTCAGCTGGATATACACCAAGCAGATATTGCGATCTATCGTCGGGTGTCGAATATAGCCTGTATCTTAGCCGATCATACATTGATTCAACTCTAATTTCTTTTTAAATTCAAAATGGGAAAAGAAAAGGGTGAAAAAAGTGTAAGGCATAGACCAAACCACTCACATTTTTTGTTAAAATAATCCTTTCGGGGAAATTAGGCCTTCGACGGAAGAGTTAAATCAAAGAACTAAAGTATTCAAGAGTGTATTACGCTCAGTAGGTTGTAATTTAAATCTCTACCAAAGAAAGAAATTTGGACCGGTCCAAATCCAAAGGATTTGAATATTATAAAAGTACCAGACTCAAAAACAGGATTTTGTTTCATCAGTATTTCCAATAATACTTGCTAATTCAAACCTAAATTATATAATCGGCAAACCTTTACGGTTAAACTTTAGGCTATGTTAACTCTTTACCAAACAATCTGAAGTTTTCAGGGCTGTGAGAAAAAAGCCTCCTGAAATCATTGTGGAAAAAAGAGAAATGATGGTCACCAGCATTTCCCCTTTTCCTACAATGTTTTCTACCCGCCAAGAGCAAGTTTTAATCTTTGAACCGCATTATTTTTTCTTTCTTTTGCCTGCATTCCTTCAGTTTGGACCAGTCCAAGATTATGTCGTTCGGTAAAGAGTTAACCAAAGTGATGTAAACTGCACTAATTTATCGATCGATGTCCTGGGTAGTGTAACCTATAAAATTTTGACATCTGGCTTAGCTCTTCTAAAAATAGGCGTGTACTGTCTTGTAAACCAGAGAGTTTGACTGCAGTCACAACCCTTTACCTCCTTACCTCCACGATCAACTAATAAATGCTTCATAATTTTTATTTAGATCTGAATTGCACCGTGAAAATTTTTACCTCCGTTAGGTTACTTATTACATCATTTTGATTCTTCACAATGCCAAAACTTATCAATTAGAATGGATTTGATTTTGAAAAAGTAATGATTCATCTTTGAATTTTACAATCGTCGAAAGGGTCAATCAGTAGACCGTACTTTTATCTGTACTACACTGAACTAGTGGGCCATAAATGAACTGGCTGAAACTGACACAGAAAGAGGAATAACTGCTTGGTCGAGTAATTTTTAATCTAAACTAGCTAGTAAAAGGGGTAACTGTGTTTTAAAATTTTAATGCTTCACACAATGGGTGATAAAAACAACTATTACTTAATAGTCACTTGTAGCTTTAGATCAGCGTAACTCGTTTGTGATGTGTTTTTTTCCTTCGCGCTGATCAGCAGGTAAGTACGTTCTTCAGATGAAATTTTGCAAAGTCCTTTGATTATGCGCTTATAAGACGCTCCCCCAACTTCAAGCTCAAAATTCCAGGGAAAAAAATGCGTCTTATAGTCGAGCATATACGGTAACTCATTACCAAACGACAAAAATTTAGACTCGTCCAAAAATCAAAGGATTTGCAGAAGACAAATTGAATGTGATGGACAGGATGATTTTTGTTTTTGATAGGAAAGAAAACATTGTGGGAAAAGGAGAAAATGCTGGTTACCACCATTTTCTCCTTTTCCCACAATGTTTTCAAAAGCCTTCTCCTACAGGGTCGTTAAAACTCGGGATTGTGGGGTAATGGGTTAAGCCCTCTTTTCACACAACATGGTCCACATTATACCAGGAACGGAAATGTATCACTTTATACGTGTAGGGCATGGACGAATGCTACAGATGTCATAGATCTGGACATTGGGCCCGCGATTGTCCAGATGATCGTCATTACGGATACAGAAGGCCTAGTCGTCGTTCTCCTAGAAGAAGCAGCTACAGGTATGGTTGTGTTGTTTGTGCCCCAAAGAAAGAAGCCTTTTGAAAACACTGTAGGAAAAGGAGAAAATGCTGGTGACCAGGATTTTCTCCTTTTCCCACAGAGTTTTCTAACCTTCCCAGAACAAATTTAAATTTTTCAGTCACCTTTGTCGTCTACAAATGCTTTCAATTTGGACGAGTCTAAAATTTTTTTGTGTGTTAAAGAGTTAAATGGCTAAATACTGCAAATTTACTGTAAAGAATATTTCCGTGCCATTTGAGACAAAATTGAAGGCAGTCCTGTGTGAAGCAGAGGGTAAAATAGAATTTCAGTTTATGTAAATGATGTTGACCTTGGTCAGGTTACATGGAATAAGTAATACCTCTGGGTAAAATTTGCAGACCTGAACATTCCAGAGAGGCACTAAGCCAAAAACAGATTTACATTTTTATAAAGTCACATATTTATCTTAACCCTTTCCCAAACAAGCCCTGGTTTTTACTTGTCTGCTGTAAAAGTCTGTTGAAAACACTGGGAAAATAAGAAATTGCTCATAATGAGCAATTTCTCCTTTTCCCACAGTGTTTCTACCCTTTTTGAGAACTTTCTGCCATTTTCTCCAAATCTTAAATTGTCGTCTGCAAACTCTTTTGGTTTGGAAGGCTCCAAATTTGTCTTTGGGGAAAAGATTAAGTGGTTTATGTGAACGTGATTCACAGAAAATGCATCTCTGACAACCAGATGGGAAATATGACATCATTTACCATAGATTTCTCGCGCATGACGTAATAATGTAATGGGTTGCTATGCGGGAGGGGTACACCACAGGGAATAACAGAAAAGAACTGTACTGGATTTTGATAAAACTCCTCCCAGAAAGGGTTAAAAGCATGAAATGAATAGAATATTTGCTTTTTTTTCGATGAAAGATCGAAATTTATTTCATCTCGTGAACACCAAACTGAATACTTTAACATGTTTTCATTGAAAGGTCTAGATCTAGATCAAGATCGAGGGATCGCCATCGGTCCAGAAGTAGAAGTCGAGACAGAAGGAGAAGACGTAGAAGCAGAAGCAGAAGTCATCACAAAAGGACATCGGAGTCGCGCTCTAGGAGCAAGTCTAGAAGTAGATCTCGGTAAAGCTGCTTGTCACATCATTCTACTTACTACTTAACCCATTACCACACAATACCTACTGTTGATGGCCCTGAGAAAGAAGCCTTCAGAAAACTTTGTGGGAAAAGGAGAAATGCTGGTTACCAGCATTTTCTCCTTTTCCCACAATGTTTTCTACCCTTCACAAAACAAATTTCAAATTTTCAGTCACTTTTGTTGTGTTATATGCAAATGCTTTAGATTTGGACAAATCCAAAATTTACCAGCATTTTCTCCTTTTCCCACAATGTTTTCTACCCTTCACAAAAATATTTCAAATTTTCAGTCACTTTTATTGTGTTATATGCAAATGCTTTAGATTTGGACAAATCTAAAATTTTGTGGTTTTGTAATGAGTTAGAGTTTTTAAGTATTCATCACATTCAAAACTAGGAATTGACCTAAATACAAGAAATAAGATTTTGAACTGTTTCAAAATTAAACTGAAGAATATTTGTAATAAATAAGTTAACCTATAGATAACTTACTTGGCAGAGAAAGTTGGTCTTGCAGCATAACATGGCTGCAGAGTTAAATGAAAATTGTCACTGCTAATTCACTGTTAAAAATGAAGTTTATAACCCCCATTCTCATTTCAAAAACGGCAGAGATGAAAAACTATGAAATTTGTCTTTAACCCGTTACTGCATGACAAAATTTTAGACCTGTCCGAATTGAAAGTATCATCTTCGCAAGCCAAGGCTGACAATTCACTTTGCTACTGTACCCTTGGTGGGTCAAGCTTGGTTTTTACATTCCCCCCGATACGCTTTTTCATTGGATGCATTTTGCCAGCTCTAACTGCAACGAATGAAATTGCTCGTAGCATTTCATCTTTGATAAAAATAGAACAAGGTCGCTACCTTTCGAATATAAACTAAACATGGAAACCCACATGGATGTCTGCTTATCGCTTCATGTGTATTCGTGAGTGGTTTGTAAAACGATATTTATTTTGCTTTTTGAAATATGATGTAAAGGGGGATTATAACCAGCATCCAATAGAGGGCGCATCGCAGGAATCTCGAAATCGGGCTCAATCAGCCAAGGTAAGATCCACATAGTGATCATAACCTTGGCTCGCGAAGGTGTGAAAGTATTTGCTGATGACAGTTTCGAATTGCCTCATATGAGATTATTTTTCTTTGAATGGGTAGAAAACATTGTGGGAAAAGGAGAAAATGCTGGTATCCAGCATTTTCTTATTTTCCCACAATATGTTCAAAAGCCTTCTGTTTCAGGGGCGTTAAAAGTCGTCACTGTGTAGTGAAGGGTTAAAGGGCAGTATAGATGGTGAGGAAAGGGAAAAATGTGTCTTAAGATTTAATTTTGGGTTGTGAAAACTGGCGATTGTTTGGTAAATGGTCAATAATATGTAAAGGTGTTTGTACATTACAGATCCGTGGATGATGCTGATAAGAATGTGAATGGAGATGATAGGTCAAGGTCAGGCAGCAAGTCCCCCGAGAGAGAAAAGTCACCAACCCCATCGTAACAGATACCAAACAAAGTCCTACATCATCATCACAGTGTTGTGTCACTCATTGTCATATTTCATTGATACTCTTCTCAAAACTTAGAAAAAGGTTTATAAAGAGAACTTGCTGGACAATTTTTGTTTTCATGCATTTTAATGGGAATGAATTGTGTTGCTTGCAAAGTACAGTTTTTGCTTGTTTTTCGAAAGACACATGTAGACGTAAGCTAGTTATACCCTTGATATGACTGAAGTCATGCAGTAAATAGATAGGGGTTGATACTGTTTGCAAAAGTTGATCCAAGTTCTTTGCTCTCTGTAGTTCTATTAATAAGCCCTGATTAGGATCTCTCAGTAACTTTCAGTGTATATGTCAGGTGTCAACAAGTCTTTTAGCAAACATTCAGTTTGGTTGAAAAAAAAGTGGACACTTTCAGTAGAATCTGTGCATTGAAAAAGATTAACTTCAGAAGCCTGATTAGTTCCAAACTGATAAATAGAGGCTACAAATCTGCGGTATCAAATCTATTCCAGTTTCACTATACTCGCTGTTTGTTACAAGTAGCTATAGTATGAGGGCTTTCAATTTGATAAATACAGCAAAACATTTTGTCGTTTAAAAAAACAGAGCTTCAGATAAGAGTGAGTGAAGGTATTCTAAATCCATTATTTCTCTTCAAAATCCTATGTTGTGGGTACTCATTAGAATCGTCTCTGTGAGACTCCCTCTATCTGGAGCTTTGAAAAACGAAATTTTTTTGCCAAGCACAATTCAGTTTAATAACTTAAAAAAATCTAGGACTATATTTAGGGGGAAAAAATCACTTTGAAAGCACCCTTAGTCATGCAAGAGCTTTAAGCAACTGTCTGTAAAATAGAAAAAAAATGAGACAACTGCTTGCAATAAGACATGATTGTGTCTTGATGAAATTGACCATTATACAGCAAGACACTAGAGGAAATGAAACTGGTGCTGAAGATAGCACAGTTGTTGTGGTTTTAAAGAGATCAAACTTGCTAGACCAAATGGGATTGTAAATGGATGTTACTTGCAAAATAAAGCTTGAACCTTTGAAATGGTAAATGGTGGGGTTAGGGCAAATAAGCATAATTATATGTGTCTTAATATTCGAAACCGTTTGAATAAATGTATGCCAACCTCTCAGAGGGTATTTTTCACTTCAAAGAAACAAACAATTTACATTTAATTACAATACCAGCCATTGTTAACTCATTAGCAAACGACAAAATTTTAGGTTTGTTGGAATGGAAAGCATTTGTAGATGACAAAAGTGACCGAAAATTTGAAATTTGTTTTGTGAAGGGTAGAAAACATTGTGGGAAAAGGAGAAAATGCTGGTTACCAGCATTTTCTCCTTTTCCCACCATTTTTTCTAAAGGCTTCTTGTTCAGGGTCGTGAAAAGTAGGGATTGTGTGGTAATGGGTTAAAAAGCACTTGCCAGCTTATGAAGTGAGTATGAAACTTTGCAGAAATTTTCATCATCGTTGGTATAAAGAAGTAATACATGTTTTTTACTTGACAAATATCTCGGATGGTGAAAAATTATTACAACATCTCTTAGAGATTTTATTTTGGGTTATGGGAGAGATCACTTCTGAGAATATCTCAGCAGAAGCAGACATGGCTAGGAATTAGCAATTTATCCTGCTACAACTGTATTCTTGTATTATTACTGTACCAAACTTGGGTTTTATTGACCCTGAGCAGCAAGGCTTTTGAAAACATTGTGGAAAGAGGAGAAAACGCTGCTTACCAGCATTATATCCTTTTCACATAATGTTGTTACCCTATTATAGAACTTGCACACATATTCTTACCAGTTTTGAAAATGTCTTCTCTAGATGTTAAGGATTTGAAAGTCTACAATTTTTCGTTTAGGAAAGGACTAAACTTCCGATTTGTTTTGTCTACATCTCTGCCAGCTGGGTAGCCGAGTGGTTAGTTTATCTGTATATTTGTGGCTGGTGGTTGGGAGTTAACCCATTACTCCATAGATACTCATTTCCACACATTGCTTGTAGGAGCCTTTGGAAAACGTGGCGAAAGGTGAAATTGCTCGTGACGAGCAATTTCACCTTTTGTCACAATGTTTTCTATGCTATCAAAAGGTGTCATATACACAAAAGAAACAGTTTCATCCTTGCTGTTATTTAGGGTCAATTAGAGATACCATAGAAATGCCTTGTGGGGTAAAGGGTTAAATACCCTGTTTGGGACAAACTTTCTATCTTGCAATTTTTCGCCAGGTTTTGTGGGTTTATTACCTAATTTAGGCAAAATTTCTTTACATTGATTCTTCACCTCTCACAACACAACTTTCTGTCCAAGTCGCCAGCTGCTGTTCTCACATACATAAGAGGTAAGAGGCTAACAATCACTGGAAAGAAAGTTTGGCTCACCCAGGTATCAAACCTGTAACCACGCGGTCACAAGTTATATATGCCCATTACTGAGCTACCAGGGTTGGCATATTGGACTGTAAATGTTGCTTGTCTTGCGGACATAGTCCTTTTGTACAATTTGTTCTAGTGACCTAATTTTTAGCTCCACTGTCTGTTGTGCATCCTTCTGTCCATGTGTATGCATTATCTTTTGTTTTAAACATCTCTGAAACTACCCATCCAAAATTGATGAAACTTCAACTGAATGATCCTGCCATGGGCCTGTTTAGAATTTCTTGAAAGAATTTGATTCCTTCAAAAACTCCTGTTGCCATGGCAACAAAAGCAGAAATATTGAAATCATGACCTAGTTTTTTTACCTGTCTTGTCCTATTTTCAAACTCTTCCAATAATACATGTATCGCAAAGACAATGGACTGTATTGGACCGACAATGTGGTCTCTACAATGTAAACTCAGTTTTCAGAGATTTGAGTCAGGTGACCCACTTTGTGCTTGTCTGAGATATTACTACAAACATTCTGATAGAGTATTTAACAAAAATTTTGCTCCTGGAGCAAACAAATGGTTTTGCAAAGACTTGACATGACCAATTTTCCATCTAGTCTGAGACATTATTAACCCTATACTCCATAGATACTCATTTCTAGGTATTGCTTGTAGGAGCCTTTGGAAAACATTGTGGCATTGAAAAGGTGAAATTGCTCGTGACGAGCAATTTCACCTTTTGCCACAATGTTTTCCATGCTATCAAAAAAACGTCGCACATAGGTTGTGTGTGTTTATTCTTTAATATAAAACTATCTTTCTACGACCATGCAGAAATAGACTTTTTGAAAACATTGTGGAACAAGAGCTTCACACAGCAGCTCATATACCCACAAAGAGGCTGGTCATTGAAACGGGTTAACATCTAAAACGCTTCCAGAAATCCAAATTTTTAGGGTCACATGCACAACTATACACCATAAAGATTAATTCTGGTAAGTTTCAAGACATTCCCATGGAAACTGGAGAAGTTGGGCACACAAAAAATTGCAAACAGAAGGTCTGCAGACCGACAGACGACCTGGGCCATAAAATAATACAACCCTTCGGGCATATAAAAAGGAGAAAAAATTCTGCTTTCCTTGTTCTCTACCGTTTTCTATCCTTTAAAAATGAAATGCCATCTTCTTTTGACATTTTTATCTTTTTGCCTGAAATTGCTGTCAATTTGGACAGGTCTAAAATTGTGTCTTTTAGGTACATGTAACAATTCAGTTATACGAGTTGTGTCTAATACAAGTGCAGATAAAAAAAGCAAGCGCTTTCAGTTAGGTAAGTTCTAATATGTCATCAGACAGAAAGTAAGCAGGTACACTTGTATAATCACAAATTTTTATTTCAAAAATCTCCACCATGTTCACAACCTGAATAGAACGAGAATTAATTCATGTTTGAGCCTTGCTCTGTGAAAAAGTGGTTTAACTCCTAAAAACTACATGACAAAATTTTAGAACGATACAAATTGAAAACATTAAACTTTGCAGATGACAAAATTGATTTAATTCAAAAATTGAAATATGTTCTTGAAGGAAAGAAAACGGTGTGGGAAAAGGAGAAAATGCTGGTTACCAGCATTTTTCTCCTTTTCCCACAATGTTTTCAAAAGTCTTCTTTTTTTCAGGGGCGTAAAAACCAGGCATTGTTTGGGAAAGGCTTAACTATGAATGACAACATTTTCAGCCTAATTTGGAGTGTTTGCTGATGAAAAGTTAAATATGGCTCCAATAAAGGAAAAATGCAGGTTTTCCATGTTCAAAGTCCTCTTCTTTAGGCGCATTAAAACTAGAGTAGTGTGGAAAGAAGATGACCCCTTATCGTGCGACAAAACTGCAGACATTTCTGTATTAAATGTATTTGCATACGGCAATTTCAAATTGGCAACTGATGTGATTATTCTCTGATAAGGCAGAATAAGTTGTGGAAAAGGGAGAGAATGTGGGTTACCTACATTTTCTTTGTTTCCCACAATGTTTTCAAAATGTTTTCTTCCTTGGGGTCGTTAAAAGTCAAGATATTGTGGCAAAGAGTAAACTAATCTGCAAAAAAAAATCAACCCAGGTCAGCGTGTGCTCTTCCAGTCGCGATTTAACGCTTGTGGCCTGTCATGCAATAAGGGATTATCTAGGAATTCCGTACATCAATTGGATGTTGACAGACCAAAGACAGGGTAGGTCAATTTAAGTTGATAGTTAAAAAATGATTGTAAAACAAGATAGAATGAACAGTTTTCATACAAGAAATATCATAAAAACAAAGTGTAAACCCCCATCAGCCAGCGCAATATGCACAGCCAGACAGGGATTGACATCTTTCGCAGTTCCCAGATGGTCTCTGGTCTCTTTTTGCGTGACAAGTGTCAAATTTCCTTGGACAAAAGGAGTACACCATTATGTCAGAGACAACTTGCTTGATGTAAACAAAGATTCATTGACCCATTACCACATAATGCTGAATTTTAACTACCTTTAAAACGAAAGCTTTTAAAAACATTGTGGGAAAAGGAGAAAATGCAGGTTATCATCACTTCCTCTTTTTCTACAATTTTTTCTACCCTAACAAAAACGGAAATCATAAACTGAGCTACCAGTACATTTATTTTGTCATCTGCAAATTCCTTCAATTCAGTCTAAACCAAAATTTTGTCATTTGGTAAAGATGTAAACCCATTTATCCTAGAGCCTTGCTCATTTAACCCTTTACCAAACAATCCCTGGTTTTTACGACCCTGATGAAAACAATGGGAAAAGGAGGAAATGCTGGTAACCAGCATTTTCTCCTTTTCCCACAATGTTTTCTACCCTGCTAAAAGTAAATTTCAATTTTTGATTTACGTTTATTTCGTCATCTGCAACTGATTTCAATTTGGACCAGTCCAAAAATTTGTCGTTTGGGAAAGGGTTACGCTAATCTTCCCCATTGCTAAGTAAAGAAATTTCTTCTACTGATCCTTCATCCAAAAAGTTACATTGACTGTCATTCATTGGATCATTTTTAACAAGAGTCAAACACCAGCGATCTTTATAATTGTGCACAATCGCTTCCCCTGACGGAAATGTTGACATCTGGGACTCCGAGAGTTCCCAGCCTTGGTTACGCAGACACTCGCCCACTTGAAGTCGGACATTACTGCCTGTAAGAGCTATCTCCGTGTAATCTTTTCCAGAGTTTAACTGCAGTCTCTCTCGCTCTGCTGGATGTATTTGGTGAAGAGATAAATATCGGTGGACAACATCTCTACGTCCCGAGATAATTGTTTTGATTCTTGAATTCATTGTCGGCATCGTTGCTAGATTACCAGTCCTTACCTCTATCACTTCTAAGTACCTCATTTTTTTCGGTTTATCATATACAGGCTCTCTTAGCTTTTCCACACTGTCAATTAACTCTGTGATCTGGTAAAAATCTGCCTCTGCACATAACTGATCCAGTTCTTTAAAGTCTGATGGAAGAGCAAGTCTAGAAGACCGTAGATAGTTTAGGATGTATTTAAAGAGTTCTCCATCCCTGTCCACAAAATGGCATCCATTTTCATCCACTGCTGTTGACATGGAACCATTAAACATAGCACCAAGCATAGAGTTAGGATATTTACACAGGGTAGACTTAGTTGTCTGGTATATCACACCTCCAACATTCAACTTGACAATTTCTTGAGACATGGTCGAAAATGGAGGATTTCTCTGCATTTCAAACCATCAACATGCTAACTGATCCTTGTCTGTTGCTTAAGAAAATACACATTCTGTTGTATGGCAGATCTATTTCCAGTTACTTTCATCAGCTTGAAACTTTGGTGGTCCTAAAATCAAAAGAAAAACAAAGTAAAATGTATTTTAACCCATTACCACACAATCCCTTCTTTTAATGACCCTGAGAGAGAAGCGAGAAGAGGTAACCAGCATTTTCTCCTTTTTCCACAATGTTTTCTACCCTTCACAAAATAAATTTTAAATTTTAAGTCACTTTACTTTGTAGTCTGGAAATGCTTTTGATTTGGAAAAACCTATAATTTTGTCGTCTGTTAATGAGTTAAATCAGAACCCTCACCCTGTAACTTCAGTGCCGGAAATTAGAGATTTTTATTTCATAAAATATTAACCCTTTACCTAAAATGACAAATTTAATGACCTTGCGGAATGTTTGTTTATTGGTAGGCCTATGTATTGAAATTAACCCTTTACACCATAAGGCATTTCTATGGCATATCTACTCGACCCTAAATAACAGTAAGGATGAAGCCATTTCCAATGTGTACATGACACCTTTTGATAGAATAGAAAACATTGTGACAAAAGGTGAAATTGCTCGTCACGAGCAATTTCACCTTTTGCCACAATGTTTTCCACAGGCTCCTTCAACCAATGTGTAGAATTGAGTATCTATGGAGTAAAGGCTTAAGCGAGTCTTGTCTGGTGCCGAGACAATGACGAGTTCAAACGTCTAACTTCTAAGCTTTGTTGTCCGAGCATCGAATAACTTTGTACCAATGATTTTTTCATCAAACAGCATCATTTACAAGAACTGTTATGTCGTCATTTCGAACAGAAACTGCTTTTGCGGAAACAGAATTAAAAAAGAAATAAAATGAGCATCTGGTCGAGCTTATTGCACTCTACTGTACAGCAGGCTACCTTCCAGCAGATTCTTCAGACTCCGGCGAGTCAAATAGGTGTGTATGGTTTACGGTTTTCTCTTCTCCAGCTTCGTCCACATTTAGATCTACTCACGCACGCTTAGGATCAGTGTTAAGAGAGAAATCTGAGATGACTGAAAAAAAAAAACCGGATATACAAATTAAATGGGCTATATTACTCTGAAACTAAGATTAATAAGTTCAAAAAGCCATTAGTTCAAAAGTTTGAAAATCGATCTGTTTCCTAGTTTCAGCTCTCTTTTTGACTTAAAAACGAAACGCGGCATTTTGGAATCATTAGGCCGCAAGAATTTCTTTTTCAAGAAAAGGACAAAATGGAACTCGTTTCCACGAAATCGAAATCGCCTCAGACTTAATTAAAATGTTACAGGCTATAATTTGTATCAAACTATTCAAATAATAATATCACTTAAAAGTTTTTTTTTTCAGTGAATACTGCATGGCATATATGCGTTTTCATAATACTGTTGTAATTTCGCCATTCAGTGGTCTCTTTAGTCAAAATTTTCGACAGTCAAAAATGGTGGACGAAATGGAATTCTTTTCACGAAATAAAAAATATCTCCGAATGAATTTGATAGGACTTTTGACAGGAATTGTTTAAAGACTACTCCAAGATATTAGTAAGGTTCATCATAATAAGCGACAAAATTCTAGGTTTGTTCAAATCGAAAGCATTGCAAGCAGACGACAAAATTAAAATGACTAGAAATTTGAAATTTGTTTTTATGAAGAGCAGAAAACATTGTGGGAAAAGGAGAAAATGCTGGTTACCAGCATTTTCTCCTTTTCCCACAAATATTTTCAAAAGGCCTCTTCATCAGGGGCCGTAAAAACCAGTGATTGTTTAGGAAAGGGTTAAAGCTACTCAATGGGTTCCTTTGTCCGACCCTAATGGTCCCAGAAGAATGACATTGATTCCTGGCACTGAGGGCTACAGCTGAGCTTTAACCAGATTCTTTGGAAGCTTGCTTTAAAACTTGTTCCAGTGACGACCGTCCTACTTGTGATTGTATTTTATGCTAAATGCTCGAGCGAAGAGCGCTCCAGATAAAAAACAGTAATACAGTGCTACCATCCGAATAAAAGATAGACTTTCTGTCCTAACCAACCAACTACGTATATAAAAAGAAAGTCAAATTTTAATAGGTCTAGATCTACAGCGAAATCGCGAATAAAAATAGTATGCAATATATCTAGGGGAGGAATTTGCCATTTTAATACTCCGAAATTGGACCAGAATAAAGTAATTGAGAGAAATTAAAGCTCCAAAATATCACTGTAGACCGGTCTCGGTTCCGGAAACGACCACCGTCAGATTCCATTGTAATTTTATGGTCAAAGGGAAAAAACTCGTACCATCTTTTTATCCACTTGTTATGAAGAGTAGCCTCCCTTATTGTTACCCCCCCACCTCGGAATGGTCTTTTTTACAACTATTACAGGCACACTGAAACTTGAACCGGTGCAGGACCAAATTATACCTATACGATCTATTGAAAAGCACGGACCCTCTATTAACCCATATCCTGATAGATAAGTAGAACAATCGGTCATTTCAAGCCGATTTTAAAAAACCCGATATTTGCTATTTCAAAGGAGTTTTCCTTTGGACAAATGTTTTGACTGGGTTTGACTGGACCTTGTAGAATCAAGATCAGACTGCACGCTTATAAATAGACCCGAGTTTAGTCTGTGCATATTCATAAACTTATGGTTTGTCTGCTGGTATTTTTTCTGTCGAAGACAGAGTGCTAGACCGTATTTTTTTTTCATTCAATTTATTGTTTTTAAAGGGATTAGCATTCATATCATTAGAGAGTGCAATCCCCTCTTATTCCCCCCGCCCCCACACTTCCACATAAAAAGGAAAGTAAGGGGTTGAGAGCTAAACTTGTTATGTACATACCCAGTTATTTCTAGCTTTGTTCATGTGTGTATCTATTTTTGAATGGTTTTCCCCTGTTGCTATTTTTAGAACTGGATTCTCTCTTGTGGAATATTGTGCTGGAAGTTTCCAGGCCTTTTTACAATCTGTTTACTAGAAATTATGCAACTGATTTTAACATGAATTTTCTGGAAGTTTCCCTGTTATTATAAAAGGAAAAGCTTTTTACATCTCGGTGTTCACTAGTTAATACATGATTGCCAGACTTCAGTGGGGATTATTTTGTGTTTGTGTCATAATTAGTGCTTGGATTACATTCAGTTTGGATCAGGATCAGATTGGAATTAAGACTGAAATAATTTGTCTTTTGAATTTAACGTCCAAGGTATTGTTTTGTTCTATTGTAATATTGTTCCTGTTTATTTGATATTTTTGTTAATAAATTCTGTTATTTGTTATCGTTTGTTGCTGGCTTCTTCTTTCTAGTTACGCCTGACTCGTAACAGAAATTGGGGGCTCGTCCGGGATTGGAAAATAAGACTAACGCATTCGTTTACTAATCAGTAATTATAATACAATTTTGTACTTGAATCCAGCAACAAACAAACATGTCTTTTGACTTAGATAAATTTACGGCTGAACCGTCTGTGGAGTTATTGAATTTGGGTAAAAAGACTGATTTGCTTAATCTTGCTAAACACTATAAATTGTCTGAAATAAAATCTTCAATGCGTAAACATGAAATTAAGAACATTTTGGTACAATATTTTGTTGATGAGGAGATTTTCAATGAAAATGCGCTTTCCCTGATAGTTGACGTTCAGTCAGTTTCAAGTTCGAAAGAACTTGAATTAAAACTTCAGATCAGACAGTTAGAAATAGAAAGAGAAAGGGAAAGACACAGAGAAGAAAGAGAAGAGAGAGAGAAGGAGAGAGAATTTCAATTAAGAATGAGGGAAATAGAAATGCAAGAAAGAGCAAATCAGCCGAAGCAAAAGATTGAATACAATTTTGATGTTACAAAACATATTAGGCTTGTTCCTCCATTTCAAGAAAAAGAAGTTGATAGATACTTCCTACACTTTGAAAAAGTTGCAGAAAACTTAAATTGGCCAAAAGAGCACTGGACTTTGCTTCTGCAAAGTGTTTTGATCGGCAAAGCTCGTGAAATTTATACACAACTGGGTGTTGAACAATGTCATCATTATGAGACTGTTAAAGAACTTATTCTCAAAGGTTATGAGCTGGTCCCAGAAGCATATAGACAAAAATTTAGAAATTGTAAAAAAGATTCTAACCAGACTCATGTTGAATTTGCTAGAAACAAAGAACAGTTATTTGATAGATGGTGCTGTTCTAAGAAAATAGACCAAAATTATGATAAACTAAGACAACTTATGTTAGTTGAAGAATTCAAACGTTGTATTCAATTTGATGTTAAGACATTCTTAGACGAAAAACAAGTTGAAACTTTAGAAGAAGCAGCTCGTCTGGCTGTTAATTACTACCTTACACATAAAGTTTCTTTTATTTCTAAACCCAAACCTACTTCCTCACATCCCCAAAATAAATCTATGTCTGGTAATTCATCTGGCATGCCCAGTCAATCCAATACACCCAAACCCAATTCTACTAGTGAAACCAAAAGTCAATATCCCTTATCTCGACCCACTTGTAACTATTGTAAGAAACCTGGTCACCTTGTTTCTGAATGTTTGAAATTAAAAAGGAAGTTAGAAAGTGATGAAGCCAAACCAACAGGGCTCACCACTCTTAGACCAAGGCCACAGTCTTCTATTAAAACCAATACAATTGACATAGTCACAAAACCCAAGTCTGATTCTACTATGGAGGTTTTTGAACCATTTATGTTGAATGGTTTTGTATCACTTTCCGGTGATAATTGCCCACCTACCCCTATTAAAATTTTAAGAGACACAGGAGCTTCTCAATCTCTTATTTTAGCAGATATACTGCCTTTTTCTGAGAAGACTTCTTCCGGTACTAGTGTCCTTATTCAGGGTGTAGAGTGTGGAACTGTTAATATCCCTCTCCATCATGTTAATTTGTCATCAGATTTGGTTACTGGGCCTGTGGTTATTGGTATTAAACCTTCCTTACCATTTAAAGGCGTCCATTTACTGCTAGGCAATGACTTAGCTGGAGATAAGGTTGTGGTTAATCCACTTGTAACTGACACACCAAATATAGGTCAAACAGATGACCCTATCGAGCAGGAAATTCCTGACTTGTATCCTTCTTGTGCAGTTACCCGAGCTATGGCTAAAAAGGCCATTTTGAAAAACTCAAACTCTGACATTGACTTGACGGATACTTTTATCGGTCAATATTTCAATAATGAGATTAAAAAGTCTCTTGATCCCAGTTTGTCTGATACTCAGACAGACTCGTCAATGTCTCCTCATTCTCCACCAAGGTCTATTGACCAAGGTCACGACACGCTGTCAAAGTCACAGCTTATCCAGGAACAGCAAACTGATCCTGAGATTTCAAAATTAATTTTTAGGGCTTTACCTGAAGATGAAATTTCACAGGTCCCAATGTGTTACTATATAAAGAATGGGATTCTTATGAGGAAATGGCGACCATTTGATGTCCCAACTGATGATGAATGGGCTGTTTACCACCAAATTGTGGTTCCAAAGTCATATCGTCATGAAATACTAAGTATAGCCCATGAAAGTCCTATGTCAGGTCATCTAGGTATAAACAAGACCTATCACAAAATTATTACTCATTTTTATTGGCCTGGTCTCAAATCAGATGTCTCTAAATATTGTAAAACTTGCCATACATGTCAAATGGTAGGTAAACCCAACCAAACCATTCCCAAAGCTCAATTACAACCTATTCCTGCTTTTGATGAACCTTTCAGTAGGATACTTATAGATTGTGTTGGTCCTTTACCTCGAACCAAGTCAGGAAATGAGTATCTCTTAACAATTATGTGTACTTCTACACGTTTTCCTGAAGCTATTCCTTTAAGGAACATCAAAACAAAGTCCATAGTCAAAGCTCTTTTAAAATTTTTCACATTTGTTGGTCTTCCAAAATCAGTTCAGTCTGATCAAGGGTCAAATTTTATGTCTGGTATATTCCAACAGGTTATGCATGAATTAGGAATCAAGCAATATAGGTCATCCGCCTATCACCCTGAAAGTCAAGGTGCTTTAGAAAGATTTCACCACACATTAAAAAATATGATAAGATCATATTGCTTTGACACTGAAAAAGATTGGGATGAGGGCATCCATTTGTTACTATTTGCAACCAGAGAATCTGTACAAGAATCTCTTGGTTTCAGTCCTTTTGAATTAGTTTTTGGCCATTCTGTTCGTGGACCTTTAAAACTTTTGAAAGAGAAATTTCTCTCAAATGATGAAACACCTTTGAATTTACTGCAGTATGTTTCTGACTTCAGAAATAGACTGTCTAGGGCATGTGAGGTTGCTAGGTCTAATCTTAAAACATCTCAGGGCAAAATGAAAGCAAGATATGACAACCATGTTATAGATAGAAAATTTAAACCAGGTGACAAAGTCCTTGCTCTTTTGCCAATACCTGGCAGACCTCTACAGGCAAGATATTTTGGACCCTACACTATTGACAAGAAAACAAGTGATTTAAACTATATAATTAATACTCCAGGAAGGCGTAAAAACAAACAAATGTGTCATGTAAATATGTTAAAGGAATACTTTGA
The DNA here is from genome assembly GCA_943736015.1 of Tridacna crocea. Taxonomy (NCBI): domain Eukaryota; kingdom Metazoa; phylum Mollusca; class Bivalvia; order Cardiida; family Cardiidae; genus Tridacna; species Tridacna crocea. The sequence goes on along the minus strand of OX031067.1, from coordinate 47,161,370 downwards.
CAGAGATAGCTCTATTTCAAAACCAATTACAGTTGTAAACACTGTCCCACAAGAATCAAGTGTATTTGAAATTGAAGTAAATTCTGACTTTAACGATAAATCTGATCCTGGTCCATCTAAACTTGAGAATTCCGATATTTTGAGAAATCTTAACAACAAACTATCTCACTTGGAACCATCACAGCAGGAAGAACTGAAACAGTTGATACATGAATATGAACATTTATTTCCTGATATCCCCACAAGAACTGATAAAATCTATCATGATGTCATTGTGGAAGATTCGAAACCAATAAAGCAACATCCATATAGAATGAATCCTTTGAAACAGAAATACCTTCAAGATGAAGTAAAATACTTACTGGAAAATGACTTTATTGAACCTAGCCAGAGTAATTACAGTTCACCATGTATATTAGTACCGAAATCAAATGGAACTTTTAGAATGTGTACTGACTATCGTAAAGTGAACTCTGTGACAAAAACAGACTCTTTTCCAATACCAAGAATTGATGACTGTATTGACAAAGTTGGAAATTCTAAATATGTCACCAAATTTGACCTGCTAAAAGGATTCTGGCAAGTTCCACTGACTGATAGAGCAAAAGAAGTATCAGCCTTTGCTACTCCAAACGGTCTGTACCAGTACAAAGTTATGCCGTTTGGGATGAAAAATTCTCCTGCAACGTTTCAGCGACTTATAAACAACGTTATATGTGGATTAGATGGCTGTGATGCATATATTGACGACGTCATCATCTACTCAGACAGTTGGAGTGACCACCTTCAAAGAATCAGGAAGTTCTTCGACAGACTCAGTAAAGCGAAACTGACTGTGAATCTTGCAAAAACTGAATTTTGTCATGCTACTGTAACATTTCTAGGACATCTTGTGGGACAGGGTCAAGTTAAACCTTTAGAAGCTAAAGTCAATGCTATCTCTGAGTTTCCTGTGCCTAAATGTAAAAGACAGCTGATGCGATTTCTTGGTATGGCTGGCTACTATAGGAAATTCTGTAAAAATTTCTCAGGTATTGCTGAACCTTTAACAAATTTGCTTAAGAAAAGCACAAAGTTCAAATGGAATGACAAATGTCAAGATGCATTTGATCATCTAAAAGCCATACTAAAGAGCGCACCAGTTCTCTTGGCACCTGATTTTGACAAATGTTTCAAATTAGCTGTTGATGCAAGTAATGTTGGTATTGGTACTGTTCTTTTACAAGAAGATAATAATGGTATTGATCACCCAGTTTGTTACTTTTCTAAGAAATTTAACAAACATCAAAAAAATTACTCTACCATAGAAAAAGAGTGTCTTGCTTTAATTCTGGCAATCCAGCAGTTCGAAGTTTATTCAACCTCTTCAACTTCACCAATTGTTGTATTCAGTGATCATAACCCTTTAAGTTTTCTACACAAACTTAAGAATAAGAATCAAAGATTACTGAGGTGGAGTTTATTGCTTCAAGAGTTTAATCTTGACATAAGACACATAAAAGGGAAAGACAACATTATACCAGATGCTCTTTCAAGAGTTTGAAATTCCAATAGTCATTTTTCCCTAAATCAAGTTTAAACTTTTTTTTTTCTTTTAAATAATACCTTCATTACCTTGACTATTTTCATTAGTCTGAAATAATTAATATTTGAGTTTGTCATTTTTTTTCTCTGTAATACTTCAGTTAAAGTGTTATATACATGTATATAAATAATATTGCAAAAAAGAAAGATTTATTTCATAAACCTTTCTTTTTCTTTTCAAGGGGGGAAGTGTTATGTACATACCCAGTTATTTCTAGCTTTGTTCATGTGTGTATCTATTTTTGAATGGTTTTCCCCTGTTGCTATTTTTAGAACTGGATTCTCTCTTGTGGAATATTGTGCTGGAAGTTTCCAGGCCTTTTTACAATCTGTTTACTAGAAATTATGCAACTGATTTTAACATGAATTTTCTGGAAGTTTCCCTGTTATTATAAAAGGAAAAGCTTTTTACATCTCGGTGTTCACTAGTTAATACATGATTGCCAGACTTCAGTGGGGATTATTTTGTGTTTGTGTCATAATTAGTGCTTGGATTACATTCAGTTTGGATCAGGATCAGATTGGAATTAAGACTGAAATAATTTGTCTTTTGAATTTAACGTCCAAGGTATTGTTTTGTTCTATTGTAATATTGTTCCTGTTTATTTGATATTTTTGTTAATAAATTCTGTTATTTGTTATCGTTTGTTGCTGGCTTCTTCTTTCTAGTTACGCCTGACTCGTAACAAACTGGAATCAGTATCAATAATATCGGGAAAAACATAGCTTTCATCTCCATTTATTAGATTGGAAGATTAAGGTATGCTTTCAATTTCATACCCCTGTTCCTTGCAGTCAATGACAAAAAAATGATTGGAATTTGACAATTTGGCCCATATACACCACATTTGTTGATAACCTCGAAAACCTAATGGAACGAAAACACTTCGTTGGTTAATAACTTTAAATATCGTAACATAAGAAAGCTAATTCATTGCATACATTCAGTTGATAAATTTTAATTCAAAAGTTTAGATTCTAGGTGAGCTCTTACTTTGATGACCGAAGTGAACGACTTCCAAGTTAAAATTTTGGCGGTCGACTTGTTTAAAAATGATTGTGACGAAATACAAGGGAGACTACCACTTTTTACAAAATAGTTACCACGTCTGCAGTTGGTTTTTCATTCTTTTGTCTACTGTTATGATATTTTCAGAAGTAGCAGCATCTGCAATCCTGCCCTAAACTTTACTGGAAATAATGACAGCTCTACGAACATTTCTTTTCGAAACAAATCGTCTTTACAAACTGCAGAGATGTTTATTCGTCTTTGGTTTTATACTGTCCTCAAATATAAGGGATGTAACTCTGCCATAAGTGATGGCGGTATATACGAGTTTTCTCCCTTCGACCATTAAACTACTCCCAATTTGAGCTGGTTTTTGGGTCGTGCCACACAGGACCTCCCATTGACCTAGAATGAATCAGAATAAAAGAATGTGAAAGTGTTTGTGAAATAACTTCTAAAAGTCGCACAAATTATAAGATAAGCTAATGGATATTAATGAAATAACGGGATGTTTTAACGCCACCACCCAGGCTGCCTTAGTTCTAGAGTTCTAGGATGAATCTTGCTCGTTTTATATTTCCTATGCCGTTTTCTAGGCAAAATGGAACTGGTGGATCAAAACTGAGAAAGGTAAAAAGTTGGAAGGGAGGGCGGGGCCGGGAAATGACCAGATCTTTAATAATACACGACCTTGTCATATTTGTGTTCAGACTTTTTTTTAAAATTTCTTGTCTGCTAATTTATGCCTTCAATTCCGACAAGTACAAAGTTTTGCTAGTTTGTTAAAGGGTCAGAACATGTTATCTATGTAAGGATTTGGAATCTAAGCGGCAACATTTGTTTTTAACTAGATTAAATGGAGACGTCTCTGTAATCTTTACACCCACAATAAGTACCTTTTGTCAGTAGAACGTCAGTTTACAACCTTTCTTTCGAAAACCTTCAAAGAGACAAGGTCGACCGCCAATAATTAATGCACGGTTTGAGTTCCCCTTTTACCACAATGTTTTCCACAAACAAATTTCTATCTTTTAGTAACACTCACGACTCCGATGGTGAGAAGGACTTGTGAAAACATTTTGGGAATAGAAGAAAAGGGGCATAAAACATGCAATATTCATTAGAAAAGTATTGAAATTATAACGGCATATATCTAATGTGATCCCATATCAAATAGGAATCAATGTACGTCAGAGACAATTTCCATTTAGTCAAAACGAATTCCATTTCGTCCATTTCGTAAAAAAAATTCATTGCGTATTTTAGGCCTACTCCTCTGGAATATTTGATTCTTGCTATCAAATTTCTAACCGAACATGGATCTGTTTCGTTTTGAAAATCTTTCAGACTTTCAGTGGCTGAGTTTAAAAGAAAATATACATTTTTAAATGAAATCAATTTTATTTCATAGTTTGATACGGAAAATTATTTGCTGCAAAAGGATTTTTCTTTCATACAAACATTTTCTTCCGCAGATTTCATGGTTTATCGAGGCCTTTTAAGATTATTTTGCCACATTTTAAATATGTTGTTGACAACGGGTGATACTTTTCCTGTCAGATAAACTAGATTAGCTACATGTGTATATGTTAATTGACCGATCAGTTTTTTGACAGCACAATGATATCATATCTGGTTTAACAAAACGCTTGCATCTTATAAATTTTATGCATTCTTTAAAGATTAGCCTATCCCTGATGCATTCCATAAAGGTTGAATATTAATAGTATACATGTGGTGTGCATAATAAAGTTATAAAGTTCATAAAATTTGTCGAGGCCTGATGCACTATTCTGTACATGTATGGGGCCTAAGCTAGTAAAACTTCTTTATTTATTTCTTACTGTACAGTTTAAAAAAAAGCTATATATTTGTAAGTGGATGCCGAGCTTTATTTGATTGCATACTAACGATGGTATCATTTTTTTTATGGACGGTTTCCTGGTTTTAATTCAATCAGATTTATAATATAAAAAAAGTTGTTCAGTTGTAGTGACTGTTTAACATTTTATGCATGATTTATTTCTGTACCAGTCTGCAGTATAGCAGTCCATCACTCAGGTTGATAAATATTTTTTTTTTAAGACCATCCTGTATGTTTGGAATCCATATAAAGTAGGAAGATCTGTAGAGAAATAAAGCCTGACTTTTTTGTTTTTGTTTTTTGGTCTAACTGTTTTAATTAAGTGCAAAGAAAGTACATATCTAGTAGCACTATTCGTACTGTACAAAAAAAAAAGTTATTGGGCAAAAATACTAAATAAGCTTCGCTAATTTAAACTGTGTCAACCAAGATAGGAATTTTATTCTCCTAATAGATCAACTAACTGTGCTTATTCAAACAAAACCATCCAAATTAGAGAGCAGAGAACACGGAAGTGGATGAAGCTTATAATTTGAAGATTATTTTCTGTAAGTTAATGGATCAATGTTAAGGCTTCATGCATATGAACTTAAATATTTATTCCTTAATTTTACGTTCTAGTCTCAAACAGTCAAAGATAGATGAATGCACTTCACTCATAGTCTGAGATACCTTCAGTCTGAAGGTCTGCTCTGATGCTATTTTTGTTACTGTTCTTCGCAGACACCTTCACAGCAACCCTCATTAAACACATTTTTGATCATGCACTGAAAAAAGTAGGGAAATAGGACAAAGTAAAGATTTAACTCTTTACCAGACGACAAATTTTGGACTAGTCCAAATTGAAAGCATTTGCAGAGGGTGACAGATGTTTCGGTAACAGACGAGTTCGGTAACATAGACTTATTGAGTAAATCGATTGGATGTTTCGGTAACAAAGCAGTTATATTGTGTTTTTGTTTTGTATAGTTTTGTTTTGTTCAAACCTTTTACTTTTGCACTTTTCACCCATTTATCCCTTGATAAATAGGTTCAAATCCTTTCACCTTCCACCCTTTTCCCTTGATAGATTGACAATCCACATGGTCAATACATGCAGCATGGAATGAGGTTCATAACAAAAAATTATTTATAAAACAAAATGGAAATTACAAATTAAGGTTTTAAAAACGAAGGTTTGAATAAAATAAAGTCATGCATTGGGTGTAAAGAACGTCACGATACATTAACACTATATAAATGCTTTGTTACCGAAACATCCAATCGATTTACTCTATAAGTCTATTTTACCGAACTCGTCTGTTACCGAAACATCCGTAAATCTTTGCAGATGATAAAATAACTGTGAATCAAAAATTGAAATTTGATTTAGGAAGTAGGGGTAAAACAATACGGTAAAAAGCGTATCGCAATATATTGCAATACGGCTGACCTGTACTGCAATACGTATTGGGATATGCTGTATATGCTGACATTTAGCATATCTGACCAATTGTAGTCGCTGTTAGAGTAGCATATGCTAAAAAATTTGACAAGTCTTTGACACAGACTAGACTGAAATGACAAAGAAATTAAGAATTGTCCATAGAAACAAATAAATGACTCGGTGACATGTCAAGTCATGCTCTTTTTCAAAAATATTAGCATGTCAACCTTGTCAGCACCCAGGGAAGCCCTCTGTGCCGACAAAAAGTCACAAGCAATACTGAACACTTGCTCAGCTGTCCTACTATTACGAACTTTGGGAGCTCAACAGAGAAGACAGTGCGATGCACTAACTTACTCAGTTACTAATACTTTCCCGCTTATCTACCAGGAAAAACTGCAAAATAAGTGTGAGGAAAGTTATATATCCAGAACAGGAATAACAAATTCTGTTGGTCCAAAATCAATAATACGGTTGACTATTATTTGGAGTTCGTGTCGCGAATTTGAGGCGGTCATAATTTTACCTTAACACCGGAGACACCGCCTGTGGAAATAAACAACTTTCGCTTTTGTAAATCTTTCAGTTAGTTGAAAAACGATCAATTTCTGACAAAACTTTTGGGAAAACCGGACTTTCTAATACAATTAAGAGAAGTTGACATATTGCAGAAATAACGATACAGTAAAATACGTACCGATTTCGGTTTTTTCTTTGAACAGACCGCAATTAATCGGTATATCGGTAAACCGTTTCAGCACTATTAGGAAGGGTAGAAAACATTGTGGGAAAAGGTGAAAATGCTAGAAACCAGCATTTTCTCCTATGTTTTCTAAAGCCTCCTCTCTCAGGGCTGTCAAAAGTAGGGATTGTGTGGTAATGGGTTAAAGTTATTTCATTCAGGAAGCTTGAATCTAAAAAGTACTTGAAGAAAAAGTGAATGCTGAAATGAACAGATTCTACCAAAAGATTTTTACCGGAGGTTGAAATTAGGAAAAGAATTCAAAGTGATTGGCTATCAAAATGACTTTACTGTTATTCTTCCAAATTCTTCCTCACCAAATCAAAATATTTAGGCATACCATAAATATATTGTCTATTACACTTTAATGTCAGATTTTTCACATTCTCTCTAATCCTACATTCTTATGATATTTTATTTTCAGAATGTTTGCATGGAAGAAAAAGCCAAACAAACAAAGGTGGCATCTACACAAGACGTGTCAAAGGTGTGGAGAGACTAGAGACTTCTAGCCAGAAAATCTGTCATAAATCTGAGTATCACTGCCAGAAAGTCTTAAAAGAATGGAAAAAGCATCCAGAGCAATCAGGAGGTAGGAGATAGCATGTTACTAGTTATATGTTCAAGTGGAATGGGACTTGGAAACTTGTTCACAGCTATGGTAAATCATGTCGCCCTGAGGTGAAACAATCTGGTGGCAGAGGACTTTGGAAACTTGTTCACGGCTGTGGTGAATCATGTCATCCCTCACCTTCGAAAATACTTAACCCATTACCACATAATCCCTTGAGAAAAAAAACTTTTGAAAACACTGTGGGAAAAGGAGAAAATGCTGGTAACCAGCATTTTCTCCTTTCCCCACAGTGTTTTCTACCCTTCCCAGAACAAATTTCAATTTTTCAGTCACCTTTATTTTGTCGTCTGCAAATGCTTTCAATTTGAACTAGTCTAAAATTTTGTCGTGTGGTAAAGAGTTAATATAATTCAGTATATACAATACTAAATATTATGTACAGTATTATGTGTTTATATACAAAATTTCCTGGCAGCTGTTCTAAGAACTTATCTTATGCGTGTATTTACTATTAGGCCAACACATTATCTAGGTAAAAATTATAGCAAGATGGATGTTGGCATTTTCTTTTTTGTTTTAAACATTGTTCGGGAAAGGAAAAATTACTTCAGACAAGCAGTTGCTCTCTCTTCCACAACATTTTCATACGCAATCCTTGAAAGAGATTTTTCTCATCTTGTAATGTTTCTCATTGTGACATTTGTTTTATTTTAACTCTTTACCAAACGAAAAAATATTAAATTTGTTCAAATCGAAAGCAATTGCAGACAAAAAAATAAAAGTAACTGAAAATTTGAAATTTGTTTTGTGAAGGATAGAAAACATTGTGGAAAAAGGAGAAAATGCTGGTTACCCGCATTTTCTCCTTTTCCCACAATGTTTTCTAGAGGCTTCTTTCTCAGGGTCGTCAAAAGTAGGGATCATGTGGTAATGGGTTAAGTAATACATATGTCTGAAAATTCCCCCTATGTTTTAATGATTCTAAGACATGGGCTTTTCAAAACATCAATGGAAAAGTAGAAAATGCAGTAACCAGCATTTCTCCTTTCCATCAATGTTTTACACCTTTTGAAAGAGTATTACAAAGCTATAGTTACATTTATTAGAGCTGGGCTCCAGATAAGAAAGAGTGATGGTATTCTAAATCCATCGTTTCTCTTCCAAACCCTATGTTGTGGGTACTCATTAGAAATGTCTCAATGAGACGATTCTGGTGAGTACCCCTAACATGGGGTTTAGTGGAAAATAATAAATATTTTCAATTTTGAAATCAAAATCACTTCCCTCTATCTGGAGCTCTATTAGAGCCATATATGAGTTTTTGTCTGCAAAATGCTTTCAATTTTATCTAGTTTAAAAGTTGGTAGCTTGGCAGGAAAGCTCAATGGTTAGCTTATCTGTGACTTGGTTTTTGTGATTTCCACACCCGGCAAACTTTCTTTCTGATGATTTTTGGCCTGTCACCTCTGATGCATGTGAGATAAGAAGTTTGTGACTTGGAAAGAGCGTTATGTCAGTACTAGTGTGAGAAAGACAAGAAAGACATGCATAGGTGCACATACTGCTCTGATATGACCTAGGCTATTAAAACATACATTCAACCAATCTAAAGGTTTGTTGTCTGGTAAAAAGTTAAAGTAAATATACCCCCGCAAAAGGAATGTTTTGGGGGGTATACTGGAATCAGCCTGTCTATCAGTGTGTCCCTCACTCCATGTGTCTGTCAGCCTGTGTGTCTGCCTGTGTACAAAATACTAGTAATTTTGTGTCCTCCTGCAGTTTTGCTTCAATTGTATTGAAACTTTGCACATATACTGATCATATATGAAGATTTGCAAGACGCAATTTTCAAGTGTCAACTCTCCCTGGTTGAGGAATTATCTCCCCTTGAACTTGACACTTTTTTCTGTCAAAGTGCTGGTGGGGGTACTAAGTCACATTCAGTGATAGCTCTAGTTTATCTTGTACAATCCTTCTTTCAGGAGTGGAGTGAAGTTACTATCTCTTCCAGGGGGCCATGGGGATCTAAACATGCTGCTGTCTGAAATCAAAGATATTCGACATTCAGCTAAATTACTCATGAATGCACAGCATTTAGGTCAGTGTTCTGTTCAGTGGTTTCAAGGATCTGAGTTAACCCTTTACTCCATAGATACTCATTTTGACATATCAACAACAGACAGCTTTTGAAAACATTGTGGGAAAAAGGAGAAATAGCTCGTAAGGAGCAATTTCTCCTTTCTCCACAATGTTTTCTATTCAATCAGATATTTATATCCTCATTTGTCCATATTTTTGACATCATATCTTATTTGCTGCTGAACTGGAAGAGCCTCAAATTGGTATATCAGGTAAAGGGTTTAAAGCATTACAGTGCATGTAAAAAGGAGACTTGTAACAAACATAGTCTCCTATTGCCTCAGTGTTCATTACAAGTATTCCCAGAGCCCTGGTAGCTCAGTCAGTAGTGCACAGGGCTTGAGAACAGGGGGTCGTGAGTTCGATCCCCGGCTCGGCCTATTTCTTTCCGAGGACTGACGATAGTCATTGCGACAGGATTCATTCCTCTCTTACCACTGTCATTGTTCTTTCGAAGATGGTTTTGTGGGAAAACAGCCAGTGGCTTTGAAAGAATTTTGTGCAGAGCACTGGTAACAGAAATTCCAGGAAAGCATGGATAGGTGCACTGGCCACTGTGATATAACTGAAATAATGTTGAAAACGGCGGTATACATCTCCTTTTCCCACAATGTTTTAAAAAGGCTTCTACCATAGTCGTAAAGACCAGGGATTGTTTTGGAAAGGGTTAAAAGAATGTGTTAAAACTGATTGTTGCAAATTTGTTTGCAGTAGTTACCGGTAATCATCTTTTAACAAGGTTGCGTTTCAACAGCCAGCCATATTGTGACAAATTTTAACAGTGTTTTCCACCCTTTTCCATTATAATCTCATAATTACAGCCAAGTTTGGTCTGCTGTCTGGTAATGGTTTTAATTTAGATGATTCCAAATTTTTTTTTAATATGAAAAAGTCGATTTTAGAAGTGTAGAAAACATCTTGGGAAAAGGAGGTTAACATCATTTTCTCATTTTTCCATAATGTTTTTAGAAGCTTCTTCATCAGGCTCGTAAACACCAGGTATTGTTTGGTAAAGGGTTAAATTATGAAGATTTCACACTACTTACATTTTCAGCTTCTCAAGATATGATGAAATGGGCAGCTAATGAAGAGAACAGAGCCATCCAGGTAAAATATATGCTAAGGGTCTGAATTTAGCAAAACCTTTCCTTGTAGGCCACTGACATTAACCTATTACCACACAATCCCTACTTTTGATGACCCAGAGAAAGAGGCCTTTAGAAAACATTGTGGGAAAAGGAGAAAATGCTGGTAACCAGCATTTTCTCCTTTTCCCGCAATGTTTTCTACCCTTCATAAAACAAATTTTAAATTTTCAATCACTTTTATTTTGTTGTCTGCAAATGCTTTAATTTGGACAAGCCAAACATTTTGTCATTTGGTAATGAGTTAAACATAATATGTTCTTGTCGTTGTGTAAAAAAAGGTGTCCAGTGAAATTACAAAACCACCACAGCAATTGAAACAAGTGCACCCCATGTAGATTCCGGAACTCAGCTTCAGGTATTTTTAGACTTTTAGATTGATTATACAGAAAATTCTTCATCAAAAAAGGGGCATAAATGTTTCAACATATTTGGATAGTTACCTGCCCCTTTTTCTGTGGGTCCCTGAGTTTGATGTATCCCCATAATGCATGTTTGTTGGAAATGGAGAAAATGCTGCTTACCAGCACTTTCTCATTTTCCCACAATGTTTTCAAAAGCTTTCCTTATCAGGGTCATTTAACTCATTACCAAACGACAAAATTTTAGACTGGTTCAAATTGAAAGCATTTGCAGACGATAAAATAAAGGTGACTGAAAAATTGAAATTTGTTCTGGAAAGGATATAAAACACTGTGGGAAAAGGAGAAAATGCTGGTTACCAGCATTTTCTCCTTTTCCTACAGTGTATTCAAACGGCTTCTTTCTCAGGGGCGTCAAAAGTAGGGATTGTGTGGTAATGGGTTAAAGTCAGAATTGTGTGAGAAAGAGTTAACTCTTTACCATTCAACAATATTTTAGACTTCCAAATTGAAAGCATTTGCAGATGACAGTTGACTCAGAAATTACAATGTCTGTTGGAATGGGTAGAAAACATTGTGGAAAAAAAAGGAGATAATGCTGATTACTAATATTTTCTCCCTTTTTCACAATGTTTATGAAAGAATCCACTTTGGTAGTGTAGTTAAAAGTTAGGAATGCATGGTAATGGGTTAAAGCATTTTGATATTTTTTTTTATTACAGGATGTCATTAGCCAGGTTGCTGAATTGAACTTGTTATGGACTGAAGTTCAGAAACTGTTTATTGGTGAGTCACTTAACCTTGTCACTACTGAAAAAATAAATGGCATTTACTCAATGGCCAGGAATACATTTCGCTACAAGATCAAGACATGGTTTACCAAATTAAAAGCAAATAGAAGGCGACATATTAACCCATTACCACACAATCCCTACTTTTGACGACCCTGAGAAAGAAGCCTTTAGAAAACATTGCGGGAAAAGAAGAAAATACTGGTAACCAGCATTTTCTCCATTTCCCACAATATTTTCTACTCTTCATATAACAAATTTCAAATTTTCAGTCACTTTTATTTTGTCATCTGCAAATGCTTTCGATTTGGACAAGCCTTAAATATTGTGGTTTGGTAATGAGTTAAATGTAGTTTGAATACTTTGATTTGTCTTTGAAAGGGTAGAAAACCAGCATTTTCTCCTTTTCCCATTATGTTTCTAAAAGAAAAGGCTTTCCTAAGGTAAAAAGAGAATCTTACATGAGCATTTATGTATTATCATTTTTGATGCCAGCCTTGGCAATCATCAAATACGTTTTAGTCAAGCAGTTTGATAAAAATGATAATACATAAACACAAATGTGAGATTCTGTTTATCACGTAACATCCCTTGTTTTCAGTCTAATATACCAATATCAAATTTTCTTATCTTATACATGTTTGATATCACATTCGTGTGATGTCATTTTTTACCTATTTCATAGAAGTGAATGGGTCCTATGGATATTACCGTGGATGCATCTATGAACCTTTTTGCATCATCTGATCTATATTTTGTGAAATATCGTCAAATGATTAAAAGAATGACAGACAGAAAAATATCCTGCATCGTAACTTTCAGCCTCTTTACTGTTCACAGGTCCATGTTTACCTTGCAGTTTGGTTTCAAATGTGTTCATACACAACTAGATACAGCTGTGTAACATTTACACTGACAGAAAAGTGAAATACATGTAGTTTATAGAATGCTGAAGTCCACCTATATCCTCAATACTATTGATTTTAATAGACTTCAGGTACATTTCTTGGCTTTAAATTGTCAAAATCAAAATCAAAATCTTTGCATGCATAATTATACGTCTTAGCAACAGTGACATTTTTTTCCCCTCAAAGGTGTAACAGTACAAATTTACATATAAACTGTGGTTGGTTTCTCTGGCTTCACATTTTCATGACTGATAACTGATCAGAACTGGGACCAAAAAAAAGATAATACACTGGTGTATTATCAAAAATAAGTCATGGGTTTAATACACTGCCGGAGTAGGTTTTATGCGATAAAACCTTATCTGTTACATAAAAGAAATAAAAACTTTTTCAACATATTGTTGTTCCAAAAGTACTTTTGGAGGAAATTTATCTCCTTATCGGACTGTGTAGATCCAAGATCAGATTGCATGTTATGTGCAGCCTGATCTTAATCTATGGTGTCTGCAAATGATAATTGGGTTTGGCTTAGTAGCCTATGGATTAGAACTAGTAATTTTGTGGTTCAGAAAAGAATACCATGCTGGTATTTTCCTTTACAGATCATCTGAAGGAGTACAGACACATGTTTGAACAAGTTTTAGAAGGAGAAAAGAGAGTTACTGAAGCAAGGACAAACTTGGTAAAAGTTCTAGAGTCTTTCTATAGTAGAAAATTATGTATATAACATATATATAATTATACATTTTTTAACTTGTTATCGAACAATCCTTGACCAAGAAGCGGAAAACTTTTGAAAACATTGTGGGAAAAGGAGAAAATGCTGGTAACCATCATTTTCTCCTTTTCCCACAATGTTTTCTGCACTGCTGGAAACAAATTTCAATTTTTGGGTTACCTTTATTTTGTCGTCTGCAAGTGCTTTCAGTTTGGACCAGTCTAAAATTCTTTTGTTTGGTAAAGAATTAAAGAAACATTTTTCTCAATTTCAGCCAGTTTTTTTTACCCATTTCATGTTTACTTTTTAAACTATGATAATTCTTGTATCTCATGCCAACTTTTGCCCTGACTGTTGCAAGGTTGTATAGATAAGATGAATAGAGAGACAAATAGAGAGACATATAATTTTCTTTTGTAGTGTCTTTAGGTTCAGTTCAAGTATTTCTTATATACATATTTATCCCTTACACAATATATATAAAGGTAAAACATATACATGTATATAACGGTAAAAAATCTGTGTTTACGCGGCTTACTAAATATTTAATCATTCAACAGTCTTTCAGATTTTCTCAGTGTTTTTTCCCTTCAGTTGTTAGGATGTATCAGAAACAGAAATGAAACCTTTATAAGGGTTTGATGTAGCACCTACTAAATCATGAGGTTGGATGGCTCTAGGAAATGCAGAAAACAGCAAAAACCATCAACCCTGGTCTGCTTGCACAGACTGTGCAGGCTGAGCCATGTTTATACTTTTTGCAGATGTGTTTTAACCCCCTTTTTGCAGGGCACGACTAGTATATTTAGTGCAATTTTGCTGTCACAGCTCGAGAAACTTCACCCACCAGATTTCTTGTCAAAGTTTAAACTTTTATTGTAGAATTATTGTGAAGAGAAGGAAACTAAAGTAAAAAAAGAATTCAAGAGGGTGTCAAAGGTATGTTTTTAACCCTAAACCAAACAGTCCCTGGTTTTCACAACCCTGAAGGAGAAGCCTTTTGAAAACATTGTGAGAAAAGGAGGAAAGGCTGGTAACCAGCATTTTATCTTTTTTTCCCCCACAATGTTTTCTGTCCTTCCTAAAACAGACTTTAAGCTTTGTGTAACATTAATTTTGTTGGCTGCGAGTACTTTCAAATTGGACAAGTCTAAAAGTTTATCGTTTGGTAAAGATTTTATGAAAGCAATAATTACATGTACAGTGAAGTCTTTTTGAGCATGCAAATATTAATTTTGTACACAGCACAGTTTTGCTTTTATGACCATCTATGGTATGTTTGGAAATTTGTCATGTTGGAAGGGTAGTCTGAATTTCGAGCTCCTCTTACTTGGTTTCCCATATGAGTGAGAAACATTTTGATTTCAGTAAAATTCTTAACCATCTATGACACTTTTGAAGTTTTGTCTTATTGGCAGGGTGGTCTGAACATTGTTTCTCAGATTTCAGTAGTCCTGCACATGAGATCTGAAATGCTGTGACCATAAATACTAAGCAAAAGTTGCTACAAGTAGGGATTAACCCTTTGCCTCATAAGGCATTTCTATAGTATCTCTAATTGACCCTAAATAACACCAAGGATGAAGCCTTTTCTTGTGTGTATATGACACCTTTTGATAGAATAGAAAACATTATGGCAAAAGGTGAAATTGTTCGTCACAAGCAATTTCACATTTTGTCACAATGTTTTCCAAAGGCTCCTGCAAGCAGTGTGTAGAAATGAGTATCTATGGAGTAAAGGGTTAAATAAGGACACTGGTTTGTAAACACTGTACTGTGATCATACAAGATTTCCACCATCAAGGGAATTTCCAAAATAATTTTCAGTTTTTGAGTCTATTTTGAAGCCTATAGTACAAAGTATGAAATGAATGTAGAGTGAAGAATCTGCCTTTTTCATTAAATTTTTACCATGTCCAATATTTTATGACGTACCCTGAACATTGCTTTCACCAGTTGATCATTTAACCCTTTCCCAAACAATCCCTTCTTTATATGGGTCAGGAATAGAAGCCTTTTGA
Source organism: Tridacna crocea (assembly GCA_943736015.1). Lineage (NCBI taxonomy): Eukaryota > Metazoa > Mollusca > Bivalvia > Cardiida > Cardiidae > Tridacna > Tridacna crocea. The sequence continues at coordinate 47,146,087 of OX031067.1, read as the reverse complement.
AAACATTGTGGGAAAAGGAGAAAATGCTGGTTACCGGCATTTTCTCCTTTTCCCACAATGTTTTCTACCCTATCATATAGGAAAAATCGTCCTTTTAGCAACTGTTAATTTGTCATCTGCAAAATGCTTTCACTTTGGTCTGGTCCAAAATTTGCTGTTTGAGAAAGGGTTAATATTTAGTTTTATTTGATAAATTCATGGCATTAACATCTCAATCTCCAATTATATACATAAAGTTCCAATAACATTATAAACTTCAGGCTACACATAACTTTTACCGTAACTTTGAAAAATGTTCAGAAAGTGAATGAGTTGTGTCTTGGCTTTATTATTTCCAGAGAGCAACTACAACTGAGCTACGGATATTTGAAAGTAAAGTTTCTGTGGCTGAGAAAGCAAAAGAGATGGCTCAGTTAGAATGTAAGTTATTTCGAGGTGCTATGCTGGTTAAAAAAATAGTAGTGTTTACTAAAAGCAGTCAGCAATATTTTTCCTTGCTGTCAGCTACTAAGATGAAAAAAGTCATACCTGATAGACTGGTTTGTTTGAAAAAAAAGAAATACAAGAAAGACTGATTAACCCTTTACCATGCAATCCCGACTTTTAACACCCCTGTTAAAGAAGTCTAGAAGCCTTTTGAAAACATTGTGGGTAAAGGAGAAAATGCTGGTAACCAGCATTTTCTCCTTTTCCCACAATGTTTTCTTCCCTACCTAAAACAAATTTCAATTCTTTAGTTATATTAATTATGTCATCTGCAAAAGCTTTCAATTTGGACCTGTCTAAAATTGTGTTGCATGGTAAAGAGGTAAAGCAGAAAAGTTGACAATAAACACAGAATACAGGTAAGGTATAATAAGAAAGTTTGAACATTTTTTTTTTTATGTTAAAGTAGCATGACAAAGTAGTATTAAACAGTAAAGAAGAGGAAGTATGAGGCTATAGCCACTGGCTGCTTCCAACTTAAGTATGTTGGAACATTATTGAGCTGTGAGAGAAGAATGAATCTTATTGAATTTACTGTCATCAGTCTTGTATAAGAATTCGGGTAAGCTGGTATTCACCCTCAGAACAGGAACAGTTAATCTAAATTAATTCTGTTCAAATCTTAGTTCAGTTTGTCTTTGAACAGGAACAGTTAATCGAACAAGAATTTCCAAATTTCTAAACCCTGTGTATATATTTTGTAGTGACAGAAAGATTACAGGAAAATGAAGCCATCAAGCTCATTCAGATGAAGTCTGGAATGATGAAGATATCAGAGGCCTACATTGAAATGTCCAATAAATGTAATATTCTCTTTACTGCACAAAAGGTAAGTTGTTTGTTTAACCCTTTACCCCTTAAGGCATTTCTATGATATCTCTAATTGACCCTAAATAACAGCAAGAATGAATTTGTTTCTTATGTGTATATGACACCTTTTGATAGCATAGAAAACATTGTGACAAAAGGTGAAATTGCTTGTGACGAGCAATTTCACCTTTTGTCACAATGTTTTCCAAAGGCTCCTAAAAGCAATGCGTAGAAATGAGTATCTATGGAGTAAAGGGTTAGCTCTTTATGAAACGACAAAATTTTGGATTGGTCAAAATTGAAAGCACTTGCAGAAATGTCCAGTGAATGTAATGTTCTCTTTGCAGCACAAAAGGTAACTTGTTTGTTTAATTCTTTACCACACGACAAAATTTTAGGCTGGTTCAAATTGAAAGCATTTGCAGAGGACAAAATACAGGTGACTGAAAAATTGAAATTTGATCTGGGAAGGGTACAGGGAAACTCTTTACCCCTTGAGGTAATTTTGGTCTGCTTAACTCTTTACCACATGAGAAAATTTTAGACTGGTCCAAATTGAAAGCATTTGCAGACGACAAAATAAAGGTGACTGAAAAATTGAAATTTGTTCTTTCAATTTGGACCAGTCTAAAATTTTCTTGTGTGGTAAAGAGTAAAGCAGACCAAAATTACCTCAAGTGGTAAAGAGTTTGCCTGTACCAGTAAGTGTTGATCAAGCAGCAAAGTTTTAGGCTCTCCTTAATTGAAAGCATTTGCAGACCACACATTAAATTCTGGTCAAATTATGATATTTGGATGTGAAAGAATAGAAATCATTTTGGAAAAAGGAGAAAATGCTGCTTACCGGCTATTCCATTTTTTTCCACATCGTTTTCAAAAGTATTTTACTGAGAGTCATTAACTCTTCACCACACAATCCCGACTTTTGACAACTCTGAGAAAGAGGCCTTTTGAAAACATGGTGGGAAAAGGACAAAATGCTGGGAACCAGCATTTTATCCTTTTCCCACAATGTTTTCTGCCCTTCCCAAATCAAATTTCAATTTTTGATTCACATTTATTTTGTTATCTGTAAATACTTTCAATTTGGACAAGTCCAAAATTTTGTCATTTTGCAAAAAGTTAAAACACAGGGTTGTTTGGTAAAGAGTTGAGGCTTTTCAATAAATCTTTCTACATTATTTCTACAGAATGTTGTCCATCAACTGCCAGATGTTCATACTCAAGAACTGGAAAACATTAAATATACAGGTAGATTACTCTTATATATCAATCATTTCTTATAATGCAGTAGTCAGGGGTGCAGAGTGGCAGAGTGGTTACTACTTTGTTAGAGATGTCAAAATTTTATCAGTTCCACAGGCACATGGAGGGAGGATGGCTTAGAGGAGGTTGGCTTAGCCACTCAATAATTTTGGAAAAGCTTGAAAGATTATAAACTTTGAAGATTTGTTTGCCATGAAGTTTTGTTTGCCAATCCCTTTCACTTTTGTTAAGTCAAAACTTTCAAAAATGAAGATAAGAAAAAAATAGATTACAAACATTAAATCTGCCTAAGCATCTATTGTTCTTAGTCAGTCTGAAGCCTGAGGGTTCTGAACACAGGATTGATGTTAAAGCCACAAATTGATTCTCAGGGTTATATACCAAATGACAAAATTTTTGGCTTGTCCAAAGTAAAAGTGACTGAAATTATGAAATTTGTTTTGTGAAGGATAGAAAACTGTGTTGGAAAAGGAGAAAATGCTGATTACTAGCATTTTCTCCTTTTCCCAAAATGTTTTCTAAAGGTCTCTTTCTAGGGTCGTCAAAAGTAGGGATTGTGTGGTAATGGGTTAAGTCAAAACTTTTAAAATTGAAGAAAAAATAAAAAATAGATTGCAAAGTCAGTCTCAAGCCTGGGAACTAGAAAGCTTCTGTAGCAATGTATACTAAATCATGAGGTTGTCTTTGGAAGGGTAGTAAACATTAGGAGAATATAGAAAATATGAGTTAGCACTATTTTTTCCTGTTCTGGCAATATTTTCAAATGCCTTTATCATCAACCACTGACTTATTGGAATGTTTTGGAAAGGAGTCGGGTGTTGTATTTGTAATCAGGAAATCTTGGTATTATCCCCCTCCCCGCCACCTCCACCCCCAAAGCACGAGGGGATATTGGATCAATCCTGGTAAATAGGGACAATTTTTACACAGCTCACCACTGTTAGAATTTGAAAGCCATGACCCCTAAGACCAGTGTGTTAACATTATAGCAATGAACCATATGGAATTTGTTGTCTGCTGTTGTTATGAATTAGACAGAGTCTAAAATTTGTTGTTTTAGAAATGTTTAACCCATTACCACACAATCCCTACTTTTGATGCCCCTGGGAAAGAAGCATCTAGAAAACCTTGTGGGAAAAGGAGAAAATGCTGGTAACCAGCATTTTCTCCTTTTCCCACAATGTTTTCTACCCTTCACACAACAAATTTCAAATGTTCAGTCACTTTTATTTTGTCGTCTGCAAATGCTTTCAATTTGGATAAGTCTAAAACTTTGTCGTTTGATAACGGGTTAAGAACTCATGAATGATTGATATACTGTTGACAGGAGCGGGTACAACTAGAATGATCGTTCAGCATGCTAGAGAAAAACTGGAAAAATACAACACAGGAACTTCTCAAGGTAAGATAGAGCTCGTTATCTCCCACTAGATGGCATTCTACAAATACTCATCTACCTAATTTAGGCATCCTGGGTACAGAGCCGGACTACTTTTTTACGCATCAACCATTACTTTGAATTTCAACTTGACCCTTTACCCGATATGCCAATTTCAGGCTCTTCCATTTCAGCAGCAAATAAAGATATGATGTCAAAAATATGAACAAATGAGGATAAAGATGTCTGTTTGTCTGGAAAACAATGTGGGAAAAGGAGAAATTGCTCGTGACGAGCAATTTCTCCTTTTCCCACAATGTTTTCAAAAGCTGTCTATTGTTGGCACATCAAAATGAGTATCTATGGAGTAAAGGGTTAAAATAAATGTTTAGTTGGTAAAAAAGTTGGTAAAGGGTTTGTTAAATCACATTTTCTCATGGTCCTATAATTTCAATTTTGCAAGGTGAATTTTTCTTTTTTTGTTGATCGAAAAAGCTTTCTTTTGTCACAGACCCCCCACCACCATACACCCCACCAGAACCAGGTTCAAATGTCAGCAGAGCTTCAGGAAGTGCCCCCCAGCCAGCCCCACGTAGAGCTGGTGCCAGAGATTCAAGCCCAGGAGCAGTGTCTGACCTGAACATCAACAGTAACTTTTCGGATCAGCCTGCAAAGGAACACAAAATTGTTCATACTCATAAAGTCAGAATAAGAATGGCTGACAGCTCAGATCCAGATGGGATACAGAGCCAGAAACCACCAGATGAAAGTGTTACAGGTGAAGATGGAAAAACAGTTGAGTGTGACAGAATTGCTTGTACTAAAGATGATTATGATGGTGATGATCATGATTCCAGAACTCACACTTCATTGTATCCAAAATTAAGTAAAGATACAACAGAATCTAGTCAGATTGAAAAGGTAAATGAAATTATACCTGTACAAAAAAGTGAGAGAGAAAATTTTGAAATCAGTTTGTTCCTCAGTCTGTCAGTAGAACAAACTTCATGTCCTCTAGTCCTCTAGAAGCTCCCTTCTTCTCCCCATTTTTCTATCATTTGTTGCCCACCCGGGTGGCTCAGTAGTGAGCGTGTCGGACTCATGACCTGGTGGTTGTGAGTTCGATACCCAGTTGAGGCAAACTTTCTTTACGGCATATTTTCGCCTCTCACCTCTGCTGAAGCATGTGAGAAAAATAGTCGGTGGCTTTGGAAAAAAAAGTTGTGTTGGCACTGGTGTGAGAAAGCCAGGAAACACATGTGCATCACTGACAGCCATGATATGACTTTAGCTGTTAAAGTGGCTTTAAACACCAATACAACCAACAACTGTCATTTGTTTCAAAATGTAATCTAAGGCCTCCTGCCTGAAGCACTTTAGTCCTAGCAGTTTTCTTCTCTCTGATGTTTAATTAATTTTGTTGATTCAATTTAACTTGAGAAGAGAATATGTGTGCCATTCATCGAGTAATAGTATCTGCCTGAAAAAAAGAGGCTTATAATTACTTTAACTCTTTACCACACAATCCCGTCTTTTAATGACCCTGAGAAAGAAAGCTTTTGAAAACATCATTTTCTCCTTTTCCCACAATGTTTTCAACCCTTCCAGAACAAATATCACTTTTTGAATCATGTTAATTTTGTTGTCTGTAAATGCTTCTATTCGGACCAGTCTAAAATTTTGTTGTATGGTAAAGAGTTAAAATCAGCCAGGCATTGGCACCTACATTAGATGCATTTGTTTCTTGTTTCTGATGATGAAGATTCATATTGCTACTGTGCAATTGAGACCGATCAAAAGTTTTGTTGTTAGCTAAAACGTTTACTTTCAGTATTGTCATATGTTTTTGTAAATCACACAAATCCTTTTCAAATAGCTATAAAGCTGTGTAAGGTTAAATGATAAAAGAAATATGATAAACCCTTTCCCAAATGACAAATTTTAGACTGTCCCAAACTCAAAGTGTTTGGAGATGACAATTTTGAATTTGACAAGAATAGCAGAAAGTTTTCCGATAAGCTGTAAAACACTGTGGGAAAAGGAGAAATTGCCTGTTACGAGCAATTTCTCCTTTTCCCACAGTGTTTTCTAAAGACTTGTACTGCAGACACGTAAAAATCAGGGCTTGTTTGGGAAAGAGTTAAGAAATATAAATTTCAGGAATTTCAGGAAAGACCAGTGCCAGCTCCACGACCTCGATTAAGCAATAGCAGTGATGTTGGGAAGGATGGGGAAGACAAAACTGAATCTAAGGACACAGTCAATACAGATCTTGTTACAGAGTATACGGAAGATCACAAATATGTTACAGGGACCATGAAAGATAGTGACTGTGTCACAGAGTCAGTGAAAGATAGTCATTGTCTGACAGAGTCGGTGAAAGATAGCCATTATGTTACAGAGTCAATGAAAGATAGTGACAGTGAGGAATTGACCAGCAAAACTGAACAGGAAACTGAAGGAGTATTTGATAATGCTACCAATACTATCCCATAGAGTAAGTAGAGATCACTCTAGGTGTTTTTTTTTTTTTTTCACATAGTGCAGATTAAGATCAGGCTGCCAGATCTAGTCAGTTAAATAGAAATTGAAAATGTTGTTGAGATTAGCCCCTTTAACTCATTACCGAACGACAATATTTTGGGCTTGTCCAAATGGAAAGCATTTGCAGGCGAAAAAATAAAAGTGACTGCAAATTTGAAATTTGTTTTGTAAGGAATAGAAAACATTGTGGAAAAAGGAGAAAATGCTGGTTACCAGCATTTTCTCCTTTTCCAACAGTGTTTTCAAAAAGCTTGTTTCTCAGGGTCATCAAAAGTAGGGATTGTGTGGTAATGGGTTAATAGTCGGGACATTCTATACAGTGTACTGTAGATCAAGATTACTCCTGAATTCTGTAACAGATAATCTCCTGTTTCTGTAGCTATTAAGAAGAGGGCATTTTGAAGATACCGGTAATATGGGGAAAGAAAAAACAGCTGATAATCATGACAGAAATTCTCCAACTTTCCACAATGTTTTCTGAAGTCCCATATACTACCAACTGAGTCACTGGGGTTTTGCCTGTTTGTTTGGTAAAGGCTACACAGAACATACCAGTATTATTGTACTGCAAAGAAATTTCTTGTGATCTGATCAGTTAACATGCCAGGAACATATATATCATGTTCCCTGGCAGAAACCACATAGAGCCAGTTTCCCTTTTGAGTGCCCCATAAACACAACACCCAAAATGGTGGCGTCGATCGGTCACCAGACTGCATGTTTATGCACCAAACTGCACATTTTGGTGACATCAGTTTTAATTGAATTTTGGCACTCAGAAGGGCATTTAACCCCCTTTTTACAGAGCATAGCTCTTATTGTTTGTGATGCATTACTGTTTAGCAAACATTAATTTTGTTATAGTGAATGGATCATTCCACTTTTGACTGCATGTTATTGTACTATACAGTGTGTTATATAATTCCAAGGCCAAAACTGTTAAAATACCTGATTTTTTTTTCTCTGTCTTGGATGTTTTATAAATGAAATACCTTTTATTATACCACCGCAAACAAGTGTTTTCGGGGGTATACTGGTATCAGCCTGTCCTTCTGTCCGTCTGTGTACAAAATACTAGCAATTGCCTGTTTCTATGAAAGCCCTGGCGAGGGTATTAAGTCACATTCAGTGACAGCTCTAGTTTCAAATGTCACCCAAGAAGACCTGTCTGTTTCATTTTTTTTATTCCTAGTTATTTTTGTTTTCTAATGTTGCTCAAACTCTGCCTGATGAATTCTCTTAAAAGCAAATAATTTTACATTCCTGTTGTGCTCACATGCTTATAAATATGGAATTCATTTGTCAAGTGAAGTTTTAGCCTTGTCTTTGAGTGTGATATACTTGTCAAACTGTCAAACCAAAGTTATGGTTGACGACTCAGTAAGTAGAAGAGTTTTCTGTAAACTTGTAACACCAGGTATGACCAATCATAACCTTTACTTCTTTGACAGATTATCCAGTCAGACTAACCTCTGGATTCCAGTCAGACTAACCTCTGGATTCCAGTCAGACTAACCTCTGGATTCCAGTCAAACTAACCTCAGGATTTAAGTCTGTACAAGACAACAAAATTTTAGCCTTGTCCAGCTTGAACACATTAACCCATTACCACACAATCCCTCCTTTTGACGCCCCTGAGTAAGAAGCCTTTGGAAAACATTTAGAAAACATTGTGGGAAAAGGAGAAAATGCTGGTAACCAGCATTTTCTCCTTTTCCCATAATGTTTTCTACCCTTCACAAAACAAATTTTAAATTTTCAGTGACTTTTATTCTGTCGTTTGCAAATGCTTTCAATTTGGACCAATCTAAAATATTGTTGTTTGGTAATGGGTTAACAGACAATTTCAGTATGCCTTTACCCATTGCCACACAATCCCTACTTTTGATGACTCTGAGAAAGAAGCCTTTAGAAAACATTGTGGGAAAATCAGTAAATACATGTACTAGGCATTCCTGGCAAGAAACAGCTCTCCTAAAGTGAACCCTTCACCACTCATTTCGGGGTTCAACAACCCCGAGAAAGAAGCCTTTTGAGAGCATTGTTGTAAAAGGAGAAAATGCAGGTAACCAGCACTTTCTCCTTTTCTATAATGTTTTCTACTCTCTATACTGGTAACCAGCAATTTTCTCCCGTCCAACCATGTTCATTTTTTTATTCTATCAGAAAACTAAAGCTTATTTGTACCAATTTTGAAATAGCCATCTACAGATGTTGGAAATTGGAAGAGCGTAAAAATTTTGTCATTTGGAAAAGGTTAATGAGCAGTTAACCCTTTACGAAACTACAATATTTTAGGCTTCTCCGAATAAAAAGCATCTGCAGACTAAAAAATTAAAGTGACTGAAAATTTGAAATTTGTTTTGTGAAGAGTAGAAAACGTTGTGGGAAAAGAAGAAAATGCTGGTTACCAGCATTTTCTCCTTTTCCTACAATGTTTTACAAAGGCTTCTTTCTCAGGGGTGTCAAAAATAGGGATTGTGTGGTAATGGGTTAATTTGAGGGATCAGATAGTTGTTGTATAATATAAGTTATTATTTATCTCAGTTTTGTACAGATTTACATTTGTTTAATAATGACATTGTTATATTGTATTTAGTAGATTTTATTTACAGTTTATATTGTAATGTAACTGAGTATAATTATTCTCCACTTGTTTACATGTAAACTTGTTTCTGGAGTTTCTTGACCCATTACCACAAAATTCCTAATTTTGACGCCCCTGAGAAAGAAGCCTTTAGAAAACATTGTGGGAAAAAGGAGAAAATGCTGGTAACCAGCATTTTCTCCTTTTCCCACAATGTTTTCTACCCTTCACAAAACAAACTTTCAGTCACCTTTATTTTGTCGTCTGCAAATGCTTTCAATTTGGACCAGTCTAAAATATTGTCATTGAAAGGCCATAATTATATGGTTACACCCCCAGGGGAAACTTTAACTAAACTGCAAAAATTTGTTTTTAGCTCACCTGAGCACAACGTGCTCAAGGGGAGCTTTTAGGATCACCCGGTGTCCGTCGTCCGTCAGTGCGTCGTCAACAATTCTTTAAACATCAACTCCTCCTAAACCGCTGGGCGGATTTGGACCAAACTAGGCTGGAATGTTCCATGGGAGGTCCTCTTTAAAAATTGTTCACAGAATTTTATTCCGTCAAAAACTCTGGTTGCCATGGCAACGAAATAGAATTTTTTAAGGAAATTCTTTAAAAATCTTCTTCTCTGAAACCGCTGGCCAGATTTTAAATAATTTCACACAGATGTTCCTTGGGTGACCCTTTTGAAAAATTGTTCACGAAATTTTGATCCGTCAAGAAACATGGCTCTGGTGAATGGGGGCTTCTTGCACTATACAGAAATGAAGAAATTCTTAAAAATTCTTCTCCTCTAAAACCGCTGGCCAGATTTTAAAATAATTTCACGCAGATGTTCCTTGGGTGACCCTTTTCAAAAATGTTTGCGAAATTTTGATCCATCAGGAAACATGGCTCTGGTGAATGGGGGCTTCTTGCACTATACAGAAATGAAGAAATTCTTAAAAATTCTTCTTCCCTGAAACCCCTGGCCAGATTTTAAAATAATTTCACAGAGATGTTCCTTGGGTGACCCTTTTCAAAAATTGTTCGCGAAATTTTGATCCGTAAAGAAACATGGCTCTGGTGAATGGGGGCTTCTTGCACTATACAGAAATGAAGAAATTCTTAAAAATTCTTCTTCTCTGTAACCGCTGGTCAGATTTTAAAATAATTTCACAGAGATGTTCCTTGGATGACCCTTTTCAAAATTTGTTCGCGAAATTTTGATCTGTCGAGAAACATGGCTCTGGTGAATGGGGGTTTCTTGCACTATACAGAAATGAAGAAATTCTTAAAAATTCTTCCTCTCAGAAACCGCTGGCCAGATTTTAAAATAATTTCACAGAAATGTTCCTTGGATGACCCTTTTCAAAAATTGTTCGCGAAATTTTGATTCGTCAAGAAACATGGCTCTGGTGAATGGGGGCTACTTGTGCTATAGGGAAATGAAGAAATTCTTAAAAATTCTTCTTCTCTCGAATGGCTGGTCAGATTTTAAAATAATTTCACAGAGATGTTCCTTGGGTGACCCTTTTCAAAAATTGTTCGCGAAATTTTGATTTGTCAAGAAACATGGCTCTGGTGAATGGGGGCTACTTGCACTATAGGGCAATGAAGAAATTCTTTAAAATTCTTCTTCTCTGAAATGGCTGGTCAGATTTTGGAAAATGTTCACAGATATTCCTTGGGTGTTGATGAAAGTTTGATTCATCAAGAAACATTGCTCTGGTGAATGGGGGCTACTTGCACTATATGGAAATGAAGAAATTCTTGAAAATTCTTCTTCTCTGAAATGGCTGGTCAGATTTGAAAATTGTTTCACGGAAATATTCCTTGAATGGCCTTTTTCATAATGTGTTCGCGAAATTTTGATAGGTCAAGAAACATGGCTCTAGTGAATAGGAGCTACTTGCACTGTACGGAAATTAAGAAACTCCTAAAAATTCTTCTTTTTTGAAACTGCTGGTCAGATTTTGAGAGGACTTTTACAGGTGACCTTTTAAAAATTGCTTGGCAAAATAATGATTTTGTTTCCAGTGCTTCAATACCTTAAAAAAAAAAAAGGCTATGGTTCTCTCAAAAATTCAGGTGAGCGATCCAGGGTCATCTTGGCCCTCTTGTTTTTTTCACTTGTCACAACTCACCTGATTCTGTCCATACATGTAACCTAGTCTGTACAACAGTTGTTTCTACCTGAACTGCCAATCACATGATCTGGTACATGGTAGCGCCACGGTCTGTCAGTTAGCAATGAAATAAACAACCTATCAATCTGCCGTGAAAATGTCAATCACAGTTTATAATCCACATTAAAAAATGAACGTTCGAATTACTTCGAATTTCATTGAAAGTCAAGTTTTCTTTTTTTACGGGGAGCCTTATGGGCAAATTTCTGGCCATGAAATGTAGAGTGTAGGTGCATATCAAGCTACCAAATACAGACAAGGGATTTGATGGCTACCATCACCCGAGTTACATGGAATGGCATTTTTCTTTAGGATTGAATATAAACATGTTCAATCCCTGCCTTACCCAGATATGAACCAGGTCTAAAATAATGCAACTTTTTAATCAAATCACAAAACTATGCACTGAAACTTGTTTTGAGACAAGGATTATCACACTCCCATGCCCTGGAAGCAACTCTGTAAGATATGTGAGCACCCTCGTGACATGCAATGGTTTCAAATACCTGGCTCCAAGGTGAACGTCATAGCATAGCATGTCAATGGTCACATACTGGTATGCGTTCAAAATCTCTTGAACTCCTGGGCCTGTATTCTCCAACTAGTCTTGACAGTTACACAATTTCTGATTGGCTTGACTATTCATTTCCAAAAAGGTTTATGAATGAAAGTACCCAAAGGCTTTAATTTTCAAAAATCTTTATCAGAATGATAATGAGAAATGAAATAAAGTGAAGCTCTATGAATTACAACAATAACAAAATCATAGCTCTGTACATATGTTTGCTATCATTACACAAAAACTCACAATACATGTATATCGCAGTGACTGAAGCTTGAGCTCTGAAATTTGTTGTCTGTAAACACCGTCAATTTGAACAAGTCTAAAATTTTAGTGTTTTGTGAAATATTTAACTCTACCCAACAACAAAAATTTAGATATATTCAACTTGAAAGCATTTGCAAACTATATGATATTGAATGTGGATCAAATGGTAGAATTTGTATTTGATAGGTTAGAAAACATTGTAGGAAAAGGAGAAAATGCTAGTTATGAGCATTTTCTTCTTTACCCGCAATTTTTTTAAAGGCCAATTCGATTATTGTGAATTGTTAAAACAGGATTATGTGGGAAGAGTTGTGGAAAATTTCAGCCATTTTGTACCAATACATCTAAAGAAATATTAAAAGTTAAAACATATTTTCAATACCTTTGAAAACATATTAGATTTCACCATTGCAGTGCTGCACCTGAGTTTATTGGCTTACGCAAACAGTGTAGATTAACATCAAACAGCACAGAACATGCAATGTGATCTCGAATCTACACTGTCTGTTTTTCAGCCAGATATTCTGACTAAAACAGCTTTGAAAATGTAGTCTTTCTATCTCTGGTAGACTGAATAATTGACATAGTGACTAAAAATGTTTACTTCATTAACTCATTACCAAACGACAAAATTTTAGGTTTGCCCAAATCGAAAGCATTTGCAGACCAAAAACTGAAAGTGACTGAAAATTTGAAATTTGTTTTGTGAAAGGTAGAAAACCTTGTGGGAAAAGGAGAAAATGCTGGTTACCAGCATTTTCTCCTTTTCCCACAATGTTTTATAAAGGCTTCTTTCTTAGGGTCGTCAAAAGTAGGGATTGTGTGGTAATGGGTTAACTTGGCACAACAAGGGCCAACTACAAATTCATCAGAAGACCATAAATATAATTTATCATCATTATTATTAAACATTGTCCCTCCTTTTACCCCCAATGATTGTTCACCTTCACTATGAGATATCGTCACTGACACTCTGTATGCAGTACAGCAACCTGCTCCCCCTCTGTATGTACACTTGGTCTGTTTTGTTCTTCAGTGACTTCATTTGGACTGTTCTAATGTATTGGATAACCTAAATATACAAAATATAAAATACTATTAGTACATTTTTTTTCCCTAATTTATTATGCAAACCATTTCAAGTAGAGTTTAAATCTATGACGAAAAATTCCAATGACATTTCAGATAAATTGTAGTGGCATTTGTACTTATGAAATATGAACCCAAGTGCATCTATTCATGTATTCTTAACCATTTGCCCATACGGCATTTATATGGCATCTCTAATTGACCCTAAATGACAGCAAGGATGAAGCCATTTCTTATGTGTAAATGACACCTTTTGATAGCATAGAAAACATTGTGACAAAAGGTGAAATTGCTCATCACAAGCAATTTCACCTTTTGTCACAATGTTTTCCAAAGGCTCCTACAAGCAATGTGTAGAAATGAGTATCTATGGAGTAAAGGGGTAAGAGCTTTTTATTACAAGGCTTTTGTACAAGGTCTTCTCTGCGTCACTAGCTGCTTTCCCATATAAACAGCATCAAAAAGGATGATAACCTTGTGAGAGGAATCAATTCTGTCATAATAACAGATTGATGAAAATGTTGGGTTGAAAATTTCTTAAACTTTTAGAAAGACTTCAACCTTTTTCCACGACCAATGACACCTTTTGATAGCATAGAAAACATTGTGACAAAAGGTGAAATTGCTCGTCACGAGCAATTTCACTTTTTGCCACAATGTTTTCCAAAGGCTCCTACAAGCTATGCACAGAAATGAGTAGATCTATAGAGTAAAGAGTTAAATTTCCTGACAGCTCTAAATAAAAGGCATGCCCAGGAAAGACTGACAAAAATTATTATAAATATACAAAATTTCTTACCATTGCATTGCCTCATCCAAGCCAACTCCTTTAATGGCTGAGGTTTTAAATATTTGGAATTTTCTTTTCATACCAGAGAAACCCAAAGCATTTGCCACTTCTGGGACCGTCATTGCTCCTTCAATGTCCTGTTTATTGGCAAACACAACAAATGTAGTATTTTTCAGTTCATCTTCCTGTAAAGTAGAAAAAAACCTTTCTGTCAAAATGGAGTTGTAGACTCAAATCTGAGCTTTGATAATGGAATTCAAATGTCTACCACATGACAAAATTGAAGACTTGCTCAAGTAATTTGAAATTGTCCAAAAAAAAAATGTTACTCAAATTACTGACATTTTTTAATGTCTAGATTGAAAACATTTACAAATTTTAAATTGAACTACATTGTAGTCTGAAAAACTGACATTTGCCTTTGGGAGTGTAACAAATATTGCTTACTAGCATTTTCTCCCATTCTTGCAATGTATTCCAGAACTGCCTTTGTCAAGGTCATTAAACATCAGGACGGTGAGGTAAAGCCTTTGCTATACAGATGCCTTTGTAGCGAGGAGTTCAACTGCTTTTAACTACATTCAATTACCTTTTGAAAAGGATAATTTGTATTGGCCTTTACTCCAATTCTTAAACGTTTACCAAAACGACAATATTTTAGCCTTGTCCGAATCGAAAGCATTTGCAGATGACATAAAAAAGTGACTGAAAGTTTCAAATTTGTTTTGTGAGAGGTAGAAAACATTATGGAAAAAGGAGAAAATGCAATGTTTTGAATTCAGAACAGACTAAAATTTGCTGTCTGGTACAAAAGTTAAGGCTTGTCTAAATTAAAAGGATTTGCAGAAGAGAAAATAAATATCGCTGAAAAATTGAAAATTGTTTTTGGAGCGGTAGAAAATATTGTGGGAAAAGAAGAAAATGCTGGTTACCAGCATTTTCTTTTTTTTCCAGAATGTTTTTAAACAGCTTCTTTCTCAAGGTTGTTAAAAGCCGAGATTGCGTGGTAAAGAGTTAACCTTTTACTCCATAGATACTCATTTCTACACATTGCTTGTAGGAGCCTTTGGAAAACATTGTGGTAAAAGGTGAAATTGCTCATGACGAGCAATTTCACCTTTTGCCACAATGTTTTCTACGCTATCAAAAGGTGTCATATACACATAAGAAACAGCTTCATCGTTGCTATTATTTAGGGTCAATCACAGATACCATAGAAATGCCTTATGGGGTAAAGGGTGAAACAAAAAGGGAAACAAATGTGTACCTCTAACATGGAAGCAAGCTCTTGTTTAGAAATCCCGATTCTATCTCTATCCATGCTATCCACAACATATATGATAGCATCTGTATTAGAATAGTAACATCTCCAGTATGGTCTAGAAGATAGAAAATAAAGTAACATTTAACTCGAGCAGCCAACTAAAGGAAAAAAAAAAATCAGACCTCAAATGACAAAAGACCATGAAGCCCTTCCACATTTACGATGATCATCTTGAAAATCTGAGATGATTGTTGACATACACAGATGATTCCTTATACCTTTCAGTGCCAAAGGCGAAAACCAAGATCAGACTGCACAGAACATGCAGTCTGATCTTGTATCTACTCTGTTAAGTCAAGCCTATATGCTAAAAGTGTGTATGCGTGTGTGCTTCACGCTTCACAGCATGGTATTCTAAGCCATAATAAGAGGTAAAGTAACAGTTAACCCTTTACCAAACAATCCCTGGATTTTACAACTCAAAGGAAGAAGTTTCCTGAAAACATTTTCGGAAAAGGGGAAAAATGCTGGGTACCAAGCAATTTCTCCTTTTCCCACAATGTTGTCTACACTTCTAAAGTCAAGTTTCAATTCTGAGTCAATTTTATTTTGTCATTTGCTTTGAATTTGAACACGTCCAAAATTTTGTCATTTGGTAATGAATTAATATATCTAGGGATGAACGAATTAAAACATGTGAACACAAGCAATATTTTTTGTGAATGCATTATATGCATTTCAATTGTACAAGTGTTGTACAATTTCAGTTAGCAGTGCATGACTAATTTTTTAACAGCGTTTTTCAATTTTCAACAGATTACAGTAACAAAATATACTATCTTGGGTCAAAACTTTTTGTGTTTGGCTAATTTTCTGCATGATCAAGGACTGTTCTACATCAGGATTAAACCTCCAGTTGTTAAACAAAATGGAATTTTGGATCCATGATTATTTTACAAGTTCACCGCTGCTGGATATCAGGATTAAACCAGTTGTTTGACAAAATGGAACTTTGGATTCATAATAATTTTACAAGTTCACTTTTACTAGATAAAATGCACCATGGAGGTGCACTAAACCCCCTGTTGTCAGAGAGTGACTCATTATCTTAATAGTTTTCTTGTTTGCAAAATGGTTGCTGTAGGGATCAGTTTTAGGTAGTAGACCCCTAATAGCTCTAGTGCTGCATTGCATAAAGTTTTGTTGATAGTTGATAAATACGGATTTATACATGTATAATACTTTTGCACATTTTTAACTGACCAGAAATTTCTTTATGCCCATCTTCAATTTTTTGTAGATACTTTTGTTAGTTTCCAGAAAAGGGAGGTTATCATTATCTCTCTTTGTAATTAAAATATAGTGGTTTTAGATTTATAAATGATAATTGTAGAAAAGACAAAAAGGGAAAACTAACTTGTTTAAAGCAGTAAAATAGTACTCTTTTTCAATAATAGCAAATTTTGTAGGGTAATATCTTTTTGGAAATAGATGTTTTCTTTTAGAGGTCTACTACGTTAAATATTCGCTCCTCTGATGTACGTTGTGGGTTTGAGTAACCTGATAGCACATATTTTTCCATGTGGAAGTTTTTTGATATCAATCTCGCAGAACAGCATATCAAAATCAAAAGATAGAATGGTGCAGTCAGATAATTCCGATAAATGTGACTAATAGTAAGAAGGAAATTTAAAATAAATAGATTAATAAAAACAAAGACAAAATACCTTATACTTGTTTGGCCTCCAAGGTCCCATACTTGAAATTTCAGGTTTTTATACTGTACAGTCTCTACATTGAAACCAATGGCTGAAATGTCAAATTAATATAAACCCTTTACCTCATAAAGCATTTCTATGGCATCTCTAATTGACCCTGAATAACAGCAAGGATGAAGCTGTTTCTTATGTGTATATGACATCTTTTGATAGCACAGAAAACATTGTAACAAAAGGTCAAATTGCTCGTCATGAGCAATTTTACCTGTTGCCACAATGCTTTCCAAAGGCTCCTACAAGCAATGCCTAGAAATGTGTAAAGGGTTAAGTTTCTCCCAGATTACACTGGACTCACAGATGAAAATCTACATTGACTTAAATGATATATTTATTTTTCGAGAAAGGGTATTAATTACTGTTGGAATGAGGAAAATGCGGGTTTCCATCAACTTGTCTCTTTCCCACCACATCTTTTTCAAAAGTTATAAAGCTCTGCAGTCTTTGCTGAAAAAAGCTACAGCTTAAGCTCTTGGGATGGATAATTTCTCTAAACATGAATCTCTGTAGACATTTTCCAATTAAATATCAAGAGCCTCATGTAACTGAGTAAGACATTGCATACACATGGAGTTAACTTACACTGGTCGTTATATCTTTAAAATTTGTCTGAGAGTGGAAAAAAAAAAAGAAAAAAAAAAGGTTAAATACTGACTATTTAATTCAGAGTCAGATTCAGGCCTCGGTTGGAAAAAAAAGTGTTGACCCTTTCCCACACAATGATGACTTTTGACGACTCTTGGTAAGAAGCCTTTTGAAAACATTGTGGGGGAAGAAGAAAATGCTGGTTACCAGCATTTTCTTCTTTTCCCACAATGTTTTCTACTCTATCAATAAACAGTTGCACCATTTGAGCCACAATGAAATTGTCGTTTTCTGCAAAGGCTTTCAATTTGGACAGGGCTGAAATTTTGTCGTGTGGTAAAGGGTTAACCAATAGAGCTCTTCATCTGGAAGGGTCTTCTAACTCTTCTACACACAACCCCGACTTTTAGTGACCTTCAGAGGTTTAAGCTTTATGAAAGCATTGTAGGAAAAGGAGAAAATGCTGGTAACCAGCATTTTCTCTTTTTCCTACAATGTTTTCTACCCATTCCAAAACAAATTTCAATTTTTGAGCCAAATTTATTCTGCACTCCTTTCAATTTGGACAAGCCTATAAATAAGTAGTTTGGTAAAGAGTTAACAAAGTTTTCAAGGGGCTCAGAGCCCGAGCCTTGTAGTAAAACCGAGCACTGAAACCATGAAGCCACTATGAAGTCACTTAAAACTGTGACATTACTGAAATATTGTTGAAAGTGGAATAAAAGAAACATTTGTTTTGAAAATACCTAGTATACTTTAAATTTTTAAAAAAGCTTTAGTAAGTGAAATTTAGTGTTTTATCTAGTTTACTTGGAATTGTTGTTACAACTTCGCCAACTTGAAGTCTGTAAAGAATTGTTGTTTTCCCAGCGCCATCTAATCCAAGAATCAAAATTCTTCTTTCCCTACTACCAAACAGTCCAGAAAAATAACTTATGAGGCCACCTAAGGAAAAAAAAAGAAGAAACAGTTAAAGTAAAGACACATAATCACAATGAATACTTTTATCATAGCATGAATAATCATACATCCTCTTCTCTGTTGAATTTTATTTTTTAGCCTTTCCCAAAAAGTCCCTGGTTTTTACGGGTCTGGAATAATAGCATTTTGAAAAAATTGTGGGAAAAGGAGAAAATGCTGGTAAGCTGCATTTTCTCCTTTTCCCACAATGTTTTCTACCCTATCATAGACAGAAATAATCTTTTCAGCAAAAGTTAAATTCTCGTCTACGGTCTCCCTAAAAAGCGTCTACAAATGTCTACAAGCGTCTACAAGAGTCTACAAGCGTCTACAAATGTCTACAAGCGTCTACAAGCCTCTAAAATGTTTTTTAAACCAAATATTCATTAAATATATAAAAATACATGACTTTAATCAGTTTCTGTCCACTTTCAAATTATAATTTTACATTTAAATGGGCACTGTTCGTAAGATTATTGGCCGCTGTGCGTACGTTTTACTATGAAGCAAAAACTACGAGCGTCTACAAGTGTCTATAACTGTCTACAAGCTTCCACAAGCATCTAGTAGATTTTTAAACCAAATTCTCATAAAAAGTATAAAAATGAAAAAAAAGATTATTAAATTCTGTCCACTTCCACTGTATATATTTTGACACTTAAATAGTAATAATTCATAACGATACTGACCGGTGTGCGTACGTTTTACTATGAAGCAAAAGCTACGAGCGTCTACCAACGTGCACAACGTCTACAAAGCCTATAGTTTTCTAAGCCAAATGTACGTAAAAATACAAAAGTGCATGACCGAAATCAAATTTTGCCCTCCTTCTCCGTATATTTCGACACTTAAATGAGCATTTATAGTCGCAATATTGGCCGGTGTGCGTACGTTTATCAATGAAGCAAAAATACCAATGTCTTCCAGCGTCTACAAATACCTGCAAGCGTCTACAGGTGTACAAATTTCTTGAAGTAGGCCTATATGTACTTCGGAAGACTTTGGCTTAGAAAACCATAGACTTTGTAGACGTCACATGTGCACGTTGGTAGACGCTCGTAGTTTTTGCTTCATAGTAAAACGTACGCACACCGGCCAATATCGTTATGAATTATTACTATTTAAGTGTCAAAATTATATACAGTGGAAGTGGACAGAATTTAATAAAAGTTTTTTTTTATTTTTATACTTTTTATGAGAATTTGGTTTAAAAACCTACTAGATGCTTGTGGAAGCTTGTAGACAGTTATAGACACTTGTAGACGCTCGTAGTTCTTGCTTCATAGTAAACCATACGCACAGCGGCCAATAATCTTACGAACAATGCCCATTTAAATGTAAAATCATAATTTGGAAGTGGACAGAAACTGATTAAAGTCATGTATTTTTATACTTTTAATGAAAATTTGGTTTAAAAAAAACATTCTAGAGGCTTGTAGACGCCTGTAGACACTTGTAGACGCTTGTAGACACTTGTAGACGCTTGTAGACGCTTTTTAGGGAGACCCTCTCGTCTACAAAGCTTTCAATTTGGTCTAGTCCAAAAGTTTGTCGTTTGGGAAAGGGTTAAAAATTACTTCACAAACTAGCTGTAACTTGCTATCTGGAGACTGGACTATCCGAATTTAGCTGACCACACCGGTCTACAGCAAAGAGAGTGAAGAAATAGCTAAAGCAAACAGCGCCGAGATAACTGAGGCATATTTTGTTGACTGTATGTAAAATACTGACTTTTCACTTTTATAAAATGCGCATAATGAGGAGATACATACCCATCTTTGCCAATGTTTGTTAGTTGTTTGTCATCTGTCAAATACCAACGTGTAAGCTACATCTGCGCATGCGCTACAATTAGAGGTAAACTTGATTCCTTTCTACTAGTACGTACATTTTTGTTATCGCTTCTGGTCGTTTTTATGATGCATTCATGAATAAGCCAAATGTTTAACCAGAGATCGTTTATAAGATCCCTGGTAATTTATGTTCTTCAGAAACCAAATTAAGTACACCTAATGCATTCCAAGTGCGACAAGATATTATAAACAAACTTCAATCTAATGACATATAGTCTTATCATTTACCAGTACCAGTAGTTAATTATGCAGATTAGTTACCTCTCTGTAACTGCAAACATTTGTTATATCTCTCTAGACATACAACAGCTCCAGTCTATGTCTTATAAGTATTCTTACGTCTGTACATAGCTCTCATTTAGGAATATTTCTGTACACACTTTGTTGATTAGTCAACAAAATGGATAAATATTACAACTTTGTTGTTAAATAGATATCGCGAGCCAGAAAGCTACTTTGATCTAATTATACTATAAGGTCTTTTTTGAGTTACTTATGCTGTAATCATTTGCAAAATGAAAACACACACGCACAAAATAATAAATGAATAAATAAATAAAATGAAAAATAAATAGATAAATAACTTAGATTAAAACATATAATAATAATAATAATAATAACAATAATGTCCTCAGAAAGTAAAAGCGTTCCCTAACCAGAGTTAATAGCTTGTGTTGGTGTTTTTTTTAGAACTATTCTTGCTTGCTGAATCTCAATCTATATTGTACAAGTTGTACACTGGGATTATTTTTTGTAAGAAAAACAAAAAATTTGTAGAGAATGGATGACCATGTGCGCACATGTTCCATATGTTGCTCACAAGTTACAGTATGAGAATTTGCTTGTACACGTCTGTTTGTTCTGTCAGGATCGCACACATAGATCTAGACTATATAAATGTATGATACATGCACAGATAAAACTTTTTGTATTTCATTTAATGTTTGTAGAGTGTTGGCTACATGTGATTTCTCTTTTTCAGCAGGGCTCGTACATTACATAAATACAACCTTAGGTTTTAGGAAGGATGTGATCGTGTCTTTGTGTGTAAGTTAAGAACGTTTAACCCTTTCCCAAACGACAAACTTTTGGACTAGACCAAATTGAAAGCATTTGCAGACGACAATTCATCTCTTGCCGAAAAGATGATTTCTGTCTATGATAGGGTAGAAAACATTGTGGGAAAAGGAGTAAATGCTGGCTACCAGCATTTTCTGCTTTCCCACAATGTTTTCAAAAGGCTACTATTCCCGTAAAAACCAGAGATTGTTTAGGAAAGGGTTAAATAATATTCCTACAGTTATATAATAAACAATGCTTGATTTTCGTATACCGTCGTTTCAGTTCTGTAATCGTTGTGAACTCTTTTCTCCCTGAAAGCATGAATTCAAGAGAAATGACCAACTATGACTCCTTTTTTCTAAGATAGAATCCATTATGATGAAATCGATCAATTAAAAAAAAAAAAGAGAAAATGTTCAGTTTCTATGCTGACAAGGTTTATGTCCCTTACCCGTCCTCAACGTACTTCTAGGGTGTACATGTTTAGCCAGCCTATTCAGTTCGGTTAGCTTTTTGACTACGGTACAAAACAAGAGGTGGATAATCCCTATTTTTCGGAAATAAGACAGTCCAATTATAAGTGAATAGTAAGAATTAACGCAGACAGTACATTTTATATCAGTTGCAGAGCTGTAATTACTGACAAGTGCGATGCAGGTGCATTTAATATGCCATTCAGTTCAGTGCAAGCTTACATGAAGTATATTGTGATACCCAAGATTGCACGTTTGAAGTAAAAACGTACCATTTTCAGTGGGAAAAATCCCGAAATACTGGTAAAACCCATTCTGAATCTATATTTAGTTGAATGTTACTATTTATAATTATGCTGTCTGCGCTCATAGGACATTACAATGATACTAGCTGTAAGTATCTTTGCTTCTTATCTTCGTTATCTTAGCATCGAACAAGTATATACATGTACAAAAGCAGCTTCCAATAACTGTCATATGTAAACATATTCGGTAGCTATTTCATATATTTGCCAGACGATAAATTTTCAGACCGGTTCAAACTGATTTCAAGCAATTTCGGACGCTTGTCCATATCGAAAGCATTTGCAGACGACAAAATAAAAGCGACCGAAAATTTGGAATTTGTTTTGTGAGGGATAGAAAACATTGTGGGAAAAGGAGAAAATGCTGGTTACCAGCATTTTCTCCTTTTCCCACAATGTTTTCTAAAGGCTTCTTTCTCAGGGGCGTCAAAAGTAGGGATTGTATGGTAATGGGTTAATGTACATAGCACGTATATCAGATCTAGATTTTTCTTTCAACCAAAGCCTAGAAAACATTGTAGAGTTAGTTACTGGCAGTTTCCCCATTATCACAGTCTTTTCAAATGCTTCCTTTGTCAGGCTTGTGTGAATACTGGATTTTTAGTAGCAGACGTATAATTTTTACAGAGAGGACACTGGGCCAGTCGATCTATTTTTTTAGACAGCATATGATTATCGCTTTTAAAACCGCATCCTTTTTTTTCAATGACCCTGAGAACGAACGCTAGTTTCCTACAACGTTTTTCCCCTTCCACAACAAATAAAAACTTATAAAATGTTGCAAATTGAAAGCAGTAGCAAACGACAAAACTAAAGTGACTCAAAAATTGTAATGTACATGTATTTTGGGAATGGTATAAAAATTCGTGAAAACGGAGAAAACGCTGGTTACCAGAATTTTATCCTTTCCCCAAAATGTTTTCAAGAAGCATCTTTCACAGAGTCGTGAAAACTGGGGATTGTTTGTCAAAGAGTTAACTCATTACCAAACGACAATTTTAGGCTTGTCCAAATCGAAAGCATTTGCAGATGACAAAATGAAAGTGACTGAAAATTTGAAATTAGTTTTGTGAAGGGTAGAAAACATTGTGGGAAAAGGAGAAAATGCTTCTTTTCCAGGGGCGTCAAAAGTAGGGATTATGTGGTAATGGGTTAACTCTTTGCCAAACGAAATAAATTAGACCCCTCGAAACTGAAAGTAATAGATCTAGCAGACGAGAAGTCAAATTTGTGACTCAAATGATTGAATATGTCTGGGAATGGTTGAAAACATTGTTGAAAAAGCAGAAAATGTCGGTGACTGTTTTTTCCCTCCGGTTTCCCATAACGTTTTCTAAAGCCTTTTTTGGTTGGATTGTGTGTTCACGGGTTAACCCATTACCACACAATCCCTACTTTTGACGCCCCTGAGAAAAACGCCTTTAGAGAACATTTTAGGAAAAGGAGAAAATGCTGGTAACCAGCATTTTCTCCTTTTCCCACAATGTTTTCTACCCTCCACGGAACAAATTTCAAATTTTCAGTCACTTTTATTTTGTCGTCTGCAAATGCTTTCAATTTGGACAAGTCCAAATTTTTGTCGTTTGGTAAAGGGTTAGCCTCATTTTCAAACTTGACCGTGTATTTCTCTTTTTGATAAAAATAGTTTATCTTTATTAATCTTTGAAATTATCAGCATACCGTTCACACCTAGTTTATATTTTATTTCGCCATGGACACATGTAGGTAAATAATTTCCATACTTATACATATTTAGTGCAGCTTCTATAGCTACAAATACTTAAATCTGATCGTTGTCTGCGCATGTCATATATCGGGGAGACTGTTACAATAAGCGCTATAAAGTAGAAATGGATAAACGTTTGAGAAAAAATCTGTGTACCCAGGATGCCAAGATTAGATAGATGAGTATTTGTAGAATGCCATCTAGCGGGAGATAATGTTAATCTGATTTATTCCCAGTTTACCCCAATTTGCCCCTTTCCATTTCGCCCCCCCCCCATTTATTCCCATTTCGCCCCTTCCTGTTTTGCCCCTTCCCACTTTGTCCCTTTCCTGTTTCGCCCCTTGTACATTTCACCCCTGTACTATTTTGCTACTTTCCTATTTCGCCACTTTCCCATTTTGCTCCTTATTCCCTTTTGGTCCCTTTTCCATTTGGCACCTTTTCCAATTCGCCTCTTTTCCAGTTTGGCCGCTTCCAAATTCGCCACTTTCCGTGACGTTCACTAAACAAGTGATTTAATCAGATCGGTTTCCTTGAAACTTCATTCAATGAATTAACTTATTAAACTGAACTGGCCTGTGAAATCTGCAATCAAAGAATCAGTGAACCGAAGTGGCCTACAAGCACATGGCAGGCTAGCAGGCATCATGGAGAATGAAACTACGCTCATTCAAACAAGCCGGGGAGGAGAAAACCTGGTTGTTGACCAGAAATTCATACTCCGCTTCTGCTTGTAGGTCACCCTGTTGAATATAGGATTCTGCATACGTACACTGGATATTAAACTTGACAAGAGTCACATACACACAAATGTTAAGCGTTTCCTCCTATCCTTTTAAAATGCCTCTTCATTTTTTTTTTTTTTTTTTTATCTTAAGAATTTTTTCATGCAATATTTATTCGACTTGTATCGGTATTCCTACCTTAATCCAATGAAAATGAAGAAGAAAACTCCTTCCTAACCCTAAAAAATTGAAGTGGCCAGACGGTAAATAATAAGTAATTTTTATTTAGCATAATGAAACAAGGGCAAAATGGGAAAGGAACGAAACGGGAACGGGGCAAAGTGGGGAAGTGGCAAAAAAAAAAAGGGGGGGGGCGAAATGGGAAGGGGTGAATCAGGAAGGGGGCCAGATTAGAAGGGGCGACTTGAGAAAGGGGCGACACAGAAAAGGAGCGAAGTTGGAATAAAGCAAATGGATAAGGGGCGAAACGAGAAAGGGACAAAATTGGAATAAATTGGGGCAAAATGGGAAGGGAAGGGGCGAAGTGGAAAGACACCCATAAGTCTAGATCTACATGAGCGACCGATAGGGGTCAAATTGATAACTGAAACGTTTCACTTTAATATCGTCAGAGATTCAAATAAACGACCTGTGTTGTTTGTAAATTTATTGATATTCTTTATTTACTTTCTATTTGTTTAAGATGACCAGGACATTATGATGGATCAGGATTTGGCTTGTTCTATGTGCGATAGAAAGTTTAGAAGGCAACATAGTGTACAACAGCATGAAAATGCCATGAGGGGTCGCTGTAAATTGGACAAATATCAGATGATCACCGCTAACAACCAATGGAACGAAGAACTGCGCCAGTTTCACGACGAAAAGGCCAACCTTTGTGTTGGTACAAGAAGAAGATCAAAAGGGCTTGTCCAGGATTCCCTTGACTGCATTTTGAATAGCAAAAAGAACAGAGAGAGATATGAAACGACAGCCATTCTTGAGGGGTCATACAAAACTGGTTTAAAAATAGGCAAACCGGACGAGTTCGATTTTAGTGTCGGATTAAGACTGCCGTGTCCTCCCCGAATAAATGATTCTCAGCAGGTCCCATTTCAGTATGTTGGGGATGATATTGACGGCGGAACGTCGCCAGTAAGTAGGAAATTCGTCGGTATCTCGTACAAGTCTTGATGTCTGGTCAATACATTGTATAGCCGTTAAATGAGACCGAACCGGTACAATAAATAGAGGATTTTAACCATACTAATTCACAATGAATTATATAATACACATTACAGTTATGTGAATTTTATATTACTAGTATATAGATGTATGCTATATTATTATATAATATATCTATATACTTATAGATAGTGTTAGTTGTAAGTTCTTTATTTTCAACCAGACAATCCAACTACTTTTCTCAGTCTCGTTTTGTTCTTTTGAATTATGTATTCATCCGCACTATGTCCACGATTTCTTCTCTCTATCCAAAGTATTGATTTCGACTTTCAAACGAAAAATTAAAAATAATAATTATTATTATTTATTATCAGGCCTTTCGTCCGGGAATTCTGGGGTTCGAATCCCGCCCGGTTCCTTATTTCTGCCATGCATTTATTCATTTGTTTCTTTGTTACGGACTTTGTTCGTAAGATGGGCGCTCGTCTGGGATTGGCCAGTGAGCCATTAATCCAATTTGTTTTCCAAAAATGGACTTTATGCCTAGTAAGGCTTTGAGTCATCAATAAATGATGAATTTAAGAGGGGGGGTATGCCACGGGAGACCACTCCTTCATGCATGACTTCGTCCCGATTTAAATACAATACCTAGCTCCTGCGTCGGAAAGATATCTCTTTGGCTCAGTGGTTAAGGTTTTGGCCTTTCGTCCGGGAGTTCTGGGGTTCGAATCCCGCCCGGTCCCTTATTTCTGCCATGCATTTATTCATTTGTTTCTTTCACCCCTCACAACGTACGTCAGTGTGACGTCAGAGGTAGTGATATCGGACCCTTGTTATAACGTCAGTGTGCGTGTTTGGTAAGACTGTTTTTATTCTTTGTAATCGTTCCTTTTAATGATATGAAAAAGTCTTTAGACCTCCAAAGCGTACAATGCCTAGGGACTTAGTTTTTTGTCAAAACTTTTGCTAACTACTTATACTAATGGAATATACTTCGACCAACTATTAAAACCCAATCACTTTTTGATATTTGGTCAAAGTGTTTGTGCATATAGACATCTGCTTCCTGTCTAAAACATCAGAATATTAAATGTATTCATCTAATGTCTTTGATAAATACATGAGAGTCTTTGTAGTCCGTTTGTATCCACCCAAACTAGTCTCATTCTATCTTCATATCGTACTTACTTTTCAATATGGCGGACATAAGTTACGAAAATGCGCAGGTCCGATATCACTTCCTGTGACGTAGGTTGTTACCCTTGTTCTTTGTTACGGACTTTGTTCATAAGACGGTGAAAGATTGAAATTTATTTCATGCCTTCCGGTGGGATATCGAGAAATAGCAGTGAAAATATTTTTCGATCTTACACCAGTGAAAATACCGATTTTCACGTTCTTGTTGCCTAGGTAAATTGCGCGTGCCTAACAACCAGATGGGAAATGTGACGTCATATACCTTACATTTCTCGCGCTTGACGTCACGTTGCTATGCGGGAGGGGTACGCCACGGGGAAAGAGGGAAAAGAATTGTACTGAATTTTGATAAAGTTCCTCCCAGAAAGGGTTAAAAGCATAAAATAAATAGAATATTTGTTTTTTTCGGTGAAAGATCGAAATTTATTTCATCTCGTGAACACCATCGGTAATATTTTCACTCGTGGCTGCGCCACTCGTGAAAATATTACCGATGGTGTCCACTCGATGAAATAAATTTCGATCTTACACCGAAAAAAACAAATATCCTCTATTTATTTCATCGAGTGAACACCATCGGTAATATTTTCACGAGTGGCTGCTGCGCTATTGGTGAAAATATTACCGATGGTAATATGCTTGCTATCGATCTGAAATTTACATTTACTAAAGCTAGTGGGTCAGTCTCGGATGAATCAAGCCCCCCCGGACCATTTAGTCCGACTGTAGCTAATCTACGTTTATATAGATTGTACTCTGATCGTTGATATTATTCATCTAGATAAAAAAACTTGAAGCTAGTGATTACTATGAACCCATGTCAACTTATTAGTCGGCATAGGCTGACTTGGTTCGACACTTTATGCTGTTGGTGAATTTTCGGCTGTCGAACGACCAGTCTAATTAATAATTCAGCCTGTTTATTTTTTACTTTGCCTTGTATTGTTGAGTCACAGAAAGTCTATACTATAATGTTATTAATCAAGTGATTTCGTATTGGCCCAGTTCGGCCTCGGGCCAATACAGCAGACCTCGGACCTGTAACTGGGCCAATACGAAAGCACTTGATTAATGACAATTTTATTAATTTACCCTTTACCAAACAATCCCTGGTTTTTACATCCTTGAAAAAGAAGGCTTCTGAAAACATTGTGGGAAAAGGTGAAAATGCTGGTAACCAGCATTTTCTCCTTTTTCCCACAATGTTTTCTACCCTGCTGGAAACAAATATCAATTTTTGGGTTGCGTTTACTTTGCCGCCTCCTTGAACGTGATTGGCTAAAAGTAAGAGCAGACGCTCACGCGACTGAACTTTTGACCAATCACGTTCAAGGATTTCTGTATTGGTCGCAGGTCATCAATATTGATACGAGGTCAGCTGTATTGAACGGAGATCAAGTCGTATTAAGCCAGATATGACCTGTATACTATACGAAGTAAGAAATGTGACTAGTATCGCGTGGACCGGTTTCCATGTATAACTTCAATATATCCAATAGTTCATTAACCGGTTTCCATGTATAACTTCAGTATATCCAATAGTTCATTAACCGGTTTCCATGTATAACTTCAATATATCCAATAGTTCATTAACCGGTTTCCATGTATAACTTCAATATATCCAATAGTTAATTAATAATATCAGATATTCAAACTGTTTTCATTCAGGTCAAAAGGTCGCTGCATGATCGGGAGGTAGAGGAAACCATAAATGTACAACCGCCTGTCGGTTATAAAGTCGTTCGGATGAAGAATGTGAAGCACAGACGGATGAGTAAATTCAGTGACTCCGTACTTTACGGGTCCCTGGTGCCATATGAGGTGTTAAAACATTTTCACCAGTTTGTCTGCGAAGCTGTCTTGACTATGGGTAATCGATTACTGCATTAAAATGCTTTTTTTTTTTGACTAATCGACTCGTTAAACTTATTTCAACCTTTTACTTCATAGATACTCATTTCTACGCATTGCTCGTTGGAGCCTTTGGAAAACATTGTGACAAAAGGTGAAATTGCTCGTGACGAGCAATTTCACCTTTTGCCATAATGTTTTCTACACTATCAAAAGGTGTCATATACACATAAGAAACGGCTTCATCCTTGCTGTTATTTAGGGTCAGTCAGAGATACCATAGAAATGCCTTATGGGGTAAAGGTTTAAAATCTGACTAAGGTAAAATCTAGAACCAATGAAGACAATTTGCCAGTATGTCACGGTGTGTGTGTAATATTTTGCTTCTCGCTGGTAAGTTCAACTGAATAAAGACACGAAGAAAAAGACAAGCAAAATACCGTTCTATGTTTCACTTTTGAAGATCTTAAAGGGGTAATAAACCAGGTTTGGGCTCAAAACTTCTCTTCAGGAGAGAAAAAATTGATATTTTGAAATGGGGAAAAAAAAACACGCGATACTGTTAAGCTTGGTTTGAGAATTGCAAAACAAAAATTTCTGCGGTGGGACTCCAACTCGTGATCTTCAAAACCAAGACGGCGACAGTGCCAACTGGGTCCAGGGTTTACTTCAGAAAAGAAGAAAAAAAAAATGCGAAACGAAATTGGGCTTAATGTTCCTCTATGATCACTCCAAAATTTGGCGATATTCAGTTTGAAACGAACCTATCTATTTATTGTTTTTGCAGGTGATTCAAAGCCTTGTATAAACATTTGGATAGATTAGTAACATCCTGTGTAAACTGAGAATGAAAATTTTACGAAGGAATAATTTCCGATGAGATTACTTCGTTTCCATCGCGCCATTAACTAAGAGGTAAAACGAAAAAGAGTTCTACTCCCAAAAGTCAATTCCCAATTTTCTCCAGCAGAAGGTCGATTACATATGCTTAGATATAACCCATTTATTATATTCTAGAGCTTCTTTTCTTTAAATGTTTCTCCTTCTCGGTTGCAGATACAAAAGTGGATATAACAGTCCCAAAGCACGTGAGAGGTCCAGCAGTATCAGTGTATATAAAAGATGACGCTATCGTTCACAGAATATCTGTAGATATTACACCGGTTGTGTACGTGGGCAGTGCCGGGCCCACACTTCGTCAAAGTCAATGGCCAAGACCGAGGACAATGTACTGGCTGTCAGAGGAGAAAATTGACGCGGTCAACAACACAGAGATATATCTCGTTCCGAAAGGGGACAAGTTCTGGAAAATTTCATTTGCAAGATGCGAGGATGAACTTCTAAAAGACATTGATGGTAAAGGTGTTGATGGGACACGGAAAATGTGTCTACGTATCTGTAAGATGAAGCTTAAACAGTGGAAATCAAAGTCAGAAAACGGGATGAAAGCCATTTCTTCATACATGCTAAAGGTAAAAAAAAAGTAAATAGAACTTCAGTCCCATACTTTGTACACTTCTTTTCCTAACTGCTTATTTGTGTAAACTATTGAAACATACACGCACTATAATTAATGTATCAAGTATTGGCATTGAAAAAACTCAGTTTTCAAAAAATCTTCAAAGATAAGATAACATTATTGTATGTATGGACTGTTTGAAATGTGTAGGTTTTAGTGGACGGACTGTTGTCTACAGTGAGACCCAATTTCATTCGCATTAGCGTGAAATCAGCGATAAGTCTGTCCTGGGCCATTTTACTCGAACTGCCTCTAGACTGCAATGGTTGCCATACTTTTTCCAGATAGATAAAACTTACTTTACATAGAGAATTGCTCAATTGACCTTTCTGTAAACGCGAGTTTGGCACGCCCCATCCCCCTTTCCCTTAGTAACGCGGTATTGCGGTTGTCAAGCCTGTCAATCTAACCAGAAATGTGTCAGACTTTTTTGTTTACATGAGACGCCCAATGCTGCGTTTTCATTGGCCGATAAGACTTTGGAACACCTATCAATCAAAATCGGCAGAAAGGTCAATTATACAACTCTTCTCTTGTCAAAGTTTCTCAGTCACCATTACTTATCTGTTTCAGATGGTAATGTTATGGCTGTGCGAATTTCTCCCAGACGAGGCGGACTGGTCTGAAGACAAGCTTTCAGCACGGTACTTGAATACCATGATGGAACTACAACTTTGTTTAAAAAGGAGAATCTTGGGAGAATATTTCATTCCTGAAATCAATTTACTTGATGGGAAAGACAGTGACGATATCAATGAAATGATAAACTTTATCGACGAAGAGATTCAATCTATGGGGGATTTAATTCCTAACAAATGAAGTATTAACATTAACTTCACAGGGTATTCGACTTCTTCCAACGGGAGTTAAAATTTTAGATAACAATGTCTTTAGCGGATCTAGAGTTCAACACTGGAGTCACAAACATTGGGCTGTCAAACAGCATCCTTGATACTCGAGTACTCGCAGGCGAGTACAGATCAAGTATTTGATTACCACGGGTTACCTGATTCTGAACTACTGTATCACGAACGAACAAGAAGTAAACGGTTGTTTATTTTCGTTTGTTTATCGTCGCTACAGGTTGCCCATCTCAGCGACGCTCCTAGAAGATAGTTAGTTGTTACGGGGGATAGTGCAAGGATACAGGTCGAAACTACAGAGAGCTTCGCCTGGTTCTTTAACGTCCTCGGCGTATAGCACTGTCACAAGTCTCTTCTCCCAGTATCGTGAAACACAGGATTGTTTTATTTTAAGTTTAAATAACGGTATTTTACTTTTTCTGTCATCATGAGATAAAGACTTAAGAGATATTGTGATATCAGAATTTTGCTTGTTTTAATTCTAGCAAATTTTAGGACGTAAATTATTCTTGTATATGTGTTTTAAGCTTGTGAATACATACAGTTTAACCCATTACTACACAATCCCTACTTTTGACGACCCTGAGAAAGAAGCCTTTAAAAAATATTGTGGGAAAATAAGAAAACGCTGGTAACCAGCATTTTCTCCATTTCCCACAATGTTTTCTTCTCTTCACAACCCAAATTTCAAATTATCAGTCACTTTTATTTTGTCGTCTGCAAATGCTTTCGATTTGGACAAGCCTAAAATATTGTCACTTGGTAATGAGTTGAGAACTGTAGCAGAATGTACATAGATCTACACATCTTTAGTAATGATCTGTGACTAATTACAATAATTCATTTTATTATATACCGAGCAGTGAAATACTGGAACTTTCCAGTGTAATAAATTTTTATATCATCAGTAGTGAAGATATCAACTTTCACGTTCACTTCCTGCCGTAATTCAGGAACTACTTTTATTCATTAAGCACTTATAGATAGTGTTAATTGTAAGTTCTATATTTTCAACCAGTAGTCTCGTTCTGTTCTTTTAAATTATGTATTCATCCACACTAAGTCCCTGATTTCTTCTCTCTATCCAAAGTATTGATTTCGACTTTCAAACGAAAATTTGAAAATAATAATGTTAATAAGGTACATGTATATATTAAATAGAATAATCAACTGGTTATTTTTGATATGAAAAATACCTCAGTTGGATGCGTCGTAAGGCGTTCAAAAAACTCTCTTTTTCCAACGCCTGATAACGCATCCTCGTGAGATATTTTTCATATCAAAAATAACCAGTTGATTATCCTCATTATATCATACATGTATGTATGTTCAATTAAGATAATTGCGGCATGTTCTGGCAAAATGGAGCTGAATACATCTCCGTGATGCTTGATACCAATAAAGCCATTACGTAATTGTGGATTCATGATCATGGCATGATGGCCACCTTGTTTTTAACAATCGACTTAATATAGAGGTAGACTGGTCCTTTGACGTACATGATGGCCACCTTGTTTTTAACAATCGACTTAATATTGAGGTACACTGGTACTTTGGTGTACAGAAATATGACCAATATGAAAGAAAAGTTTCGGCCCAGGTCAGCCTGCGCGGAGTGCGCAGGCTGACCTTGGCCGACACTTTTCCCCGAGACATAAGATTCCTTTTTCCTAGAGCATGTCTAAATTATAATAATTATATTTGTCAATGAATATTCAATATGGATATCGCATGAGACAGACCCATAACGCCTGAATGACATTACCTTTTTGCCAGAACTGAAGTTTAGACTCACATTGAAATAGATGAAATGGCCGTATTCAGTCAGTAAAGAGACGAGGATGATTTTGATTTCACACCGGACCAATTTTTACCCTGTGCCGTATTCAGTCAGTAAAGAGACGAGGATGATTTTGATTTCACATCGGACCAATTTAACCCTGTACTTTACGTTTGTTACGACGGGCGTAATCCTTTCGCTACTTCGAACACTCTGAACATGTTCTAGGTCAATGGAGTATTTCGGAACACCGTGCCGTGTTCTTCAGAACATGCTCTGACTGTTCTAATCCAATCGAGGTGTATCGCACTTGCTAAATGGTTGCTAGGTGATACAAGATGGCTGAAGGACGGACAATTCGTCATGGCAAAATTTGCAATTGTCTTTTTTACGACATGAATACCATTAATAGGGGCATAGTAGACTCCTTTCTTCTCTCTACTTCCGGAACAGTGTATTGTGTTCTGAATTATTCCTTTTGCACATTCCAGAACAGCATTCCAGAACACAGAACATTGTGCCAGAACAGGCGAAAGGAATACGCCTGACATGAATGGTAGATTATAGTTAAATCAGTACTGTTAAAAGTACTTCATTGTGCCATGTGTGAATGCTTTTTTTGTTGTTACTGTCGATGTTGTTGTTGTTGATTATAATGTGATTATATGATTGTAAATTGATCTTGATAAACTTAAGACGTCAACTGTTTATTTGCTAATATTTGTTTCATTGAAGTTTGAAAACATTACATAAAAGATTTGAACAGCCCCCTTAGAGATGCGTCTTTACCGTCAGTGAGAGAGAGGAAAAAAAAACTTAAAGTTTTGTAGCCAATAGATTTGTACAGAATTAAGTCAGTTGTGTAAACATAGATAAGTTGGCTTCTTTAAAAAAGAAGCCAGGATAGGTCAGTATCAGTTTTTTTTAAATAGTTTATTGGCTTTTAATTTCAATACATTTTGGTACATGTAAACAAACGAGTAAAAAAGCCGCACCGTAGAAACCTCCAAGTAGTGATCGTAACCTTGGCTCGCGAAGATGGTTATGTTATGGAATTTAAGCGTCATTAGTCACGTGCCAGTCACTTAACATTCCCACAATGCCTTTTTGATTTTTGGAGCGAAATCTAAAAATAGCTTAAGAGGCCACGTAGCCTTTTAAGGGAATACCATCAACAATTTTTGTGGCATTTGTCGAAGACAATGCCACTATGAGATCAATAATAAATGTTCAAAATTGAATTCTGAAGAGCGTGTATTGTATTTTGTGCAAAACCGAAGGAAATAAACCCAATTAAACTCACTTTTTCTAGACAAATGGGTTTTTTCAAAGGCACTCAGATATATTGGAAGTGGCGTATTGAAATAAACAGCAAAAAGCCATCGGTCGCTGAAATACTTCTTTTTGGTTGAAAATAGCTTCATCTCTTTATAGTCTTCTACTGGCGCAATGATATGCACAAAATTTGTCTTCTATCCACCGATAGAACTCATCAAAAATTGTGAAGACAAACATTCTGAACAGTTTTCAAGTTTATTGAGAAATAAATATGGCCTCTTTTTTAAGGTGTTTCTTAAATCTGACCAAGTGACCTATTTCATGACCCCAGGTGCCCCAATTCCAAACTCACTCAACATTTCAATAAGACAAACATTCTGACCAATTTCCTAATTTCCTAAAGTTAGCCTGATTAAAATTGAATTACGCACGAGGAGTGAATTTCGCCTATTGACTCAGGTGAGCGATCCAAGGCCATTATGTCCCTCTTGTTTTCAAGTCGTTAATTCCACACAGTGGCTTCCCTGACAAATGCCACATCAGCGTTCTCAACGCTTTGATTTTTTGTTTTTTGTTTTATGAGTCTTAATTATTGGTGACTTGTATTGTGTTTTTTTTATATAAATTTCAGTGATATTATATATCTATAATTTTTAATTTGGTGAGATGTGAAAAATCTAGGTACCCACCTTTAAAAGACCAATACCTTAACGGCTGAGCCAAAGAGATATCTACCAAACGTAATGGTGAGGTAATGTATTTAAATCGGCATGATGCATGAAGGAGTTGTCTCCCGTAACAAAGTTGATTTCT
The DNA here is from genome assembly GCA_943736015.1 of Tridacna crocea. Taxonomy (NCBI): domain Eukaryota; kingdom Metazoa; phylum Mollusca; class Bivalvia; order Cardiida; family Cardiidae; genus Tridacna; species Tridacna crocea. Next base: position 47,110,923 of record OX031067.1, on the reverse strand, counting down.
AAATATTTTACAATGACATTCTCCAAATTTGTATCAGGAAGTAAAATTAGTTAATGTATACAGTACTTAAATAATGCGTATATTCCTATAACCCTTTCAGTGGAAAAACCTTAACCCATTATCACACAATCCCTACTTTTGACGCCCATGAGAAAGAAAAAGCCTTCAGAAAACATTGTGGGAAAAGGAGAAAATGCTGGTAACCAGCATTTTCTCCTTTTCCCACAATGTTTTCTACCCTTCACAAAACAAATTTCAAATTTTCAGTCACTTTTATTTTGTCGCCTGCGAATGCTTTGAATTGGGACAAGTCCAAAATTTTGTCATTTGGTAATGAGTTAAAACAGGGGCCTTTCCGTACAGCATAGATCCAAGATCAGGCTAGTTGCGACTCATAGACCTTTTCGCGGACAGTATAGATCAAGATCAGACTGCACAGAACGTGTAGTCTGATCTTGGAGCTATAAAATCCGCTTGTTTAGTAAAACCTTCAAGGTTTAATACTTTCTGATCAACAATAGAATGTTTTTTTTCAGCCAATAAAAATGGTCGGGTTTATACACATAGAGATCTAATTTGAAGAGTTAACCATTAGGCTAATAAATGTGACTCAAAGACCTTTTTAGGCGAACAGTGTAGATCAAGATCAGACTGCACAGAACGTGCAGTCTGATCTTGATCTACACTGTCCGATAAGGGTATACTATTCCCCGAAACAAAACTTTGGAATAGCAAAATTTTGCGTTTTACCCTCGATTTCAAAATTTTGTTGAAGTCATTCAGCAGAAAAAGGGTTAATATTTAACCCGCTGATTGAGTGAAAAGAAACTTAAAGTCGATAGTAAGAATGCAAATTTCGCTATTTCATAGAGTTCTTTTTTTATGGGAAAAAACTCATTATTGGACAGTGTAGATCTAAGATCAGACTGCACGTTCTGTGCAGTCTAATCTTGATCTAAACTGCCCGAAAAAAATTTGAATTGCGCTTAAAAGCCTAAGGTTTAACGCTCTTTACCACACAGTTCCTACTTTTGACGAACCCGAGAAAGAAAGCTTTTGAAAACATTATGGGAAAAGGAGAAAATGCTGGTAACTAGCATTTCCTCCTTTTGCCACAATGTTTTCTACCCTTCCATAATCAAATTTCAATTTTTGATTCACATTTGTTTTGTCATCTAAAAATGTTTTCTATTTGGACCAGTCCAAAATTTTGTCGTTCGGTAGAGTTATTTCAGTGCGTATGAAATATTACTTTCTCTTAGTGTAAACAAAACCAGAGAATTCAGATATTGAGGTTATTTTTTTGGTCATAATATTAAACAGCAAGGGCACTTAACTGACGACTCAAGATCAAACTGTTAGTTCTGCGAAGTCTAATCTTGATCAATACAAGATGTCAGCAAATGAACAAAAAGTTTGTCTAGGGCGGTGTAAGAGTTGAAAGTTGAAATCTGAAGTCACCAGTTAACCGTTTACCAGACCACAAAATTTTAGCCCCGTACAAATTGAAAGCAATTGCAGACGACAATTTCAATGTGGTTCCAATGGTGCGCATGTTTATTTATAGGGAAGAAAACATTGTGGAAAAAGGAAAAAATGCTGGTTACCAGCATTTTCTCCTTTTCCCACAATGTTTTCAACAGGCTTCTTTCCAAGGGTCGTCAAAAATCGTCATTGTGTGGGAAAGTGTTAAAGTGATCTGAAGTAACCGGAAAACTATCTATAAAATTAAGGATGAGACTCTGCAGTGTTATTATATGCTGAAATGTTCGTCGAGGATCTTTGCTGACAAATATTTTGAGGTAGGAGAATATTTTACGAATATCATAATTATGTTACCCCTGTTCTGAAATCAACACGGACTCTGCCTGTCTCTCTGTCTGTCTATTCGTCTGTCCGTCAGTCAGTCCATCTGTCTGTCTGCCAGCCAACCCGTCCCTCCGTCTGTCTTATGTGTGTCTGTCTGATCGTATGTCTGTCTATACGCTAATCTGTCCGCCCGTCTTTCTTACCGTCTGTCTGTCTGTCAGCCAACCCGTCCGTCCGTTTGTCTTACAATCTGTCTGTCTCATCGTCTAGCTGTCCATCTATACGCCAACCCGTCCGTCCGCCGTCCGTCTTTCGTCTTACTGTCTGTCTGTCTGTCTACATGCCAACCCGTCCGTCCCTCTTTCCGTCTGTCTGTCTACCAGCCAACCTGTCCGTCCGTCTGTCTTACCTTGTGTCTGTCTGATCGTCTGTCTGTTTGTCTAAGTTTTAGCCTTCCTGGTTTCATCTGCGTTACGCTCGTACATGCAACCGGATATAATACTCTACTTCCCTCTACGCTCAAACAGATTAACCGATATCAGTAACCTTTATTCTTAAAAAATAAAACAATAAAATCACCGACCCATTAGACCCATCTATTTATATTACATAAACTTGAGTTAGCTGTAAAGAAATGACTGTGATCAGACAAAACTTACGTGCAGACTTATCCTAATTTTCTCTTTCGTACAGGAGTTTAAAGGGGCAAAAGTGAATAGAAAAGAATCGAGTTTAAACCCTCAGAGTCAAGTATGGTAGCTTAAAGGGGACATTGTACGTAAGAAGAAATTCTATCGCGACAACGTCTTCGTAACTCTCCTTTAACCCTTTACAGAACAATCCCTGAGATAGAAGCTTTTTGAAAACATTGTGGGAAAAGGAGAAAATGCTGGTAAACAGCATTTTGGCCTTTTCCCACAAAGTTTTCTATCCTGCTGGAAATAAATTTCAATTTTTGAGTAACGTTTAATTTGTCGTCTGCAAGTGCTTTCAATTTGGACTGGTCTAAAAGTTTGTCGTTCGGTGAAGAGTTAAGCTGCTAAGCGCGTCTCACTCACCTTCTGCGGACAGGATAGATCAATATCTAGTCTGATCTTGGATTTACAATATCCCAGATGGAGATTCTTTAAAAAGAAAAAGAATCAAAGCGTTGAGAACGCTGAAGTGGTATTTGTTAAGGAAACCCATTGTGTGGAATTAATAGTTTGAAAAGAAAAAAAAGAGACATATTGTTCAAATATTGGCTTAAAAGTCAACCCACTAAGCAAATGAATACCTTTTCGGTTGAAGGGAGAGTGCTCATGTACCTTAAAAACTGTAATTTTGAAATATCCTTAGCCTTTTACATTTAATTTCCAACATTACAATCAATTACTTCGATCTATAAATATTCATGAGCAATCACATGGAGAAGCGCGCAATCATAGGATGAACAAGCCATGGAACGAATTGGTTTGGAACTAAAAAGCAAGCAAATTTGTATCGTTGCGCCAATAAAAAGCTATGAGCGATAGAGGCTATTTTCAATAAAAAATAAGTATCTCAACGATCGACGGCCTCGCCCAATGTATTTTAGTATGCCATTTCAAATTACATATCTGAATGCTACCGAAAAACTCATTTGCCTGGGAAAAAAATAGTTTAACTGGGTTTATTTCCTTCTGCTTTGGACAAAATAAGATACATGGTTATCAAAATTCAATCTTGAACTCATAGTGGTATCGTCTTCAACAAATACCACAAAAAGTAGTTACTATGGACTTGAAAGTTTTTTTTAATCCTTTACTCCACAGAAACTCATTTCTACACGTTGCTTGTAGGAGCCTTTTGAAAACATTGTGACAAAAGGTGAAATTGCTCGTGACGAGCAATTTCACCTTTTGCCACAATGTTTTCTATGCTATCAAAAGGTGTCATATATTCATAAGAAACGGCTTCATCCATGATGTTATTTAGGGTCAATTAGAAATACCACAGAAATACCTTATGGGGTAAAGGGTTAACTCATGTAGCGTGAGAGGAGTTAACTGTTAACAAGACAAGGAAATTTTTGACCAGAGCAGTTTTAATGAAAGATTTTTTATTCGATAACATAGAAAACTAGAAAACATTTTGAGAAAAGGAACAAATGCTGGTTACCAGGATTTTCTCCTTTCTTCACATTTTTTTTTCAAAACCCAAGGGTCGTTAAAACGCTGAATTTATTTGTAGAGGGCTGATCAGATATCATCTCGTACACATGACTTCAAAATTCGTGTAAAATAAGATTCTGAGCATAGAAGAAATATGCAAAAAAGAAAAATGTAATCGCAATATAATCATATCGTGGTCTTGAGATGATTAATTCGTGGACATTTCATGTATAAGAGATAATAATCCAACGAAATGAGACTCTTAAGTATAAAGGAAACAAACGAAAAAGACACACCACGTGATCACGACTTATATCGTGGCTTCTCGAGATAACTAACTTTTGGACATGAGATGGTTCGTGGCCACAAGACAACTATCTTATGAAAATGTGTGACAGAGCATAGGCGAGCAAACAGCGAAATTAATCCTTTACCCCATGAGGCATTTCTATGGTATCTCTAATTGACCCTTAATAACAGCAAGGATGAAGCTGTTTCTTATGTGTATATGACACCTTTGATAGAATAGAAAACATTGTGGCAAAAGGTGAAATTGCTCGTCACGAGCAATTTCACCTTTTGCCAAAATGTTTTCATAAGGTTCCTACAGGTAATGCGTAGAAGAAATGGGTATCTATGGAGTAAAGGGTTAAAAAGAACTTCATTGTCACGAGATTTTTCTTTGCATGTCCCCTATTATGATTCCGTAGATACAAGTTTTGATCGAATAAGGAAGTATTTTTACATCTTAATAACCAAATATGCATATATGAATGGTCGAAGGCTTACATAAGATGGACTCTTTATAGAAAACGACAAAATTTCAGTTTTGCCAACAATGAAAGCATTTGTGGACGAAAATTTAAATGTGCTACCAATTACGGAATTTGCATGTGAAAGTAGAGAACCTTGTAGGTTAAAAAAAAAAAGAATGCTAGTTTTTTTTTCCCACCATTATCTACTTTCTTCTGTCTTTCCCGAAAGTTTATGATGGTCTTTTTCTTTGCAGTCCATGTATTGTAAAGACTGTGTGATAAAGACATAAGGAAAAGTAATGGTTATAACTTAACGCCATATTCCCCTTAAGATAATTTTTAAATTTTTAGCGTCTCCATTTAGCACAGTGATTTCAAAACCCACTTTAAACAAGGGAAAGATTTTCGCGGCTTAGCAGTTAAATCTTTTAACAACCGTACAGAAGCACCTTCGCAAGCCAAGGCTGACGATTCACTACGCTACTCTACCCTTGGCGGATCGAGCTTGATTTTTACAATCCCCCGATACGCCTTTTCATTGGATGCAGCCAGCTCTAACTGCAACTCGCTCGTAGCATTTCATCTTTGATAAAATAGAATAAGGTGGAATAGAAGGTAAACATGGAATCCCACGTGGATTTCTGCTTATCGCTTCATGTGTATTCGTAAGCGGTTTGTAAAAAGGTATTTCATTGACTTTTAGAAATATGATTTAAAGGGGGATAATAACCAGCATCCAATAGAGGGCGCATCGCAGGAATCTCGAAATCGGGCTCAATCAGCCAAGGTAAGATCCACGTAGTGATCGTAACCTTGGCTGGCGAAGATGTAAAGAAGAAGCATTTGTGACCAATCACGCAAAAAAGGGACCATCTGTACATAAATTAGATGAAAACAGATCAACAATAGTGCAAGTCAGTTTAAGTTGATAATTCAAAAATGACTGGAAAATAAGATACAATGACCAGTTTTCATACAGAAAATGTCATGAAAGCGAAAAGTGTCAGCCCTGGTCAGCCTGCGCTATTGGCGCAGTCTGACCAGGGTTGACACTTTGTGCAGTTTCCACAAGGTCCCTTTCTGTGTGATGGGTCACATTTGATAGAACTGAGAAAAAAACCCTATAAAATAATGGTAATCAGCATTTCTGCCTTTCTTTTGTTTTCTACATATTTGAAGATATAGAAATAATATTTTCCGCTGGACTGGATCTGTCGTTTTCTATTCGGGTAAACCTTTGATTTTGTCGTCTGGTGGTGTTAACGTTGTAATTATAATCAGTAAAGCTCGGGTTTATTCCCGCTAGTAGCTAAGGTTATACGGTTATGCCCCTTGGCAAGGCATTGCATCGTTTCAGTACCTGTAGGTGAAACCTACAAAAGAAACTATAGCGTGAAATGTAGCCATTATGCAACTACAATAGTTTTGAAAGCTGCGTAAAACACTATCCAAACCAACCAACCAACCAACCAACCAATCAACAAACAAACAAATAAACAATTGAACAGACAAACAAACAAACAAACAAACAAGCAAACAAACAAACAGCAGATGCATAAAATACAATTCCTATAATGAAAACATTATAACATACATACATTTTATTCAGCAAACGACAAAACATGTCTTTGGCTATATACAACAAATTCAACAAAGGCAGACAGAATAAACAAATAAACAAAGCTCGAGTATGAAAAAAAAAAAAACGAAAATAGCACAAGATAAACCGGACAGTTAAAGCATTACAGAGCACCGGCTCAACATATACATCTTTCTTTAACTCATTACCAAACGACAATATTTTAGGTTAGTCCAAATCGAAAGCATTCGCAGACGACAAAAATAAAAGTGAGTGAAAATATGAAATCTGCATTGTGGAGGGTAGAAAACAGAAAAAAAGAAAACATTGTGGGAAATGCAGAAAACGCTGTTTACCAGCCTCCACAGTCTTCTTTCACAGGCTCGTCAAAAGTAGGAATAGTGTGGTAATGGATTAAATTACTAAATAAGTAATGTAATATATAACAGTACTACAAAATATCAAGGGATGTGTGAAAAAAAAAAGATACTATAATAACACAATTAATTAGATCCTTCTGCTAGAATACTATCAAAATAATTTTTCCTTAAAGTCATTGCTTCCTTAATGAATTTGGACAGTTTATACAATGTTATATCATCTGTTTGAGACATAAGTCTATTAAATTTCTGTAAAGAGGGCCATGCAATTGTTCCAATGTATTGTTGGCGTAGATTTCTGTATTTCGGGCAACTTAAAATGAAATGATATTCAGATTCAATGACTTTCATATTACATAACTTACAAAGACGGTTATTTCTGTCAATACCATTTCTCCTACCAGTTTCTATTTCTAATACATGAGAGCTTAATCTAATTTGGGTGAGGTGAATTCGTAGTTGATCATTTTTAATTATATGAAGGTATTTTTCAAATTTGAAATCAGTTTTAAAATTGCAGTAGTACATAAGTTTTGGGGTTCTATTTATATAGCTATGCCAATCTTGTATAAACTGATCCCTAATACGGTTTTTCAAACTCTGGAAAGGTGGTATATATAAATCCATTGGAACGATATTTGTCAGGAACCCAAAACCTAGATGATCAATAACTCGTTTCATTTTAGATGCCCAGAAGTTACTTCTATTGCTCGTAAATTGACTTAAAAATACACTATACGTTATACTTTGGGGATTTTGCTTCATTTTAAGAAAGAAATTAACTGATCTCTCTTTGGCCAGGATATAAAGCGGAAAGCGACCTAGTTCGCCATAAACAGCGTAGTTAGGGGTTTGTTGGCTTACTCCTAATAAATAGCGACAGAAACGTAAATGAATTTTATCAACAATTTTGTAATTATAGATACCCCAGACCTCAGATCCATATAATATGATTGGAACGATCAGTGAATCAAAAAGTGATAATTTAGTTTGAATATGTAATGCCACTCTATCAAAGACTCCAAGTAAACTATGATATGCCTTTAGTGCTTGGTCATTAAGTTGTTTTACTGCTGAAGTTAAATTTCCGTCACTAGTAAAATTAACGCCTAGATAGATAAAATTCTCAACATTATCAATAGATTCACCATTAATAGTGATAATATCCGATATTGGTTCTCTCTTTTTTCTAAAAACACATACTTTAGTTTTCAATACGTTAATTTTCAAACTCCATTGATTTGAATACCTGACTATATTATCAACTTGACTTTGAAGAGATTCTCGATCTGTAGTAAACAACACAATGTCATCAGCGAAAAGTAATAAATATATCGATAAGATTCTCAGATCATTGTCTGTAAGTGATTCGACATCGATAACATTTCGAATATCGTTTATAAATAAAATGAATAATAAAGGCGATAAAGGCTCTCCTTGCTTAAGACCAACAGAAACATCAAAAAAATCTGAAAAGGACATGTCGAAACTGAATTTTACGCATGACTTTACTGTAGAATACATGGATTGTAAAATCTTGATCATTTTACAACTGACGCCACATTCAATTAACTTGGACCATAGGGCATCCCTATTTACTGTGTCAAAAGCACGTTCAAAGTCAATAAAAATACACCATAATTGTTTCTTTTCACTCAAAACTTTCTGAACCAACGAGTGCAAAATAAAAATTGCATCTGACGTCGAACGTCTATTACGGAAGCCAAATTGTGCGTCGTCCAGAACATTCTCACTTTCACTCCACAAATTCAACCGATTGCGGAGAGCTAGTGAAAATATTTTGGCGATAGTATTTACTATAGTTATGCCTCTATAATTACATGGATTAGAGGTATCACCTTTTTTGTAAATGGGAACAATAAATCCCTTAGACCAAGACTCGGGGTATACACCACTGTCATATATATGATTAAATAAAACAGTTAAAAAACGCGCAATGAAATCTTTCGAATCCAGAAAAAAATCTGCGACAATGTTTTCAAAGTCGGGACTTTTGTTACGCTTAAGGCAAGAAATTGTTTTCTTAATTTCGTCCTCCGTCAAAGGTCTGTCAAGCTGATCAATACATAACGGTTCGTCACGTGTAGAATGCACGGCATTCAATGCAAAGTCAGGATCAACTAAACTGGTAAAATTTGGCGTGTTTGAAAAGTGCTTCACAAAGTCATCAGGGTGTACTTTGCACCCCTGAATCGCTATTTTTCTTACAAAATTTATTATTATAAGACCAAAATTTACTCGGAGAATTCTGACTGAGATCGGACAATTTAAGTTTTTCTGTGTTCTGGTATCGAAATTTGGCATTTCTTTTAACTTTACAAAAACGAGATCGCTCTTGTAAGAACAAAATCTTATCCACATCAGATCTACTCCGCGCATATCTTCTTTTAGCACGATAAAAAGAAGCCTTAGCTTCTTTGCATTTGCTATCAAACCAAACAGATTTGGTAGAGCGCATTGATTCTCTAGAAGGGATGCAAACTCGCTTTCCAAAACTGGAAAACGATATATTATGTACCAAAGACGTAAAAGATGCAACAAATTCATTAATTCCAATCTCATTTAACAAGGTAGGAAACTGCTTTTATTTTAGCTCTTTACCTCCTTTGAAATATTCTGAGGACAAAATCACCTGAAAACGTGAAAAATGTTGGTAACCAGCATTTTCTGCTTTTCCCACATTGTTTTGTAAGAAAAAATCAAACTGTTGGAGCTACAGTTAATTTGTCGTGTAAAACTACTTTCATTTTCGATGAATCTAAATTGTTGTCGTGCGGAAAGGAGTTGACAAACACTTCACCCATTACCACACAATCCCTACTTTTGACGCCCCTGAGAAAGAAGCTTTTTGAAAACTCTGTGGGAAAAGGAGAAAATGCTGTTAATCAGCATTTTCTCCTTTTCCCACAATGTTTCTTACTCTTCCCAGACCAAATTTCCATTTTTTGGTCACATTTATTATGTCGTCTGAAAATGCTTTCAATTTGGACCAGTCTAAAATTTTCTCGTGTGGTAAAGAGTTAAGTCATGCTCTGCGGAAAAAGGGGGCTCATGGGTTCTGCTCGGATATTGCTTCAAGTCCTGTGGTGTAAACTGCACCTCCCTTACAGAATTTCAGGCGTCAGTCATTTAGAAAACAGACGTTATTAAGGTAGTAGAAGTAGTATGTTACACTGTTTTCACACCCTTCTAACTGAGCCTGAGTCAACCACGTGACCGGAAATTGACCACCTGACCGGATATGGGCACTGCCTTCTTGGATGACCTTGACCACCGCCTTTTTGGATGTCCTTCACATGATGTTATGACTAAAAATAGGGCCTAAAAACGGGTCAAAGCGTGTTTTTGTCGTGTCATTACTAAAAATAGGTCTAGTCAGAAACAGGTCGATGCATGTTTTTGTTGATTCTTGAAATAGATAACCTATTACTGCGTGATAGAATGGGGTCATACGTGATGAGGGTCGACACGTGTCAGTGTTAAACGTCCTCTTATTTCAAATTTAGCGCTCATTTTGTAGCTTATGTAAGCCCATATCGTGTGTACCATATCGTGTGAAGGACATCCAAAAAGGCGGTGGTCAAGGTCATCCAAGATGGCGGTGCCCTATCCGGTCAGGTGGTCATTTCCGGTCACGTGGTTGGCTCAGGCTCAGTTAGAAGGGTGTGAAAACAGTGTAACATACTACTAGTAGACCCATAATACTTCTAGTGCAGCATGGCATAAACATTAATAGTTGACAAATGCAGATTGTAATATATAGATATGATATAATACCTTTGAACATTTTTAGCCGACCAGAAATTCCTTTGATGTCTTTCTTGAATTAATTTGTTGATACTTTGGTTAATTTTCAGAAAAGGGAGGTAATTATTATCTCCCTTTATAATGAAAATAAAGAAGTTTTAGATTTATAAATGATAATTCTAAGAAGGACTAAAAGGAAAATGTGGCTCAGTGAAAGTAGTAAAATAATACTCATTTTCAAGCAAATCAAATTTTGTAGGATAATATTACAGTGGAAATAGTTGTTTTCTATTACGAATCCGTTACCTTAATGTGAAACACATGCAATTTTATGTCACCTGTGTAGGGACCGGCAAGGTACCCGTATGTGCTGCGTCCGCTTGGCTGACTTAGTGATTTCATAGTCATCGGAAGATCCTGTAACCCTGTAACAAACAATCTCGAGTTCTAACAGCCTTAACCCTTTCCCAAATGACAAACTTTTAGACTAGACCAAATTGAAAGCATTTGCAGACGACAATTCAACTCTTGCTGAAAAGATAATTTCTGTCTATGATTGGGTAGAAAACATTGAGGGAAAAGGAGAAAATGCTGGTTACCAGTATTTTCTCCTTTTCCAACAATGTTTTCAAAAGGGAAAGGGTTAAGGTAGAAGGCTTTTGGAAACACTGCTGGTACCTAGCACATTATCCTCTTCCGAGACCAAAAAAAGTTTCGACTCAGATCAGCCTGGGCAGACTATGCAGGCTGAAATTGGTCAATGCTGTTTGTAGAACCATTTACGACATCATGACAGCACAATATTAGTTGTACGGTCAGGTGGCAGGGGACTTGGAAATTTGTTCATGGCTGTGGTTATTCATGTAGCCCCGAACCGAAGGCGAGGTGTCGACATGATTTGACACAGCCGTGAACAAGTTTACAAGTCCCCTGCCACCTGACCGTATAACGAATTTATTATACTGCAAAGTTTTAGCCCTCAAAGCAGGTTAAGCGAAATTTTCCTGTATTATAATCTCACGAATCGAGTATGCTGACGAAATAGAAATTACCTTCTGTGTGCCCCAATTCAATGGAAAATGACGTCACTTCAAACTGACGTCACCAAAACGTGCAGTTTGGTGCATAAATGTGCAGTCCGATGATAGATCGACGCTGCCAATTTTGATGTTGTGTTGCATGTGTAGTGATGTTCACGGGGCACTCAAAAGGGAAACTGGCTTTACGTGGTTTTTGCCTGGGAACATGAAATATATGTTCCCGGCATGTTAATCAATCAGATCACGAGAAATTTCTTTGCAGAATAATAAAACACAAATTTATTTCCACAGATGGAATGAATTACCAAGCAGCAACATGGACAGCCGTAGACTGGTTTACGGAAGCATATTTTGCCTTATCTGTATTGTTGTATGGAGTGACGGAGAACAAACTGAATGTACAGAGGGACAATCCAGCTATAAACACACGACACGGTGTCTATGTTTATCATTATACTTTACCTTTATAAAATACGACGGGTGTTCAATAAATATGCGAAAAAATGGTGCCGCAATTTTATGTATAGGGCATGACCAGTATGTCGTCTAGGATCAGCCTGCGCAGACTGCGTAAGTTGATCCGAGACGACACTTTACGCAAACGTCCGAATGCCCTTTTTTCAAGCCATATCATGTGCACCCTAATCCGTTGTCTGCGCATGTCATAGCATAGATATAGATTAGAGTGCATTATCTCCCGCTAGATGGCATTCTATAGATATCTATCTAATATGGGCATCCTGGGTACACAACCGAACCACTTTCCTACGCGACAACCGTTACTTTGAATTTAGAATAAAGGTTTACTCAATAAAACGCTACCTCGTGCAATTCACTCAGCTATGGTCATTAGTTTAGGGAAATCTGGAGCTAAAGCAGGTCTCGTTTCTCCTCAAACGTATTGATAGAAGCTGTTTTCAACATTGCTACCTTATAAAGCGTAATATTACAGTCAGCCCGCTGTCGGGGCTAGTGATGCGTCATATAACAATTAATCAATATATGCCTATTGTATATAACTGAGTTCATCATCATTATCATCATCATCATCATCATTATCGTCGTCGTCGTTATCGTGGCAACAGTGATTATCATAATGAGCAGTATCATCTCATGATCAATAAAATCACACCCAGTACAAATACACCATCATCATCATCATCATCATCACTATCATTGACGTCGTCATCGTCATTGTCATCATCATCACCATGGTTGTCATTATAATGACAATTTTGATCATGGTTAAATTTGTCAATTACATAATAAAGAAGCCTTATCATCATCATTATCATCATCATTGAGAAACGGTGAGTGGGTTGAAGTTGGTTGTTTCTATGATATGACTGAAAAAGGAGTAAAGGACTTATCTTTCAAATATTCAATCATTTATTTCTTACTTTCAGTTATTATGTGACAGTCAGGAGGTCTACAATAGTGTGGTCTATTGTTCCGTCATGGTCATCGACATGGTATGTGTAGAGATAAGGTGTTTTGAGTTGCATGTTTTTTCTGCTAATTTCAATAAATTTTCCTTACTCTGTATGGATCATCATTATACTGATACTTTTGTATCCAACTCTGCTTGAACAGACACCAGACCTGATATGCTGGCCAAAGAATTTAAATGGCAATTGTTTAATGATATCAGAGGAGGCTGGTGTAATTAGAATTATAGCAATGTTAATTGCAGCAGTCTGTATTTCTACTGTGATGCCCAGGGTAGAGTATTAGTTGTACGGTCAGGTGGCAGGGGACTTGGAAACTTGTTCACGGCTGTGGTTAATCATGTCGCCCCGAGCCGTGAACAAGTTTCCAAGTCCCCTGCCACCTGACCGTACAACGAATTTATTATACTGCAAAGTTTTACCCTTTCAAAACGCATTAAGCGAAATTTTCCTGTTTTATACTCTCACGAATCGAGTATGCTGACGAAATAGAAATTCCCTTCTGTGTGCCCCAATTCAATGAAAACTGACGTCACTAGTAACTGACGTCACTAAAACGTGCAGTTTGGTGAATAAATGTGCAGTCTGGTGATCGATCGACACCGCCATTTTGGATGATATATTGCACGTGTAGTGATGTTTACGGGGCACTCAAAGGGGAAACTGGTTTTACATGGTTTTTGACAGGGAACATGATATTATGTTCCCGGCATGTTAACCAATCAGATCACGAGAAATTTCTTTGCAGTATAATAATCTTGCATGTTTCACCTACACTTAAATGACTTCCCAGTCGAAAGATTACTGTTGTTTCTCTTCCTATTTACCAGTAAAATGCAAGATAGATTCAAGTAAACTGTAGTGAAACTCAAAGCATTGCGATTCTAGCCTCTTTTTCGCCGGATACCATCTCAAGGTGTCGGACAATGTAGACGAAAAATCAGACTGCACTTTTTGGTCAGTATTTTTTTCTTGGAGTTATGTCCATTTGAATTTTTCCTACCTATTGCTTGTCATGGTTCTATTCCGTTTCTCGGCTATTTATCATTAATCACAAAGTGGAGTTCAACTAGACCTCAGCCGAAGTTTCTCTCTTGTTAGTTTTTGTAGATAGTATAGATCAAAATATGTAAAGAATTTGCAGTCTGATTTTGGATGTATAGTGTCTTCTACATTATTACACATTCTAGCCAAAACTACCTTAAAATGGCAATATTTTGGATGTTTATCATAATCCAAAAGGTCCATTACATTAATTCAGCGCTGTAAGGGTAAGGGCAATCTACAGGTGTTGCTTATTACATATGATTGCTAACTGGGGACAAAGCTCAAAAGTCATGACCATATGGTAACTTCGTTCAAGAATACTTTTTCAGCATCCTAACTTCGAGATGTCTTATAAGCAGAGGGCTTAAATTATTTATACAAGAGTTGCTTTTGACCAGGGAAGGACCCTAATACTTTTGGATGACAAAAGTCACTGTTTTATTTTGTAATCGCACTGATCCAATGACAAGGACCCACAGGGAGAGGTGTACGCCCGCCTTCACTAGTTCTAGTTTTATTGTATCACTAATTGTTAACATTCTTTGATAACCATTGTTCTGTACTTGAAGTTTTGAACTTATCTTAATCTAACATCACGATATTTAAAAGGAAAATCCTTGTTGTTTAGCGATTTGATCCAACCACAATGTAGTTATAGGTATAGCTTTTGCAATACTTATCTCTTACATGGGAACGCATGCGTCGTTTATTTTTTCTGATAATCATATGTTTCTTTTACACAATTCTTTCCACAGAATTGACCCTAGCCACTGACAGTTTTCGTCGTCGAAACAATTTTAGGCGTCGAGAGACGAATGAATCCTGTCGCAACGACTGCTATCAGTCCTCGACGAAAAATCGCCAAGATGGGGGTTTGAACCAGCGAGGCAATGCCTTTTAAATTGTATAGGTTAGCAACTCTGCGACCAGATTTGCAGAGGACATGCCAAAATCAACACAACGCCAGTCCTTCGATTTTCTCCGTCTTCGATCACAGTAAAACTCCACTAAGACAAACGAAATCACTGGCCACAGTTTTCTATTAGAATTTATTTTTTCTGAATACTTTTCCATTGACAAACAGTTTGCACATTTATTTTCTAAGCTGGTCTATCAATTCCGCAGTCACTGTTCAGCCACATGTTGCTTATATAAGTGGCTGTTGTTTCGGTTGCTCATCTAAATTTACATAAGTAACGCCATGTTTAAACCTTTCCCAAACGAGCCCTTGTTTTTACGTGTCTGCAGTTCAAGTCTTTTGAAAATACCGTGGGAAAAGGAGAAATTGCTGGTAACGAGCAATTTCTCCTTTTCCCACAGTGTTTTCTACCAATTTGGAGAACTTTCTGCCATTTTTATCGAATTTGAATTTGTCGTCTGCAACCTCTTTGAGTTTGGAAGAGTCTAATATTTGTCGTTTGGGAAAAGGTTAAGATCATGTGGTTTGCAGTAATTCAAAATAGAAACCTACTGCAGGTGAGGTTAGATGTAGGTACGGAATTGGCCTAATTGTGACGAAAGGCTTTTAAGGCTGAAGATCACGAACGAAATATGGCGATGGAATTTGGCTGGAAAATTCAAATTTTGTGGATATTGCCCCTTGTGATCGTCAGTCCCCTATACTTTTCTTTCCTTGATTGATTATGATTTATGATTATAATAATTTCAGGCTTAAATACAAAATACAGTATTACCAAAGTCAGAAAATGAAAGAAGGAAATAGAAATAAATGTTGTCCTGGATATAGGATGGGTGAAAATGAAACCTGTGTTGTAGGTGAGTTTTTCCTTGTACAAGGGTGTGTCCCATGGGGTGTGCCTTTGTCATCGAGTGAAAGTAAAGATTTTAAAAATTAGATGAACGTTTTATAAGTGAGCGACGGTCTGGCCAAATGTGTTTTACACATCGCAGTGATGCTTTATACCTGACAGAGTTTTATCTAAATTGAAATGAACTCCTAAACGGCCACTTTTAAGCTGTAATTTCCCATTGATGGTTTTTCGCGTCCGCAGCCTATAAAAGGGACGAGTTATTTGATTTCATTTTTTTTGCAGAATAATTACCCGGTCTGAAAATATACCTGAACCAAATTCTGAATAGAATTCATTCAATTTTATCGCGGAAGAAACTTATTCGTCGTCCATTCACTCAACATTGTAAATTGAAATATCAATTTTTGAAAACTTCATGCTTGTTTTTCGGATAACATTTCTTTCACAGAGAATAATTTTCATGTTTTTTCTTATTGCTTACAGAAGTTCAGTATTTTATGCTTCTCTTTTTGAAACTGTTTTGGCTGGTAGACACCACGCATGCGCAAGCTAGTGCGCTAGTTTTCCTTTTTCCGAAAAAGGGAGTTCTTCTTTTGGCAAAATCGGGAATCTTTTCACCACAATACTATGGTTGACGTCCAGATATACGTCACAAATTGTTTTCATTAACATTTTTTATATTTGCTCCAATTTATAGGAAAACCAAAAGTGGCCGTTTAGAAGTTCATTCCAGCGTATATACTGAAGTCTCATCAATGTGCATTTCACTTTATAACGTATTATCACATTGTTTTCTAACGGACGGAATCTTTTTAAACTTTGCTAATACAAATCTTAACATGTCTCTGGGGGATTACAATAGAAAATATTTATATACCTTTTTCAAAAATATTTATATATCTTTTTCAAAGAAAAAATTCTCAGAAACGAGCACGTTCTCGTTTCTGAGAATTTTTTCTTTGAAAAAAGAATATAAAGTTAAAAAATACAGCTTATATTGGATTTAACACGCTTTATTTTAATAGTAGATTAAACAGGAAAATTACCAAAAGAATATACAGATAAACTTCGTTTATTGAAAATTAATTTAGCTTTGTACAAAATATGGTCTTCATTATATCAATACTGTATTTAACCCTTTCCCATACGACAAATTTTTGGACTAGACCAAATTGAAAGCATTTTGTAGACGATAATTCAACTCTTGCTGAAAAGATGATTTCTGTCTATGATAGGGTGAAAACATTGTGGGAAAAGGAGAAAATGCTGGTTACCAGCATTTTCTCCTTTTCCCACAATGTTTTCAAAAGGCTACTATTCCAGACCCGTAAAAACCAAGGATTGTTTGGGAAAGGGTTAAGATTGGTGGTCTGATCTTGATTTACATTGCCCAAGGGGACACCTGCAGTATCCCCTACTTTTTGTTTATTGCGCATACACTTGGTAATCTGCGCAGTTTCTGCTGTATAACTTGATAAATGTTTATATATGATATATATTATTGTTTGTTTTTTGGAAAACAGACTTAAAATCGCTGACCGTGTCGAGATAATATAAACATTATGAAGTATATAGGGTTTATAAATCATTACTCTTGGACGAAAACAATGTCTTATCGTGGAAGGCTGACTTCATACTAATGGGGAAACCGGTATTCTTTTCTTCTAATGCGTCAAATGTACTGAATTTGTAATGATGTACTACGTTTTACCTGTCTTTCCTTTTAACTGTTTTGTAATTTTGTGTATGACAACGAAGGCTAACATTATCATCTGAGAGTAATATCTCGATACGATATGCGATTCGAAACCTGTTATCCAAAACATAAACAATAATATAAACTAACGATGAAAGCTTTTGTCGAGTGAGAGGTATGGTTATAATTGACAATAACAATAATTTTAATAACAGTAATAATAATAATATCATCAAAACAATTAAAACGATTTACATGTTAGGTCTTTTAACTGCTTTTACATCGGTTTTTAATAGAATGCCAAACGGGTAAATATGGAGAAAATTGCACCCTGAATTGTACGTGTCCAGAAAACGCCTTTGATAGTTGTGATATTGAGACAGGAAACTGTACGTGTAAACAGGGATGGACAGGAACAAATTGTACTGAGCGTAAGTGATGAAAAGTATTTAACCTTTTACATGTAGTCCATGTAGTTGATATAACGTTTGCCTCAAATGATATATCTAAACAATTTTTGGGGAGATTTATTTATACCTATCTGATTATGTTACCAAAACTATGAAGGAAAATACTTGAAGAATATAAAACTGTATTTTAATGATTTTGAAAAGGTGGATAGCAACAAAATGTTCGAGGACAGATTTCGGGGTGCCGGCCCTCATCAGCTGTTTAATTCCTGTCAACTACTCTATGGATCGTTTGCTCGATTTCTTTGTTTTCTTACATATTAAGATTTTAAATTGACGTGTCATAATTTATGGTTTTATATAAATTAGAAATTAGAAACAGAACAAGTAAAATGGATAGTTGGTGTCTTGGGCTTGGAAGTTAATCGGGCTCAGTTCTCCCGAGTCACCTGAAAATTGGTACGCCTTGCCAGATAAACTTTCCTATTCCAAGACACAATCTCTTCCGTATTTATAGTGTCTTTGCTGGTTTTTGCGATCAATTCATTGCCTCCTGTCCGCTAGTTATTGACGGACTGATTAAGCCTTTTCTTTTAAACGAGATGTTTTGAAAATATTTGTCTATGGGCGAGGGTTTTGTTACAATACAGTTAGAACAAATATCTTGTTCATTAGCAGGACTAGAAGACATTAGCCCGTTGCACTGCCATATATGCCCTCGCGTGACATAGATATTCAAAAATCACACTGGTATTACACCATTTCCATTGAATTTTATTGCTAATCGTAACATAATGTGATACAGCTAGTTATCTGTTATATCTGTGTTCTAGAATCGGAGAGCATCATTCTGAAAGCTGTACCGAATGTTTTTGAATAAAGTAAATATTTTGCCTTGTAGAATGTGCCGAGGGATACTATGGACAAAACTGTGAGGAGCAGTGTCATTGTCAGAACAACAGTACCTGTAACATTTACACTGGACACTGCAACTGTAGCAGTCCTGGTTGGCATGGATTTTTGTGTGAGAAAGGTATAGTTTCACTAACGGTTGTTGTTTTTAACAGTAGCCCAGTTCTGTATACAGCATGTCCAAATCAGATAAGTCTGTATTTGAAAAATGCCACATAGCGGAAAATAATGAATAGATTTCTAATCCAAGTTTGAGGACTTGTCCTGTGATAGGCTAGAACAAAACGAGCCACCCAATGGGATGGAAACAAATAGAATTTTGACCACACTTGAAATTAGAATTGTCGGTGAAAATGGTCCCTGTATTTTTTTTTTTTTTTTTTTTATCAAACAAAATATTTTGAAGGAATTTGTAGAAATATAAATAAAGTAAGAAATAACATAAAACTTGATGGAAATTGTAAAATTCTATCATAAAAAAAATTCTGCTTGGATGGTTCAACAGGTAAACGGGCCATAATATAAACATGATATCAGAAATAATGGTAATGCAGTAAATCTCATTGACGGCACCTGTCAAAGCCTCATACACAACTGATTTTCTGATAAAAAGAATTATTGACTGATTCAACTCTCACAAGGGTTAAAATTTTTTTTATGATTAGTTTTATGCTCACCTGAGCACAACGTGCTCAAGGTGAACTATTGTGATCGCCCTTTGTCCAGTGTCCGTCGTCTTGTTATCCGTCGTTTGTCGTCCGTCAATAATTTCTTTAAACATCTCCTGAACCACTGGACAAGTCTTGAAACTTGTTAGGGATGTTCACTGGGTGAAGCTCTACCAAAGTTGTTCAAAAAATTGAATTCCATTCATAAATCTGGTTGCCATGGCAAAAAACTAGAAAAGAGAAAGCAAAATCTTTGAAAAATTTCTCCCTTTAAACTAGATGGCGTAGAGCTTTGATATTTGGTATGTAGCATCTCCTAGCAAACTTTTATCAAGTTTCTTCATATGATACCCCCGAGTTTAAAACTGGAACAAAGAAGGAACACTTTAAAATTCTTCTTCTCTGAAACTGGAAGGCATAGAGCTTTGACATTTGGTACTTATCATCTGCTAGTAAACTTCCACCAAGTTTGTACATGTGATGCCCCTGGGGTCAAAACTGGCTTCGTCCCGGGGATTACAAGTTCGAACATAGGAGCAAAGAAGCAAAACTTAAACATTCTTCTTCTTTGAAACTGGTAGGCATAGAGCTTTGTTGTTTGGTGTGTAGCATCACGAGTATGCATCTACCAAGTTTGTTCATATGATGCTCCTGGGGGTCAAAACAAGCCCCATTTCAGAGGTCACAAGATTGAACATTGGAGTGAAAAGGGGAAAACTTTACAGATCTTCATCTCTAAAACTTGAAAGCATAGAGCTTTGATATTTGGTGTGAGGCATCTCTTAGTAGTAGACCTCTACCGAGTTTGATCCCTATGGTCAAAATTAACCCGGCCAACGGGGTCTTAGGTTTGAACATAGGAACAAAGATGAAAAACTTCTTCTCTAAAACTTGAAAGTGTAGAGCTTTAAGATTTGGTATGTAGCATCTAGTAAACTTCTACCAAGTTTGTTCATATGATTTCCCTGGGGTCAAAACTGGCCCCGTCCATGGTGTCTAAAGTTTGAGCATAGGAACAAAGAAGGACAATTTTAAAAATCTTCTCCTCTGAAACTGGAAGGCGTAGAGCTTGGATATTTGGTATATATCATCTTCTACCAAGTTTATGATGGCCTTGGGATCAAAACTGACCCCAGCCTGGCGATATCAGTTGGAAAATGGGAAAAAAAAAGGAAAGCTTTAAAATTCTTCCTCTCTAAAACTGGGTGGCGAAGAACTTTGATATTTTTATGTAGTAATCCTGATCTAAGTTTGTTATCACACCTGACCAAACAGGTTACATATTTATCCAATTTACATAACACGTCCCATCCAAAAGGAAAAAAAGTGTTAGGAAGTAACAGTCTGTCTGAAGATAGAAAATATCATTACACATAAATGAACATGAAAATGAATTATATGTATAGATAAAAATATTAACTATTTACAATTCAAACTCTAGACAGACTCGTAGCATCAAATATAGAATTATCCCTACCTTCTATGTCTCTGATATCAGTGTTACATTTTCGTAAAAACAGACTTCATCGCAGTAAACGTTGATTCTTGTTTTACATTCTGTGGATAAAAACCAGAGAATTATAATCACCATATACAAGGATGGGTGCAGGGAAAGACGACAAATATATTTCGAAATCCTGAAGAGCAAGAATGAGAGACAAACACTCTTTTTCTACTGTTGAGTAGTTTTTTTCCTGATGTTTGTCTAATATTTTTAGAAAAATAACTAACTGGATGATCTACATCATTACAACCCTTTTAAAGTAACACACCAACTTCACCAGTATCACTAGCATCTACTGCAAGCTTAAATTTCTTTTCAAAATCAGGAGCTTAAAGAACTGGTTCACGTTTAAGAATGGCTTTTACTTTATCGAAAGCTTTTTACAATCGTCATTACATGTAATTGTTTGTTTTCGTTGGCTGAGAAGACTTTTCAGTGGTTCGGCAACGACAGAAAAATTACCACAAAATTTCCTGTTGGAACCAGCCATACCAAGAAATCCAATAAGTTGTCTTTTGCATATAGATGCAGAAAAATCAGAAATAGCTTTTACTTTAGCCTCTACAGGTTTTACCTGCCCTTGCCCAACAAATTAACCCAAAATGTTATTCTAGCATGACAAAGTCCACGTTTAGCAAGATTTACTGTTAATTCGGGTTTACTCAGTCTGTCAAAATAATCTCTGATAGACTTTAGATGTTGATCCCAATCATCACTATGAATAATGGCATCGTCGATGTAGGCCCTACACTAGTCCAATTCAGATATCGTCATGTTGATAAGACAATAAATGTTTCCAGTGAGTTTTTCATTCCAAACGGCATAACCTTTTACCGATAAAATCATTAGGAGTTACAAATGCAGAGATCTCTTTCAGTGATAGGAATTTGCCACATCCTTTTAGAAGACCAAAGTTGGTTACATATTTCGCATGACCAATATTGTCAATGCAGTTATATACTCTTGGCACTGGAAACGAATCAGTTTTGGTCACAGTGTTCTATAGTCAGTGCACATACAAAACGTTCCATCTGGCTTTTGTACTAGGATACAGGGAGAACTGCATTCACTTTTACTAGCTTCAATAAAGTCATTGTCCAATAGATACTTGGTGTCTTCTCTAAGATGCTCCAGTTTCTTTGGATTCATTCGATATGGATGTATGTTTCAGTGGTTTGACCTTTCAATGTCCATATCATGGTATATTGTGACATCCGTGTAGGGAACAGGTGCTCATCTTCAGAAATTAACTTTTTTTAATTCATCTTTTTGATTACTGTCTAAATGTTGCAGTTTTTCATCTGAAAGTGTCAGAATTCTGAACAGGGTTCCCACTGGGCTTCGCATTTGGTGCAATTTGCCATAGATGTTTAAATGTGGCGGAGAAAATGCAATTTGGCGAAAATGACTGGCGCCTGTACTTTCACGGGGATGCAGGACATTTTGGTAGATTAACTGGTCCCCTTCACCACAGTGCTTGGATACATTACCACCAGTTCATCGTTAAAGTTTAAATAATTAATGTTCTTTATGTTTCTAGCATATACTGTATATAATGTGAAAGTGATAATAAAAATAGGTTACATGTATATACTTTTTACACGATGATAATCCATATTGATTTTTTTAATATACAGAATGTGGAGATGACAAATTTGGTATGAATTGTCTCGAGAATTGTACATGTCACGTGAACCAGTCATGTAACCGAATAGATGGCAATTGCACATGCAAACCTGGAAGAACTGGGACCGACTGCCAGGATGGTAGGTGAAAGGACACATTTATTGATCAGATATATCACTTGTCACCTTTATCCTTTCTGATTTCGTTTTAACCACCCAGATGAAAAAGAATTTCGAAAATATCTCGTAAAAAGAGAAAAATGGTGGTATCAAATATTTTCTTCTTTTCCAAACGACCTTCCTTTCAGTTTAGACGCATATCCAATCAGTTGAACCAGTTTGATTTGTCTTCTGTAGTTTGATTTGGTCTAAAATGTTGTCATTTGGTAAAAAAAAAAAATCTTTATGCTGTTGAGTTAAAAATCATCGAGGGAACCAGGCACACTTTTATCCTGCTAGATAACTGAAGTAAAACTTGTTATAAATATCTCTATAATCATTTGTAAGAATATTTTCAACCCAGTCGAGGTTCTCAGCATATAATCCTAAGAATGAAGTATAAACAGGCGGGTCAACGGTTAGGCTTTCGTTGTATTTCTTAGGACAAGTTTTCTTAACTCTCTGAAAGCGCCGAATATATACTCTCGACTCCAATCCATGGCTGAAAATATTTGCCTTTTAAGTTCAGAAAGACTTTTATTTCAGAGGCTGTACTATGCGTGCAGCTGTATAAATCCAAGATCGGAAAGAACGTCCTGTGCATTCCGAGCTTGATCTGCGGAGTTCCTTAAAGCCTCTCTCCCTTTTTTCATCTTATGGTGGTGAAGGTTTAATCACTTGGCCAGAAGTATGGAGGTTGCCAGTTGAGACTCTTTCCTTACGAAAGGACAATACAAAAAGCATGTGTGACAGTGTAGATTAAGATCAGACTGCACAGAAAGGCCTGTCCACTGTCTTATTCTCGATTACGACCAAACCGTCCCGTCATCTTGCAGTGGAACTGTATTTCGTACCAAGCTGTAGTTACGAGGTTTTCGAAGGAAACCGACGATTTGTAATTTAGCCATGCTCTAAACATCGAAACATTTTCTTTTTGATGTATTTTCAATATATCGATGGACCATTTCATTTCAGGATTCACCTTGTTGTTCACACCCACCCACCCCCTTTCCCCAGAAATAACTGTTTTATGTTGTTCACTTTATGGTCTGCCTTTTGCTTTACTTTAGATTGATGAGATCAAATTACACGTACGTTTTTTTTTGCATTTAGAGTGTTCCGAAGGTTTCTTTGGTAAGGACTGTATCTCAAACTGCACATGCAATATGACGAACACAATAAACTGCAACGTCACTTCCGGTGAATGTGAGTGCAAGGCCGGTTACAGTGGTAGAAACTGCAACTACGGTATGATAAATTAGTTTGTCTTATATACAATTTTTTAAACTATAACGTATACTAAGAATTAATTAAACACAAAAGTATAACATGGCAAGGGGAATAATGCAACCTTTCCCTTCAATTTCTAGCAGAATTATACGTTCCGTAGTACCCATTGTTTGTTATTGTGTAGAAATTTTTTATCGTAATTTTAGAAATTCCAATCACAGTTCCCTAAGCGTGCAGACGGTTTAAATTCAGGATCAGACCTTACCATTTCGTGATATTTAGTCTTGACCCATGTTGTCATCAAAATCCCTTGTGGATTTCAGAGTATGGTAACATTTCGTGCCAAGATTTCACAGACACTTGGCAAAGATCAATGGCATCCGTCCATTATTTGTGTTCGTATACAAATAGTTACGACCTTGTTTCAAAACAACCAATCTGGTACACAAATATCAAAATTTAGTCTTTATTTAACAACCCAGATTTTTTCCATTTGCACAAAACAATATTCATAGTAGTCTAATACTTATCAGTGATTTTACAAGAAACTTATAATTGACGACAAGAAAATATGACTGTGCCCTATTTGGATGAATAACGTTGTCACATGTGGCTTGCAACACACGAAAAGGGACATTCGGACATTTGCGTAAATTGTCATCTCGTATTAGCCTGCGCAGTCCACGCAGGCTAATTCGAGACGGCACTTTAAGACTACATTAAATTCTGTGCTACTGCAGACTTAAAATTTGAAAGTGTCGTTTCGGATAAGCCTGCGAGGACTGTGCCTGTTGATCCGAAACAACACTTTACGTAGATGTCCAAATGAGCCATTTTCGCGTGATTCAGGCCATATTTGCATTATTTTCAGTATGTCCTCCCGGTACCTATGGAAAAGACTGCGCTCTTAGTTGCTCCGATAACTGTAACTACACTCAATATTGCCTCCCATTAACCGGAGAGTGTATCTGTATTGGAAAGACGGGTGTAAACTGTACTGAAGGTATGAAATTACGACCTGACATATACTGACCTTTTATAGTGAATAAATGATTCTACATTTAGCGTTATGGCATATTTCAGACGGTTTTACCTTTTTCTATACAGTCCACTGTTTTGACGACCCCGAAGAAGACTAGTTTTGAAAAATGCTTGTTACAATGGTATATACCCTTTTAACTCTTTACCAGACGACATTCTATATCCTATTTACATAACACTTCCCATCCTAAAGGAAAAGGATTCCTTAGTTTTAAGAATTAAAACTTTCTTTTCTTAGAATATAAAACAAATCATTTCACTTCACTGTACATGAAAATACATTAACCATAAAGGCAAATATTAACTACTAGTATTTACCAGCTAGACTCTAGATAAAGCATCAGGGATAATATTATCCCTTCCTTTTATGTGTCTGATATCCAAAACAGGCTCCACCGGAGTAAACTTGAATTCTTGATTTTCATATTATGGATAATGATCAGAGGATTATGATCACTTATACAATGATGGGTGCAGGAGAAAACGACTCTTTTCCTATTGTTGAGTAGTTTTTCTGGTGTTTGTCAAACTTGTCAAACGTTTTAGAAGAATAACTAAGTGGATGATCTACAATAATACAATCTTCTTGGAGTTTTAAACACCACCTGCACCAGTATCACTAGCATCTTAAATTCTTTTCCAAAATTAGGAGCTAAAAGAACTGCTTCAGTTCTTAGCATGACTTTTAATTTATCAAACGATTTCTGACAATCATCATTCCACATAATTTTTTGCGTTTGCTGAGAAGACTTGCCAATGGCTTAGCAATGACAGAAAAATTACCACAGAATTTGTAGTAACCAGCCATACCAAGAAATCTCATAAGTTGTGTTATGCATGGAGGTACAGGAAAATCAGATATAGCTTTTACTTTAGCTTCATCGCGTTTTACCTGTCCTTGTCCAACATGACCCAAAATGTTGAACTCGCTTTGAACAAGCTTATTTTTTTCTATTTTGCTTTACTCGGTCTGTCAAAAAATTCTCTGATAGTCTTTAGATGTTCGTTCCAACCATCACTGTGAATGATGACGTCATCGATGTAGGCCTTTTTTTCTTTCAGTGAGAGGGATTTGCCAAATACTTGTAGAAGATCAATTGTCAATGCAGTCATCCACTCTTGGCACTGGAAACGAATCTTAGTCACAGTATTAACTTTTCTATAGCCAGTGCACACACAAAAAAGTTCCATCTGGCTTTGGTACAAGAATACAGGGAGAACTCCATTCACTTTGACTAGGTTCAATTAAGTAATTCTCCAATCGATACTTGATTTCTGCTTCAAGATGCTCCAATTTCTTGGGATTCATTTGATACGGATATTGTTTCACTGGCTTTGAATTTTCAATATCCACATAATGGTATATTGTATCTGTCCGTGTTGGAATATCTTGGAACAGGTGCTCATATTAAAAAAAATTCAATTCATCTTTTTTAGTATTGTCTAAATGTAATTTTTTTTAAATCAACATTTCTTAAAATGTCAAAATTCTGAAGTTTTGAACAAATATTTTTTTAAGTCACTGACCTTATTCTCTACAGAATAAGGACCAAAATATCTTGCCTGTAGAGGTCTACAAGGAATTGGTAAAAGAACTAAAACTTTATTTCGAAGTTTAAAATTTCTTTCTTTAGTATTCTTGTCATATCTTTGTTTCATTTTACATTCAACTTTCTCTAAGTTTGATTTTGCTACCTCGCAAGCTTTTAATAATCCGTTTCTAAAGTAAGATATATACTGAAGTAAAGGAGAGTCTCCTTGTGAAAGAAATATTCCTTTTTTTAAAGGTCCACGAACATGTGTGGCCAAAATCAAGCTCAAACGGACTTGAAACATAAGATTTCTGTAGAGACTCCCCAACCGCAAAGAGTGAAAGATGTACATACTTTCATTTCAATCATTTAGTGTGTCAAAGCAATAAGACCTTACCATACTTTTTCAGGTCTGGTGTTACCTTTCAAGGATGATATACAGATGACCTTTATTGTTTAATTCCCAACTAGCGCATTACTTGTTTGAAAATGCCTGACATAAAATTTGACCCTTGACCATTGAACAGATTTAGGAAGTCCTATAAGTGAACAATTTCACTAAAGCTTTGACAATTGTTTTAGGTTAAATATTTCTTAAAGGTTTGCTTCAGGAAAACCGGTGGAAGCACACATAATAGTCAGGAGGTACTCATTGCCAGCCTTAGTTTTTGGCAAAGGACCTACAAAATCAATTACGATCCTGCTAGAAGGTTCATCAAATGCAGGGATCGGCTGTGGTCTTAGGTATGACCTGATTGAGTTTACCTACCATTTGACAGGTATCATAAGATCTACAATAGTCTGATACATCTGCTTTTAGATCCGGCCAATATAAATTTTGGATAGGTTTTATTGATACCAAAATGACCTGACAGTGATTTCATGAGAGAAGCTTAATATTTCTAATCTATAGGACCTAAGAAAGGCAAGCTGATGATAGACAGCCCACTTAGTATCAACAGAGACTTCAGAAGGGCGCCACTTTCTCATTAATATCCCATTTTTTTTATATAAAAACAGACAGGTTCCTGTGAAAGATCAGTTTCACTAACAGCTTTTTTTTTAAAATAAAGGTGATATTTCTGGATCATTGTGTTGTTCTTCATTTAGTTTTGAATCTGACCTGGTGTCATGGCCTTCTTTAACTAAAGGTGGAGATGTGCAATCCAATTCTGCTGAAGTAAGTTTAGAATTTGGACCCTATTTTCGCCCATGAGCTTTCAGACGAGTTTTGTGAAATAGATATGTTAAATTCATTTGTTAATTGATGACCCAACAAAGAATCAGATAAGTCAGTATCAGACTGATTTTCAGTCAAAATGGGTTTCTTTGTCATTGCTATAGTAATTGCACATGAAGAGTAAAGGTCAAGAATTTCTTCCTCTGTCGGATCGGGTGATTGATCCATGCAAGGTGTGTCAGTTACACGTGGGTTAACAATTACCTTATCTCCGGCTTAATCATTGCCTAAGAACAAATGAACACCTTTAAAAGGTTTTCTTTTTCTGATACCAATCTCAGTAACAGTATCAGTCTCAGGTACTTTGGCCTGGACAAGTGCTTGGCCGTTAAAACATGACTCAGGTGTAGACTTCAATAAAGTAAAGCCTGTAGGCTTAAAACTTTCTTGTTTTTCCCGTTTTCTTTTTATAGCATGACATTCAGAAATACTATGACCTGACTCTTGCAGTAATTACAAGTGGGTCGAGATAAAGGATTTTGACCTTTGGCTTAATAAGGAGAGTTGAGTTTGGGAATATTCTGATTGGAATTGACATTATTTTGATTAAAATTTGGTTTAGGAAAATTATAGATTAGTCTTTTCTAGAAAGATGACATCATCGATTAGTAAACAACTTGTTTACTTGCAACCTGTGCATCAGGAAAGTTACCACAACGTATAGTTCAAATTTCGATAAATCCCACCTCTTTTAACAATTAGAAATATAATCCACTGAAAACAAGACAGATTTAAAATTGAAAACAGGTTTGGCCAAGATCCAGGATCAGTGCAGTGTGATCTTCAATTAATGACGTCCACAAAGGACCCTATTTTCGCCCATTTTTTATTTCTTTTGTTTTGTCTTTCCCATTAGATTGCGACGAAGGAAAGTTTGGTATAGATTGTAGCGACTCATGCACCTGTACAGAATTCGAGATCTGCAATCCAATTTTCGGTAATTGTTCTTGCAAACCCGACCAACACGGACAAGAATGCCCGAACGTGACTGACAAAGGTATGTTTCGCACCTACTAGTATTGTTTCTTGCCGAACTAACCCGACTTATAACGAACCAGAGTAGCTTTCCACTAAACTGCGTAGATTTACGCAAAATATTTGAGAATATACAAGTATTCAATACATGCTTTACCGAAAGATGTGAGATAGCGTAAAGTTATGCAAATATTTATTTAAATGGTACAGTGATGCAAATTGGTGATTTTTTTTTTCGTCAAACTTAATGCTTCCATATCTAATCTGCTTACGCAAATTTCGAGCTCTTTCAACTACCATCAATGCTTACTCGAAACTTCTCGTAACGATATTTCTCTTTTCCACTATAATTATCGCCGTAGCAATGATCAGCGGTGACAGAGGAGTGAATTCTGTCGCGACGATCTCATCTATCCTCGGATCACCGAATTGGGGATTCAGATCACCGATCCCCTGGTTTCAAGTCCTGTACAATGCTGAATGTGCCTAAAAAGGGTTAGTGCATATGTCGACACAGATCAGCCTGTGCAGTGTGCGAAGATTGACCCTGGCCGGAACCTTTTGTTTAGGGCAAACTTTCTGCATGTCAAAGGACCAATGTACCTTATGATTCAGCGGATTATTATATATATAAAACTGATATATCGACCTATATATACTACTGTGATGACTTGTCTGATATCCATACTCAACAAGAAGGCATTTAGCCTCCTTTTCACACAGCATAATTCATTTTATTATGATTTCTTCTGTTTTGAAGATCAAAAGCAGAATCCGACCATAAGTTGGAAGAACACAGATTCAACAGATGCGAAAGATTCGACTGGGAACCTACCTATAATAGTATCTGCTGGTGTTGTGGGGGCCGTCGTACTGGGTGTTGTCGTTGTTCTTGTGTGGAGGTTTAAACGGAATAGAACTCGTCAAGATTCTGAAAAAAGGTAAGATAAATATCAGCTAGACTTTGAAAAGGAGAGATAAATATCAGCAAGACCCTGTGAAAAGATAAGATAAATATCAGCTAGATTCTGTGAAAAGATAAGATAAATATCAGCTAGATTCTGTGAAAAGATAAGATAAATATCAGCTAGATTCTGTGAAAAAGGTGCTTAATACATCTGCAAAACGTATTGACTAAGGTCAGCATACGCAGTTCGCGCAGGCTGACCTTAGTCGATATTTTTTGCAACCTTGGATCACCGCAAACTTCTATATTATTCAAGACACCATTCATAACTTAAACACCGAATCCCTGTAGCTCAGTCGATAGCACGCAGGACTTGAGAATAGGGAATCGTTTGTACGATCCCTGGCTCGGCCAATTTCTTTCCAAAGACTAATGATAGTCATTTTGACAGAATGCATTCCTCTCTTACTGCTGGTCATTGCTTCGGTGATGGCTATGTGAAAAGTAGCCAAGCCAGTGGCTTGGAAAGAATATTGAGCGAAGCACTGGTAGAAATGAATATAAGGAAAGCATGGATATGTTATTTGGCCACCGCTATATAACTGAAATAATATTGAAAACGGCTTTAAACACCATACAATCAATCAATAAAACCTACACACTTATGGGGGCAATATTTCGGTATTAATATATCGAAAATATCGTACAGTAAGATTCTAGATCAGACTGCATGTCTAAAGGCAGACACAAAAATAAACAAATAATACGATGACAATTGTCTTGGTTTATTGTATTACTGAATTAGGTAGGAAGCAAGCTACGTTAACCCTTTACCTCATAAGGCATTTCTATGGTATCTCTAATTGACCCTAAATAACAGCAAGGATGAAGCTGTTTCTTATGTGTATATGACACCTTTTGATAGCATAGAAAACATTGTGGCAAATGGTGAAATTGCTCGTCACGAGCAATTTCATCTTTTGCCACAATGTTTTCCAAAGGCTCCTACAAGCAATGCGTAGAAATGAGTATCTATGGAGTAAAGGGTTAACCCTGAACCAATCAATCAAAACTGGTAACCACCATGTTTCTCCTTCGACTATAAGACTTTTTACCCTCCCAAAACATATTTCAATTTTCGAGACGCATACATGTACTTTATTGTCCGCAAAGTCTTTCAATTTAGTTACATCTATTTTTAATACAGTGATTACGTAATCGATGTTTTAATAACATTGGTTTTGAGTTGTTTGGATTTTTTTCATTCTATTTTGATCTAAAAATGACCTTAAAAAAAAAAACGACTTTAAAAATCATAAGTTACCATTATCAACCCAAAGTCGTTGTTATGCAAAAGACAGAAGAAAGTTTGATTTTCATATGAAAAAATGGCAGTTGATTGGCACTTTCTTTTGACAGGGATATCACGCGTAGCAGCGGAACTAATGATGAAAACCAGAGTCCAAGTGGAGTTCTAGAACTACAACGTGTCAATGGTACAGACTACAGTTATGCAAGCACCAGTAATGTTCAAAGAAGGGGAGAAGACAAAAATGATTTATATGAAGAAACAGATGGAAACGATGCTGAAAAAGACCTAGGTCATGAAATAGATTTTCACGAGAATGAAAATACTTATGACGAAACCAATACAAAACCTACAAGTATCAACCAATCTCCAAATGAGTATAACACCTGCAGAGATGTAAAACAAAACTTAGCAAGCAGTAATGAAGATAACGAGTACAATGTACTTCACGAGATCAACAAACCAAAACATGTATCTCAGGAGGGTTATTGGACGTTTCAACAGGTAAAAAAATTAGAACTAGACGATTCTGAACAAGAAACATATAATGTGCTAAATGGCGAGGAGAAATCTGATCCAGGACAGTTTCAAACGTACGGCTATGCCTCTGCCAAAGATTGTAAGAAATCGAGCAAAGATGACGAAAACGAGAGTTTTGATTCTATAATTGCACAATCAACAGATGTAAATGATTGTGCACACGAGCAGACTTCTGGAAATGAGGATATGAATAAAGACTACCTAGATGAGAATGTTTCTGAAGATAATGTTGTTGATGACTCTGAAGCTCCACAGTTGTATGAAAATGTTCAAACTGGCACGGGAGAAAATGGCGACCCATCTGAATCATTCTATGAATACAGTAGTAGTGGCGAAAAACTCAGCTAGAAGTGGATAACCCATTGATCTTCTGGGTTAGTCTAAAACCACTTGAAACTGGATCAATCGTATTCTAGTTTTTTGTACAGAATGTTTTCAACGCTCGTTCACTTCAGATATTTGTTTATAGGTTAAGTCAGTATTATCATAATATTAGTCTTCTATGAGTCATGTATATATGAGTGTATGGTGTCTTATGGCCCATCAGCAGAGTCTATCTAGGGTCAATTGGCCCGCAAAAAAAGTTAACTATAGGGAAGAAAAGCTAGTAAGAATGTTAGTCATGAAAGATAATGTGTTATAATGAAAGACATGTGCTATGAAATTATTTTTTGTGGAGTACTATATATGAATAATCTTACCGTGAAGTAAGTAAGGTAATAATCGAGTAAATACCTGGATATCGTTCCCAAAGGAGATCCCGGTGCTGTTTTTTGTACGAAAGATGAAAGCAGAATTATATCTTGTAACACAGTGCAAATTCTTCCGAAAGATGTCTGCTACCCATGACGGCAGATCAAACAGAGATTATATGCATCCATCATGACTAAAGCAACAGTCACCAATACTCAAGCTCCCAGGAATAACAACTTTTAACCGTAAGGCTACTAACTGCGGTTCAAATTTCCTACAAGATCGCCATTGCAATCGATCATCTGTGGAAAATGTCGAGGGATGGTATAGTTTGTGAAAAGAATGAGCGAAAAACATCGTATTTTACCGATTTGAATACTTTTTAGGTCGTTGTAACTAGATTATTACATTAATAATTTTTGGAGGTTTCTTGAAAACACAAACCAGTCATAAAAGAAACTGCTGATAAATATAATAAAATTTATGCTGAAGATTTCTAAAATTATGCGAGAGAGAGTTGGATATATTCAGTCGGAGGAAAAATTGTAGAGGTGCACCACTCCAAAATGCTTGCAACCTCTACAGCGTAGAATAACAAACGGACTGACATTCAAGTGGGGAAAACCACTATCAGGAACATTATTTCGTGGTGAATCTACTATTCGTTGTCATATTTATTCTTTTTACTGCATGTTTGATAGCAAAGCTCTCTTCATGCACAGCTAGCCCTAAACCCTGATATTTCAAGAAATATAGATAAATAACGTTCACTTTTAGATAATAATAATAAAAAAATGAAATGAAAAAGACAATTTCTGAATATGAGCACCTGTTCCCTGATATTCCAACACGTACAGATACAATATACTATGATGTGGACATTGAAAGTTCAAAACCAGTGAAACAACATCCATATTGAATGAATCCAAAGATAATTGAACATCTTAGAGAGGAAATCAAGTATCTATTGGACAATTACTTTATTGAACCTAGTCAAAGTGAATGAGTTCTCCCTGAATTCTTGTACCAAAACCAGATGGAACTTTTCGTATTTGTACCGACTACAGAAAAGTTAATACTGTGACCAAAACTGATTCATTTCTATTGCCAAGAGTAGATGACTACATTGACAACATTGGTCACGCTAAATATGTTACTAAATCCGATCTTCTGAAAGGATTATGGCAAATTCCTCTCGCTGAAACAGCTAAATAAATCTCTGCGTTTGTAACTCCTGATGGACTTTAACCAGCACATAGTTATGCTGTTTTGGATGAAAAACTAACCAACATAATTTCAACGTCTTATCAACGATACGTCATCATTCTCACCTTTGATGGGGATGAACATCTGAAGACTATCAGAGAATTTCTTTTTACAAAGTGACTAAAGCCGAATTAAAATTTAATCTTATTAAAAGTTAATTTTGTTTATAGTTTAACTTGTAAAATGTGTCTTTATGTATAATATCTTTTCGTGTACATTTTATTTGTAATGATTATTTCTATCTTCAAAAAGTAAGTTTTACTCCTTAAAACTTTCTTTTCCTTCAGGAGGGGAAGTGTTATGAAGATAGGATATACAGTGACATGTTTTCAGAATATTTCAGAAACATGAGGAACATTTATAGGTTTTTCCATTTTTTTTTCAGAAAAAGGTTGTTACTAAACAACCTGTTTACCAATCCATGATGTCATCTTTCTAGAAAAGACTTTTCTAGAATTTTCCAAGCTGATATAAATAGGAATGACTTACTTGGTGATTTTAGACTTGAACTTAAACTTGTGGCTTGGCGGATACAGAATTAATGAAAATTGTTGGATTTAACTTGGTATATAGATCTGTAAGTTGGAATTATTTTACTTTTAAACAGGTTGCTCATATCTACTTGCAAGTTGAACTATTTATGATTTAGGTTTAAGGAACCAGAATATGAAATTTCTGGTTCCTTAAACCTAAATCACAAATTTCATACTTTTTGTAGTCTAAACATAATTGTTAATTATGAGGACTTATTCTACTTCTTGTTCTAAGATTAAAAATTTCATTCCTATTGTACTCGTTTGTCTTTCTTCATTAATAAATATTGTTAATTGTTAGAGTCTTGTTGCTGGTTTTCTTTCTCGTTACGTTTGGCTCTTAACAATTTTCTTAAAAAAAATACAATTATTGTGAATGTAATATTTAAGGTGTAACATATAAGAT
Organism: Tridacna crocea; assembly: GCA_943736015.1. Taxonomy (NCBI): domain Eukaryota; kingdom Metazoa; phylum Mollusca; class Bivalvia; order Cardiida; family Cardiidae; genus Tridacna; species Tridacna crocea. The sequence continues at coordinate 47,076,547 of OX031067.1, read as the reverse complement.
TTCTCTTTTAAGGGTAGAAAACATGGAGGGAAAAGGAGGAAATGAATAAAACACGAACGACCTGATACTAGATTCGACTGTGGTAAGGGTACGGTACAATTCTGCTTTCTAAGGTAGAAAATATTGTTTTAAAAGGAGAAAGTACTTTTGCACTTTCGGATATTCCAAGCTCAGGGCCCCCTGCATTAGAATCTTTTAAAAAGTCCAGTACGTTCTGTTTAAAGGATAAACACCGTAAAGCTTTCTGGCTTGTTTCAACTCGTACCCATTTTGATAACTTTCAATATTCTTTTTGTAAACTTGTCTAGTGGTTTGAACAGTTGCCTTATAAAAGAAACTACCTATATATATAACTGAGCCACAGTCTGTGAAAAGATGCCTTAATGCTTCTGCGAAAAGTTTCGGCCAAAGTCAGCCTGCGCAGTCAGCCCAGGCTGACCTTGGCCGAAACTTTTCGCTATTGATCACTGTTCTTTATGTCCAAAGACCAGTCTACCCAAAGGGTAAGTCGGCTGCTAAAAAAAAGTGCCCACTATGGATCCATAATTATGTGATGGCTTGATTGATCAGGGAGGTGTATTCAGCCCTCTCTTGTCTGAGCGTGGCTGAACTATAATGAAATAGTGTCTATTTCATGCTTTCCGGTAGGATATCGAGAAATAGCAGTGAAAATATTTTTCGATCTTACACTGGTACCACCAGTGAAAATACCGATTTTCACGTTCTTGTTACCTAGGTAAATTGCGCGTGCCTGACAACCAGATGGGTAATATGACGTCATATACCTCACATTTCTCGCGCTTGACGTAACGTTGCTATGCGGGAGGGGTACGCCACGGGGAATAAGGGAAAAGAACTGTTTTGAATTTTGATAAAGCTCCTCCCAGAAAGGGTTAAAAGCATAAAATAAATAGAATGCGCCACTCGTGAAAATATTACCGATGGTGTTCACTCGATGAAATATATTTCGATCTTTCACCGAAAAAAAACAAATATCCTCTATTTCTTCCTCCTCCCCGTAGTTATCTGTCTGTTTCCTCTATTTCCTGTGTCGGTCGTTCAGAAATACTTCGTGTATCTGTTTGTCACTTTATCTGTCTGCTTTTTTTTTCTGATGTTGCTTCTTTCTTTCTTTCTGTTTTTTTTTTTATCTTTTTGTCTCATTGTTTCGTTATCTCTTTCCCCGTTCTTCTCTTTCTTTTGCGTCCTTCCTCATTCTTTTCTATTCATTCTCCCTTTTTATCTGTCTGTCTCACTGTCTCGCTCTATACTTTATGTGTCACTCCTTCATTCTTTCGACATTCTTTCTCCGCCTTCGTCCGTCTGTCTGTCTGTCTCACCTTCTCCCTCTAAAACTTATCTGTGACTCCCTCGTTCTTTCCACATTCTTTCTCCGCATTCGTCCGTCTGTCTGTCTGGCTGTCTGTCTGTCTGTCTGTCTCACCTTCTCCCTCTAGAACTTATCTGTGACTCCCTCATTCTTTCCACATTCTTTCTCCGCCTTCGTCCGTCTGTCTGTCTGTCTGTCTCACCTTCTCCCTCTAGAACTTATCTGTGACTCCCTCATTCTTTCCACCTTCTTTCTCCGCCTTCGTCCGTCTGTCTGTCTGTCTGTCTGTCTCACCTTCTCCCTCTAGAACTTATCTGTAACTCCCTCATTCTTTCCACATTCTCTCTCCGCCTTCGTCCGTCTGTCTGTCTGTCTGTCTCACCTTCTCCCTCTAGAACTTATCTGTGACTCCCTCATTCTTTCCACCTTCTTTCTCCGCCTTCGTCTGTCTGTCTTGTTTGTCTGTCTGTCTCTTTCTCTCTCTCTCTCTCTCTTGTTTTCTCCTATCGTTTGTTTAAAGGCAATATTTTGACCTTCATAAACAATACCACAAACACACAAAAGATTGACTTAAATGTGATCAATAACCGTACCCACTTTTGACAAAAATTCAACTTCCTGGTTATGGATTAAATTTTACAACTTCGCAATATTGATCAACGCTTGATTTCAGATCTCATTGTATGATTTAACATTCTTACCTCTTTCAGTGAAATGCGTTTTGCCAACATATCATCTTCTGCGGACGGTGTAGATTAAGATCAGACTGCACGGAACGTGCAGTCTGATCTTGATCCACACCGTCCGTTACCTCATTCGAAACGAGGATTGAAATGTCTGTCCTCATTAATGACTGTATTTCAAAGCCTAAGAGTAACCTTTTTTTCCAGCAGAAAAATATAAAAATGAACATCTTTGGACGGCTGGCAGTACAATACAATCCACTTATACATAGACAGATCTTCATGCTATACATACTGACTGACTAATCGGACAACATAAATCCAAGATCAGACTGCACGCTCTGTGCCGTCTGATCTTTATCTACTTTATACTTTTCTACTTTATAACTTTTTAATATTCACCCTTTAGAGCGCCAAATAAAAGTTATCAGTTATTATCGGTCGGGAAATGAGACTCAAATAATAGCAATTTCAAAGCTTCTCATATCCAGAACGTTTCAGAAAAAGGACGGTGTGGATCCAAGGTCAGCCTGCGTGTTCTGTTGAAGTCTGATCTTGGTCTATACTGATAGGCAAATAGTCATGAAAGGCGATTGACCTAAAAGAACAAACATTTACGCTGGACTATAGTGAATGCGTTTGTAGACGACTTATTAAATGTGACTGAAATTATATATTGTTATCATTGAAAAAGTACAAAACTGTACTAGAAAAGCAGAAAATGTTTGTTACAAGCGTTTTCGACTTTTCCCACGATGTTTTACAAGTGTAATCCAATGTCGTTAAAACTCTGTATTGTGTGGTACAAGGTTAGGGGTTAACGCATTCATACCTTAGAGCCGTTCTTTTGAACACGTTTTATTCTTTTATGGCAGGCAAGTAAAGCGATTCAACATATTGATGTAAAAAATAATTCAATAAAAAACATTACGGGAAAAACGGCATTATTCTACAGACTGTCATTCTTGAAATCATTTTCTTCAATCCTTTTCCCTCTGTGTACTTGTTAAAAATCTTTAAGAAGAGATAGGGTTACAGAGAACAACGACGAGATATGATCAATACAGCAACTAGCCTATATTTCAACTCTTTACCAAATGAAAAATAATAGACTGGCCTAAATTGAAAGTATATGCAGACTATTCATTAAATTGAGACGAAATAATGTTAATTTTCAGTGACATTGGTAGAAAACCTTGTTGGAAAAGGACAAAATGCTGGTTACCAGCATTTTGTCCTTTCCAGACAAGGTTTTCAAAAGGCTTCTTCCTAAAGGTATTCAAACTTGGGATCGCGTGGTAAACACTTCAAATTTACAATCTTATTTTGAAATCGTACCCATTCTTTCAATAGGAATTCCTTCGGCGTACGAATTTTATTTACCATTTTGCAAACGATATGAACCAGGTAAGGACGATTTATAGGCAAGTTTGTAAATTAAACTCTCTATTTCTTTATTTTTTCACTAGTATTGTCGACCTTCTTTTCTTTTCTATTTATCTTCAGTATTTGTATATTTGTTTATTTTTTTGTCTGCCTTTAGACATGCAGTCTGATCTAGAATCTTACTGTACGATATTTTCGTGTTTTAAGTAAGTCATATCTTGATATTGTCGTGATGTTTTCTGTCCAATTCTGTTTCTTAACTCTTAAGGAAAATTTCCCGACTCTCATCGGCCTTGATAAAGGAGTGTGGAATAAGGAAAATGTTGGTAATAAACTTTAGCATTTTCAACATTTTATTAAATGTACTCTACCCTCCTAAAGATAACGTTCAATTATTGAGTTACATTCATTTTGTATTTCACGAAGGAATTCAGTTTGAACAAACCTGAAATTGTCTAACCTTTTAAAGACTTAAAATCAAAGTTTCTAAATTCAAATGACTCAGTGAATATAATTATCACTTTCGTTTTCGTCTGCTATACGACTAAAGATTGTATCTATCTGCGCAATCTAAATATGAACACATGCATCTACGTGATCTATGGTAGTCATGTAATCAATCAAGTTCTCATGGACCGATAACACCCACTATTTCTGTTTTTAAACAGTTGACTTAGTAATGAGATAGACTGGTCCTTGTACAAACATAAAATTTACCATTACCTAAAATTTTCGACCCAGTTCAGCTTGCGCCGACTGTGTAGACTGACATGGTTCGACAATTATCGAGGGGGCATTAAGTCCGCACTTCACAGAGCACATCTTATATGGAGCCACGCACTGGCAAAAGGGGCCTTAACCCATTACAACACAATCCCTATTTTTGACGCCCCTGGAAAAGAAGCCTTTTGGAAACATTGTGGGAAAAGGAGAAAGTGCTGGTAACCAGCATTTTCTCCTTTTCTCACAATGTTTTCTACCCTTCACAAAACTGATTTTAAATTTTGAGGCACTTTCATTTTGTCGTCTGAAAATGCTTTCGATTTGGACAAGCCTGAAATATTGTCGTTTGGTAATGAGTTAATACATTTCCGTAATCCATCATACCAAGCAAGCCAAGACATACTTTTGGTTCCATAACAGCCACTATTTTATAGCAACCGACTTAATCATGAGGTAGGCTGGCCCTTTGATCATAAAGAAAATTAACCTATGGCGAAAAGTTTCGACCCAGATCAGCCTTTCCTGGAGTAGTGAAAAGGACGGGATACAGTTTTCTGCGCTAAAGGGTGGAAGTTAAAAACGATTTGGATATATGCATTTTCAGATATTTTAGATATATGCGTTACTTGTTCAGACAAACAAACTGTACTTGTTTATGCTTAACCCAAGTCCTGCCGTTTGTGACAATGAACATTCATTGCTTGGAGTCCAGAGCATACTGTCAGAAAAGTAATGTATAGAAAGTTTATACACGTACTAAAGACAGCACTCGACACTTTTGAAGAGCCATGAATGTGCAAAAGTCTGCATGAACTCCGGTGATTACTTTAGATACCCATCATACACACAAAAGGTGCATGAGCTGTTGCAAAGATGAGATTGAAAATTGTTTCGAAATACACCATCCCATGTAACCATCCCACCAAAAACTAACCTACCACAAAACAAGAGAATAAATAATGAAATATTCGATTTATAATGTCCAATATTTTTTTCTATGTTCCAGTGATTTTTAAATGGAGGCAATAAAAAATGGGAAGTGGTCCAAGCGTTATCCAGGGTAGGTAATTCATTTATTTTGATCTAATATCTGGAAAAAAAATGGTCTTTTCTTTTGGGCGTTACTGTATAACATTGTAATGGTGTTTTTGTTCGATTTCCTTCTTTCTTTCCTCCTTTCTTTTTTAGTATTAGTCTTTAAAGAATGGATAGCGATGTACGATTTGTCTAAAAAAGGTGGACATGTTTATGCTACGGTCCTCTTTTATGGACCAATTTTGTGTGCCCATTCATGACACTAATGTCAAACGCTTGCTACTATTCATCGATAACCTACTGGACTTATTCACAACTTATCAAATTGATATGACATAGAGTAATTCTTCTATCAACTGTTAAGCTATTTATGACCAGACCGGTAGCAAGGAGAAGAATAAACCCTTTTTTGACAGAGCATGGCTCAAATTTTTTTTGACGGTTTGAATTCGAACTTTTTTTCTTTTAAAGAAAAGCTCACTTTCGACTCTCCAAACATCCAAGCAGAGAACGAAGAACAGGAAAGGGTGATAGTTCGACATGACCCGCCGGAAGTACAAAATATCACGTGTTTTACAAAGTCCACATTTGCTATATCGCCCAGCGACAAATTTATCATCAAGATACAAGGTGCCGGGGTTCTTCGTATTGGTATAACAGACAAGGATCCTAAAATCTACAGTGACTTTTATAAGGTGATTTAGATTTAACTCTTTCTCAAACGACAAACTTTTGGACTAGACCAAATTGAAAGCATTTGCAGACGACAATTCAACTCTTGCTGAAAAGATTATTTCAGTTTATGATAGGGTAGAAAACATCGTGGGAAAAGGAGAAAATGCTGGTTACCAGCATTTTCTCCTTTTCCCACGATGTTTTCAAAAGGCTACTATTCCAGACCCGTAAAAACAGAGATTGTTTGGGAAAGGGTTAAATCATGCAAAGTCAAAAGCAAGTTTAACCCTTATCCTGCAATATAACTAAAAGTAAATTTTCAATTGGATATTGATAACCCAAGTCATATTTTTGGGGAATAATTTCTCCTCATCGGACAGTGTAGATCAAAGATCAGACTGCACGTTCTGTGCAGTCTGATCTTGATCTGCACTGTCCGCTAAAGGTCAGCGAGTCGAGCTTAGGAGCCTAAGGGTTAATATAACTACGTAATACATGATACTAAAAAAATCATCACATAGTTATGGTTCCAATAAATCAGGTTAGCGTTACAAAGGGAATGGACCTACAGGTAAAACGGTCAACTAATATGCAGAAATCTTATAAATAGCAAAACATTTTGATCCATGTCAGCCGGTGTAATGCAGAAAAATGACCCCCATTACAAAATGACCCCCGGGTCATTTCTCGACGTAGAATAATGACCCGGGTCATTTTTCTACGTCGAAAAATGACCCATGGGCCATTCCTCTACGTCGGGAAATGACCCGGGGGTCATTTTGTAATGGGGGTCATTTTTCTGCATTACACCGGCAGATGCAATTAACTTCCTTTTTTTACAGTTTTTATTATAGAAATGTTTGAATGGTGTTTTACGCCGCTTTCAACGTTATTTCAGTCATTTCACGGCGACAGTTCACATATTCATGTTTCCTGGGTTTCAACAGTACTAGGCTAGAGCTCAGATGTGTCTTGCCCAAGGACACTCCTGTGAAAAAACTTATGATGGAAAAGTGTAATGGGTAAAGGGCATGTATGCGTATTGATGTATGGTTGGAAAATCGAAACCATTTTGTGTAACAAAAACGATAAGAGAGAGAGAGAGAGAGCGAACAGACAGACAGACAGACAGAAAGACCACGAGTGCTGAGTGATAGCTCAAACACAAGGAAACCACGAAACACGATTGTCTTCACTTGTTTATTCAAGCCAGTTATTCATATTAACCAATAACTTCCAATTATCTACATGTATGTTTTAGTTACCTTATATTAAATGATAAGATTGTTACAGGATTTCCTTTTCGAATATGAGGAAGGTTTTGGCTCTGGAGATTCCAGCAGATGTTTGTTCTTCAATGATGTCATGCAAATATTTTGTTACGGTCCAGAGACGGATTACATGGAATATTCTTCGAATAAAGCTGAAGATATACGATGTGAAAAGGTTTATCTGTACTTGATGTTCATTTACGGGAAACCGCACGTATCTGCAAAGTACAGTAAGTAATCAATTTGCATGTAATTGTATTTTTACTTCACAGACTGTCCTTGTCCTATATACTACTCAACATTTGCTAGGGATCACCGTATTAGATACACTCTAGTTCTATATGTGGCATGTATCATGTATGGTTTTACAATATGTTACATTGCCACACTGATTAATAAAATCACAAGTGGAAATGGATCTTTAACCCTTTACCTCATGATGCCGACTGTTACAGACACAGAGAAAGAAGCTTTTGGAAAACATTGCTCGAAAAGGAGAAAATGCTGGATACCAGCATTTTCTCCTTTTCCAACAATGTTTTCAACCCTATGACAGACAGCACTTTGTATGTTGCATTTGGTTTTCAGTCAGCAAATGCTTTCAACTTCGACAATTCTAGAATTTTATATTGTAGTAAACAGTTTCTGCAAAACTGCTGCAACATATACACCCATACTGAAATATGTAAGTGATCCCTATCAAAGGTTGAGTAGTATATTTCTCTGTACGAGTGTAGTGCTTTTAACTTTGTTTCAGCAATATCGCAGCAGCCATGTTTTCTAAGAATTTCTTTTACAAGAACTTTGTAAAATATTTTTCCCAAGCCACTGGCTGCTTTATGTATCACATATTCATTGTCGAATGCGTTGTTCGTGGTAGTGCGGTATAGCGTCGGACTCGTAACCATGCGCTCACGTGTTCGATACTCTGAAGTGAGTGTCAGATTTGGGACTGTCCATCGGCTTGTACATTGGCGAGAGCACTGGTGTAGTTTCCCGGAAGTAGAATCGAGGCGGTGATTTGTATAAGCTTCACCAACATGTATTTCAGTCGATGTAAAATAAATATGTTTAAACTTATTCATCTTTGACATAAAAATGACCAGCTGTTAGAGAGTCCGGGAAAGAATACGAATCAATTATTATCATTGATCAATCAGCCGAGAGAAATTGGCCCATCTGGAGATTCGAACCACCGACTGTTGTGTCTCAAGTCTTGTTCGCTACCCATTGTGCCATCAGACGACACCCGCTAAACAGACATGCATATCGCTTTGATTTGGGTAGTTTCAATTGGTGACTACACAACTTGTGTCATTATGAATGCAATGTTTCTGGAGTTGTTACTGGGCTATGTATGAACAATAACCGAGCCATACCTTGAATAGAATAATGCAGCCCCAAAGACTAGTTTTGATGAGGAAAAAGTCTTTACAGAGTATATAAAATGAAAGTACACAACATTTTGATGGACAAGGTTCTGTAATTACTGAAATACAGGGGTTACGTTGGTATGCAGCAAAGCATCGTCAATTTTTTTTTCTCAAGACACGTTGGTGTAGAATTCTTGGCACATTCCATCTAAGAAATATATAGATCTATTACAATTATAAGTTATGCAATCTTGTTGGCAAAAAAGTTCTGGCTAAGCCTATAAATCTTCGCCATTAAGATAGTCCGTCATGTGGCTTTGATTTAGACCTGTATTTTGAATTAATGGAAATAACGCGTAAAAATGCTGTAAGTCCTGGTCTTCTACAATGACATACACTTATGTTCCAGAAGAAACAGCCATTGAGTGGACACACTACGATGGTGCAAATATCCGCACTGTTGATGACCATACAGTATCGCTTAAAGATGTCAAAAATACATCCGTGATGAGAGTGAAGTTAGTATTAAAACCTTTCATATTCATACGCAAACGAAAACTGACATCATTTGACGTGCTTCTCTGTTATCAAGCTGTCTCGAGTAATTGGATTCGTTGGGTTCTGCACCAAAGTTGTTTAAAAACGTTTGTCAGGAAGAGGGTGATAGTATCACTTTCTTTGAAGCCTCGACGCAAAAAAGGCTTATAAAAGTTATAGCAGATTTATGCCAATCGATTGGAAAAACGTGTTTAGTGTATTTCCATGATGCTGCATGCACATACGGTGCATGTCATCAACTAATTATAGATTCCTATCACGTTGTTTGAAGCCTCGATGCGAAAAAGGCTTAAAAGTTATAGTAGATTTAATTAATGTATCTCCATAATGTAGCATACGGTGCATGTCATCATATAATTATAGTTATAACATGACACGCGAATTCGGCTCTATAAACAGAGTGTAAGGAAAGCGTGGTAAAATCTGCGACAATCCACGCACAGTGACGTCATTCTATATCGAGTGACGTCATTCAATGAGTGGGTTATTCAATGGAACATAATCTTCATCCGCGTGTTTACTCCAAGTGTGAACTTGTTTTCCTTTCATTAAGAACTGGCGATGTTAGAATCGAAATAATCTTCTTTCTATCGGGCTATCGCCCTCGTGGATTATTTATTGCGCCTCATAACTCACAACTGTGGTTTATTGAACGATAAACCACGATAGGAAGAAGATTATTTCTTAAATCCGTAACTCCATTTCGTCTAACAACCAGCAAGATCCCGAGGTAGAATGGTCTGTTTCAATGCAGCAACTTTACCAGTATCAAAAAGTTTAAACTCAGATCAGCCTGCGCATTCCGCGCAGGCTGATCTGGGGTTATACTTTTTGCAAATGCTTTAACGCATTACCACACAATCCCTACTTTTGACGCCCCTGAGAAAGAAGCATTTGGAAAACATTGTGGGAAAAGGAGAAAATGCTGGTAACCAGCATTTTCTCCTTTTCCTACAATGTTTTCTACTCTTCACAAAACAAATTTCAAATATTCAGTCATTTTTATCTTGTCGTCTGCAAATGCTTTCAGTTTGGACCAGTCTAAAATTTTGTCGTTTGGTAATGGGTTAAACACCTTTTTCGAAGAGTATGGCTCGTTTGATGACGATCAAGTCTGCCAAATGATTGATTATTTTCGTTTATTTATCGTCGCTACCGGTTGCCCATCTGAGCGACGCCCCAAGAAGACGGTTAGTTGTTACGGGGGATAGTGCAAGGATACAGGACGAAACTACTGAGAATTCCGCCTGGTTCTTTAACGTGCTCGGTGTGTAGCACCGTCACACGGGACCTCAGTTTAACGTCTCATCCGAAAGACTATTAGTAATTTTTAGTCGGCCAGCCGGGGATTCGAACCCACAACCTGTAGGACATTGTGTTCACAAGTCCTACGCTCTACCTACTGAGCTATATCGGCTGGTAAGTCTGCCAAAGCTTCTATACCTCAATTTTATAGACGTACCAATGCAATTCACGACATTTATCTGCCCTGTTCGCTATTCTCAACGTTGATTGGTAGATATTATCCTACTTGATTCGTTTTCCGGCAGTATACTTTTGACATCTAAGATAATGTTGTAACATGCGCAGATCCAGATATCTTTCTGGGGGAGGGGGGGCGGTCCCACCGAAAACGCACTCTTCTTATTATATGATACTTTGATTTCGGATTTCAGTGGATGTAAGCCGTTTACAAGAAAAGTCAACGTTTCCAGTTTTAACCATGAGGAGGTCTCCATATTTAGAACCTTTTCTATTTTTTAACTTATGACTGTATTTTACTTAAATGCTGTGCAATATCAAACCAGTACCATTTCACGAATCCGATAACCACATTTTGCCAAAATTCCAGGGGGTGGGGTCCGGACCCCTGGTTCTACCCTCTGGATCCGCCCATGTGTAAACATTAAAATTTACGACACAAAACTATCGTTGCATTTTATTTTGTCAGTGACAAGATGGACTTGAATCACGGCTACCATATACATTGGAACATGATGTTGTCAAATGAACATATTGGTGGAAAATCTCCCAAATTCGGCTTCCTAAGAATCGGACTTTTGACTGAAAACATCAGAGACCTGCAGAAAATTTCAATTAACTCAACAGGTTGGTTTTTTATAATCTTTCCACACATCTTACAATTCTTGTCCGTTCTTCAGGTGTCCACAATGATAGATTAACTCATTACCACACAATCCCTACTTTTGACGCCCCTGAGAAAGAAGCCTATTGAAAACACTATGGGAAAAGGAGAAAATGCTGGTAACCAGCATTTCCTCCTCTTCCTACAGTGTTTTCTACCCTTCCCAGAACAAATTTCAATTTTTCAGTCACCTTTATTTTGTCATCTGCAAAAGCTTTCAATTTGGACCAGTCTAAATTTTTCTCGTGTGGTAAAGAGTTAAGGAGATGAATCATTTGTTAGCTATGTTTATCTAGCATGGTACATTAATATTCCAAAAATTCAACAATTACTTTTCAAATATCTTTTTTGAGAAATGTCCATTCTATTACTACGCACTAAACAACATCCAGTTTACATTACACTTATATGTGTATAATTTTGTATAAAGAGAGGGGAAAAAAATGGGCCGATTCCAACAAATTTGGACAGCGGTTTTGACTAGTTTTCATCTGTGAATATGCACGAATACAAAGATCCAAAAATTTATTCCAATCAGGGAATCCATATTTTCCTCCCTTGTTTACATTAACGTGTGATGGTAATATTTTTTTTAAATGGCCTGCAATTAGTTAGGCCACTTTAACTAATCCTAATTTCTGTGACAAAAGACAGAAAAAAAGGCATACAAATAAATAACAAAATCGACAATAACAAATAATAGGGAATAAAGCAGGCATAACTGTAACCTTTTTTCGATGAAACGTGTACCTCTTCGACCCTGCCAAGAAAAAAGAAAGAAATTCCTGACTTGTTTTTTTTTTTAATTTCATCACATTTCAGAAAATATTGACAAAGCAAAGGGCTGGTTTACGGAAAGCGCTGTAGCTGAATATCCTTACAGTGGAACTATAGCTATAAATCTGATATCTCCTGGCGTGCAGCATAACCTCATGGTGGAGTCAGTTGGTAACACTAAACAGGAGAGCCTGAATCTAGCAGCAAAACATATTCATCTGTACTTGGAAGCAAGCTCCGGAGAGTTTGCAGTCGTGAGAAGTGCCCATTTTGTTGCCTTGCAAAGTATACTGAACTATTTATTATATATTGCTATCGATGTATATCATAAATGTTCGTGCGCATCCTACGGCGTAGGTATTCATGTCATAGATTGTGACATCCTCGTTGACCCAGTTTCGATTCATACTGAATTAGACCCGGGTTATTTCTCTAGCGTTTTCTCGTTCTCATGAATTATTCATGAAGCATTTTGATTGGTAATCTCAGTTTTTCTTTGAGAAAATTTAAACTATTTTATCACAAATATGCCGTAATTTCTATTTTTAGTAACTGACGAAATGAAATTGCCCTCTCTAAAGGAGAGAATTAATATTTTATCGATCTTTCGATTGGCTATTAGGGTACTTTCCGACCATATGAATATTCATAGAAAACGAAGATTTGGTAGTCTGTTTTCCCAGGCTAATGCATGGAGAGTAAAGTAATGCTTAGACCTGGGTTCCGAGGATGGGATTGTGAATATATTTTTCGCACATATGGTTATACTAAAAGTGAACTAAAACAAGTAATGCTCTCTTTGGATGGTATTAGTAAAGAAAAAAAAAAAATGAATCTGTGGACTGTCACTTCGAAATAATGAATTCTGTTGGCACGGCGTTGCACACTAAACAAGTAAATAAACGCAGGAAATGTAAAGCTGTTTAGCAGTTTACAATGTCATTCTTATTGTGGGAAAAGGAGAAATCGCTCATAATAAGTAATTTTTCCTATTCCATCTATGTGTGCTGAGCTTTCATCCTTTTTCTTGGAAAAATAATAACTTCCACAGTACTTTGTTTTCTGACGAACTGACGAAATAAGCACGAATAGGTGCCAGTTTCAGTTTTTCTAAATTCTTCGAATGATAAATACTATAATTGTGGAAACTTGAAGAGAAATCTGTCCGTTAAAAAGCATGTATTTCTTCAAGATTAACCCTCAATTCGGTCAAATTATCTCCCTTTTTAACGCATCGGTCTATATATAGAGTTTATTTCATCAGCTTGTGGTTAATATGGGGAAATATTTGCCGGAGAAGGGAAAGGTATGCGAAAATAATGAGTGCCGTAAGGCACGAATTATTTTCGCGGACCTTTCCCTTTTGAGGCGTTGTATGTATGATCAAAAAAAAAAAAATTGTCATGTCGACAGTGGGCGATACCCCATATACACATGTAGATTAACATACTATTCAAAACTATCAATTCAGTTTTTGCAAAATTTAAAACTAAACAGATGATAGGAACAAAAAAAAAAAAAAATGAATGGCTATCATGATGAATTACTTCATTACCACACAATCCCTACTTTTGATGCCCCTGAGAAAGAAGCCTTTAGAAAACATTGTGGGAAAAGGAGAAAATGCTGGTAACCAGCATTTTCTCCTTTTCCCACAATCTTTTCTACCCTCCACGAAACAAATTTCAAATTTTCAGTCACTTTTATTTTTTCGCCTGCAAATGCTTTCAATTTGGACCAGTCTAAAATATTGTCGTTTTGTAATGGGTTAAGAAGGTCCCCAAAGTTTGAAGTTATGTGTAAATAGGTTTTGTAAAGTAGGAGAAAACCGGAGTACTGACATGTAAACCTTTTTTTATCAATAAAAGAGTTTCTTTTAATGAAAGAAATTTTGACTTTGAATTCTTCTTAGATGACACGTATGTGATTAAACTTAGACAACGTTTTAGTAATTTGCAGAATATCCTCACATTCCATATTGGTCGACAAAGGAAAGAAGTTAAGAACACTGTCACCTCCGAGAAACTGTATTCTCTGCCATGAATACAGTTACTACACTGTAAAAAATGGTAACGCGTGACGCGTTTCGAAAGTGTTCCATAGCGAAACATTGCCGTTTCGAGGTGTGCAATACCAAAACACATGACGTTCACTAATTAAACAGTCGTTTCAAACTGAAAGGGAGGTGTTCCATAATGAAACGCGTGTGTTTATTTCAGAACGCCGGCGTGCAAATATTAAACACCAGTGTTTTGGGCTAAAGTTTAAAAAATGTGAAGTAAACCACACTAACTTAATTTCTCATTAATTACATTGAAATTTCATTGTAATAAATAGCTTCGATTGAGTTCTGATGACTTCAAACACAAAACTGTGTAAGGGGTGTTTCATTCTGAAACGCTGGTGTTCTCTTGCCGGCGAATTATGCACACTTAGCCGTTTCAATCGAGAGTTACCGTCCGCTCATGCGTATTGACGATCAAGAGTTTTGATGCCCTTTTAGGTCAATTATTTTCTCCCACCCTCTGGTGTGGGCGACATGGAATTCCGTTCAGCTGCACTCGATACACATCATTTACTACTACTCTATGATTAAAATTTATGTAAATAGAAACTTCTTAGAAATGAAAATGACTATGCTCCATCGTCATTGTTCTATCTTGTCAAAGATCTAAATCATTAGAGAGAAAAAAAAAACAAACAACATTTGCACAGGTCTATATCTAACTTTTGCAATAATGGGGAACTTTTTTATCAGACACAATGCTACTCTCTTCATTTTTGAAAAATCACTTTACAGTCATATGTTCACAGTTGAGAACGTTATATTGACTGTTCATACATGTAGGTCTACCAGAATTTCACTCGGCTGTATAGGCCTATCTTACACCGTTCATCATCCGAATTGAAAGCACGAACATATGCTTTTTGAATGTGTGTGTGTGTGTTTTTTTCTTTATATTGTTCGATTTGTATCTGATTACATAATTAAGACACATTTTAACGTTGGTAGGATAATTGAAAATTCTATCTCCGAGTTCTCTTTCATTTGCTCACGATTCAGACGATAATTGTATAGACATTAAATATAGAATCAAACAGGAAAATTTAAAAGTTTCGATTTATGCATCAAACAAGAGTCCCACTACAAATGACTGACAATGGTGTTTAGACTATGGGTTTATTTTGTATGGGGCGAACTTGTAATGGGCCGAAATTTGAATTTGGCGATTTTATCCCGGGCCGAAACAACAACCGCCATTTTGAAGCCGAAAGATACACTACTGTACAGATGCGGGTAAGTTTAAAAAAAAAAAGTCTTTTACTTAATTATGCATAGGGTCTACACAAGGAACACGGTGTAAAAGACATTGTCAACAAACAAGATCTAGTATTGTCAAAAGAGAATGTTTATAAAGTGGATGCAGATGATCCACTAAATGAAAAGTGCATTTTTTTTAGGCGCCTTTCTTCAGTGCATCTGCATAATAAATACAACGCTACTGTATCTATAGATCTACGCAACGTCAGATTATTGAAAAAAAAAAGTAATGTCTTGCAATTTGTGTTTATTTCATTGTTATCTGTTTCCCATCAACACGGAATAAATCGTTTTATAGTAAAATTTAGCCTTACTGCAAATAGATTTTTTTCTATAATATTGATGACGTCAGATGATGTCATGTTTGACGTCATCTAAAATATGTCTGCCAGAGGTCATAATTTGACACACGAACATAAAGAAACAATCATGAATCTTTGCGAAAAATAGTAAAGTTATCTGGGAAAAGCTTTTAATTCAGTACTGTTAGGATTGCCCTCATCAAAAGGTATTTTATTTTTCTGTATTGCAGTACATTTATAGCTTCTTTGGGATAAAATGACCCTGTTTAGTTGTGAGAGCCGAAGTTTTCATCGGCTGCATGACATACTGATTCACATCAAATCTTACAGATCATGGCTGAATTTCAATGGTTGCTCATACTGAAAATGGATACAATCCAGTAACCTACTACCAGTTATGAAGAGGTTTGAGACCCTATTTGAAGCAGATACAAGATTGAGTAACATGGTAAATGTGAGTAAACTAAATTTTGTTTGGTTTCTGTAAGATACATCAGGGGCTTTCTTTGACTTTTATCCTCAGTTTACATGACTGAAGGAAGGAAAATGATTAAATTTTGGGAGATAGATCTATATATTAAAGAAAATTTGAGGGTATCAATTAAAAAAAAAGGAGTAGGGGAAAACCCTGATCCATGTAGATTGTGAGGGTTTGACACTGTTTTAAATTGTTTTCAAGTTACAGGATATGGCAGAAGCAACTTTAACCACAGAAGCTTTCTTTTATACTTTGCGTGCTCCATTTACTTGGACCATTGTTTGGAAGTGTAAATAAGGAATTGAATTTGAGTGTTCAAGAATTTGAATTTAATTTTTTGTTCAGATTGTTTAGTCTCATTGCTGTCTAGTTTTTTTTTTTTTTTAATATAAAGTTTGAGCATAGAGAAAGGTACATGTAGCTGAAGATTACATTGTTGCAGCCTGTAGGTACATGTAGCTGAAGATTACATTGCTGTTTAGCATTAGATTTAAAATTCTTTTGAAATCCACATTTTTTTTTCTAGGTAAGATTCTAAATTGCAATCACAAGTTTCAACAGCCCTGCAAAAGAAACTTTTTAAAACATTGTTGGAAAAGGAAAAAAAAGCTGGTAACAGAATTTTCTCCTTTTCCCACAATGTATCCTATCATCACAAAGACAAAATTATCAATGAGCTACTTTCAATATGTGGCCTGCAAATGCTTTAAATTCAGACCAGTTTGGTAATGAGTTAACTTTTTACCAAACGACAAAATTTTAGATTGGTCCAAATTAAAAGCTTTTGCAGATGACATCATAAAAGTGAGTGAAAACTTTAAATATGTTTTGTGAAGGGTAGAAAACATTGTTGGAAAAGGAGAAAATTCTGGTTACCAGCCACAATATTTTCCAACTTCTTCTTCTTCGGGTCTTTAAAATTTGTCATTGTGTGATAAAATGTAGGATTTCCAAGAATGCAAAGCATTTGCATAGGACAAATTAGATGAATTTCAAATGATGGGGCTACAAAAGATGGATGAATGGGTTACAAAAGACTGTGAGAAAAGTGGTAGCCAACATTTCTCCTTTTCCCATATTTTTTGTGGTTTTCCTCCCTAGGTGAAAACAACAGGTTATTTGACATGTGGATAACGATAAACCTTGTATAGGACAACACAGATTGTTTGGCTGTGCTGATCAAGCAATTGAGTCTGAACGGTTGCCTATAAACAGGGAAATTGTCAGAAGACAAAGCCTTTTGCTAAGGTAGCAAGGTATGTGCTGTATTTTATCAAACCATTTTACAGCCAGGCTGCATAAAGTTTAAGCATTGTTATACTCTTTCCTACGTTGGTATTAAAGTATTGGTAGGGACAGCACTTTATGATTTACATCCAAACTTATGAGGCACATAGTAATTGTTCATTTACCATTAAAATAGAAGAAAAATATCTTGCAAAATTTGTGGTAGCTGAACTTGTCAACCCAAAGCTCAGAGTTTTTGTTGACCTTTATAAAGAAACTTTTGAAAACATTGTGGGAAAAGGATAAAATGCTGGTATCAGTCATTTTATCCTTTATTACAGAGGTTTTTTTCATTTTGAAAATCAGATGTAATTATTTGAGGCCAAATGATGATTTTTCTTAGACTTTCATACCTTGCAATATCGACCAGAGTGCAATTTAGTAAAGAGTTAGGAATTGTCTGTTTGCTGTTATTTAAGGTCCCTCTCAAAATAAAATTGCTATAGAGCCAGAAATTCGCCTAAGCAGAGTGTTCAAATATGCTTGATCTTTGTCATATTGCTTGAATTGTTGAGTTCCTTTAAATGGTATAGCCACCAAAGCTGATTTATACAGAAATCTTAACCATTTACTACAAACCTAAACTTTTAACCACCATGAGAAAGAAGCCTTTCCAAATATATTGGATGAAGGAGAAAATACTGGTAACTAGCATTTTGTCCTTTTCCTATGATGCTTTCTCTCCCTCAAAACCAATTTTCAATCCTCAAAACCAATTTTCATCTTTTTGATCTCACTCATTCTTTTTTTTTTTTTGTGGGGTTGGGGGGAGGTCTGTGAATGATTTTAATTTGGACATGTCTAGAATTTTGTTAAACTGGTAAAAGGGTAAATTATTTTCCAGCTAAAACAGTGTGGATATTTTACAAAAATGACTGTTTTCTGAGTCTCCATTTACCAAAACATGCAGGAGTTAACAAGATGGCCAGTACAGCTGAATATTGAAAACCCTATTAACAAATCTTCCTCTTGAAAGAGATGGAGAGCTTTAAAATATTAGCAGACATGTTACTTGGGTGATCATACACCAAAGTTGCAAAAGTAGTTCAGCTTTGTGTACAGTAACACATTGTTCTCTATGGTTGTTTCAGATTTAAGAAGTGAGAAAACTTGAGCAGATTTTGAAATCTTTACCAGTCCCCACTGTGGGCACCCAGATTGGTAGCTGAAGAGAAACAGGTGCAAATTGAGAACATGGCAGTTGCTTTTGACAGTCAGTATTGGCTGTGGCCATTTTGATGGGTTTTATTATTTAACTGGTGTAGAATACCCAAAGGATTTTTACAGTAGACAGTGGTTCAAAAACAATGTGATAACTAAGTACAGTAATTGTAATGGTTTGATTTTGGTGAATTACTGATATTATTTGTTAGACATATCTTTAATAAATGGGGAAAACGTTTTAATCATTCTATGTTACTGGTTTCTCCATTTTATTTTCAGGCCAAAAACACAGCCCTGGAATTGAAACACATGAAGTGTTCATCTGCAGAGGACTTAGGGTGTTGTAAAATGGCACACCATTTGTTTGAAACATGTTACGTGTTTCAATTTTGAAACATGTGACATGTTTAAAACTGGAACACCAATGTTTTCCTGCCTGAATGCCATGTGTTTCAAAAGGGAACACGTGAAACGCCGGACGCGTTTACCCGAAGTGTTCATGTGTTTAAAAAGTGTAACAAGGCATGTGTTTCGCTTTTAAACGCGTCACATGTTTCAGTTTTAAACATGTGAAGTGTTTAAAACTGGAACACTAATGTTTTCCTGTTTGAACGCCATGTGTTTCAGAAGTGAACATGTGACACGTACTATATTAATGTGTTTAAAAAGTGTAACAGAAAAAGTGTTTCAATATGTGTGCAAAGGTGAAACATCTGTTTTATACTTATTTTCCCATGTATGATGATTTCCAAGTACAATATCTGTAAAAAAAAAAACCTACACACACACAGATAATTTTTACAGCGTTGAATTCAGGTCACATTTAATTTTGGGCAAATATGGGTAGATTGATCATCATTGAAGCACTAACACTGTTTATTTTCCATGCTTTAAAGAAACAATGTTATTTGTTATTGGGCATGCAATCTGATATCAGACACTTTGCAAGCTTCTGCATCAGACAAATTAAATTGAAAATATATGATGTATATAATGTTAGAATCGATCAAAAGGCGCTGCAGGGAAAATCTCGTTTTTCAAGCCATTTTCCGAAAGTGTTTTCCAAGAAATGGCTTTGGTATGAAAATAAGAAATAATAAATTTTATGTAAAGCAGTTCTGAATGTTAGTTACAGCCTCGTAAATCTGTCCAAATCCTCATCCGTTCGTGCTCAGCGTCATGCTAGGCTAGTATTACTGTGAGTCTGCTAGGCGTCTACAGGTAACAATCACCAAAATCAAAATTAAAACTTGGTGAAGGGAGAGAGATTTTAATACAGTTGATGTCTTTACGTGTTTTCAGTCATTGCTGTAACTGCCAATTGATACTCTGTGATAAGAAAGAGAACGAACTTATTTCAGATATTTTGTCTTAACTGTTTCACATTGAACAACGGCTCGGAACATGTTCCTTGTACTATCTGCTTTGCTTCAGAAGTACACTTATGCAAGGTATCAACAGTTAAGTCAAGAACTGGTTTATAGTGGGCACCCAGTTTTACATTTTCGCTTTTACTATTTCTCTATGCATTGTAAGGTCTTCTAACATCCGATGTAGACCTTTGAGAACAGGCTTTAAGTCATCTTCACCGAATGCATGGTGAACATTTGTAATATATGACTTGTCTTTTGGAAGTACTGTTTAATTTTTCAGGACTGGGATCTGCATTTCTGGTGAGAGATTTTGAAGAGTTTGACGATCATCATGCAGCACGTTACTACATCTTCAGTACAGTTGGACACGATCCCTACCGCATTCAGTACGGTCCGAATCCAAGGGCATTCATAGTAATGTTCAATAGACTATTCACGACATCAGGTTAGGAGATTATCATCACTAGCGCTTTGGATGAAGACACACTTCATTAACCCTTTACCCCATAAGGCATTTGTATGGTAACTGTAATTGACCCTAAATAACAGCAAGGATGAAGCCGTTTCTTAAGTGTATATGACAACTTTTGATTGCATAGAAAACATTGTGGCAAAAGGTGAAATTGCTCGTCACGAGCAATTTCACCTTTTGCCAAAATGTTTTCCAAAGTCTCCTACAAGCAATGCGTAGAAATGAGTATCTATGGAGTAGAGGGTTAAGTAGTTTCAGGACATGCAGCTGTCTTTAATCTCCTGTAGCAAAAAGCTATTTTTATCACCATGGGTGGCATAGGAAGCATTACCAGACGGTATAGATCAACAAAGGACTGCACAGACAGTACAGTCCTACAGGGGCTCTATACTGTCCCCTCACTGTAAACTTAACCCTTTCCCAAACAAAAGACTTTTGGACTAGACCAAATTGAAAGCATTTGCAGACGACATTCAACTCGTGCTGAAAAGATGATTTCTGTCTATTATAGGGTAGTAAACATTGTGGGAAAAGGAGAAAATGCTGGTTACCATCATTTTCTTCTTTTCCTACAATGCCTTCAAAAGGCTACTATTCTAGGCCCGTAAAAACCAGGGACTGTTTGGGAAAGGGTTAAACCAATTATATACTCAATAGCAGTTAAATGTTTCACATGGTTACAAAAGATTATAAATAAATAAAAAGAAATGAAACAATTACAAAGCAATGATATCATCTGTAAATCTATACTTTATCCCTATGACAACCAAACCATTTTTATAGGGTGAGGGAAACAAATTTATGTTAATAATGCATCAAGATATAAACTTACGACTATCATAAACCTTAATTTCGATCAAATGTTTATCTTTTATTTTTTTTTCATTTTTTGAATTAATATAATGGAAATGACGAGATATGCCAGATGGTTTACCCCAATTCTTTCAAGATATGGCTGTATGTGTCGAGACTCATATTCCTTTCTTTAGTTTTCTTTGTAAATGACGTTCTTTCATTGTAGATCTTACGAAGTTTAAGTCTACCTTCAAACAATCAGACAGTCTGACAGACACTGATTCAGTTCAAATCCACTGTATGGACGGGGTGTTGGATCAACACAAAATCAAGGAGTCATTTAGCAGACGTAGGGAAACTGGCGGGAGTGAGATTAGAAAGATAGAGCAAGTGCCTGAACTAAAAAGGTGTTGGGTTATTCAATATCAAGATACAGCAGGTATGTAAGAGTCCCTTGCATGCAGACGAAGATCTTGTTGATGAAGCTTTTACTACTTTGCAAGATAGTCTATAGAAGTGTAAAAGAACAAAAAATGATTGATATAGATTGTGTAATTGAGTAGGTGTTCATTTGTGATCAACAAATGCAACAGATTTGTCATAATTAGTTTTAGAAAAAGAGCTTTCCTTTTTATAAGCTTAATTGTACAATTTTGTTTAGTCATAATTATGTAGAAACAAATTAATAAGGGAACATAGGATATATATTCTCCTAATTTGTGTTTGTAAAAGAACAAAAGAGAGACAGACAGACAGAGAGACAAGAGATAGACAGACAGAGCCTTTTGGCTCTTTAAACAACAATAATAATGATGATAATGATAGTAATAAATCTGGCGTCTCAATGTGGAAACGTAATCAAACCAGTTTTTACAATGATATTGAATGCATCTATTAGAGTTCTAGTTAAATCATTAGGTACAGTGGTGTCTACAGCTCATTGATGATTTTCGAAATTTTCACTTTTCCTTTCAGTTGCCAAAAAGGTGTGGATGAGACAAACATTGAAAATAGACAATATTACTGTTCATATATATCCTTGGTACCCAAAGCTTGGTCCTGCTGTTAACCGGGGAGCTAAACCCGTTTTTGACGACACAGATCTACTCTTGGACGATTTAGACAAAGAAAAGCTACGGTTCGTTATGATTACAGTCAATTTGTTGGGTACTATTACATAAGTGAGATGATTGTTTACCTGTAGCGGTAGTTACATGTCAGATCAATCAATTTAAGATCTGAGCGCAGGTGTCTTATCAGAATAAAAAGGAATTCAGTACCAGTATTTCCATCGGAGTATTTCACAAATCACTCGACAGTGTATGTCTTTTATGATACCAGCGTTACAATCCATCTTGAACCACACTATCATCAAACAACTAAATTTGATTTTGGACCCAAAGAGGTTGATCATTTTGAATGAAAGGTACGGTTAATTTAAGGAACTCGGGTCTGTTTATCGCCAACTGATTGCCAAAAATACTGATCAGCTATTTGAAAAGTTTCGAAGAAAATGCATTATAAGTGTAAAATTGGCCGTAAAGTCCTTCTAGTGTCTCAATAATGTGTGCAGTGGCAGTAGTCAAAGAACGGTTATTGACTAAAAATAGGGTTCTAGGTGAGAAATCATGAAAGTGTTTGATTTTTTTTAAACTACACGTACTAAAGCCCGAATTTTGACAAAATGCTTAGGTAAATGCCTTTTCTTGTTATAAAATTTTCATTTTCATTGTATAGAATGTGATTCTCTATGACACAATTATAATGAAAATTCCTCCTAATGAGCTGTTTTACAGCCGAAAATGATCTAATAAGTCCTTTTGGCCGTCTGGTTTTTCTTAATTCTGATAGGCTATAAACTTAGTTTGGAAAATGTATGAAATGTCAGACTTCATATAAATTAATTCTTTAA
Organism: Tridacna crocea; assembly: GCA_943736015.1. Lineage (NCBI taxonomy): Eukaryota > Metazoa > Mollusca > Bivalvia > Cardiida > Cardiidae > Tridacna > Tridacna crocea. The sequence goes on along the minus strand of OX031067.1, from coordinate 47,053,485 downwards.
CTGCAACGCTTTAAAGTTTATAGAAACTTTGAAGAATGTGTGAAAAAGGCATTTTTGACAGAAGTGCTCGGATTTCTAGGAGATCCATAGGCGATATAATTGTATAGATCTATATGATCATTTGACTGATGATTCATTTGTAGGTAACGAAAGCTTTACCAAGAAAATCTTTTGGAAATCACGTTATACGTTGAATTTACATAAAATACATACTGAAGATGAGGTAATCTCAAATTAATCCTGCATCGTGTGTTCATGTGTATTATTTCAGATATGTTATGGACAGAGACAAGGAGAAAACAAAACTGGAAAACAACATAAATATGCATGTACCAGTATCTTTTCAATGGCCCACAACCGATGATTTCGAACAAGAAAACACAGATAATTTGTCACTTACAATTAAGTTCTTGCCCGCAGATTGTAGCCATACTGTCAGGGCTTTTTGGAAAAGCATTGTAAGAGAAAAGATAGAACTACACTTCACTGACACCATATGTAGAAAGCATTTAAAGGTTGAAGAGAAAGACTTTGATGGAATCATAAGAAAACTTCAAGAACTTTCAAGGACAAAAGCCTTACAGTTCGCATACATACCAGTTAAACAAAATCTTACAATTCAAGTGATATTCTCCGATAATTCTGTTCTTGGTATGTTGAGAGAAATGGTAGATGCGACGAGCAAAACAGAGGCCAGGATATCTTTGACACTTCCGTATCAAGTCTTTGAAAGCTATATGGCGCTTGACGAGGAAGGCATACTTAATGTTGTGCAAGATGAGGCACCAAATACAAGATTTATGATAACCAGAGAGGGGAATGTGAAAATAACTGGACCAAAAAGCGAAGTAGAGCGAAGCAAAACAACTATTATGGAGTTTTCCATACAAACTACAGAAATTCAAAAACATCTAACTGTAGGTCAGGAAAAGGTGCTAAAAACTGTTGAAGGAAGAAAATGCCTCCAGACGAAACTGAAAAAAGAAAAACTCTCTAGTCATTTTAAAGTTGATGAAAGCTTTTGCAAGTTATGGGTTCATTATAAAAACCAGGAAGACATAGACATGAAAGCAGAGCTGTTATCTAAACTTGTGTGTAGCGTTATGTATGAAAAGAAAATCAAGGTTACAAAACAAAAGCAAAATATTTTTGAACGAAACCCTTTGGACAATTTTTTAAAACAGTTTACTGTATCAGTACATATAGAACTTGACCTTGAGAAAGAAGAACTTAAAATCTCTGGAACCGAAAATTGCGTAAAGCAAGCAGAGGCTCATATATATGACTACTTCAATGAACGACCTGTTGTCACCACAACCATTGCATTACCATTTGATGTGATGGAATACATGGACTCATTTTCAGATACTTTTAAAAACAAACACTTAAGAATCTTAAGGCACAGCCATGATGCAGGAATAGGCTCGCCTGTGAAGGTTCAAGTCAAAGCTACTGAAAATGAAATCATAAAACTAAGAGACAGTCTCCTGCAAGAAGCGATTATGATAAAAACACATTGGTTTCATGTATCAAGACCTTGGCTTGCCGTTGAAGGAAGGGCGGTTATGATGGATTTGATAAAAAGTATGACTAGAGAGAACAAATGCATAATTGCCCCGGATACCACAGACTCGCTCATTACCGACAACGTCGGGTGTTTTGCTATACAGCAAGTAGTTGGTGTTGCGTGTTTTTCGGCTTGTTGTGACATAGCCAAGCGTGTTGTTGATGTAACTGTAGTTCCGGTTAACGATGGCTCACTGCAATTAAATTCTGGACCTTTGAAAGCTGTTGCAGATGTAGGCGAGTATATATAACAGGCAGTAAAGTAAGGTGCACATAGAATCCACAGAATCACAGTAATTATGCATATGATCAATGGTCAGGAAAAGATGCAAATAAAATCGTCAGACTCTTTCGATATCTTATCTAAGTTTTAAACATTTTTGGGTTAAAATCTTAAATCATTATGTTTTGTCTTGTCCAATGTTTTCGTTAATATTTTGATTATGGATATTTTGAGCGATTCGTTGCATCAATACAAGACTTTAGCAAGACTGTAGACTGTTGTCCAAAGAATTCACATTTCTACATTTGGTCTAATGTTTTCCAAATTGGCCAACTACAAGGCGTGAAAAACTTGACATAATATACCACAATAGTCAAAGCTGAGAGAGCTTATTCAAATATTTCAGGTGGAAGAAAGTTTACAGATGAGTGTAATAAATACGTGAAGGACCATGGTCAATTAACACTTCTAGAGCCTGTGCTATTAGGCAGCGGAAACCTTCCGTGTCAGGCGGTAGTGCTTATTCATCTACCAAAATCGGATGATGCTTCAAACACAAATTTGACAAATGCTTTGTTTTCTACTTTGATGGTAAGTAGTCATATATAGAATCTGACACTATTTGGCCTTTGAGATAAATTTTATTAACAAGTAAAGGGTAATAAAGCAAGCCTTTGGAGAGCTAAGTAACTTTTTTCTTTGACAAGTTTAATAAACTTTCTTATCACACAACTCTCCTTGTTTTAAATGTAATACAGCCATTACGAATTTTACTGTCTCTAACAAGTGTGAGTTAAGGAAATATTGTTTTGGTCAAAACTCTGTAATTATAAGCTTCGTTTCCAAAACATTGCAGAACTAGAACTGGTGGAAATTAGTGGTAAGAATTCTTAATCGTGATAAAGTTGTTGATAGAATCACTTTTATCTTCAAAACAAAATCAACATATGCAAGTTTCTTCGGAACTATTTTTCTTTTATATTGTACCTTTTAAAGTAAGCGCACAGACTTCATTTAAATTTCACTACACATCAAACATGTATGCCTCTGGTTTAACACATTTGGACTGTAATTCTTGTTATATGGCAATGTGATAAAAAAAAATCTGACACTTGTTGGCTTTGTAGGTAAAGAATCATTAAATTCGTCCACAAAAAATTGTTATTAAGCTCTCAAAGGGCACGCTTAACAATATTTTTGACTCTTTTAATATTCTTTTATCTCAAAAACCAACTCATATCAGATCCTATATATCCAGGCGCAAACGAGTTTCAGGTTATTTTTATCTTATTACCATATTTCACGAATTGTAGGTAAGATGTAAAAAAACATCCAAAGATGCACCCACTGTAATATCTATAAAAACCTATTCAATCCATGGAATACGTACAAATACATGTATGATACCAAACGTACTATAAGAAAATTTGTGATTGGTATATTACACCGAATACAAGAGAGGTTATGTGATAAAGTTTAATGTTAAATATAATTACTGTTCAGAAACAGGCGTGTTGCATAAGCCCTGTATTCGTAAAATCTGCCTACTACATTATTTGCAGAGAAATCTTTCACCTTGCTTTCCTAATTTGATTTGAAGTAAAGTGAACTAATTTTATTTATAAGCTCCAGAAATACAGGCATTTGAAATTCTGATTCTGATTTTTTGTTTGCTTATACAGATTGTCCAAAATAACAACTTTAGGTCCGTTCTCATTCCTGTGATGAAGTTTTGTTTGAAAGCTGGTATCGACAAATCTCTGGATGAAGTAATGAAGACTATCGATGCATTTGTAAACAAGGTATATAGATATAGATAACCCTAAGAGATTTATGAAATCTTATTGATTTGACCAAAAGAGTAACAAAAATCGATAGCCTTTAGAATAACTTGTCTTTCGATCTTAAGAATATCTTGGCTTCCAAATAAGACAAACCTCGTAGAACTATACAGATACTGCCCAGATTGGTAAATGGACTTACGCAGCAACGGATCGTATGCTCAGAAAAAAATGTGACCCATCACGCAAAAAGGGACCGTCTCGGAATTATCTACACCAATAAGATGAAACCAGATCAACGATAGTGCAGGCCAGTTAAATGTTGTAATTCAAAAATGATTGTATAACAAGGTACAATGACCTTTTTCATACAGAAAACGTCATAAAAGCGAAAAGCGTCAACCCTGGTCAGCCTGCGCATTTCGCGCAGTCTGACCAGGGTTGACGCTTTTCGCAGTTCCCAGAAGGTCTCTTTTTGCGTGACGGGTCACAAATGTAAATTACAAAGAAACTAAAGAAGTATATGTCATGTGAGTCAGAGAGATATTTTTGTAAAAGAAACTGATTAACAGTAGAATTCATGGATGTCCTAGACAATTCAAGAATGGGTATGCAAAAAATGTGATTTAGGACACTAGGCAACACCATATATATTTACTTAAGTAAAAATACTATCAATGAGTCAAAGGATTTGATCTCGTAAAAGGAGTTTATGTGCCTAGCTGTTAAAAGGAGAAGAGCGATCCGGTGAAATTCCCAAATGAGTTTTATCGCCTGTACAACACACTGCATCAATAAAACCTAGTTTGTCCAATAATGAACCGAACCGTAAGGTACATCATATCTTTAACATGCAAGAAGTTGACTCTGGCAAAAAACTTTCGATCTGCGTAGACTGACATGAGTCAATACCTATTACAGGAAAGCCCACCTGTCACAGAACGTGACTCATACAATTACAGCAATTCTGTAGCAATTACTTGATGAAATAAGCAGTTGCTAGAGAATCTTTGCATTATAATGGCAAAGGTTGTGTTTCAAACTCAGCGATCAGTAAATCTTAGAGCACAAATACGCGAAAAAGGAGACTTAAGTTTTGAATCAAAGACATGTATACCAGATAAACCTGAACAAACTACAATCACTGAGCCACATGTCTTTATATTTATAACCAGAACTCCAGCGGATGTCTGAAAGAGATAGGCCTGTGCGATATGAGAGTCGATAACGTTGAAAAAATCCAGAAATCAATGAGTACTAATCTGAAGAAATCTTGGTTTGTGTTCGCTCACGGGAAAGCTCTTAAAGGAATAAACAAAGGTAGGATAACACCTCATTCTATGTCTCAGTTATATAGATAAGGGTACATTTATGTATGATTTTGATATCGTGTTGAACGCTTTTTTAATATTATTTCAGTTATAAACTGACGGCCAGGATACTTATCCATGCTTTACTGGGGTATATTTTAGCAGAAGTTCGTATAAAGTTCTTACCAGGCCACTTGCTACTATCTCTCATATTCATCGTCGAAAACTGAAGTAATAAACGATCATTAAATTAACAAAACAAAGTCGACAGAAACTACATTTAATAATCAATGATACCACCATTCAGTTGCTTTTAGATATTTAAACAATCTGTATCAAGCTATCTGAACTGATATTTTTTTCCTCTGTAAGGGACAGATAATTTCAATTCTGTCAAGATTTTGACAATTCAATCTACTTTTTATTATCATTATTTGTTAGTACGGAAAAAATCGCGAACAAGGAAAAATATTTGCACAAATGAATCGCACCTTTGTTTGACAACATCTTAAATATTTTCAAGTCTTAGTTGGCAATAAAGGGACCTATTTTCGGTGTCGTTGTCAGATATGCCCGTGGGCGGAATGCCTTCAAGGGAGATGACGATTTCTGATATAAACATAAAAGATACCTTGAGATGGGGACGGAATTTTCCAAGACAAGTAAGAAATACGTTGTTTTATGCATTAGATCTTTGTTCTAATAATAATAATTTCAGACGAATTTCCAACATGCTTAAAGACTAAGCATGAAAACATTGACAAACGGAGAAATCATCGCAACTAACAATTTGCCGTAGTATCGCTACATGCCCTGAAGTATTCTTTTTCTTGTACATTAGCCTCATTTATGTTGATTGTCGATACGTAACTGGGGTAATATTAAAGGTGTTTCGAAAAACTTTGTTTCGAGAGAAAATAAGTTAAAAGGTTTATCGCTACACCAAACAATAAAGTTTCAGACCAAATAAAAGTGAAAACACTTGAAGACGACAGAAATATTCAAATATTGAAAAAATGTCTCACATTTTACTATACAGGTCCAGAATGAAGATAACGAAAATGACAATGAACCACCTCGCAGAGTTCAAAGCGAGGACCTTTCACGTAAGTAATACTGTATAAAAGGCAATGACCAAAGGTTTTCCCCTGAGGGAATAAAGAGTACATTTTTTGTTAAGAATGAAATTCATTTTATCGTATTAACACCATAGATAATATTTTAAAGGGTGCCATTGCCATATAACTGAAAAATTACCATGTAGTATTCACGAGATAAAACAAATTTCGATCTTTCACTAAAAAAAATATTCTACTTATTTCATAGTTCTAACCCTTTTTGGGTTATATAATCAGCGTCCAGTACTGTTGCTTTCGATATTCCTCCGTGGAGTAGTCCGCCCCGCCCCCATACACATAAGACTGCGTTACAATGAGACAGTATTATGTTCCGATCAATTTCAAAGAATATTACGTTCAGTGAATAATTAAAAAAGAAAAGACAAAAAAAAAATCCATTTTCAAATCTCTTATTATCTTAAATGATACGGTTGCCAAATCTTTCCTCGGCATTGTCACTAGCGCAAGCCAGTAACGTCGAAGTTACACAACAAATCAACAAAACTCATAAACCGTAATCTAACATGATTAATGAACATCTTGAAATTGTGGGGTTTCTTTTAAGATTACCCGATTTAATCACAATATGAAATAGATCTGATGGGTTTGAAAGAGCAAAGTTACATACATGGTGCAATAATCTAAGTAGTTCTATACAATGAGTTATCAAAATGGCAAAGTTCACTGGTAAAAAAAGGGTAAAACAAAATCCATCATAATTTCTCGATAGATAGCCGAAGATACGAAACAGAGAAGTCATGTCTCACAAGTTGCTGTTAAAAATGTTTTTTATTACTGTGGACCCTAATCACTTACATTCACCATACTGAAATCATTTCTGAACTCAGAGACTACCAATATCTGCAAGAGAAAGTTTTAGCCATTAAGACTGAAATAAAGTATCAGACTATTAATTTGAACGGTTGGTGAAAAACAATGGTGTTAATCTTATATACACTTTCACGACAAATATATATATATATTTATACTTAAGCACAATTAATGCAAATGAACTAAGTAAAGAAAAAAGTATAATTGCATTGCCTGCCACGGTGCTTATCTAGAGTTAGAAACCACACTGAAACTAAGCGAAAAACAAACAAATGGCACTTTTTATTTATCGTATATTTTAGGAGGCCTTCCATTCAAAATAGAGCTATCAGACCGGACTTCCCTACATATAAAGAAAGGACTGATTGAAGAAATGGACGTATGTAGCTTTCCTTGCCCTTTTCTTAAAAACATCTTTATTTACTAGCACTATCACTACCATAAGCGACTTAAGAGTTTACCAAACAACTGGTTCAAGACTACTCGAAATTAAAGCATCTGCAGGCGACAAATTTGTAAGAGGAGCAAATGAATTGAAGTTCTTTGATAGGGTAGAAATCCACAATGTTTTCAAAAGCCTTATCGCGTATGGTCCTAAGAATCAGGAATTGTTTGGTAAAGTGTTTATAAGCTCTTTCGGACAGAGTGGATCTAGAACTCAAGGCATAGCACGTGCGTGCCTGTCTGGGAGTCACTCTTTACTCTCTTCACTTTAAACAATCGCCAAACGGTTTCTTTATTAGCAACATGCAGCTGTTTCTTTCTGCATAACCTCTGTTTTTCTTTCGATAGTTTTCATGGAGCTCATAATTTGTTATTCTATGATCATTCGCTGATAACTGTTATGATCCGTATTGTATAATAAAGACAGTTAAGGTTAACTTCCTTTTACAAACAGTGCGAAGTGACAGTCAATCCCACCCCGACATTTCCCAAATTAGCCGGTGCCGTGTCGAAAGCTTTGATTAAAGCGGGAGGTCATGCGATACTGGATGAATGTCAAAGGTATGGAGAAATCACACATGGAAAGGTTATTAGAACCAAAGCTGGAAGTCTGAACTGCACACACCTGTACCATGTTCTGCAGCCTAAAGACTGGAACCCGGACACGGGCTTTCAGGTAAAACGAGAAAATTCTCGGCTTAAACTTTGTCTCTACCAATCTTTCATAGGGTCATAAAAATTCGAGGTCGTTTAAAGTGTGTTTCTGACATGAAAACCTTCCCTCTACCCCTCTTTTTTAAGCTTGGTAAAGCTTGCAAGACTGTAATGAATTCTACGTGATAGTTTCCTAATCGAAAGATATAAAAAAAAAAATGATTGGTCATCCATTATCCTTCAAGTTTAAATTTTCTTCAACCAACCTTGCTGTCCCGTGATAGTTATATGGCGTATTAAATTTGTCGTTTTACTAGGTTACAAGGCCTCATAGATAGGCAGTGAATGTCAAGCATTTTAATAATGTCGTAGATATAACAAGCATATACCATTTTTGATTATCTACATCTAGCTGTGAGTTCAAAACTTGGTTTTTGTCTGTTTTTAAACACTTCCAACATCATTCTGTATTTGTTATCTTTCATTACATCATAACCTATCATGTGTGCTAAATGGCCATGGCTTTTTAGGCGCATAAGTATATTTCATGTTTCAGGTGGTCTATGAAATGGTAGTCCAATGTCTTCAAACGGCCGACGAAAACAAAGCTGACTCAATTGTATTTCCCGCTATCGGAGCTGGCGCCAGTAATTTTCCCGCGGACAAAGTTGCGGAGGCAATGATCAAAGCTATTTTTGACTTTGTAGACGAAGTGCCTAGTACAAAAGTGAAACACATTGCAATTGTTCTCTTTTACAAAGATGTGGATACTATAAAGGTAATTACATGGTTTAGAAATAGTCTTCTCTTGAAATTGGTGTAAGGCAAATAATTCATAACGTATCTGATTATGGAATATGTAGCTACCTTTAGTCTCTGTCTGATCTGAAGGTTTATGGCGAGTGATAAGCTCTAACACTGGGGATACCACAATGGCCAAACTGCGCAAAATTTAAGTTGTAATACATGTAATTGTTTTTGTCCGCTTTTGTATACCTTTGGCATTAGGTCACGCTTTACAATTATTAAATAAGACCCCCATTATAAAATTAAAAATAAAAATTCTCATCCTAGAGAGAGGAACACTACGGTTTATATTCGCCATAAGTAATCTATGAAAAAAAAAACCACAATCTATGCTGTATTCAGAAACCATTCTATATATCAATCTAAGTCTGATTCTCAAGAATATTTTTAAAATCTAAAGTAACACAATTTGTCTACAGATGTGTTTAAAAGTTTGTGTGAAAGTATACTGTCAGTTTCTAAATCTTGAAGAAGATCAAGAGTGCAATTCAGAATGGTTGGTGAGTGCGGGCTTATAAAGGAACCTTCTCTGGACCACAGACTGAAGCATGCCTAGACTCTGCTAACATGTAATATGTAAAGCATTATATGTTTATATCAGCTTTAAGACTTTTCCATGTTATTGTACGACAACTGGATGCATTCAAACAGTACTGACATAGGTACTTACCTTTTCCTTCCTTTGTACATTTGCAATCTCAAAGGTTTTCGAGAATACAGTTCCCAAGCTGATCTCAGAAAGTACAGAAGGCGATATTGAAAGGGAACAGGACGACCAACAGGGTAGGATTTCATATTTCTCTACATGTACGACTGATTAAGTAATTGACTTTATTTGACGACACTAGAATCGAGCTTCCTTTATGTCACAGTGACCGTTTACTTGTCCATATATCTCATGGATTCTACGTATATCATTAGTAATGAATCTGTAACACATTGCCAACCCACAAACTTTTGTCTATCTGACTTAGACAAGGTAGAATGATAAAGCGTTGTTAATGTGATATAAAGACGAAGAACTGAGTGCTGATTGACTAATTTATGGGTATCTAACTGTCTATCTAATATTTTGATAACTCAGGTCCATATTTTCCAACCATACTTTAGAACATTCTTAGTCTTATTCTCAAACATTTTCTGCATTTGAATGTAACACAGCTTCTTTTAAACTAAACGGTTTAGCAAGTCACAAGTCATATAACTTTTAAAAAAAACTTGGAGAATAAGACCAAGGGTGTTCTTATGAATGGTTGATGCCGACCCTGGTTTAACTAATGGTCTCGTGCAAATGGCTTTTGGGGATGTTGCAACAAATCACTTAAAAAAGACAAAAACAGTTTTTCCAAAAAGAGAAGTTGTGGTAATGGGTGTGGTATTCTCTCATGGCAATATCTTGTTTTGTTTTGTTTTTTATCATAAATTTTAACATCTCAGTTATCTACTTTTTTTATGTCCTCACAGTCGTGCACTGCCATTTCTTTCTTGGAATGTAATGACTAAATTGATAAATTATCCGTCAGGCAAAAAATAAAGATTAAAGCCACGTTTGGTAGTCATCTGCTTTCAATTTGGGCTGTTTTAAAAAGGTGTTGTCTGCTAAGAACATATCAAATAATATCTGCCCCCCCCCCCTCAAAGAAAAGAGAGAGAGATGAAAAAATGAAAAATGTCGTGCTGTAGGAAAGTACCCCATAAGGCATTTCTATGGTATTTCTAATTGATCCTAAGTAACAGCAAGGATGAAGCTGTTTCGTATGTGTATATGACACCTTTTGATAGCATAGAAAACATTGTGGCAAAAGGTGAAATAGCTCGTGACGAGCAATTTCACCTTTTGCCACAATAATTTTCCAAAGGCTCCTACAAGCAATGCGTAGAAATGAGTATCTATGGAGTAAAGGTTTGATGCATCTCCTTGAGGATTCTTTCCAAGCAAGTCATCATAGAAATTTGATCCATAAAATCCATTTTGGCTAAAAACAATTACATGTAAATCATGAAGAAGGCTGGTCCTTTGACAGGCAGAAAATCAGTAAAAGATGTAGACGACATCAGCCTGCGAGGATTTTGCAAGCTGACTTTGGTGGATCTATTTTTGAAGATGCATTAAGCCCCCTTTCACAGAGTATAAAACTCAACTCGTTGATCGCTTAAACCCGTTCATGAATCCTTCCTAGATATCAGAGATGCTGTGCAAGATCGTCATTTGAAGAAATTCCTGTTCATACCTTCAAAAAGACCGAATGCTAGTACTCCGGGAGACGATATTTTGTTCTTGAAATTGACGACAAAAGGAGACCTTAAAACTGCCGTAAAAAACTTCGAAAAATTGGTAGACGATCGTTTTGTCAAATGCGAAATGAAATACGACCTGGAGGAAAACTTAACCAATAATGAGGTGAGTGCGAGTATGAATAGATTCCGCACAGCTTTATATAAGTCTTTATATAAGGACAAACATTTGGACTAGTACAAATTGAAAGTTTTAGATTATGGCTAGAATAATAGACTTTGTCTTTAAGATGGTTGAAAACATTGTGGGAAGGAAGAAAATACTGGTATCCACAATGGCCTCTCTCTCAATCGTTAAAACTGGAACTGATTTACTAAAGTGTTAGATATATATTATACATACAACTGCAATTACAAGAAAAGAGATATATTCAAATATACCGTTACAGCAGAAATATTTTTTTTCTGTAGCAAGGATGTTGTTTTAAAAAAAGAAAGAAAAAACCACCACACTTGTGCAGGTATTCTTTTTTTTATCAGACAACAAAGTTTTAGACGTTTTTATATCTAATAAATTTACAGACAAAAATAAGCACTAGCTCAAATGACATTTTTGAGAGTAGAAACCGTTGTTGGTAGCTGACGAAATTACTTTATCATTTTCTCGCTGTAATTTCAAAGGCACACTTACATTAGCATAGGCGTCAAAGGCGCATTAGTAATTTATATGTTACATGCCTCATGCATAATTACGCAGGGTTTAAGTCCGGGCATATGAAATGAAGTCAAATTGAGAAATCGATGTTTTTGCAACGTCTCATCATTCATACGGACACGTTTTCGGCTACATGTAGGTGGGAAAAGTTAATATTTGCACGCGCATGTGCGTATAAGTCTCTATTTGTGCTCAAGTTTGGTACACTAAAAACGACAGTCATGTATGTTCGAGCTCAGAGATTAGTACAAACTTTCATGTTTTTTAAGCATAGGTCATGGATGTGAGGAACTATATTTCAGATTCGTTTGACGAAGAACTTGGAGACGGTCTACAAAGTTCGCGTTACAATTGATCTAAAAAAGTCGACAGTAACACTAGAAGGGATGAGAGATCACGTGAAGGATGCCGAGTTCAAACTTACAGCGCTATTTAAACTTGAGTTTCCATCAGAGAGAAATTACAAGAAAATGCGAGAAAATGTCATGAAGTCTGTTCAGTGGTTCTACGTGAAGGGTACTTTTTGTTTTCTTGTTTTGAAGGATCGAAAAACTTTGTTTTAACCGACCCACCACCATTCTTTCTCTCTAATTCTCTCTCTTTTGTCGAGGAAGAGGGACATATTTAGTGAATATTTCTAATGAAAAAAACATATAGAAGTTACTTTGGTGCTACTCCTAGAGTTGAACGCATTCCTCAAATCAAACTACACCTAGAATTAAAGTTATTACACTGCTACATTTTCATGTAATGCTTCCCCCAGAATAAGCTGAAAGTAATTTCATTGTAATGCTCGCCTAGAAGTCATCCAGGTTACGTTTACGTTCTACAGTGATGCTTTTCAAGAGGAAATCACACATATTTCAAACTTAGAGATTTTAATGGATGTAAAATTTGAACACATAGCTAGATTTAATTTCAAAATTACATACATGTATAAGTGTGATCCGTTTCCCAGCATTTATATGTGCCTAAATGTTAAAGTTGTGTCAAAGCTACTTTTCAACGTTATCTCTTTACCCGGAAAGAAATGTCTTTATAAAAATCAATTTTATATCAGGGAATCTAATATCGCGTCGTTTTAACAGTTGCTTCAAAATACATTCCTACACCAAATACTTATTTCTTTTGGCAAGTACCCGATGGGACCTCATAACCTGCTTGACTTTGGTTAACCTATAGACTGCTTAACCCTTTCCCGAACAATCCCTGGTTTTTACGGGTCTGGAATAGTAGTCTTTTGAAAACATTGTGGGAAAAGGAGAAAATGCTGGTAACCAGCATTTTCTCCTTTTCCCACAATGTTTTCTATCCTATCATAGTCAGAAATCATCTTTTCAGCAAGAGTTGAATTGTCGTCTGCAAATGCTTCCAATTTGGTCTAGTCCAAAAGTTTGTCGTTTGGGAAAGCGAACGTGATTCGAAGATATTTTGCAGACTGTTTAGATCAAGATCAGACAGGACAGAATGTGAAGCCTGATCTTAAATATATATACAACATCCGATGAGAAGATATCGTCCCTCCAGAAAGACCTTTAAACTAGCAAAACTGGGATATTTACCATGTTTTTTTCCACTTGTTTAAAAGAATAAGGGTTAATTTTTCGATCACTAAGACAGGGGAAAAAACACTTGAGGTCTTTGGATAGACGTTGTTTACAAATTAACCTCTCTTTCACCAGATGACAAACTAGAACCATATGACGATGTTTCGAATTTCGACATCCATTTTGCGTATTTGGAACAGCAAGACTTTGTCTACCACAACTTCAAAGAGGACAGAAAGTATAAGGTTTATATTGCCACTTTAGAGGAACATCCCGTCTCTGATACATCAAAGAGAAGAAATATGATTCAAAGACAAAAGATATCGCAAGGTAGGCCTCCTAGAGCTGTATCATAAAGCTGCTCTAAATTACTTTTGTGGTCTAGTTCTAGATTTAAAAAGTAACGCATTTTTTTGTATCAGCTAACTTAATCAGAAAATTCGTTCCACCTGAATTTAGAAAATCATTTAGGAATTGAAAAAGAAGAAAATAATTAAAAGTGGTCGGTTGATACAGAACCTAAAGGTATTGGCTTAAGCATGTGTACAAAATGCTTGTTAATCATTATGTGAAAAAAAGGGCAAATAAAAATTTTGGTGATTTTACAAGTGAATGCTGTCTAGAATTGACTTTCAGATGAACTTTTCATTTTCTTTCATTTTTTGACATTTAAACTTGTAGCTGAACGACACCTACAATACCCGCGATACACACAAGGATGAAAAGTTGTGTTGAGATAAGTGAAGATGCGCGTTATTTGCATTGGTCTCTGACTTGATTTACATAAAAGCAAACATCTTGTGCCTAATCGATGACATTTTGTTCAGGCTATACTTATAAGTAGAGATTGTTAAGATTAAAGAAGAAGAGATTTTGTAGTTAATGTCAACACTGACCTATTTAAAATAATCATGATTTCTAAAGGATTATTTGTTTTCTGAGAGATATTATTTGGAGACTGTGTGGTTTACATTTAGATATAAGTCATTCTCGATGACAAAGGACTAGCAATGTCAGTATAGCTAGGGTAAAAATAAAAACTGAAAAAATGGCTATGTTAAGTTTGTATATAAAACGTTTGAATGGCTATTGAAACTTTACTATTAATAATAATAATATATATATAAAACCATAGAATTAGCTGTCAGTAGCTGAATAACAGTGAATTTTTCTCCGATTGTTAACAATACAATTCGCTAAAACTCAGAAGGATTTTAATCTTATGAACGCGAAGCATAAAGCATGTCCTCTACAGTCTGATTTTGATTTATGCGACCGGAAAAGCTCTTTCTTTGCTTATGGAACTATTATGGGTCTTTCCTTCTTCTACAACGCGTAAACCCCTAATGCCCTTCAGATCACAAATCCCAACATCTTTTGTCGCAGTTCATCTGTTGTCTATTTATACCTAAGGGCTTGTAAAAATAATGCTGTCTTGCAGATTTAATGTATCTCGCGGATATTCTATAATCTTGTGAGTTTTTAAAGTCATCCTCTGCAATTTTGTTCAGAAAATAATGAAATTAACTGTTTTTTATTGAATAGTATTTAATCTTCCGGAAGATTGGACAATATACAGCCTTAACCAGCAGGACAGAGCTGAAGTAACGCTATCTCCGAGTTCGTCTGAATACAACGACGTGAAGCAGAAGTTCCTCCGCGACGGCTGCAAACCAAACTCTATTGTAAATGTAATGTCTTAGATTAAAACCTATCTTTTTTTTCTACGCGCATTGTGAAACCAGAATTACAAATTGTATCTATCACTCTCAATTGTTTCTTCTATTAGTAAAAATAGACCTAATCCGCTGTAGCGCAATGATGTTGGCAGTTCAATACATTGACTTGTTCAATACTAAAGCCGAAATATCTGTTGTGAAAAATTTAGGGTTCATCCCTATATTACAATCCTCCGAAAGTGTAATGATAAATTCAGCATTTGTAGCTGTACACTGACAATACTTAAAATAACCACTTGATCGCCTTGTTTTCTTCACCGATTCTATTCAGAGTAAAGATCTGACAAAAAGCTCATCTGATGAAATTATAAGTTTGGAAAATTGCATTTGAATTGGATGAGCCAGTAAATCACTTTAAGGATACAAACGTATGAACATATGAGCATATGAACATACAAGGGTAACTTAATACGGAGAGTTTTGTAGACGTAGTTCTGTGCAACGTCAAATCAAAGTTCATTTAAATACCCTTCAACAACATCCACACCAGCATCCATATACATGTATATTTAATGTGCCTTGTAAACTGCTGTAGAATTATTTATCTAACCCATGGTTTGGGATAGGCACCAATTGCTTATATTACAGCCTTCCGAAGTTCTTGTACAGTAGTATCCTTCTCAAGTCTCGCTTTAGTTAGTGCAAAATCCCATGGCAGTGTTATCATCCTCATCCATAAATCTTTTGTGAATCAGCAATCGGTGACTAACGCAAATAATAGTTAAATGACATATTCTTACAATCGATTACAAGGCATAAGAAGTGTATGGATGCTGGTAGTGAATAGGTTGAGAAACTTTCATTTGACCTTAGACTAAACTATGGCGACATCGTCAAACTGCTTTGTGTTCAGTTACCTTTGTATGTTCATAGGCTTGTAGTGATTAATTGGCTCGTTCAAGTTCGATGTAAATTTCCAAATATATTTATCATATATGCGTTCTATTAGATCAACCTTTGGATAAAAAAGGACGTGAGCATTTCATTATTTAACCCTTTCCCAAACAATCCCTGGTTTTACGGGTCTGGAAAAGTTGCCTTTTGAAAACATTGTAGGAAAAGGAGAAAATGCTGGTAACCAGCATTTTCACCTTTTCCCACAGTGTTTTCTACCCTATCATAGACAGAAATCATCTTTTCAGCAAAAGTTGAATTGTCGCCTGCAAATGCTTTCAGTTTGGTCTAGTCAAAAGGTTTGTCGTTTGGGAAAGGTTTAAAGAAGTCTTAACATTTTCAGGATAACCCTCATATATCTTTGTTTCAGTTATCTGTTGTTCTAAACTTCTCTTTCACACCGAAACCTTTCATTGCAGATAAAAAGAATAGAAGATCGGTACAAATTCTTGCAATACATGTCTAAAAAGAAACAGCTAGAAAATCAGAATCCACCAAAAACCAAAAATGAACGACACCTATGGCATGGAACAGATTCCAATACGTTCGGCAAAATTGTAAAAAATGGCTTTGATCGCAACTTTGCCGGCAAAAATGGTAATATGCTTGTAACTTTTCGATGAAATATTACCCTATCTGAACCGAGGAGATGCCCGAACAATCAAACTTATGTAGGTCCTTTCAACACCATATATTGGTGTGTATTCTCGCTTGTTTATGTTCTTTTCTATGTTTCAAACGACTTCTTGATCGCAAATCTTTCAAATCATTAGAAAGAAATGCACTTAAGAGCTGAATCATTTATTATGGGTTTTCTTATGAAAGTTAACATTGTCGAATGCAAACTCTTTCAGTTTGGAAGAGTCTAAAATTTGTCGTTTGGGAAAGGGTTAAATAACCTCATGTTATAAGTTCTAATGCTTAATTTCTTACTTTCTTTATTTTCCAGCCACGGCATACGGAAATGGAGTTTATTTTGCGCTACAGTCCAGCTACTCTGACAGGTACGCTGTTAAAGATGGAACTGGAATAGGCCGTATGTTCCTGTGTCAAGTGCTGGTGGGAGAATTCTGTCAGGGGTATAATGGACTTTTCGTCCTGCCAGAAAAGACAACGGTTAATAACGTAAAGATTTGTTTTGACTCTGCCGTGGACAAAGTTAATAAGCCGTCTATATTTGTAATCTTCCACGACACACAGGCTTACCCACAATACCTTATTGAATATACATGACCGTTTTAACATACAATTTATTAGTATTTGTAAATCTGATCGTTGTATTCAATATTGTGATCTTTTTATGTATTTATATGCATGAATGTTTTATTGCTGTAAATAGGCCATTAATCCTATAGATTAGCGTGTCAGAAAAAATCCTTCGCGTGCTGCTTCTTTTGTCGTCTCACCTAGATGTACGATCATCCCCAAATATCTGGTGCCAATCATAAACAAGTGATCTGTACACTCTTGGATGCACTATTCCTGTTTCCCCAATCATCTTCATTGCCTTTTAAAGTGTCTTTCAGCGAACACGAAATCCTATCAACGCACGTAGCTCCGCGTAGTCGACAAATGGTATTCTTTGGACTTTCATTTTCTTCACTCCGTGTAAGGATATAATCATTTCTTGTACCGGTCAACGTGATAGCGCTAATTTTTCACAAACGGCCAGTGCAGTCGCCATAGATGTTGGTACAGCGGACTATTATGATCATTTTCCCGCATTTTACCAGTTTATGGCTGATAAAATTGTCATTTTTTTTCTCTCTTTTAGACCTAGACTTCTTGTTTTCTCTTATTTTTTTGTATTCAATGCAGAGAAGTAAAATGATGAATTTCAACACACATTTAGGGTTTTGAGTATTTATGCTAATTTAGATTTTGAATAGGAATTGTAACTAGAAAATTAATTACACGGTATGCCTATGATATTTTTGATATACCCTCCTACTAATTAATTGTTTTGAAATATTTGATTGCGGACAACGTTTTACCCTGTCTGTGCCAACAGCACCTGCTTTACTGATAGTCTCTGTCACAATTAGAGTTCACAATCTGTGCATTCTGACCATTGATCTAACTTAATATTTTGTTAATTACTGCATCACAACATAGAGAGAAAAGACGTTGTTATCAGATCTGTTATGTAGACATGATACTCGGTGATCTGTTTCAGAATATTCTAGAGCCATGAAGAACGTGTATTTCTTTTTTTATTGTGGTTATTTTAAGAATCAGGCTGTTTACTAATCAATGATGTCATCTGTCTAGAAAAGACTAATCTAGAATTTTAGACTATAAATCTAGAATTTTAGACTTATCTAGAGTTTTCCAATCTGATAGAAATAGGCGTGACTTACTCGGTGATTTTGGATTTTGAAGTTAGACTTGTGGCCTGGAGGATACAGAATTAGTGAAAAGTGTTGGATTTAACTTGGAATATAAATCTGTAAGTTGGAATTATCTTTTTATTAGTCAGAGTTCTCATATCTACTTGCAATTTAAAACTGTTGTTAATTTTGGTTTTAGGAACCAGAAGTTTCATTCTTTTGTAGTCTAAACATTATTTTTAAATTTGAGGGACTTTTTTTCAACTTTCTAAGATTAGAATTTACAAAATTTCATTCAACATTAATTCCTATTGTACTCTTTTGTCTTTGTTCATTAATAAACATTGTTAATTGTTAAAGGCTTGTTGCTGGTTTTCTTTCTCGTTATGCTTGTCTTGTACCAGATTAAATCAGCCCATTATTTGATGCATACACCGATGTAAAAACTGATTATAGTCCATAATGTTGGTAAATGAGATAATTGATAATTACATTTAATACTTTACCGTTCTTTAGAAAGTCCCTAGTCTTATTTTCAAGGATGTTCTAAATTAAACACAATTTCTGATTGGCAAACCATTTGGTTTAGTCAGTCAGAAGTTAAGTTACTTTCACATTTAGAAAACTCTGGTGAGTAAGACAGTTTCAGAAGGGTTGATGAATACGTGCAAGGTGCTGAATGTGCACTGGTGTTTTCGGAAATGCTTTCTGGTCTTGACCACTTAGTTGAGGCACGTGGAGGAATCATTTTCGGTTACAACTAGCCTTAGGTTCGAGTCTTTATTGATCGTCCATATACTGCTCTTTATTAGTTATTGCAGGTATTTTACATTTCGCATGATGTATTATTTACAAATCTTGCCTCTTTATAGAGAACATTTTGAGCATGTTCTGTGAAAGAAAGGATTAACGTATAACCAAGAAGTATCGATTTAGGCTAATCTGGTGCGAAACTTTGTGTTGTTCGTAAACTTTCAGATGGTCAAAGAAGCAGCGTATCTCTAGATTTAGTTAGTTCTTATACAAAATGATGCAAAATGTATCTTATGGTTCCATAATTATCTGATGATTACTAAGTGGCTTGCAATACGCGAAAAGGGGGATCTGGACATTTGCTTAAAGTGTCGTCTCGGATCAGCCTGCGCAGTCCGCGCAGGCTAATCCGAGGTGGCACTTTACGACTGAATTAGATTTTGTGCTACAGTAGACTTGTGCAAAACAGAAAATTACATAAAAACGGAAAGTGTCGTTTCGGATTAGCCTGCGCGGACTGCACAGGCTGATCTGAGACGACATTTTACGCAAATGTCCGAATGCCCCTTTTCGAGTATTGCAAGCCCAGTACAATGCAGAGATTCATTAAGCTCCATTTTGTCAAAGAATGGTTCATATGTATTGTTATTTACCTAATTTACTAGAACAACCCGTTTAAAACGAAGAGACACGTCTACGACGTCATCTTTGTTTACCCGTAAAGAGGCGCCTATACTACTCTTGATCCGTTCTAAAAAGAAATAGAGGAGCTCTATTTTTTTTCTTCAGTGAGAGACGATAAATTATTTCATTGAGTGATCATCGGTAACATTTTTGAATATATTACCGATGATGTTGACGAAATAAAATAATTTTGATCTATCACTAAAAAAGATCTCTTTATTTAATGCTTCCAAACCCTTTTCGTTTACACTTTTATCCAATCCAGAATAGCAGCTTTCGGTAACTCCCCGTGGTGTGCCTACCGCCAACATAACAACGCATTACGAAATAACGTACTACGCGATGAATGTAGGATTAATGCGTGTAAATTAACGTCATAATTCCATATGGTTGAATGACACGCATTGTTCCCACTTTCATTTAAAGATTTACAGAAACATTTACCGTTAACTTCATTTCGATATGTGAGTGCAACACTATTCCTCGGTACTCAAAATGGGGAATTGACGTAAGTAAAAGGAAAGGGTAATTAAGTGAATGACTTAAAATCTGTTTGACGTCATAGCAACCATTATGGAAGAGACCGGAGAATGAAGAAATGAAAAATTTTAGAACAACATTTGAAAAACGACAACGTTTGTTTCCGCAACCGTGAAAGAAATTTTCTTCGCATTGTCTCATAGAATTGTAAACAACTTTATTTCAATATAATAATAGAATTTGAGCTCTGAGAAAAGAGTGTTTCGTTTTATTCATCTTCATGATCGTCGGTTTACTTAAGAAATTCCGTTTATGTCTATCTTGAAATTATTTTTTGATACTTTTGTTAGTTTTCTGAAAAGGAAGGTAATTTTTATCTCTTTTTGAATTGAGAATATAGTGGTTTTAGATTTATAAATGATAATTCAAAGAAGGAAAAAAATGGAAAAAATGAATTGGTGAAAGCAGTTCAATAATACTCATTTTTAATTATAGCTAATTTTGCAGGATGATATTTTAGTGAAAATAGCTATTTTCCATTATTTTGGTCTTACCTTAAGTGAATGGAGGAAGTGCACCAGACAAAGTCATATGTCATGTTTTATTGGTATTTGGTTACTTCTTTTTCAAGGAATATAAAAAATGCTTAACTTTTTCCCATAGGTATATATAGAGAGCCATTATCTGGCTCTGTTTTGTTCATTGTATCCTTTAACCCTTAACCCAGCAATCCCTGGTTTTACGACCCAGAGAATGAAACCTTCTGAAAACATTGTTGGAAAAGGAGAAAATGCTGGTAACCATCATTTTCTCCTTTTTCCACAACGTTTTCTACCCTTCACAATACAAATTTAAAATTTTCAGTCACTTTTATTTGGTCGTCTGCAAATGCTTTCAATTTGGACAAACCTAATTTTTGTCGGTTGGTAATGAGTTAAAAGGCCGTAGGTAACCTTAACTGTTTACCAAACGATACAAATCTAAACCTACCAAATTTTAAGAATTTGCAGAAGAAAATTTATTCTGACACAAATGCTGGTATTTGTCCTTAGATGGGTAGAAAAAATGGAGGGGAAAATGAGGATTACCAGCATATTCACCTTTACCCACAATGTCTTCAAATGCCATCTCTATCAAACTTCGGATGTGTTGTAAAGGGTTAAACAAATCATTGTTTAACCCTTTACTCCACAGATATTCATTTCTACGCATTGCTTATAGGAGCCTTTGGAAAACATTGTGGCAAAAGGTGAAATTGCTCATGACGAGCAATTTCACCTTTTGCCACAATGTTTTCTACACTATCAAAAGCTGTCATATACACATAAGAAACGGCTTCATCCTTGCTGTTATTTAGGGTCAATTAGAGATATCATAGGAATGCCTTATGGGGTAAAGGGTTAATTTTTGTAATACTGTATTAGAGTAGGCTTATTCTATTTTATAATTGTTTACTATCATAAACGTGGGTTAACCCTTTTCCCTGTTCTGTTGTTTTTAAACAGCAGTAGTCCCAAGGAAAAGAGGACATTGTACTTTAAAACTTGCCTAACACTAGAAGAAACATTGTAGCGAAATTGAGACATTCCTTGTCCTGAGCAATTACGCTGTTTTGCAAAACGGTTATGGAGTTTACAGTCTCTTAATCAAGTTAAGCGTGTGCTTGATTGAGATAAAGTGTTGAGTGACTATGTCCGTTTCCCATATAAGAACTTAGAAAACCCGGATGCTGAACCCCCGATAAGCCCCGATAGCTGAAGTGGTAGAGCGAAAGACTCATAAACGTCAAGTTTCGGGACACTTGAAGGTGTTGGTTCGAGCCCCAAGACTGGGTCTCGACAATTACAAAGACTTTCGGATGAGACGTTGAACTGAGGTCCCGTTTGATGGTGCTAAACACCGAGCAAGTTGAAGAACCCGGCATGATTTACGATGGTTTCCTCCTGTATATTGCATTATTCCACGTCAAACAACTTACATCCTTTGGGAGGGAATAGGGCGTTGTCCTTTTGGGGATCCGATGGTGACGATAAATAAATATAAATGGAAAATCAAGCAAACGATGTATCTACTCTAGACTGATTGATCGGAAATCTTACCGGAAGGAAGGAAGCTTACTTTGTTATCTACTCTGAACACTATATCAGAGCACCAAAATTTAAAGAATTGAAACCATAGGAAGACGAGTTATGAAATGTTTCTAAACTGATATTAATGCAAACTTTTGGTTTTCTTTTTGAAAAGGGTAACGCACTGTGGGAGAAAGAATTGTTTTCTCCTTTACTCATAATGTTTATACAGTCTTCTTTCTCAGGGAAGTTAAAACTCAGGGTTGTTTGGCAAAGTGTGAGCTCTGTACCAGATAAGATTTCACACTCGACCTGTTTAAATTGTATTTGCAGTGATAAATTGAGTGTAACCATGGGTTCATTTTGTGATGTCCTAGTATTTGTCCTGTGTTCATACATGCATGTTAATGTCTTTCATGTTTCTTGTGCTGTCCTTTGTTTATGTGAGATATGTATGCATGCATACACACTTTCTCTCTGATCACATCTCACATAAACAAAGGACAGCACAAGAAACATGAAAGACATTAACATGCATGTATGAACACAGGACAAATACTAGGACATCACAAAATGAACCCATGGTTACATGAGTATGGCTTAAATTTTGATTTTTTTTTAATGGATTGAAAACATTGTGGGAAGTGGGAGAGAATACGGCTGTCCACATTTGTTGTCCTTTTCATCACAATGGTTTCAAAAGATTCCCTCAAGCCCTTTGGTGAAGGGTAATTGTATATAACACAGTTATGTATACCATTCAGCCTCATTAATCGAGTTTGTGTGTTCGGAATGACATTATTGAAAGTTTTAGGGATACTATTTATGTCATGTACTTAAGGTTGACTACAACTTGGAGGCTTCAAACACATTTTACGTATTCTAAGATGTTCTACAGTGTAAAAGTGAGTTTATTTACAAGATTAATTGGGTTTTTTTATGAATTCATACTTTTTCAAAACAAGATTCTGTATTGTATAAAAAGATTTCGAATCTTTTTTTTTTCCATTTTTTATTTAATATTCTTGAAGTTGTAAGCATGAGTATTAACTCCTTGCAACCTTTGATTTATCAAACCAAACCTTTCATCGAAACATTTTATTTCTTTACTTCCTCGAGTAAAAAAAAAATATATATATATACATGTATATAGGCAAAGTTAGAGGAGAACTTAAACGTTTTGTAAATATTTGTCGGACCTCATCTTCGCAAGCCAAGGATACTAACTCCACTTTGTGCGTTACGTACCTTGGCCGCTCGCCTCTTTAAAAATCGAAACTCCCGCTGCGCCACCTATCGAATATCACAAGTTGCGTAACCTTTGCTGATGTTATTTCTGACCAATCAAGATACTCGTAAAAAATTTGTTGGGCAATGCATCAAATATGGCTGCGCTTTCGGAATCATCAGATCAGAAACAAGACGAACAGACATACGATAATCCGCAATCATTTGGCAGTGGAACCCGTCCTAATACTTCACATAATTGATCGTAAACTATATAAAACTTATTAAATATCGATCGTCTACTCTTTTTTGGCAAATTTTCGTCACAGACACGACAGCTTTCGTTTTTGATGGGCGTCGCCATTGTTGTTTTCTGTTTTGCGAAAGATTTCTTGTTACGAATGGTTTGATTGGACGCGATGGGTTTTGATCGCATCCAATGAAATGGCGCAGCGGGAGCTTCGATTTTTAAAGAGGCGAGCGGCCAAGGGTACTACCTTAGTATCCTTGGCTTGCGAAGATGGTCGGACCTGGACCAAATGCGCCTTCCAAAGAGATTTTACTTGTCTTCGGTGGCTCAGTGCTATTAACTCTTTACCAAACAACAAAATTTTGGACTTTTCCAAATTGAAAGCATTTGCAGACAACTAAATAAATGTGAATCAAAAATGGAAATTTGATTTGGAAAGGGAAGAAAACATTTTGGGAAAAGGAGAAAATGCTGGTTACCAGCATTTTCTCCTTTTCCCACAATGTTTTCAAAGGCTTTCTTTCTCAGGGTCGTTAAAAGTAGGGATTGTGTGGTAATGGGTTAAGGTAATGAACCAGCCAATATAAGATACTGGGTTTGATTCTCATCCACGATAATATTTTACTTATATAGCAGTGCCTTTGGGTAAAGAAATACACATTCCAAGTATAGACTACTCGTAAAATCAAAGAAAGGACTCGGAAAAGTGTGCTGTTAATCAACCTGGTAAGAAAAATATGGTTCTTTTTTACAATTGTTATAAGAAGTCGAAAACAACAAAATGTATCTATAACGTAATAAAAAGGAAATGAGAATTACTTGTAAATAAAATCTGCACCACTTCACATCTTGTCAACTTCCCAAAATCTATTAGCTTATAAATATGTGAACTTCAAACACGTATACATTAAAATTTTCTTTTAGAGGTGACCGGTTAAAAAGTTGTTTTCAAATTACAGGGTCCATCTCCTGGGCTAAAAATCAAATCACTCCAGAGAGCACTTGTACACGTTACGTAACAAATATTTAAGATACGATATTGTTGCAATTTAGTGGACTTGCAGAAAGCCTTTTTTACTTGCAGTGTTTTAAAGGTTAATGTTCGATGATAATAAAGACAATTACAGAAGGAACGTGAACAAAGGGACAGTTTTAAAAGATTCCGCTCGATAAGGATCACGGAGTTTAGACAGTGGTCTGCCTGTTGGTCCCTGCAGTCTGATCATGAATCTACATATTTCGACACTGAATCTATACATTCAGCTCGTTTCAAATGATTAAACAATGATAAATCTATCCTTAACGGTGGTTAGGTCAGCTGATTACTGTTGTTGAATATACCATTTAGGCGAAGTTTAGCATAACTGGAACATAGCTAGATCTCATCCATGAAGTGTCTTCCGTTGTTCAAATTGAGGAAAAGGTTGACACTTAAAATATGCGCTTTATTTCGGAATAGACACTTTAAGAAATTGTCCGTATACATATGTGTTGGTGTTGTTGTTGTTGTTGTTATACGTTGATGTATTATAGTATGTCGAGGAGTGAAAGCGAAACTATTCCATCTGCATTTTGGAAAATTTTACAGGTGAGGGAAAAACCTTCTCATTTCTCTGAAAAGAATTGTTGGATCACATTTTATAGATATGTTGGGTAGAATTGTGTAAATGAATTCAGCATTACATATCTAGGAATTATGGTCTACCAATTCTTTCCAGAGAAAGGAGAAGTTATTTCCCTCACCTGTAAATTCTTTTCAAAATGTAGATGGAATAGTTTCGCATTCAGCTCTCGATGTGTTTCTTTCTTATTTTCACTTTTTATTCGCACGGTTTGTGAGTCTAACTGCATGTGAAATAAATATGATGATTTTTTGAATCCGCCAGGATTCAAGAGTGAAGTTGTACATGTGGTTAGTGGATGGATGGATGGGTGGATTCTGACTTAATTACTTTACGTCTTTACCTGCTCTGTTTTGTTCTGTTATTACAGGAAGTAGTTCCACCCTTAACCATTTAGAACACCTAATTTATGTTGTGTTGTGACATGTTGTGTTATGTAATGTTACGCAGTGTTACCTTTCTACTTGTAGTAAGTAAGATGGCAGGAAGAAATGTAAGGTATACCGCAGCATATTCAACCCCGGATGATGACCAAGATGTTGAGGTTAGATGTGGGTATGGAAAATGCCGACCAAAATTACTCGAAAATTGTAACAACTCGAAAGCAATGTTGGCCATTATGAGTTTCTATGTATTTGCCCAAGGTCTGTATAACACTAAAGAGTAATTCTTTTAAACATATAGAGTTTATTTGATCAGCTTGTGGTCAATATGGGGACATATTTGCCGAAAAAGGGAAAGGTATGCGAAAATAGTGCCGTAAGGCATGAGTTATTTTCGCGAACCTTTCCCTTTTGAGGCAAATATTTCCCCATATTAACCACAAGCTGATCAAATGAAATATATATTATATTCCATCTGATTATTTTGTCAACGAATGCTAATTTTTAAACTAGTGATCTCAAGTCAATGAACCAGATTTTCGGTAGAAGGAAATTATTCACTGTGACGGGGAAGTAATTCCCCCCCCCCCAGCTTAAATGACGTCATTTCTTTACCCATAAAATGTCTAAAAAAAGACACATGAAATATAATATAAATGTTTATTAACCGTTTACTGACCGATTCTGCATTCGACCCATTACCGCGTTGTCTCGTGTTTTAGCAACTCAAATAAAAGTAAGATTTTGACAACATTGTGAGAAAAGTGCAAAAATTGTTCAAACAGTATTGTTTCAAACAGTATCTTTGTCTTTTTTAAATATTTTTCCTCTTTTTTTTTTTTTTTTTTTCAAAGACAAGCGTCATCAATTTCAGCTTATAGTTACTCGCAAATGCTTTCGATTTGGAAAACTGGCGAAATTGTGCGGTCTGGCAAAAAGTTCAAGACCTTTCAAGAAGTGGACTTATGATAAAATTGGTGGAATTTAACAATGAATGGGTAGAGAACTTAGTATGAGATGTTGGTTATTTTCTTATTATTTTGGCAGCTTTTAACTCATTGCTAAACGACCATATTTCAGGCTTGTCGAAATCGAAAGCATTTGCAGACGACAAAATAAATTTGTTTTGTAAGGGTAGAAAACATTGTGCTGGTTACCAGCATTTTATCCTTTTCCAACGAGGTTTTCTAAAGAATATTGTTACGAGACAAGCGTGATGAGAAAGAAAACCAGCAACAAACCTTTGGCAATTAACAATGTTTATTAATGAACAAAGACAAAAAGTACCAAAGGTGTTAAGTGTGAATGAAATTTTGCCAATTCTAATCTTAGAATGTTGAAATAAAATAAGTCCCTCAAAATTAAGAATAATGTTTAGACTACAAAAGAATGAATACCGAATTTCCTCTCTAAGATGCTTCAATTTCTTAGGTTTCATAGAACATGGATTTTGTTTCACTGGTTTTGAACTTTCAATGTCGACATAATGGTATATTGTATCTGTCCGTGTTGGAATATCAGGGAACAGGCGCTCATATTCAGAAATTTAACTTTTTCATTTCATCTTTTTTATTATTGTCTGAATGTAAAAGTTTTTGATCTAAATTTCTGAAAAAAAAAATGTCAGAATTCTGAAGTTTTGAACCATTAGGGTTACCTTGTCAAAGATAATTTCTTCACAATTTCTGTCTTCCGGGTAAATGTGATTTTGATTTTTAGGGACTGATGAAATTACATTTATAGGTAAAATATTTAAATTATACATATCAACATATTCTTTTAACATATTTATATGACATAATTGCTTTTGCTTTCGCCTGTCAGGAGTTGTTTATTAATTTAAATCACTGACCTTTTTCTCTACAGGATAAGGAATAAAATATCTTGCTTGTAGGGGCTTACCAGGAATTGGTAGAAGAGATAGAACATTATCTCCAGGTTTAAAATTTCTTTCCTTAGAATTCTTATCATATATTTCTTTCATTTTACATTGAACTTTCTCTAAATTTGATTTTTGCCACTTTACAAGCTTTAAGTAATCTATCTAAGTCAGATACATACTGACGTAAATCTAAAGGAGAGTCCTCTTTTTTGAAAGAATTTTTTCTTTTACGTTTTAAGGGTCCACTAACGGTGTGGCCAAATAGAGAGCTCAAAGGGACTAAAACCAAAAGATTCTTGTACAGACTCCCTTACCGCAAAAAGTAGAAGATGTATACCTTCATACCAATCCTTTTGTGTGTCAAAGCAATTTGACCTTATCATATTTTAAAGGTCTGGTGTAACCTTTCAAGGGCACCTTGGCTTTCAGGATAATAGGCAGATGACCTATGTTGTTTAATTCCCTACTTGGGCATTACTTGTGGGAAAATGCCAGACATAAAATTTGACCCTTGATCAGATTGAACAGATTTAGGAAGTCTTACAAAAGTGAAATATTTGACTAAAGCGTTGACAAGTGCTTTTGATTTTATATTTCTTAAAGGTATTGCTTCAGATTCTAATTAATTCTAATTTTTTATCACTATCTGTTATATAATAAAATTCAGTACAGTAACAAGTTCAAAATAATTTCAAAGTGAATCCAAAGTGATAAGATGATCAATCCCGGACGAGCCCCCACTTTCTATTACGAGACAAGCATAACGAGAGAGAAAACCAGCAACAAGCCTTTGACAATTAACAATGTTTATTAATGAACAAAGACAAAAAATACAAAAGTTGTTAAGTTTTCATGAAATGTTGCCAATTCTAATCTTAGAATGTTAAAATAAAATAAGTCCCTCAAAATTAAGAATAATGTTTAGACTACAAAAGAATGAAATTTCTGGTTCTCCTAAAACCTAAATTAACAATAGTTTCAAATTGCAAGCAAAAATGGGCAATCTGACTAATAAAAAAGATAATTCCAACTTACAGATTTATATCCCAAATTAAATCCAACACTTTTTATTAATTATGTATCATCCAATACCCAAGTCAAACTTCAAAATGCCCAAGTCTAACTCCAAGTCCAAAATCACCAAGTAAGCCACTCCTATTCATACGAAATGCTAGATTAGTCTTTTCTAGAAAGATGACATTATATATTAGGAAACAATCTGATTCTAAAGATAGCCACAATGAAAAAAAAATGTTCTTCATTGTACTAGATTATTCTGAAAACAGGTCACTGAGTATCATATCTACATAACACTTCTTTCTCAGGGTCGTCAAAAGTAGGGATAGTGTGGTAATGGGTTAAACATCTTCCATGGTCATTAAAAATGGGATTATATATAGGCCTAAAGCAAAGTTCCCCCTTTTTATTATACAGGTTTCATTGTGAACGGAGTTTTTAACGTAAATGTATCTACGTTAGAAAGGCGTTTCTTGTTGAAGAGTACAGACCTGGGACTGGTCAACGCATCCTACGATATTGCCGCCTCGGTTTTCGGTGTCATTATTAGGTAAGATAATCTTTCTGAGTCAAAAACTTCGATTTATACGCCTCTGTACTTGGTGTAAGAACTAGATAAGATTACCTTTAGAGCCGCATCATATTTATTCTAATCTCCGTTGGTAAGAAATAGAGTTAGGTAGACATATTTAGTTACCAAGTAAAGTGTTACGCGTATCTTTATTTGTATCCTTGTTGTTTTTTTCTTTCTTAATTGATGTAATTTTTTTTCCTTTGCAGTTATTTTGGCTCCGGTCGTCATAAAGCTAGATGGTTATCAATATCGTGTATATTCATGATAGCCGGGTCTATACTGACCGCTTTACCTCACTTCACCACAGGAAAATATGAATGGGGAGAAACCATCAGTAACATATGTGAAGAAAAAGGTTAGCAAGGAAACCTTTAAAAGAGGTTCTGAACACCAAAAATATTCACCTAATGACCTTATTTGTCCGTAAATTTACATAATATATACTTTTAGAAATTATACCAATTAAAGTTGTTGGGGCTAGTGGCCTGTTCTCGCACACAAACAGATGTATTCAGCCAAGACACCACTAAGGAGCCTTACGTGTTAAGTAAAATTAAGCTAGAGGTTGAAATAAAAACAAAAAAAATTGACATTTAAAGAAATGAGTTACGCTTACTTCACTGGTTTTTCTCCCAGTTTTGAAACAGTTTCACTTATATTACGACGTTCACCAGTGCTACGCTGTGGCTTTCGATCTATTGATTTTTCTTTCGACGCCACCGAGGGCCTTTCCAATCTGATGAGCGGACCTGACACTTTATTGATAAACAGATTTGTTCGCAAGTTACTGAAAATATTCTTTAGGGCAGTCGGTTGTCAAATTTGTCATCCTTGTTACTTACATTGACGTCATCGAAGCTTTTATCTCCATCAAAACTGGTTTGTATTGCATTATCATATTGATAAGCACCAGACGACTTAAGTTGATACTTATGAAAAAGAATTAGCCTTTCAGCCTCTAAACGCGACTCACTGACCTTTTCTTGACAGCAGAACTTGCAATCTGATCTTTAACCTACACTGTCCGATAGGGAGATACCTTCCTCCAAAAACTACCTGTGAGATAGCGGCATGTCTTCAAAATTTCATTTCACTTTTTAGCCTGATACGGATTCACGCGTATTGAGATTACATAAGCAGTGTTTTCTCCTCTGCCCAGTGTATCAAAGAGGCGGTTTTAGGACAGAAAAAATTGTCTGCAGTTGATAATGTCTACACTCTTTGTTTTTTTTTGACGACAAAATTTCAGACTAGTCCGAACGTAAAGACTCTGCATGCGGCAAAGTAAATGTGGTACAAATGTTATTTGTCTTTGAAATTACAGAATCTTTTCGCAAAAGTAAAAAAAATTGTATACCAGCATGTTCTCCTTTTCCAAGTTGTTCGCCCTCGAGGCAGATAAATAACGAAAATTGTTTGGTAATGGGGTTACAGAAGCAGATGTATCACATACAGGTAACAGTACCAGTATCTCACCTGACTGCGAGCCATCCGGTTTGCAACGGTACATTGGTCTGTTTGCCGCGAGCATGGTGCTGTTTGGGGTGGGCGGAGCCACTATATATACAGTAGGAACAGCCTTCATAGATGATAGTGTGTCTGCTTGCCATTCACCAACCTATATGGGTAAAGTTTTCATTAGTCTTGTCATTAAGTATTGTGTTTTGGAACAAAGACTTTTATAATATTCATTTAAAAGCAAAGTAACTTGTTTTATTATTATTATTACTATTTTTTAAATATGTGCACTTTTCGTGACAAAAAAATCAAATGTTAAGAATGCCAATAGCAGGAATATGCAATATGATTATTTACCATGCTAAATTTAATTGTCACTCCTTATTTCAAAGATTTACATCTAATCATCTAGGCCGCCATTTCTTTCAAGTCAAAATTAAAACAACATATAGAACGGTTGACGAAGACGGCTCCAGGCCAGGGACAGATTCATGATAAAAAAAACACATTTATTTTGCAGGAATATTTTTCGGATTTGCTGCCCTAGGGCCTAGTATAGGTTACACTGCGGGTGGTTACTTTCTCAATACCTATGTCGATTTTGACAGCATGGACACATCAAAGTAAGTCCTTATAGTTAAACTGGTAAATCATACGAGTATTAAGGAAAATTTAAAATAAATCTTATAAAACATTTTAAGTTGGGAAAAAATACAGACTGACATAAAATAATGACTCCAAATTATATTATAGTGTGTATAAAACAAATTTGTTGTGTATAAAATGTATACATCTTGTATCAGTCACGAAAATATTTATATGCGAAATGAAAATTAAATTGTTAGAAAAAAATAAATATATGGTATCAGGAGAACTCGTACCCTGTAGATTTTATCACTCAATAAATGTATTTATACACACAATATTTTTTTCTTTTATACACAAGGTATATTTTTTATCAAGAAAGATTTATACCCATTTAATATTTTCTATTTACAATATATATCTTTTGACCCTATAAATATTTTTTGTATTGTATAAATGCATTCTATCCACATTAGTTTTTCACTCAATTAATATTTGTATACACTATGATTATAAACTTAAAGAGGTGGGCCTATATACATCATTCATACATAATAGATTTTCTTATGGACAATAAGTATCTTAATATAAAACGTAAATCTTTCATATTGAAGACTAATGTTATCAGATACAATATTGCAACGTATTTCACCCAATACCAAACATCAATGAACAGAAGTATTTTTCTCACAGTATTTCCTATTGTGACATGTAAATGGTTTTAAGCAGTTGGTAAAGTCACCCGATCTAACTAGATCTAAAATGATAACCGGATAAGACCGGACAAAACCATATCAGACTGAATAATAGGTTTGAAACGGATCTGACTTACATGTAATAATTAGATTGGACCATTTTTCCCCTCTTTGAGACAAAAAAATAATTTTTATATTTACCAAAGTTACTTATTACCCATTCATAGTTTGTCATTATGTTTAGTTCTTTCGTTCATTGCAGCCTCGCTATAGATTCAGATGACGTCAGATGGGTAGGCGCTTGGTGGCTTGGACCAGTGTTTTGTATCTTTTTCTTTGTCCTGTCCGGACTAGCTTTGTCGTGTTTTGGTGCAGAATTGCCATGTGTGTACATCTAAATATAATGATCTCTGTCAATCTGCCTGTCTGTCTGTCTGTCTGTCTGTCTGTCACTCTCTCTCCCTCTGATTTATAGGGATGATATCGTGAATAAAATCCCTAATATTTTCTTAATTTCTTCCTCACTGGGAATACTTGTCGCATGGAGGATACTCTAAACCAAGAAGCGGTTGGAATAATGATTTTTGTCGTCAAAATCGACTCTGATAAGCCAGATTGCTCAGGAAGTTAGGAACAATGAGCTACACCATTACATGATTACATGAATTAATTTCATGGCTATGAGGTCTGATATTTCATGGTTAAGACAAGTCAAATTTAATGTAAATATTTCCGTAACCCTTAAATTAAAGGTGCATGCCATCCAACCAGACGGAAATATGAGGTAATTTATGCACATCTATCCAACATTTCCCTCGCTTTACGTCACGTTTACGCTCCTGCCATACTGCACGGTGTATCCACTGCGTTGGCAACGCGTCATTTAATTTCTCAGAGAGCCGTGGGACTTTGTCAGACAAAGTTTAACACACTTTCCTCTAAAATTGAGTGTTACTAATTTCCAACGTTTATTATTTTCAGCCGCAAAAATAGTTCGAGAAACACGTATATCACAGTTACACAATGGAACTTGCACAAAACAGGAAGTGCAAATTCCAGCCAGACCGGAAGTGACGCAAGTACCTCGTGTTTTACTCAGCCTTGTCAAAAATCCGCCATTTTTGTTTACAACTCTCGCTGGCATTACAGAGTCATTTGTTATATCCGGTTTATCCACATTTACAGCCAAGTTCGTGGAAAACGCCTTCAACGTGTCTGCAAGCAAAGCCGGCATACTTGCTGGTAAGTTTTTACACAATTTCCCAGAATATTGTTTTTTTTTTCTCGATACTAGTTCATGACCTTGGTCCGTATTCACCCTCCATTCTTAAGATTAAATTAATCCTGACTGTGAAAGTAACAGAACCTCTGATTGGCCAAACCAAACGGTTTGCCCAACCAGAAGTTCTGTTACATTCACATGGATGACATTCTGAAGAATAAGACTAAAAATGTTCTTAAGAATGGTTGGTGAATATGGACCCAACACTAATTATTACACTTGCAAGTGTTAAACACACAAAAAGATAGTACAACTTACCTGATAGAAACATTTGTGTCCATGTTTAATGATACGAAAGCACTATAGGAAATGGATCCTTTCTTACAAGAAGCTACATTTCCATTTCCTACAATATTGGCCAAAGCTGCCCTATACAGTAGAGTGGAACTTTGGATCTATGCAGTATTTGTGAAATCCTCTAGTTTATTTGTACACCTTGACGGACAGCACTTTGAATGCTATTACTGTTTCATCCGAGAACTTTGTAAAATTTTCTTGTGAGTGATCTGTAATAAAGATCTGTGGTATATGTTCAGAAAGAAAATGCAAATCACTAAAGGCCTGTTTATCCTGATGATTCCTATTATGCACGGTTCTTTTCAAAGTCTTGAACAACTAGAATATGTCTCACAGGTAATAAATGTAGGTGAATCATGATCTGAAAAAAAGGAGTTAAATTCATTTCCATGATAATTGGAGTGCAACATGCGAAAAGGTGCATTCGGACATTTGCGTAAAGTGTCGTCCCGGATTAGCCTGCGCAGTCCGCGCAGGCTAATCCGGAACGGCACTTTACGACTACATTAGATTTTGTGCTACAGTAGACTTTCGTAAAACAGAAAATCATATATAATTGGAAAGTGTCGTTTAGGATTAGAATGTGCGGACTGCACACGCTGATCAGAGACGACACTTTACGCAAATGTCCGAATGACCCTTTTCGCGTGTTGCACTCCATTTATATGATACCAAGCAATTGATCATGGATCAATAAAACCCATTTTGTCTGAGAACCAGCAAAACTCTGAGGAGGAAATGTTCTTGAACATGCAGATCGCGCAGGCTGGTCTGGTTCGATACTTGTTGCATTTACATTAAATCCCCGTTTGTCAGAGTCTGAATCATATGTAGTTCCAACAAATTTATACGTGTAGTACCAGTTTTTCAGGCATTACTTACCTGTTGCAGCATTCTCTTGACAAACAGTAATTGATAAACAAGTACATTGATATCAACCTTTCTTTGAATGTAGGTGGTCCAATGGTTGTTGGCCTGGCTGGTGGCATTGCGTTTGGAGGTTTTTTCTGTCGCTGTTTGAAGCTGAGAGTAAAGGGCATGTTAAAGTTTTGCTTTGTTTCCTGTTTGATAAGTGCATTCTGTTCAGCGGTGCTGTTTGCGACATGTGACCAAAATAAGATTTCAGGAGTTCAAAGAACATATTTTAACAGGTAATAGAAAGAGAATATTGTATTTAAAAAATCATAGTTCTAGAATAATGGTGCTGACACAAATATGCTGACGCTATTCCAGGGACGCGCAAAGCTGTATTGTACAAAATAGCAAAACTGTTAAATCATAATAATTCGTCGGATACAAATTTTTACAGATTTCATGAATAGATTTATGCACGTATTTTATAATCAAGACAAAAACTTGATCTATGGCTCACTCAGACTTAAGTCTATTTGAATTTCTGTGATTGTGAGTATGACCCTTATGCAAAGGTTTTGTTTTGTTTCCTGTGTAACGATAGAGAACATTTTTAACGACAGTCTTTGCATTAATGCATATCGCAACCGAAACTCAAACAGTTTATTTGTGAATCTAAAATAGCTTAAAATGACCTTTAAACGCAACAAAGCTACACTTTATTATACCGCATTGCATATTCTATTGGAAAAAAGTGCAAAATTATACTATAGGCTTACGCTATCTTGTATATTTTCAGTGGTGTTGGGGAACCTTCACTTATAGCAGATTGTAACTCTGAATGCTCGTGTACAACACAGTTTTACGTTGCATCTTGTGACGAGAATGGTGTTCAGTACTTCTCGCCATGTCACGCCGGATGCCGTGTGAGTTCGGATGATGAAAAAGTAAGGCATTAACCTGAACCAAGACTCTGCAAGTAGTCTGTCTAAATGAATTCTGACATCAAGTTCATGGACTCGGTTTTTGTCGACAATCTTTTTTTATTTTTACTGTTTTGATTTCATCTTATTTCTGTCTTTTTCAAGAGTGAATGGTTACTTTCATTTCGCCGGTATGTACAACCTATAGAAATATGAAACCATATATTACTGTACAAATACACACTTAATGCTTCTGAAGTTATGATGAGAAAAAAGAACAAAGACCTTTAAAAAGTGCTCCTTTTACACAAAATGCTTTACCTGTCACTGAAAATTAATGGTTTCTCTGCCGTCAAATATTGGTACGTTTTGCGATTTGTAACAGAATTGTGCACTTCTGAAATTAGTATGTATAGTTGTTTGTAACATTATGCAGTACATTCCAAAAAAAAATAACAAAAGATTAAAAAGAAAATTACATTTTTTCACACCACAAGATAGGGATACATCAATCACAAACGCTGTATGCTAAACTCCTGATATGCCTTCTGTATGCCTCTTAGCGCAATCCATTTGAGCAATGCTGGAGATGGAATATTACGCAATTTACCCTGATAGATTCTTGCGTTTCACAAATGCACTGGATTTTGATGAAAGTTCGAACAAAAC
This sequence comes from Tridacna crocea, assembly GCA_943736015.1. Lineage (NCBI taxonomy): Eukaryota > Metazoa > Mollusca > Bivalvia > Cardiida > Cardiidae > Tridacna > Tridacna crocea. Next base: position 47,017,589 of record OX031067.1, on the reverse strand, counting down.
AGAGGTGAGAAACATAAAGTAAGTGTATATTTGTTTGCTTATTTAGTGAAAGATCGAAATTAAATTTCAAGTCGTGAATATCATCGATTATGTTTTCTTTGCGCCATTCGTGAATGTTTTACCAATGATTTTTACCAGATGACATTAATTTCGATCTTTTACTGGTATAAACAAATATCCTCACACTGTATCGTTTTTATTCCAAGAGGTATTTTACAAACAGTAACAGCCATGCTTGGTCGAGTTTTGATGTCTTGCCATGGTTTGTGCTGTCATGCTTTGAATTTACAACAAGAGCATGTAATTCTAGACTGATATTTAGTAGTCTTTCCGTCTAAAGTGACATTGTATTTCAAGGTTGAGAAAAAAGAACGAATGTATGGTGGGCATTTTTCTTCCCCAAGATACGAGATAAATATTACAATAATTTAAGAGACTATCGTGATAAAGAAAAGAAAACTTTCATGTAAATATTATCTTGATGATAAAATAGTTTCACTATAAATATATATGTAATTCTGTTATCATGATATTTTTGCTGTCGTACCCACATTTGACATTCTTGGTATCTGAAATTTGATACGGTTTCTGAACATCTTTGTCTCCAACATCATAAAATTTCCTTTCCTATGAATGGTTTCAAAGTTGTTCGTAAGAGGCACTTCAAGTCACTTTGTGTTTTAAAGACTTTTGTTCACTTCAAGTATGGTCAAACTTTACCAATTTAGCTGCAATTGTAAATAATACGAATTTTAACTTACTGCCACCTTGTAAGGTGAGAAACTATCGAGTTAAGGTAAATGATGAATTTTCTAATCAAAGGTATCAAAAAACGACTAGAAGTATCACGATAACTTTATCTGTAAGTGTCAGCTTCTGTACGAATGAGAAATTTTGCATTAAAACATTAATGATAAATGTTTTAAAAAAATTAGATAACAAAGTTTATCCCGATTTTTCTATGTAAATTTTTACTATCTAGATAAAAATTCCCGGAAGCTTTTAATCATCACCTTGTTTTTTAAACTGTCAGAATAGTTTTCTCGTATCTCGTGGCAGATATATGCCACCGTACAAATGGACTGATTATGAAGTAAAAGAATCAAGATGTAAAGGGTGAACACAGAGTTACATTAACACAGTTTATTTAAAATACACCATTCTTAATTAAAATCATTCCAGAAATATGAAAACTGTTCGTGCATAGCATCACAATCTGGACAGAGTCCTGTATTGACGGAGGGCAGATGTGACACAAGCTGTAATCTGTTGTATCTCTTTCTAATTGTGCTGTTCCTGCTATCTTTTACTACGCTAGCGGCTGAAGTTCCCGCGGAACAGGCTGTTTTAAGGTAAAGAGGATGGTTATATATATGGAGGAAAAAATGAGATAAAGGATAAATGGATTTCAAGGATTGACCCTATGTAATGCAGAAAAATGACCCTCCCCTATAAAATGACCCATGGGTCATTTTTCTACGTAGAGGCATGATCCGGGTCATTTTGTAGGGAAGGGTCATTTCTCTGCATTACACCAGCAGGGTCAAACTCTACATAGTGAAATGACTTCTTTGGTCATTTCTCTACGTAGAACAATGACCCGGGTCATTTTGTGGGGGAGGGTCATTTCTCTGCATTACACCAGCAGGGTCAAACTGCCCTGTGTAGCAAGTATTGTGTTGTATAAGAAGGGGGAACTATGTAATGTATGGTTTGGAGTTTATCAGATTATGAAAAGAACGATGGTTAGAACTCACTGTCTATACCATCTTGATGACTTTTTAACCTATCATCGAATATGCTTATTTCTGATTCACTAACAGGAAGTGAGATTATAAGGAAAATGAATTAATGGGAAAAAAGTACGAGGATTTTTCATAAAGTTTCGAGCCTGCGTTTGGGAAATTTTACAAGTTAACAAGCGTGTCTAATTCAGACAGACTCTGCAAGTTTTAAAGTCAAATTATTTTCCAAATGAACGTATACACATACAGCAGCGTCCAATCAAATGCATGAAATCAGTTAATATTTGAACTTTGTCTTTGGCTCATATAAGCGTAGGAATATCCGATTGAATAAAGTGTGATGCTTTCTTTCGTATCAAGACCGCTTTTGATGCCGTTACACATGGTGTCTCTTCCTCTGATGGGAGGAGCCAGTGAACCGGTCAGGCTATTACTTTTGATACGCTTGAATGTTTTTCTTTTCATAATAATTTTGCACCACCATTACCCAATTAAGCTGAACAACGTTCCTGGTTTCTCTCACTGTCTTCCATTGGTCTCTTTACGACACCGCCTGCATAGATTTAATGTTACGTTCACTCGCCACTGATGGCCTGCAAATTCGCTCTACATCGGTCACGTCTTGATGTCCATCACTCAACCGTTCAAGCCATACAAAGTATCGGAACCCTGGAAAACACTGGTCTTGTCCCCTCCACCCACCCAGAAATTTATATAATTATGTTGTATCTATAGGAGTCCGATCGAACATGATGTTTGATCACGAACCGCTGCTCCGTGCGAGACGACAGCGTCAGAATTTGTTCCGACATCCTGTAAGAGTGCGTCTCCTTCAGCTGAACATCACGAACTTGTATACTTAGCAGAAAAGTGGCGGACTTCATTCTAACTTATTGCCTTTTTGCGTCATTATCTAGCGGCAAACGCTTCGTCTGTAGGTAATTTACTAGTGATTTCAAAGTGCTCTGTGAAGCCCTACTTTTGTTGTCTTGGCAACCTTTTTATGTGTAAGTATTAATCTATTGAATGTCAATTTCGATTAGAAAGTGTCTTTTACAGCTGTATATTTTATTGAGTGATTTAAAAACTTGGCATGTACTTTTTGAGATATAGCCACAATTTCAAAAGTTTACGAACAGTCCTTGTAGTCTGTCTCTGTCTCTCTCTGTCTCTCTCTCTCTCTCTCTCTCTCTATGTCTCTCTCTCTCCCTCCTATAATTGACAACCAAAATGCGTTGAAAAATTTCATTTCACCATATATACTAATTTGATTTATATTATAGACTTATGCAGTTCAAATTCTTTCAGGTCGATTGAGGAGAACCATAGAGTGATCATGTGTGGAGCAAACAGATTTTTTATCCGACTACTAGGTACGTACGAGAATACTGAGTGTAGCCTTGAAGTTTTTTAATTGATCTAAAACGTGTTAATCATTTACCACACAATCCCGATTTTTAACACCCTATGAAAGAAGCCCTTTGAAAACATCGTGAGAAAAGGAGGAAATGCTGGTAGCCAGCATTTTCTCCTTTTCCCACAATGTTTTCTTGCCTTCCTAAAGCAAAATTCAATTCTTTAGTCACATTCATTTCGTCGTCTGCAGATACTCTCAATTTGGATCAGTCTAAAATTTTGTCGTTTGGTAAAGAGTTAAACCATTTCTGTGTACCACTAAATTTATCCAAATTTTGAATGCGCTGCACTGCTTTGCCCTGTTACTTTATTTTATGTGGGCATACATATACTTGTACTCTATGAGTACTGGTGTAGTTTCCAGGACGCAGATTCGAGAGCGATAAGTATAAGTTTCAATTAATCGATATAAAATGAATATGTTTAAACCAAATGTAAACTATCATGTTTATTTTAAGGCACAGTTCCTGGCGCAGTAGTATATGGTGCAGCCACAGACACCGGGTGTTTAACGTGGAAGAAAGATTGCGGGGAGGACACTTCCTGTTGGATTTATGACATTTCTGTGGTGACCCGGAACTATTTCATCATTACTATAGTGTCCAAAATTTTGTCATTGACGTTTTTCTTTTGTGCATTTTTGTTTTACAAACCGCCAAAAATCGTAGGAGTTGAGATTGATTTAAATGATACGAAAGAGGTTGCTCCAAAAGACGAAAAGTTAATTAACTCAAATTTTGAACAAGCGGAGTGATACATTCTGAGGAACGGGACCTAGTACAGGGTGACCCAAAATTCAGAGCCCATAAAACTCTTAAGTTCTCCTACAAAAATGAGGCATTTTTTTGTAATTTTGTAGATTCTTAGCAGAAGTTAATGCAATATCAATCACATTCTAAAACAAGGATTATCTATTTGCGCACGTATAATGAAAAACTTGTATGACAAAATATATATTTATTTCTATTGTTGGGTTTTAAGAAAGTTCAACTGCAGTGCACAAAACTGAGAGTCTGCTCTTCTACTTCAACTTCGAAAGCCTTGTCAGGATTACAGTTATTTTTTTATGTGTGTCTTTTATCTTGTCAATAAGATGGGAAAGTCTATGTGATATTTTCAGCAGTCTGAAGGTCGCTGAAATAGAGTTTATTGCATCAGCTTGTGGTTAATATGGGGAAATATTTGCCGAAAAAGGGAAAGGTATGCGAAAATAACGACTGCCGTAAGGCACGAGTTATTTTCGCAGACCTTTCTCTTTTGAGGAAATTTATTTCCACGTTAAACTACTCTTATCCGAAGGTATACGTTTAATACGTTCAACTAAGATCAACTACGATCACTACCTACCACGGACGACTATGTAAGGTGAGACCACGGTTTTCCCCTCTGCAGTGAGGTTGAAATTGGAGCGGAATACCTGAGGAGATGGGTAATGGCGGAGTAACTGTGAAGGATTTTGTCAATTCTTCAGTTATTGAGTTCGAGTAAGGGCACTTTAGCTGACAGCGTAAATGAATGTCAAACTACACAGAACGTGATAAAGCATTGTTGTACAGGAAGAAGTGGCTGATACCCAGCATTTTCTCCTTTTTACACAGCCTTTCACACCTCTGACAGAAAATCTATCATTTGTACCCTATTTTATTTCGTGTTCCCATATACTTTTAAACTGGAAAAGTCTTACATTGTGTTGTTTGGTTAACTCATTACCAAACGACAATATTTTAGGGTTGTCCAAATTGAAAGCATTTGCATACGACAAAGTAAAAATGACTGAAAATTTGAAATTTGTTTTGTGAAGGGTAGAAAACATTGTGGGAAAAGGAGAAAATGCTGGTTACCAGCATTTTCTCCTTTTCCAACAATGTTTTCAAAAAGGGTTCCTTCTCAGGGGTGTCAAAAGTAGGGATTGTGTGGTAATGGGTTAAGAGTCTTTGCCTACCCCCCAAAAAAAACTTTTCATCGGAGCCAATTCATTGTAGCTTAAATGATGGTTTCTGTCTTTGATGAGGTAGAAAACCTCGTGGTAAAAGGAGAAAATGCTTCTTACATGCATTTTTCTCCTTTTCGTTTACTCACAACGTTTTTAAAAGACATCTATTTCAGGGTCGTTTAAACTCGGGGGATGTGTGCTAAAGAGGTAAGGGATAAGTTCGACACAACGTAAGATTTTCCATTAACGACATTTCAAAACATATCTCACATCTAGATCTAGGTTTTCTCATTTCTTACACGGCTTCTTTGATGGTTCAGATCTAATATGAATAATTTCAGTTTTCAAACTGGGTCACAGCTAAACACCTTTATGTCCTTATTTGGGTAGTTCATACTCAAGACTGATTGTTTGGGGACGGCCTATTTATTCACCAGTAAACTGGTCTTATGATGATATTCTATTGCTCTGCAGATCGTATATTGACTATCAAGACCAAACACCTGGGCCCGTAGTCACCAGCCATTCTTAAGAACATTCTTAGTCTTATTCTTCAGAAATTTTGTCAGAGTGAAAGTAACAGAACTTCTGATTGGCTAAACCAAATGGTTTAGCCAATTAGAAGTTCTGTTACTTTCACAGTCAGGAAATCTTGAAGAATAAGACCAAGAACGTTCTTCAGAATGGTTGGTGAATACGGGCCCTGAAGTCCAGATACCAATACGTTTGCAAGGCAGCACTTTACAATATTTTGAACAACAATTTGCAAATTTATGTTTGACATATGGACAGATGGACAAGCGGGTGGACGGACATATGGACAGGCGGGTAGGTGGACTAACAGACTCACAGGAAGATCAACAAAACCAGCAGTACATATTTCTAGAGTTATTTAACCAGTAATTCGAACTGCACAGGGTAACATTTGGCTTGATGCTTTTGGCAGATGCATTAAACCCCTTTTCCACAGAACATGGCCCATTTCTGAATGTTCCAAGACGAACAGTACAAAGATAACTTAAAAATGCCATCATATTGAAAGATGAACTAAAGTCTAAGTACGATCGTAAATGTAATCGATTCAAATCTAAATAATATCAACTTCTTGAAGACATTAACATATCTACTTGTTCCCTAAATACCAATGACTAATCACTGTTTTGCCAAAAGTTATGTGGGAAATCAGTAAGTGGCTTTGGAAGAATACAGTTCTAAATATTGATAGAAGAAATTCCGTGAAAGCATTGATCACATCGATAGGTGCACTGACCACTGTGATACAACTAAAATAACGTTGAAGACAGAGATACAATTAAATTAACGTTGAAGACAGAAATAGAACTAGAATAACGTTGAAGACAGAGATACAAATTAAATAAGGTTGAAGACAGAGATACAACTAATAAAACGTTGAAGACAGAGATACAACTGAAAAAAACGTTGAAGACAGAGCTACAACTAGAATAACGTTGAAAACAAAGATACAACTAAAACAACGTTGAAAACAGAGATACAACTAAGATAACGTTGAAAACAGAGATACAACTAGAATAACGTTGAAGACAGAAATACAACTGGAATAACGTTGAAAACAGAGATACAACTAGAATAACGTTGAAGACAGAAATACAACTAAAATAACGTTGAAAAAAGAGATACAACTAATATAACGTTGAAAACAAAGTTTAACATCATACAATTAACCCATTACATATGCACTACCCAATCTTATTGATAAAAGATTTCTTTTTCGCCTAGAAATTTTGTTGCATAGCTAAACCCTCTTTATCTTGAATTTTATTCAGTGTGTCAGGACTTTGTATGTTACCCTTCATAATGCAAAGATAACAACTTTTTCAAAGCCAAATGCGAAAACAGGGACCTTTGCAGATGGCATAGATACAGATCAGACTGCAGAGAAACTGCAGTCTGATCTTGAAAAATACTTTTTCTTTCTGTCTTATCGAGTCTGTGAGATGAATATGTTTTTGAGTTTGAGAGCGCTGTAGTTTCCAACCGTCGGGTAAGGTCAAGTTACATGTTTGGCATCAGAAGTTAACTCCTTATTTCAAGACAAAAAAATGTAAACCATTTGCAGATAAAAAGTTTAGAAAGCATTGTTGGAAAAGGAGAAAATGCTGGTTACAAGCATTTTCTCCTTTTCCAACAATGTTTTCAAAAACACTTTAAGTTACGGTCGTTAAAACTCGGGATTTCTTAGTAAAGAGTTAAAACTAAAACCGCAAAACGGATATAAACATCGATTCATGTTGTGAATAATAAATGTTGTGTATATGTCCTTCTTTACCCGCAATTTGGCTTTTTTTCTTTTGGTTTGAATTTCACTTAGATATTTGGAGAAAAGAAAAAGACAGCGTATAATTTATTGTAATTTAATATATAAACTCTTAGACTGTTAAGAACGACTTACAGACCTTTAGCGGACATTGCAGATCAAGATCAGACTGCACAGATATTGCAGTCTGATCTTGGATCTTCAATTTCCGATCTGGAGATATTTCCCCGCCAAAAAAATAATTTTGAAATAGGAATGTTGGGCTTTTTACTGTCGACTTGAAGATTTCATGTTAGTTATGTAGCAAGTCAAAGGTATTGACTTGTAAATATTGACCCAAAGTCCTACTATATATTTTCAATGAAACTTTTAAGTAGATACTAAAATCCCGAATGATGCTACATGTATTTCAAATCTGTTTCTTTTTTTTTTGAGAAAAATATCCTTATATAGAACAGATTGTATCCAAGATCTGACTGTACGTTCTGTGTTGTATGATCTTGATCTACACTGTATATGTCTGAACATGATTTAGATTGGCCCAAAATTCTCCTAAATAAGTTAAATGAAACGTTCAAGCCGACAGTAAAATCACGAATGATGCTATTGCAAATAATTTTTTGAAGAAAAAATATCCCATGTCGGACAGAGTGGATCCAAGATCTGACTGTTTTGTCTGATCTTGATCTACACTGTCCGTAAAAGGTGAGTCGTGCTTAGCCGTCAAAGGGTTGGTATGCTTCATTTACGATCTGGGCTGTCAAAATTTAGATCTTATCGATGTATTTTAAATAGGTTACATTATTCATGCGGAACTAACAATATAGAGCCTGTTTCAGCTATTGGCAGTGTGTAAGACATGGTCGTAGCTTCATTTACTATAAGTTTATTTACTTCAGGCTCACACATATAAAGTAGTCTCAAACCGGATACCACGAATCGCAATTAATCATTTACTACAGTGTTTGCAATTTAATATAAAAGAAAATCGTCTAAAGAGTGACCTTTTTCTCCCGGATGCTCGGTACAGTCCGGTTTTGAGCCCATGAAGCCATAGTGTCCAAAGCATACTGATGGTTTGAATAAAACTCTTTACAGCAGAAAAAAAAATCTAAGGAAGGATTTTTTTCATCTATTTATGCCTCGGTTACTTAGACGGTAATGTATATAATTATACTGCATCTTAATCTCGGCAGGTCCATCAGGCAAGCTATCTGAGGTTTAACTCCTCCTAACAACGTTGTGGCTATAGGGCAACAAGCAACAGCTCCGATTGTACAAGAAACACGTTTGACCCATTTACCACATAATCCTTAGTTTTAACGACCCCAACAGAGGAGAAAAATAATAGAGTCGCAACAGGTTTGAAAGTTGTTATTATTTTAACAAAAAAAAGAGTAAAGGTTATACGACCTAGTGAGTAATAGGTCTTCCGTGACGCTCTCTCAACGTTATCGAGATTTATGTCAACCTTGCGAGTACAAAATATATTTTAGAAATATACATACCGGTATGAAAATTTGCCCAACACAAAAATAACACTGCCATTTAATGGTGTCATGTGTTATGGACTGATCATCTTTTAAAATAGGTAACAATTTGGATCTAATATCAGAATGCATTTCTGTTTTTGAAGGTATCTGTTTTTAAATACTTTTCTGTGACAGTTAATGTAATATGCAGTTGGATTGTAGACGAAGGGAGTGTTACAACAAATTACATGTATAACACAAATCACGACATTGTACGTTTAGCCCTAACATTTTCGGTAAGCTTAGAACTAGATCGAATTGCACCTCCGTACAGTCTTATCTTGATCTGCACTTTTCGATACTTTCTTTTTTGTTCATTCAGCTGGACTAAATCCGTCCGTCCTTAACGATGGATGGGTCGGCTGATTACTCTAGGTCAGTAGGATATGAATGAAATGTCGAACGTTGTGTATTATTTACATCATATATAGCTAATTCACACCAGCGAAATGCCTTCCGTTGTACTTATTGGTTTATAGGATAGACACCTAAAATGTATGTTCCTATTTGAAATAGATACCTTAATTGTATGCATTCATACTTGTTTTGACGACGACGACACGTTCACTTTATCTAGTTACATTACATAGATAATTTAAGACATTTTCTGTCTCATCTTTCTTTGTGGTAAGGTTTCATTTTTGTTTGCAAAATTGCAACATTTCTGAAGTTAAATTATCAGGATTCATGAGTAAAGCTTTATAGGTAAAGTAGGATGGATGGAAAGTTTTATACGTAAAGTAGTATGGATGGATGAATGGACGAACTGGCAAATGGACGAGCTGGCGGATAGACAGACGGATGTATAGACGGATTCTGACCTCAAAAGCTACTTCTTAAATCGGAAGGTGTCAATGGGTTATTACAGAAATTAACCTTTTCCTAACCCAAGGAGTTCATCTAAAATTAATTATATTATTTTTATACTCGTCGTAGGTGAAATGGAAGCAAGAAATCAGAGATATACAGTGACAAATTCCACAACGGATAATGACCAAGACGTTGAGGTTAGATGTGGGTACGGAAAGTGCCGACCGAAATTACTCGGAAGTTGCAACAACTCGAAGATAATGTTGGCTGTTATGTGTTTCTATGTATTTGCGCAAGGTCTGTATAATAGTGCATCTATTCTTTACATAAAATGCTGAAAATAAATATCCTTTTATCTTTTCTCACATTTATTATTTCTTTTGTATTGAAAAGCATTGTCACTTGAGCCATATATTTATTTTACATCCTCAAATGCTCTTAATTTGGAAAACTCTCAAAAGTTTTGTAGTCAAGTCCAGAGTTCAAGACCCTGAAACGCAGGATTCTAGTTATATTTAGTTTTTCCTTTTCTTTACAATGTTTTTAAAGGCTTCCTTAATATGGTCATTAAAACATGTGATTTTTAAGGGGGGTAGAACATAGGAACGATATCCACTGTTTATTTTCCAGGTTTTATCGTGAACGGAATTTACAACGTAAATGTATCGACTCTAGAAAGACGGTTTTTGTTAAAGAGTACAGACATGGGACTGGTCAATGCATCCTACGATTTTTCTGCTTCTATCTTTGGTGTTATTATTAGGTGAGATAACCTGGTATAGTCGCATCCTACGATTCTTCTGCTTCTGTATTTGCTGTCACTATTACGTAAGATAACTTCTACAGTCGCATTCTACGATTTTTCTGCCTCTGTATTTTGGTTTAACTATAAAGTGAGATTACCTCTAAATTTGTATCTATCATTTTTCCGTCTCGGTATTTGGTATTACTTCCAGATAAGATGACCTCCAGAATGGCATCCTACGATTTTCCACCTCTTACTTCAATGTCATTTTTGGGGCAACATAACCTCTAGAATAGCATTCTACAATTTTTCCCACCTTTGTATTTGATGTCATTATTAGGCAAAATAACCTCTAGAAGCGCACCCTTAGATTTTTCAGCCTCTGTGTTTGGTGTCATTACCATGAAAAATAGCCCTAGTGTCGCATCCTACAAAAATTTTCCCGACTCTGTATTTGGTTTATCTATTGGTAAGTAAACGCCCATAGCCGCATGTAACGATTTCCTCGCTGCTGTATTTCATGTGATTCTTCTAAGTTATAAAAATTCCTAGAGTTGCATGCTACGGGTTTCCGCCTCCATATTTGATGTCATTATTGTGCAAGGTAAATCTAGAGTCGCATCTTACGATTTCTCTGCATCTGTTTTTTTGTGTGTGTTATTGTAAGGTAAGATAATCTCTAGGGTAACATCCTGCGATTGTTCTTCCTCTGTAGTTGGTGTCAAAATTGGCATAAGTTAATATCTAGGGTAGTGAATATTTAGTTGCTGATTTGCTGCGGATCACTTTTGTGTTACTTTAATTGATAGGTAAAGAAACGGTCACTTTGTCCTTTGGTTAAGAGTTAAGTACCGGAAGATTTATTGTATTTATGATAAAAACCTCTATCTATATTTGCATCCTTGTTGTTAACGTTTTGCTGAACGATAAAACGAAAACAAAAGTTTCCGCATTTAAAACAAATGTAGGCGTTAAATTTAATTCTCCTCAAGTGATGGTTTTTTTCCTATGGAAGGGTAGAAAATATTCTGGGATAAGGAGATTATACTGCATACCAGCATATTTTTCCTACTCCCACAATGTTCTCAAAAGCTTTCTCTCTAAGGGTCATTAAAACTTACGATTGTGTGATGAAGAGTACAATGGTATAATTTCTTCTGTTTTGCAGTTATTTTGGCTCCGGTCGACATAAAGCTAGATGGTTATCAATATCGTGTATATTCATGATAGCCGGGTCTATACTGACCGCTTTACCTCACTTCACCACAGGAAAATATGAATGGGGAGAAACCATCAGTAACATCTGTGAGCCAACCGGTTAGTGACAAACTCTATCTCCTCTTCACTTTGACGTCAATACTTCTTAATTCATTACCAAACGACAATATTATAGACTTGTCCAAATTGAAAGCATTTGCAGACGACAAAATAAAAGTGACTGCAAATTTGAAATTTGTTTGGTGAAGGGTAGAAAACATTGTGGGAAAAGGAGAAAATGCTGGTTACCAGCATTTTCTCCTTTTCTCACGATGTTTTCTAAAGGCTTTTTTCTCAGGTGCGTCAAAAGTAGGGATTGTGTGGTAATGGGTTAATTCCAGTAGTTAAACTCCTCTGGTTAACTTTTTACCACTGAAAAAGTAAAATGTATTTTCTGAAAGGGTAAAAAGTACATTTCCTCTGCAAGATAATTGAAATAATAATGAAATTGGTGTTTAAGTGTTAAATACCATAAATCAAACATTCAATAAATTTTAGAAAAGGTTTTAAACGTCAAACAAATGGTCATCAATTTACCTTGTCTCCACTTGGAACATTACAGAAAACTTTGAATAATTATATTGATGACAGTTCTTGCGATTAATGGGCTGCAAATAAACAAATGTTTAACTACGACACAAACCAACAACACAATAAGTTAGAGTACTGAGAGCAAACAACAAAAGTAGCCCATTGACATTTCCAAAGAAGGGTTTCATTTGGTTCAAAAGGTGTTTCACACCGCCTTTAAACAGTCTTAGTCGTATCACTAAGTTCACGTCCTTTCCTAGTTTCACCAGCCTAAGGCTGGGGCGCTTCGAAGATTTTATTTTAGTGATCTTACCAAAGGAGGCTCTAACCTAACCAGAGGAGCTAATACTCCAATGGTAAACAGATCCCTGCTTTCCGATCAGCTTAACTGTTTGGCGTCAAATGTATAAACTTGACCTCTTTCATTGGCAGAAAATACAATCCTACTAGTATCAGAAGGATTTTTAGCTAGAAACAAGCGGATGGCATAGACCCAAGATCAGACAGCACGTTATGTGCAAAATTACGACAAAAATCTATCACATTAATTTTTTTCTTTTAAAATCAGGAAAACTTTGAATTTCTAGAGCTGACATTAAAGATTTAACACCAGTATTCATCGCTTTATTTCGTTGCGCCACTCGTGAAAATATTACGGATGGTGTCCACTCGACGAAATAAATTTCGATCTTTCACCGAAAAAAACAAATATCCTCTATGTATTTCATACAGATAACAGTACCAGCATCTCACCATCCTGCGAGCCATCCGGTTTGCAGAGGTACATTGGTCTGTTTGCCGCGAGCATGGTGCTGTTTGGGGTGGGCGGAGCCACAATATATACAGTGGGGACTGCCTACATAGATGACAGTGTGTCTGCTCGCCATTCACCAACCTATATGGGTAAAAATCTTTACTGTATTTTAAAAAGGAAGTTCTGTAATCTACAACATGTATTACTGTAGTTTTAACTAGTATCATTTCGATATTTTGAAATTAGAACAAAAGGACCAAACTTTTCCTGAAAAAAAGATCGTTTCTTTTTTTTTAAATCAAAGACATGATCGATACACAATGCAATACAATATTTTATGTTATTTATCAACAACAGCTGATGCAATAAATACAATTCAACAAAGATCGCAAAGATAGATGCATGGCATGCAAAGTAAATTTGAAATGAAAGATACAAGTTTGTCAGAGTTCTTTATGCTCAACATCCTCTGTTAGGTCATAATATGTTGCATTGTTTTATAAATCAGTTATCATCGTCATGAACAGCATTGACTGTTTGAAGTGTTTTGTCAAGGTTTTCAAGGCCGTGACCAGAAACCAACGCCATGTTCATCTACCATACTAAATTCAATAATTGGTCTTTATATGAAGGTAAACATGTATATTGTCCATACGTCTTCCCTTTTAAGTCTAAATTAGAATATCATAACAGAACGGTTGTTAACAATACCTCTTTATGAACAAGGAGTAAACGAGAGGCCAATACCTTAACCACTGAGCCAAAGATATCTCTTTGGCTCAGTGGTTAAGGTATTGGCCTTTCGTCCTGAGTTCTGGGTTCAAATCTCGCCCGGTCCCTTATTTCTGCCATGCATTTATTAATTTGTTTCTTTGTTACGGACTGTATTCGTAAGGCTAGGAAGCTATGAAAACACAGATAAAAATAGATATAAATTGTATGCCATAAAGAAACTCAGGAAACAACTACAGTGATGTTTTATAGCCTTCAGAGAATCAAATGCATTTTCTGTCGTCGTTGTCTGTACTATCTTGCAACCGCTAGAGGTAAAATTTGACACAAAGATACAAGAATGATAATAGTTTCATAAACTACAGATGCAATTTGTTAAAAACTGGATGAAAACTAATACAGATGTATCCTTTAATACAGTCCTTGGACAAGGACAGTGACGATTTTGTAAGTAATACACAAGTTTTAGGAAACAGTATTTAGAGTTTCATAAATGAAATGCACTTACTTTTCAGGAATATTCTTTGGATTTGCTGCCTTGGGGCCTGGTATAGGTTACATTATCGGAGGTTACTTTCTCAACATATTTGTGGATTTTGACAGGGTGGACACATCAAAGTAAGACTTTATAGTCGTATCTGTTACAACTAATGAAACGTTGGATACTGTAGAAAACCACCAGTTTGAATTAGATTGGGTCATGCTCTGTGAATACGAGGCTAAAGTATTAACTAGGTCAGCCTTCGCAGTCTGCACAAGCTACTGGGCCAATACTTCTTTCTTTTGGTTTAATTCTCCACATATCAAAGTACCAGTGCACCAGTAAGGTTATGTTGTGATTTGCTTTGTATCATGGATCACGGATAATCATTAAGTTCCCTTTGCTAGAGAATAGCTCAGACTTTCTCATGTACCCTTCCTATAAAGTGATCGTCTTACATCTTACATCAATCAAACTGTTCAGTTTTCAGAATATTCAAAAATTCTCTCATATTGAAAAAAGAATGGAATAGAACTCTAAGGAAACGTAAAAAAGTTGTTTCTGCAGATGAGGGAATTCTATTATTATAAATCAGACAGGTTCACTCTTTTACGACAGGTAATAAGTATTGCAAGAGCTGACTTGGTACACCGTATTTGGCACAGTGATGAAAATTTGATAGACACATTCGCAGTGTCGTCTTTATGCCAGGTTCTTACTGCCGATCCAATCAACACGACCATTCCGATCACCGTAATTGCCTGACTAAGCTCGACAAAAGATATGTACAAGACCTCGCTTCCGATCTCTATTCGATCATACCTGACCCCTACGCGATCATTCACTACTCAACCCAACAACCACTCCGATCTGTGCTAGATCATCCCGACCCATACACAATACCTTCAGGATCTCTAATCGACAGACTGGATCTATGCTCAATCTCTCCCCGCTCTTCATCCGACCGTCGTGAAATCGGGCTATTGCCGCTCCTGACCACTGGTATACTTGGCAGGCAAATCAATAGGTGGAGTGATTGCTGTCTGTCATTCCTTCTTTACTGATCAGGGCCTGTAGGCGTTGGGATTCCACGTGCAGCATCTACAAATTTTATCAGCATAAACATGAGTCGTCGTTCTGCATTTTATAACATCTACGGTTGTAGATAGATGTTCTCTCTTCCAGTTCTGAGAAGCATGTGAGAGATCAGCGACCCGCATTACATGTATCATGTGTGCTCGTGGTTGAATGGTTAAACAGGTCCGTTGCGGTCCGGTGGCAATCAAGTTCATCTGGATCAATTGGCTCATAGAGCAATCGGGTATTACTCGAGCACAGGTCCGGATGATAGGGCACAGATCGGGTATTGTTTCCCTGTTTACTCGACTCTCGACTCAATCGATACTCGATTGCCTCCCGATCGTTTCTCGAGCCCTTGGCTACTCGATTTTCTCTTGCATGTCAAAATTCTCGGTTGGGAAGCCCAGGCGATGCCAGCCAAGTTAGACCCATCGAACGACCCAGACAAGCCTCCGATCGTTTTATAAGGCTCGATAAAGTTGTCTGATTGGCATGCATTTGGAATCTTGTATACTAAATAAAAGTTAACGTTCTTGACCACAAAGAACATAGATAGGTGGAATAAAGATTTGGGATTTCTTTTCTTTGCAGCCTCTCTATAGATTCAGATGACGTCAGATGGGTAGGCGCTTGGTGGCTTGGACCAGTATTCTGTATCATTTTCTTTGCCCTGTCCGGGCTAGCTTTGTCGTGTTTTGGTGCAGAATTGCCATGTGTGTACATCTTGATATAGGTCTATCTGCCTCTGCCTCTGCCCCCCCCCCCTCCCTCTCTCCCTCTCTCTCTCTCTCTCTCTGTACATTCTTGTTTGATTGGGTTCGTCGGGACCCTATCTTCCTGTTTAATTGTAGTATACTGCGTCAGTTTTTTTTTTAAAGAAAGGTACTTTCATATTCTATAGATAATGTTTAACCTGTGTCAACCTGTCACACTATTCCGGTCGTATGTTTCGAGAACTTCCTGTATGTTTCTGAACTGCATAGTTAGAATGATAATACTAATAACAGGTCTTGGGTGACTAAAAATCACCTTTAGTTAGTGTTACAAATTATCATTAGTAATTATCTTTATTATCACTATTACTAGCGGCAAAAAAAGTTCGGGAAACACGTATATCCCAGTTACATAATGGAATTGGTACAAAACAGAAAGTGCAAACTCCAGCTAGACCAGAAGTTAAACAAGTGCCACGTGTTTTACTCAGTCTGGTAAAAAATCCACCATTTTTGTTCACGACTCTCGCTGGCATTACAGAAGCATTTGCCATATCCGGTTTATCCACATTTACAGCCAAGTTTGTGGAAAATGCTTTCAATGTGTCTGCTAGCAGAGCAGGAATACTATCGGGTGAGTTGTTTTTTCTACTAATAAGTAAAAGACTGCTTGTTTTCTAGATCATACTATAGCGCTCGATCATGTACATAAACAATTCTACAGATGCATGATTTGATAGACAGATAGCAAATTGGTAAAAGTAACAAAGAAGAAACGTTTGCTTCCGTGTTAAATACTATAAACTTTCATATTATGCGAGAAAGAGCTATAGAAATAACCCTTTGCTTCAATATATAGGACACCTATCAAGTGCAGGCAGGTGTATAAAACGTTATTTTTGTGAAGTACTTTGTTAAACCGTCTTGTCTGATGATATATATAGATTATTGTAACAGTGCGAATTTCTGCGTGGTCGAATCATGTCGAGTTGCGTATTTAAAGAGGTTTGTATCGGATGAGCAAGTCGACATGATCCAACCACGCAGAAATGAACACAGTTTTTATATCCGTTTTATTATAAACCATGGTATATTCAAGGTAATTAATCCGAATCCACTAAGTATGAGGTTTTCTTTTGATGAAGAAGAATTTGGTTATGTAAGAATCGAAATACATGTAATCTTCTGTCTATCGTGGTTTATCGTTCAATTTACCACGTTGTGAGCTATGAGGCGTTTTTTTGCACTGTTGGAAGGGGAGAGAATGCTTGTCTTAAGTTTTGTTTTGTTTTTTTATTCTCTTCCTTTTACACAAGATGGGGGCTCGTCTGGAATGGCCATTTGAAGGACTTTCGTGGCTGCCACGAGTGAAAATATTACCGATGGTGTTCACGAGATGAAATAAATTTCGATCTTTCACCGAAAAAAATAAATATCCTCTATATATTTTGTATTATAGATAAATGAATACAATGTCATGTATTGAACTATCTTTAAATACAGGTGTTCCAATTGTTGTTGGCCTGGCTGGTGGCATTGCGTTTGGAGGTTTTTTCTGTCGCTGTTTGAAGCTGAAAGTGAAGGGCATGTTAAAGTTTTGCTTTGCGACCTGTTTGATAAGTGCATTCTGTTCAGCAGCAGTTTTTGCTACATGTGACCAAAAACAGATTTCAGGGGTTCAGAACACGTATCTCAACAGGTAATAAATTCATACATCCTAGAAAAATGGTGCTGATATTTTGAGGCTTTTCAATGAACTCTTAGAACTGTAGTTGTCATAAGAAAAAATATGAATCCTCATTATATTCGTTGGATACTAAATTTCATCGATTTACTGTATAAATGGGTTTATCCGCTTATTTTAAATCAAGACGAAAACGTGATCCACTCAAACTTAATTGTACTCTGAATGTCCAACTTGATGGTTTCACGCTGGTTGGGTAAAGCTTTCTTGTATTAGGAAGATTACTGGCAGTGATACATGTGTATTTACCTAAAGGCTTCTTGGAACTAAAACTGTTTTAGATCTACCAGATCTAGTTTAAATTGACCACTATACTACAACAAATCTACACCCTATTGCATTGATTTTTCCACTGAATCATCTGCAAGATTATATTACGGGCCAACGCTACCTTGCAAATGTATATTTTCAGTGTTGGGGAACCTTCACTTATAGCAGATTGTAACTCTGGATGCTCGTGTACAACAGAGTTTTACGTGGCATCTTGTGACGAAAACGGTGTTCAATACTTCTCGCCATGTCACGCCGGATGCCGTGTGACTTCGGATGATGAAAAAGTAAGGCATTAATCTGAATCAAGGTTCTTTACACGTGTAGTCTCTTTATACATGTAGTCTCTGTAGATGAATTTTGGCATGAATTTAATGCAAGGGTTTTTTTTTTTTTATTATTACATATTGTTTCTTACTATTTTGATTTCATTCAACTTCGGCCTTGTTTCCCATTGGTTACGGTTAGTTTCATTCCGTCGGTGATTGTACAGACTATGTCATTGTTAATGACTTAGAAAAAAAAAACTCTGAACCTACTGAAGAATGTACGAAAAAGAGCAATTAGATGTAGAAGGTAATTACCTCTTTATGCAAAAGCACTTTAAATATTATTTTAAATTCATGGTGTTTTTGTGGCTTGATATAGATTTCTGTAGGTCTGAAATAAGCGATCTTCGCAAGCAAATGTTACGATCACTACGTGAATCTTACCTTGGAGGATCGAGCTCGATTTCGAAATTCCCGCGACACGCCCCCTATTGGATGCTGGTTATTACCCCCTTTTACATCATATTTCTGATAGCAAATGGTATATCGTTTTACATACCGTTTATGAATACAATAATTCAACATGAACCTACTTCGACATCCTATCGTCAGGTGCTGGAATATAGCCCAAAACCTCCGAAGTAATTGGTCACACTGAAACTTTCTGTAAATATCGTTCGTCTATGTTTTTTTTTTTTTTTTTTTTTGGGGGGGGGTTAATAAATCATTAAAGATCCTGCACACATCCACTTAAATATCCATATTCACCTTCTAGTTTTATTCGAAATATCGCGATCTTGTTCTATTTCTATTAGAAATGAAAAAAGCTTGCTGCAACCAATGAAAATGCGTATCGCCGGAGTGTCGAGATCAAGCTCGATCCGCCAAGGGTATTCAGTGTATCGAAGTGGATCGTCACCCTGGGCTTGCGAAGATGGAAATAAGCACGAATAGTTATCTGTAACAAGATATTAAAACATTATATCTTAAACAATTAACAAAAATAGAAAGAAACCTCCGTTTTCCGCTCAAAGATAGAGGAAATAAGCAACAAACGTAAAACTTTTAAAAAGGAATATTAAGGCTTAATATTTTGAATAGTCAAATCGAAATCAACTATTATATATTCTGCGACCAAGATACGTCACCAGACCATATTAGAAACCGTGTTTGAAACCGTGTAGACCTATATGGATTTTTTTCTCGTGGATGGTATTTGATTGGCATGCAACGCATGTATTTAAGTCAGAAAACTTACTAGTATATACAGCAGGTATTTCATTTTTGACTGATACGAAGTCTCCCGGTCTGCAGTGACATTGTATTTTTAGACCGGGAAAAAATGAACAATGGACTGATTATAAGGTAGTAGAAACAAGATTTGATAGAAAAGTAGGACTACATAAATACAGGTGATTAAATGCTAAACCATTCCGTGTCTGATTTTTTTTTCAGAAATATGAAAACTGTTCGTGTATAGCAGCACAATCAGGGCAGAGTCCTGTGTTGACGGAGGGTAGTTGTGATACCGGCTGTAATCTGTTGTATGTCTTCCTTATTGTATGGTTCCTGCTGTCTTTTACCACACTGGCGGCTGATGTCCCCGCGGAACAGGCTGTTTTGAGGTACTGTGGATTGATGTATGGAGAGAGGAAATAGAGAAATGGCATAAATTGATTTTTAGGAGTTCAAACACGGTCAATCTGTATTGTAGCAAATATTGTGGTATGAAAGAAGAGGAATTTATCTTATGTGTTTTTAAAATGAACACAAGCTTTCGGCGGCACAACCGCCTTCTTCAAGTGTGACCACACTTGAAGAAGGCGGTTGTACCGCCGAAAGCTTGTGTTCATTTTATAATTAAACGTTACATATCTCAAGAAGAGGATATATCATGGTTATGTGTTTTTGTTTTTTGAATAGAAAACAAAAAGGATAAATAGTTACAATATTTAAATAAAATCACTGTCTATATCTTCTTGATGATTTTCCAGCCACACAAAAGAGACAACTTTTATATTTGTAAACAAAAACAAGGTTTGAAGGCAAAGAAACTCCTTTTTTTAATCCTCTCTTTCTCTAACTGTTGTCTACTAAGGTACTTTGCACATATAATTTTGCACATGTTTAATTTATTGTTAATACTTGTGCAATTCGAAAATCTTTCAGATCGATTGACGAGAACCATAGAGCAATTATGTGTGGAGCGAACAGATTTTTTATCCGACTTTTAGGTATGTATGAAAATGCTATACATAGTATAATCTTTCTTCATTCATCGTAATACTTTTTCTATTCACTTCTATTAACCGCTACATTTATCCCAGTCACTGATTTTTCTGTGATATAGTGGGCTTCTCTATTACTTCATTATATGTATTTTAAGGCACGGTAGTGGGCTTCTCTATTACTTCATTATATGTATTTTAAGGCACAGTTCCCGGCGCAGTAGTATATGGCGCAGCCACAGACACCGGATGTTTAACGTGGAAGAATGATTGCGGGGAGGACACTTCCTGTTGGATTTATGACATTTCTTTGGTGACCCGGAACTACTTCATCATTACCATAGTGACCAAACTTCTGTCACTGACGTTTTTCTTCTGTGCATTCTGGTTTTACAAACCACCGAAAGACACAGGCGTTGAGATCGATCTAAGTGATAAGAAAGAAATAAAAGACGATAAATTCGTTAATTCATCTTTCGATCAAGTGGAGTGATATAATTTATAGAACAGACCATTGTAAAATGTTTAAGCGAAAGTAAATGCAATATCAAATGAACTCTAAAAAAGTGGGAAAAGGGTTTGAAGCCATATGCCATTGTTGTTTCTATTTATTCCTCTGAAAGTATTTTCTTTGTGTCAATATATGTGAATCTATTTGTATTCCATTTGGTTACTAAAAAATGAAATTAAATATTTTATCTGTAATGTTGTCAGTTGCTTTTTGAGAATGGGGAAAACACAGACGCAGAAGAAAAAATATGAGAATTATACGAGATCATTTGTTCTTTTAAGATCCCTTTTTGTTATGTTTGTAGTATGTTTTTGTAATTTCGACAAGATTTATTTCCTTTGAAGAATTATGTATTTCTTTTTTTTGCATCGCAACATGATATTTTCTTCTCATTTTTTAACTCAGCAAAAATAATATCATCATCATCTAAACCTTTTACCGGGCAGCAAAATTTTGACTTCTCCATTTTAAAAGCATTTGCAGGTGACAAATTAGTTGTGGTTCATCTGATACGTTTAATGAAAGAGTAAAAAAAACCACCAGCTTTATTCTCCTTTTACCCAAAAATTTAAAGGAAAAAATCTTTCCCGGGTTGCTAGTACTTCGTTCTGTTTGGTAAAGATTTCACGTACATGTATTGACAACAATGTATAACAAACTAAGTTTTTAATACTGTTGTGGACTCTTTGAGAAAGTTCAACGTTACTGCACAGAATGCTGAGTATGCTCTTGAGTTTTGAAAACCATGCCAGGGTCTATCAAACTATTTATCTGAATGTTAAATGGGATCTTCCACGTTATCTTTTCAACATTCTGAAGGTCTCTGAAACTTCATTTCTTTACAATTACTATTCTTTTACAGTCCTGCATTAGGAGGATTTTCAAACATCGTTGGAAAAGAAGCAAATGGTCCCCTGTTATATTGGTCATTCCAGGGCTGGCAGCTTCCTGTCCTCCATATGTTTCTATTTTGAGTCGCACCAGAGTGCATTCTGTGCGATGCACCCTTTTCTGTGGAACACATTTTTATCGATCTTCATCCAATATTTTCCAAACACTTTAGTGTTGATGTATAAGTGCTCTCTCTGACTCTGTCAACACTGAGGCAACAACTGTGATATTGTATTTAAACCTTTTATTCAAATTCAGACTTTCTTCTTCTTTCTGTATATCTAGTTTATTCTTTTACATAATCATTTCATCGAGTGAAGTGACGCTTCAAAACAAAGCCAGTTTGACGTATACCTACAACCCATATGGAACGTATATACAGACACTGTTGAAATATGTTCAAGATGCGTTGGCAAGTCAGATTCAATGTCAGGTCTGGATAGTCGACGACGCAGACTCTCCTGGTAAAAGAGCTTCAAGTTACACTAACAAGGGTTTGTACGAAAGAGCAGCCCTGATAAGCAAGTCGAATCTTTAAGTTTCCTTTGTTTCACAGACTTGTTTGCCCTCAAAAAATGATTCCTTTTATTTTAGAGACGAACTAAAAGTTTGAAAAGTTTGATATACTTGATCTTTTACCGGTCAACAAAAAAATTCTACTTGGCCAAACTGAAAGCGATTCGAGACGGTTAGAAAAAAATCTGGTTAAAAAAACGTCATAAATTATCAGGGAAAATATGTGACCAGCACAGAACTCGGGACCCTTTACTTACAGAGAGAGTGCTCTATCACTGAGCTACGTATTCCGTTGAATTGACAAGTGAACATTTAGCACATTTTTGTGAAAGGTAGAGAGAAAAAAACATGGAAAGTTGTTGGTTATCCCATATTAATGAGAAACGAGTCGGTATGTTTGCCTTGTTAATATCTGGGACAATTTCTAAATTTGGTCATATAGACATATCTTTATTTTTGACCAATCACAAAACTATGTCAATTTATTCTATCTCAAACCAAGAAGTAGGTCTAAAGCCAGAGCATTTAGCTACATCGAAAAATAAGGATGTCAACAAAGCTTGTATAATTACTTTTGTTAGGCCATCAAGACCCTCCTAAGAAAGTCTTCCAATCTCTGCATTACGCACCTCGGATATTATCTCCTTTTGCGTCTGCTTTATTTAGCTATACAGGCCTACCTTTTGATGCCTCGACTAATATAATTTTGTTGAAGTATAGAATAATTTCGCAACACCGGAGCCGGACAATGATTTGGAAACTGGAGTTTTTCATGTAGAGATTTTCAATTTTAACATTTATAATGTTACTAGAATTGGAGTGAATAGTTCAAGATAGTTCTAGTATACACTCCGACCTTTCATTCCAAACCAATGGCTAAATTTCGACAAAGTCAACCCAAAGTTCACCAATGAGGGACGAGTGAACGGTGTCGTACTGAATTTCATTATCAATGAAAACAATTTTTGCCAACATGTGAAGAAATAATTGAATAGGTGCACTGGTCAGTGCAAAATATCTGAACCACAACTATAAACAACTTGACTCTTCAAATGTGTTGTTGCAATTTTTTACCGATTCTTTTACCAAGCAATTCCTAATTGAAAAAGCCTTATATAATGAAGCCTGAGAAAGCATTGAGGGGAATGAGAACATGCTGATATTCAGCACCTTGTCATGTTTTTTTTTCCCAATAACCTTTTCACAAAAATATATTAATAAGTGTTTCTTATATTGCACAATGGAATGCGTAGCTCAGTGGTAGAGCATTCTCTCAGGGTTCCAAAGGTACCGAGTTCGAGTCCTGCAGGGTTCACTTTAATTGGTTTTTTTTTCTCCGTAATTATGACATTTTTTTAATCCAAATTTTTGTGTTCTTGTTGTCTCGACGTACTTTCAATTTGAAAGCTTGTTTTTATGTCGACTGGTAAAGAATTCAGTACACAGAACTCCTCGTTAGCTTGTCATAGAAACCGTGAAAATTGGTGCTATATATCGGGGGCATTCAAATCAGTGAAACAAAGGAAACACGTGAAGATATGAATTGTCACGCTCTTGTAACTGAAATACCCTTTAGAAACGGCGAGAAAGAAATCAAGCATACAAATACTTCCAATTGTTTAAGTTGGGGGAAAAAATAGCAGCGCCATAATAGGAATTCATCTGAAGCACAATTATAAATAACTTGACTCTTCAAATGTGTTGTTGCAATTTTTTACCGATTCTTTTACCAAGCAATTCCTAATTGAAAAAGCCTTACATAATGAAGCCTTGGAAAGCATTGAGGGGAATGAGAACATGCTGATAATCAGCACCTTATCATGTTTTATTTTTTCCAATAACCTCTCCACAAAAATATATTAATAAGTGTTTCTTATATTGCACAATGGAATGCGTGGCTCAGTGGTAGAGCATTCTCTCAGGGTTCCAAAGGTACCGAGTTCGAGTCCTGCAGGGTTCACTTTAATTGTTTTTTTTCTCCGTATTTATGACATTTTTTTTAACCCAATTTTTTATGTTCTTGTTGATTCGAAGTACTTTCAATTTGAAAGGTTGTTTTTTGTCGACTGGTAAAGAATTCAGTACACAGAACTCCTCGTTAGCTTGTCATAGAAACCGTGAAAATTGGTGCTATATATCGGGGGCATTCAAATCAGTGAAACAAAGGAAACACGTGAAGATATGAATTGTCACGCTCTTGTAACTGAAATACCCTTTAGAAACGGCGAGGAAGAAATCAAGCATACAAACACTTCCAATTGTTTAAGTTGGGGGAAAAAATAGCAGCGCTATAGTAGGGATTCATCTGAAGCACAATTATAAATAACTTGACTCTTCAAATGTGTTGTTGCAATTTTTTACCGATTCTTTTACCAAGCAATTCCTAATTGAAAAAGCCTTACATAATGAAGCCTTGGAAAGCATTGAGGGGAATGAGAACATGCTG
This sequence comes from Tridacna crocea, assembly GCA_943736015.1. Lineage (NCBI taxonomy): Eukaryota > Metazoa > Mollusca > Bivalvia > Cardiida > Cardiidae > Tridacna > Tridacna crocea. The sequence continues at coordinate 46,992,689 of OX031067.1, read as the reverse complement.
ATAATCAGCACCTTATCATGTTTTTTTTTTCCAATAACCTTTTCACAAAAATATATTAGTAAGTGTTTCTTTTATCGCACAATGGAATGCGTAGCTCAGTGGTAGAGCATTCGCTCAGGGTTCCAAGGTACCGAGTTCGAGTCCTGCAGTGTTCACTTTAATTGTTTTTTTCCTCCGTATTTATGACATTTTTTTAACCCAATTTTTTATGTTCTTGTTGATTCGAAGTACTTTCAATTTGAAAGGTTGTTTTTTGTCGACTTGTAAAGAATTTAGTACACGAAACTCATCGTTAGCTTGTCATAGAAATCGTGAAAATTGGTGCTATATATCGGGGGTATTCAAATCAGTGAAACAAAAAGAATACGTGAAGATATGAATTGTCACGCTCTTGTAACTGAAATACCCTTTAGAAACGGCGAGAAAGAAATCAAGCACACAAAAACTTCTAATTGTTTAAGTTGGGGAAAAAAATAGCAGCGCCATAGAAGGAGTTCAGCCGAATCATTTATTGCAACAGACTGTGAACACAAGAGTTGCAAGTCCAAATCGTTGTTAAAAACCAACATTTTCTACTATTCCACAATGTTCTCTGCCCTTTGAAAGATAAATCTATTCGCACCATCTGGTTTATCGTTTTCTAATGGACAAGTTTAAAAAGAAAATCGACGTCTGGAAAAACAGCTGGCAGTGTGAATGACAGGACGTGCTTTGTAATTGGTGAAGCAAGATCAGAAACATATGCAAAGGTGCACAGTTCGTACTGATATTCACGCCTCATATTATAAATAAAAAGGGTGAAAGACAAAATACAAAAAAAAAAACATTTACTGGACCATCTGTCAAAGAAACCCTCTTTAATTTTACCCAGGGTACGATAATTTTGGGGACGAACAGCTTTCACAAAAAATTTCTTGATTTCGAGCACAAAAAACAAGCCACCAGAAAAGGGGACCGAAAGTTTAACTCTTTATTTCGACTATTTTATATCATTTTCGGAGCGCCAAAAGCTTGCTGTGTTATCCAGAGGAACTCCAATTGAATTTTGGTAGCACGAAATTACAAGAATTGCATATCATGTGGTTGCAAATTCAGATTTTTCCATGTGGTCCCTTTTTACGTGCTGCAAAAGTTTTTCTTCAATATGGCCGGCTATCGGCCAAAACTTTCGCAGCACCTTAAAAGGGGTAATTTCCATGTCGCGCATCAGTGTTACTTTTTGCCGGATACCTATTGTCATGCCGCGACTGGATTTGCACGAGCAGTTCGATTTAGGCTAACCCCCCCCCCCACCCTTTTACTGGGTGGAGGTATAAATGTATCCTAAAGCGCCCGTGTAGCTCGTGCTAATCCAATTGCGGCATGACAATAGGTACCCGATAAAAAGCTACACGGATGGCAAGACCTTACAAAATATGAATTTCTCCTTTTCCCACAATGTTTTCTACCTTGCTTTAAAACAAATTTTCAATGTTTGATTTACTTTTGTCATCTTCATGTGCTTTCAATTTGGACCAGTCTAGAATTTTGTTTACCAAACAATAAAATTTTAGACTAGTCCAAATTCGAAAAAGGACCAGACTACAAAATAATTGTGACTATAAAAAATTGAAATTTGGTTTGGGAAGGGTAGAAAATATTGTCGTAAAAGGAAATGATGCTGGTTACCAGCATTTTCTCCTTTTCCCACAATGCTTTTAAAAAATCTTCTTTCTCAGGGTCATTAAAAGTCAGCATTGTGTGGTAAAGGGTTAAGACAAATAGTTTCATGTATTTACTCAGTGTCCAAAGCATGCAAGGCTTGGGATTTGTTGTTATTGTCAACCCTCGAATTTTGTACCCCACTTCAAAATTTTAGACTGGCCTAAATTTGAAAGCAAATGCAGACGACAATTTAATTGTTACACAAATTAGAGACTTTTCTTTGAAAGGGTTAAATAAATTGTGGGGAAAAGTGGAAAATCTTGGTCACCAGCATTTCCTCCTTTGTCAACATTGTTTTTAAACCCTTTTTCATGGGTACGGAAATCTTAAAAAAAAAAAAGTATTGTATAATGTGGTTAAGGGTTAACTGCACGAAATTCTCACTTTCATAAAACCTGTCCCCCTTTTGTATTCAGTGTGATGGGCTGGGCTTATCTGGATGAATCTATTTATGTTGAATGGGTTTAACTCTTTCAGTATATTTGACCCTTTACCTTACAACAACAAAAAATAAAACTTGTCCAAAGTGAAAGAATTTGCAGAAAAATATCTCAAATGTTTCTCAAATTATGTAAGTTTGCTTTGATAGAATAGAAAACAATGTGGAAAAAGGTGAAAATGCTGGTTACCAGCATCCTCCTTTTCCCACAATGTTTTCAAAAGCTTCTTTCTCTTGACTGAAAAAAAATATATAATTGTAATGTAAAGGAGCATTTTCTCCTTTTTCTCACAATGTTTCAAAAAGGCTTCATTCTCATGATTAATAAAATTGACTTTAAAATTTGTGAGGGTTAAGAAGTCAGTCCATTTAACTTGGAAGGTTCCATTTATCATTTCGCAATGCCTGTATATTCATACTAAATTCTACCTCTGGAACAGTTCACTTTATTGGAATGTGGAAGAGTTCATTTATTGTTTACCCTTTCAGACTAGAAAAAACTTGGACTTGACCAAATTCTAAGCTTTTGACATAAAAAAAAACTTGGAAGAGTCCAATAATTAAAGTAAAGTTGGAAGAGTCCATTCTTTCTAAATTTATAGCTTACTCATCATTGAATTCGGAAGAGTCCATTATATTCATTTATAGTTTTTTATTTACAGATAGAAGAGTCCATATTACTTTTTGTCTGGTCTCACTATCAACTGAAATTGGAAGAGTCTATTATTTATTTTCAGGGTTTTTTTTAAATATGGAAGAGTCCATTCTACTTATTGTTTGGGGTCTTATCATTCATTCAATTTGGAAGAGTCGATTTCATTTTGAAAAAGTTTTAGTATAGAAATTATTGAAATTGGAAGGGTCCATTCTAGCTTTTTTCAATTCCTTTGCTTATCATAGAATTTGGAAGAGTCCATTCCATTGAAATGCAGTTTCTCATCATTCTTTGAATTTGGACTAGTCCATTTCATAGAAAGAAATATTTTCTCTTACAATTTCTCAATTTAGAAGTGTCCATTATTCACTTTGGGTTACTTTTTTATCTTTCAAGTTGGAAGAGTCCATTTTAAATTGTTTCTGTTGACTTGGAATTCATTGAATTTCGAAGGGTCCACTTAATTTTGTCTGAAATTTTTCTCTAAAAATCAAATATTCTGGAAGCGTCCATTTAATATATTTCTAGTTCTTTTACAAATCATTGAATTTTGGAAAGTCCATTTCATTAACAAGTGAATGAATTTGGATAAACCGATTCAATCATGTTTAAGACCCCCCTTACAATTCACTGAAATTGGAAGAGTCCATTTATTTTCAGTGAGCCTATTTTTGTAAAAACTATCCCAGTTGCCTTTTTTCCGCCTTTAAAAAAATGATGTTTTAATTTCTTAGATTTGGATGAGTCGACTTATTCTGGATTTATTTTTCTCTCTCTCTCTCTCTCTTTTTAACCCTTCTCATAGTAGCTTGTAAACATCTAAGATTTGGACAAACCATATACTACACTGTAAAATCTTGGACTTGCCCAATTGGAAAGCATGTACTGATGACCCTTTACCACACAATGACTTTTATTACCCCTGAAAGAGAAGGCTGAAAACATTGTGAGAAAAGGAGAAAATGCTGGTTGCCAGCATTTTCTCCTTTTCCCAAAATGTTTTCTATCCTAAGAAAAATATTTTTATTTGAGCCACATTGAAACTTTCATCAGCAAATGCTTTCAATTTGGACTGGTCTAAAATTTGTTTGTGTGGTAAAGGGTTGAAAATATGCTCAAAAGATGGAAAGCTTTTTGGAAATGATGGAAAACATTGTGGGCGAAGGAGAAAATGCTGTTTAACAGATCTCCTTTTCCATCGATGATTTCTAAACCTTCCATCATGGCTGGGAAAACACTATCATTGTAATGGGCTAGTTCATTTTGGAAAAATAAGACATTTCATTGTTTTCATTGCACGTGTGTTTATTTTAGAATGCGAGTGAATGTCAAATGTTTGTTGGGCCAGTCCAAATATTTTCCCTTTATACCTTCACCACACAATACCAGGTTTTAACGATAACGAAAAAGAAGACTTTGGAAACTATTGTGGGAAAAGGAGAAAATGCTGCATATTCTCCATTTTCCCAAAATATTTTTTCCCCTCAGCGACTGAATTTCAATGTTTGATTCATGTTAATTTTGTTACTGTATGTGCTTTGAGTTTGGACAGGTCCATAACGTTGTCTTCTAAGAAAGGTTTCACTGTGTATACATGTATTGGATAGGTCCATTTAATTATTGTGTGCCTGACAAAATATTGCGACATGCTTGCAGTTTGCATTTGTCATATTCCCGCAATATTTTCAAAGGAATTTAAAAAAATTACATCTGCACCCCTCACAACATTTTCTTCTCTCAGTGACTAAATTTCAGTGTTAGATTCATGTTCACTCTGTCATGTGGAAGCGCTTTGAGTTTGGCAGGTCCATAATTTTGTAACCCTTCCAAATGAAAGTACTTCTAGACAACAACAAAACAAAAATCTAAGTTTAAAAAAATGCCACGATTAAAGTGAAAAAAAAAAATCTGCTTCCTACAGGACTCGAACTCGGCACCTTCAGAACGCAAGGCGAATGCTCTGCCACTGAACTACGTATTCCACTGGGCGTAAGAGAAAAACTTATTAATATATTTTTGTGAAAAGGTAATTGGAAAAAAAAAAGGTGTTGATTGTCAGCATTTTCTCAATTCCCCACAATGCTTTCTTAGGCCTCATTAGGTAAGGTTGTTGTTACAACTCGGAATGGTTTGGTAAAAGAATCAGTAAAAGTTGCAATAACATATTTGAAGAGGCAAGTTGTTTATATTTGTGCTTCAGATATTTTGCATTCACCAGTGCACCTATCCAAGAATTCATTCACATGTTTGCAAAATGGGTTTTATTGTTACAAAATTCAGAGCGACACAATTCACTCGTCTCTCATTTCTGAATTTTGCATCAACATTGTCAGATTTAGTTTTTTTTTTTATCTTTGGTTTTCTTTTTCACATAGATGTAGGCCAAAACATCAGCTTCGTTTGTTTTAACGACCTGTATAGGCATTAAACCATTTAAACCACGATACGGTATGTTGTTATAATTAATGGCGACGTTGTCTAGGGAATCGATGTAACGATGCGTCTCATCATTCTGTAAAGTGAACTTTTGATCCTGCGCTGAACACTTTCGACATTGTTACCTTTTGCTGGATTTTGCGTTGTAAAACATGACCATCTTCATCTTTCGTTAGCTTTTTAACTCATTACCACACGAGAAAATTTTGGACTGGTCCAAATTGAAAGCATTTGCAGACAACAAAACAAAGGTGACTGAAAAATAGAATTCTTTTCTGGGAAGGGTAGAAAACACTGTTGGAAAAGGAGAAAATGCTGGTTACCAGCATTTTCTCCTTTTCCAACAGTGTTTTCAAAAGGCTTCTTTCTCAGGGGCGTCAAAAGTAGGGATTGTGTGGTAATGAGTTAAATCAGCGGTTAACAAATTCCGATCCTCTATCAGCTCGAATCTTCTTCGGCTTCTGCTGACGTAAAATAATCTTCATTGCTTTTATGACAGCTTTCGCCGTTTTGAATTTCAAAGTTCGTACTCATAATTTTCTTGACAAGATATCAAGATGGATTTTTATATGTTGTTGTGACGTCATCGATGCAATGAAAAAAGCTCAACAAAAGATTGAAAAGTAGCGTAAAGCCAATGGATGGACGTCATCCGATCATCGAAGATTTTGCTCACCGAGGATTTTGCTCAATGAGGATTTTGCTGCGAATACCGAGGATTCGTCTTGTACTTTTGACACTACTCTCGTAACCGGGAGGCTCCAGCCTCATGCCACACTATATCCACTGGGTTTTTCGTTGGAGTATCTTAGGACAAGACACTCCAGAGCCCTTGCCTTGTACTGGTAAAACCCAGAAAATACATGAATATGTGAGCTGTCTCCGTGATAAGACTGAAATAATGTGGAAAGCCGAGTAAACACCATTCATTCAATCAATCAATCAATCAATTCTCCTGAACATTAGAGCAGGATCCTCATTTGGTAAAAGATTGCTTGCGTGTAGAAAGAGACCCAGACAGAATTGTTATTTATTTTATTTTATCCCGAATTTAGAAGACTAAACCGGTAATTATGGGTAACAATTTGTTGATAAAGAATGATCATTCTATGCGACAACATGATATTTATCAGACAGTTTAAATCTAAGATCAGACTGCACAGAATGTGCAGTCTGATCTTAGATCTAAACTGTCTGCTTGATTTGACGATCGTATAAGATCAGAAAAATCTGTATTAGTTTCAGTGGATCATAAATTATGTTATCTGTATTTCTTTTCAGTCGTCCAAAGAGTTTACATATTTGGTACTGAGAGAATTACAGTAGGTAAATCTGCATTGCAACCTGGAGATGCAGACTTAGGGTTAGGGAACCAAATGGCAGAGGCGCAGAACACATGACTCATGGCTAAAAGGTCATGGGTCGATGCTTTGGCCATGCAGGAGTGTCCTTGGGCTAGGCACTGCATATCTCTGGCCCAGAACAAGTGAAAACCTTCATTGAAGGATGTGACGAAATGAGCATGAATTATGAAAGACTAATGAAAATTGTTAAATAGAAAGAAACTCAATCACAACAAGAAAATCAAATAGATATGTTGGACTAAAAACATTCTGGCTAAAATTTTTGTAACTCTTTAAAAAACCGTCGAATGTTTTGATAGCTCTGAGAGCGAAAACTGTTGAAAATACCGTGGAAAAATGAGCAAATGCTGGTGAAAACTGTTTTCTCCTGTTCCTAAAATATTTTCTTCCAACCAAAGAACAATTTCAAAGTTTTAGGCACATCCATTTTAAACGTCTGCAAATGGACGAGTCTAAAATTTTATCCAATGGTAATGAGTTAACTCTTTACACCATTTTTAGACACAGCTTAATTAAAAGCACTTACAGGCCACACATTTGATTTGACCCAATTTATGCGCTCCCTCGAATATATTAAAAAGTGTGGGTAAATGTAAAATAATAGTTACCAGCATTTGCTTCTATTAATCACTGTTTTAACCCATTACCACACAATCCCTACTTTTGATGACCCTGAGACGGAAGCCGTTAGAATACATTGTGGAAAAAGGAGAAAATGCTGATAACCAGCATTTTCTCCTTTTCGCACAATGTTTTCTATCCTTCACAAAACAAATTTCAAATTATCAGTCATTTCCACGTCAGACGGATAAACTGTTATTGTTCTACTGTAGCGCTCACCATCTGCTGATCTGGAAAAAAAGAAATACGCACAAATATATAAAGGCCCATCTACAGTAGCAAACAATTGTTTGCAAACACCACCACACGGTGTTTGGAGATGTTTGGACATGTTCAATCCTGTTTTTTTTTTCCTGTTTTGTGAAGTTTGTTGGTGTCTTGGTATACTGACCAGACAGAAGCTGTCTTTTTATCATTCGATGGGTGAATCGATTGATTTTCAAACATCACCAAACATTGTTTGCCATTGTTTATTGCAGTATAGATATTTTTATGTGTACGTTAAATATTATAATTAAAAGTTACATTTCTCAAGAAGAGAATATATCATGGTTTGCAGTGTAGATAGATAGATACCCAACAGACAAACATGAAAAAATATCATCGAACACAAGTCTAATGGTGTTTGCAAGGAAATGTATGTTAGTGTTGACACTCCGTGCTTTTGTCAATTAAAATTGGCAACACTCTAGCAAAAAAAGGCCTGATGCATATATGGCTTGTAATACGAGAAAAAAGGGCCTTTGGACATTTGCATAAAGTGTCGTCTCGGATCAGCCTGCGCAGTCCGCACAGGCTAATCCAAGATGGCACTTTACGGGTACATTAGAGTTTGTGCTACAGTTGAGCATAACAGAAAATTGCTTAAAAACGGGAAGTATCGCTTCGGATAAGCCTGTGCGGACTACGCAGGCTGATCCGAGACGACACTTTACGCAAATGTCCGAATGTCCCTTTTCACGTGTTGCAGGTCATATGTGATGCATTATACCAGGCAAGTCCTAATATAATCGTGGATCCATAAAATCCCTTTCTCCAATGAGCACCTATAAAATAGCAAATTTAGTGCACACACTGTTAGTTTGAAAGATTAACTATATTTTTTATCAGGTTAATGGTAAAAATGGTAATATCAATTATTATCTTTAAAATGTATTTTCCTGTGTCATTGGCCAGTGGCCTTGACAATTTTAACTATAGTCATTGTCATTGATAGTTGACCTAGCCTGTTTGATATATTGATAGAACATTGATAGGAAGGGGTTTGTATCGGATATAGTAGATTATATTGCTTTGTTATAACGCATTCTGTAATAAACCTGCAAATGTAATAAGTATTACAAACTGCGTTGTGAGTACATGAAATTTAATAAAAAGTTATGCCACGCGTTTTGTAATAAACTTGCAAAATGTAATAATCTTTGTTCCCTGGGCCCCAGTTCTAAGATGTTGAATAGAAGGACAGACTTCTTTTAGCTTTAATAGATATAAGGTTTTGTAATATGCTAATAATCTTTGTTCCCTGGGCCCCAGTTCTAAGATGTGGAATAGAAGGACAGACTTCCTGCCTAACAAAGTGTGGATCCGATGTAGAGTCAAGCTCAACATAGAGCGGATCCAAGCTAGAGTCAAGCTCAAAATAGAGTGGATCTAACCTAGCGTCAACCTTAACAAATAGTCAAGCTTAACAAAAAGTGGATAAAAACTAGAGTCGAGCTTAACAAAAAGCTGACCCAAACTGGAGTCAAGCTTAACAAAAAGCGGATAACAATTAGAGTCAAGCTCAACATATCGCGGATCCGAACTGGAGTCAAGCTCAACAGAAAGCGGATTTTAAACTAGAGTCAAGCTCAACATAGCGCGGATCCGAACTAGAGTCGACCTTAACAAAAAGCTGATCCAAACTGGAGTCAAGCTTAACAAAAAGCGGATCCAAACTAGAGTCAACCTCAACAAAAAGCGGATTACAAGTAGAGTCAAGCTCTACAAAAAGCGGATTTAAAACTTGAGTCAAGCTCAACATAGCCCGGATCAAAACTAGAGTCATGTTTAACAAAAAGTGGATCAAAACTAGAGTCAAGCTCAACAAAAAGCGGATTTTAAACTATAGTCAAGTTCAGCATAGTGCGGATCCATAATTGTCACTACATCTTGTCACTATTCAGACCCATCCATCCATCCATCCATCCATCCACCAAGAACACAGATAATTGTCACTACATCTTGTCACTATTCAGACCCATCCATCCATCCATCCATCCATCCATATTCCCCAAGTGTATGTAGGCTATGTATACTACAATTACCTAGAAGGATTACAAACCCTGTTAAGAATTTTGGTTATCTCGAATGATGATTGACTGGAATAATTTACCAGCAATTTTCAAGTAGATACGTGCTCGTTTTCTTCACTGTTTAATATGGTCAACTCAGCTTAGTTTAAACATACATCATTCGATGTCCCTTTACCACACTATGTCGAGATTAAAGACCCCAACGGAGAAAGCCTTTGAAAACGTTGTGGGAAAAGGAGAAAATGCTGTTAACCAGTATTTTCTAATTTTCCCAAAACGCCTTTAACCCCTTTTGTGACAAACCCTTTAAGTAAAGTCAATTTTTAGTTTCGTCTGCAAATGCCTGAGAAATCCTGTTGTCTAATAAATAATTATAATATAAACATACAAGGTGATATTCTCAACTTAGCATCACATCTAGGATTCAATGCTATAATTGCTTTGTAACACGCGAAAAGGGGCATTCGGACATTTGCGTAAAGTGTCGTCTCGGATCAGCCTGCGCAGTCCGCACAGGCTAATCCTAGACGGCACTTTTCGACTACATTAGATTTTGTGCTACTGTAGACTTGCGCAAAACTGAACATTACATTAAAAACGGAAAATTTCGTTTCGGATTAGACTGCGCGGGGTGCATAGGCTGATCCGGAACGACACTTTACGCAAATATCCGAATGTCTGTTTTCGCGTGTTGCAGGCCATATAGAAATGGCCAGTGCTTCATAAAAAGAGCGCTTTTAACTCTTCACCAAACGACAAAATTTTAGACTGGTTCATATTGAAAGCATTTGCAGACGACAAAATAAAGGGGACTGAAAAATTGAAATTTGATCTGGGAAAGGTAGAAAACACTGTGGGAAAAGGAGAAAACGCTGGTTACCAGCATTTTCTCCTTTTCCTACAGTGTTTTCAAAAGACTTTTTTCTCAGGGGCATCAAAAGTTGGGATTGTATGGTAATGGGTTAAATGGATCTGCAAAAGGTTTAAAGTCAAGTCACCCTGCGAAAACTGACCTGGGCCGAAACTATTTGCATTTTGTAATTTTTCACTCCAGGAGGCAGAGTTCTAGAACTATGAACGTAGGTGTTACAAATGTACTGGGCTGTATATTGTTCCATATCATTGTTTGTGTAAATATGTATGATTACAATTTTTATTTAAATGAATTGTTAAGATGAAATAGATGCAAATGGACCCTTTAATGTATGTAATTAATCCATAGGTTGCTAATCATAATTCAATAAACTTTTGCACACAGTGTAGATTAAGATCAGACTGCAGAGTCTGATCTTGGATCTACACTGTCCAGTATGGAGAAGTTTTTCCCCGAAAAAGTAAGAGTGATGTAACATTATTCTGGTCTATGCTATCGCCTTGAAAGTTTTATTTAATTTATTCAGCAGGATATGGGATGAAGATTACCAATACTGAGTTTATTGTAAGAAAAAGTTGTATAAGATTCTTGTAATTCTTGGATTACTGAAAATCAAAGAATTAACTGTGTGTTGAAATTTAGCAACTAATCTTTATACATTGTCGAGGTGCTGTATTGCTTCTACATGTTATTCAAAGATCGTAGATATACTTGCACATAATAATAAATATCTGTCAGTTACATACAATCTCACATTTCCGAGTAGATTATCTTACATTGCTAACTAGATTAAGAGCTTTTTTGATTTTTTATAAATTATACAGCTACTGCACTGTTCACAAAAATATAATTTTCATTATGGGTTGCACCAGAGACATGTGTATTGTATGTCTCTGGTTGCACTCAGTCTGGGTTGTCCTTAACTCTTTACCACACAAGAAAATTTTAGACTGGTCCAAATTGAAAGCATTTGCAGACAACAAAATAAAGGTGACTAAAAAATAGAAGTTTGTGTTGGGAAGGGTAGAAAATACTGTGAGAAAAGGAGGAAATGCTGGTTATCAGCATTTTCTCCTTTTCCCTTAGTGTTTTTAAAAGGCTTCTTTCTTAGGGGCGTCAAAAGTAGGGATTGTGTGGTAATGGGTTAATTTAAGCCTTTACCAAACGACAAAATTTTACACTGGTCCAAATTGAAAGCATTTCCAGACGACAAAATGAATGTGACAGAAGAATTAAAATTTGTTTTTTAGGAAAGGAAGGAAACATTATGGTAAAAGGAGAAAATGCTGGCTAACAGCATTTTCTCCTTTTCCAACAATGTTTTCAAAAGGCGTCTTTCATAAGGGTGTTAAAAGTCGGGATTACGTGGTAATGGTTTAAATGCATGTACATGTATTCATTCTTACGAACAAAGTCCATATCAAAGAAATAAATGAACAAATGCATAGCAGACATACAAGGACCTGGCAGGATTCGAACCTAGAATGCCCAAATGATAGTCCAACACCATAATTCTCTCTTATGCAGATGTTAGGTTTAGTATTTAAACCGGGATGAAGTCTTGCATGAATGAGTAACACCCTATGTGTTCATACATAATTTGTCAGTGTGCTTCAAATGGTGCACATATCCAGAAAAAAGTAGTAGCTCTAGAACACATTCAAATCTTTGAACAGGTCACTAATATTCCAAGTGGGTAGTTTCATTATTATATATAATGCATGAAATAACAAAAGTGAGCCATGCTCTGACAAAAGGCACTTTACGCCATCTGCATAATATCCACTTTTTTTTTTTTTTTAAACCAACTTAATCATGTGATCACCATTCCTTAAGCATACAGAAAATTGACCAATAGCGAAAAGTTTCGGCCCAGATCAGTCTGGAGACTGCACTGGCTGATCGCGGTCAATACCTTTGGCAGATGCATTAAGCCCCCTTTTCACAGAGCATGGCTCATTTATGTATGAAATTCCTATATATTATTATTCCTTTCAAAAAAAAAGGCCAAATTTTGGGGTCTTCTGCTAAAGATGAACGTAAGTTCTTAGACAGGAAGGAAAGTATTGTGAGAAAAAACATGTTACCAGCACTTTCTCCTTCTCCCATAATGTTTTCATGTGTTTTCCTTCAGGGTTTTGAAACCTCGGGATTGTTTGGTACAAGGTTAACCCTTTCCCAAACAAGCCCTGGTTTTTACTTGTCTGCAGTAAAAGTCTTTTGAAAATACTGTGGGAAAAGGAGAAATTGCTTGTTCTCCTTTTACCACAGTGTTTTCTACCCTTTTTAAGAACTTGCTGCCATTTTCTTTAAATCTAAAATTGTCGTCTGCAAACTCTTTTGGTTTGGAAGGGTCCAAAATTTGTTATTTGGGAAAGGGTTAAACTAGTATTGGGGTATATAGTCATTAATCATTTTTCAGAACATTCTTTGTCTTACCATAGATTTTGAAAGTATCACAAACATTGCGTGACTAAACTGTTTGGTTCAGCAAACCAGAAGGGTTAATTTCTAATACAGTCTGATCTTGATTGCTGCCACCTGCTTTCACCTATAACACTGAAAGGTTCAAATAAATCATATCTAGAAAGATTTATTTGTCAAAGCTGTACCTAAACTGCTTTTTACTGTAGTGAATCTTTCAACAGATAATGATAGTTGTTAGGGTACCCCATCATCAGAGGACTTTATGATACAAGACTGCAGGTTATTTCAAAGCATTGCCACACATGGAGAAGAAGTTCACACAAAATTCAAAGAGAGAGATCAATTACTGTTAAAGATAAAAAACTGTGAAATTTTAGTTAGATATAAAATAATATTATATTCTAATCCTAAACAGAAACAAAATACATGGACTCATGTATATGGACTGATCTCTCTTGAAATAATGGTTACAAAATATATTGATTACATGCTATAAATAACTAACATACAAATTTATTCCAGAGTAAGTAAAAGAAATTATTCAACACTGCCATTAATATATCTCTGACTAAGACAAAATCGTGAAAACATTGTGGCAGATTTCTTCAATGTTTTCTCGGCCAATCAATGGTACATGTAGTAAAATAGATCAATGCAAAGATTTAGTCAAAATCACATGAAATTTGATTTTTCTCAGCCATTTTAGAATGTTTCCACATGTGAGAAATTATCAACTATCTTTGACCTTTTCCCAAACAATCCCTGGTTTATACGATCCTGAGATAAAGACCTTTTGAAAACATCGTGGGAAAAGGAGAAAATGCTGGTAACCAGCATTTTCTCCTTTTCACACAATGTTTTCTACCCTACTGGAAACAAATTTCAATGATTGAGTTATGTTTATTTTGTCGTCTGCAAGTGCTTTCAATTTGGACCAGTCTAAAATTTTGTTGTTTGGTGATGGGTTAAAAGGAAATAATTTTGCTAGCAAACAAATGAATATTGTTTTTTGCACTGTAAAGATTACAGTTCTATTCAATTGTAAAAAATTGGTTATTCTTTACCAGTCAATCCATTGTTTTAACAACAGTGGTAAGGAAGGATTTCAAAACATGGTTGGAAAAGGAGTAAATCAGATATCCATCATTTTCTCCTTTTCTACATTGTTTTCTATCTGTTCAAGGACAATACACAATTACTCAAGTTATATTTGATTTTTCATTTGCCAATACTTTCAAATTGAAAAAATTCAAAGCTTTGTCTTTCGGTAAAGAGTTTACATGTAAAATAAGAGATCTTCAGTATTGGCCACTGAGCTATCTGTAAAACCTAACTAACCCTTTACAAAACCATCCCTGGTTTTCAGGACAATGAGGAAGAAGCCTTTTGAAAATATTGTGGGAAAAGAAGAAAATGCTGGTAACCAGCATTTTCTCCACTTCCCACAATGATTTTTTTTCCCTTACCAAAACAAACTTCAGTATTTGATTCACATTAATTTTGTTGTCTGCAAATGCTTTCAATTTGGACGAGTCCAAAATGTTGTCATTTGGTGAAGACTTTTAACAATGTATTCTTAAATATCAGAGCCTGTACAAATGAACAATTTCCATGTTTTACAGATCAATTATGTATTTTCCTGAATCTGATGATGTGGGATGCTTAATTCTTTACTGACCAACAAAATGTTAGACTGGTCCAAATTGAGAGCAACTGCAGACGACAATTTGAAGTTGGCTTGAAAAAAAATGAAAATTATATTTGAACAGGTAGAAAAAATCATGGGAAAAGGAGAAAATACTGGTTACCAGCATTTTCTCCTTTTTCCACAATGTTTTCATAAAGCTTTCTTCTTCAGGGTTAGAACCCGAGATTATGTGATAAAGACTTAAATCATCATGGAAAAAGAAGAAAATAATAATAGTAAGTTTAACATGTTTTATAACCTGTCAATTGTAAATTCTGTTATTTAAGCCTTACCAAGAGAATAGAAAACAAAATTCGAAAAAGAGAATGTTGTTGGTTGCCAACATACTATCCATTTTCCACAGAGTTTTCAAAAGCTTCAATCTTCACACGGTTGTAAAGAGATGGTTAAAAAAGGTTAGTTTAAACATATTTTATTTGCAACATTTTACATACAAAATATAATAAGACAATTACAAAGTATACTTAGAATATGCTACAAAATGGATTGGAACGAAAGCATAAGCTTATACTGTTCCTTTCCATGGATTCTAGATGGTATCAGTCCTATTTTATTCATTTATTAATTGAATTAGCAAATAAAAGAAAAAAAAAAGCGCCAAAAAGGGAAAAGGTGTCAGTTACAGATGCTATAGACAGGAAGATCGTGCGATGTGGGATGCTTTCTAAACCAGTATTAAGAAATAGACTATATTGTCTTTATACGTTCGATATAATAGCAAAACGAAACTATAAAATTATTAGAAGAGTTAAGTAGATTTTCTTTATAGCTTGAACCTTTTGCTATCCTTAATAAAAGACTGCACTTCTAAAAATACTGTTACATTTTCTTGAAAGGTGAGGCTTTCGTCACCGTACAGCAGGACATCCAAACTGACAGTTGTGAATTTCTCAATAGTTGCAAAAAGCTTATTTCTAGCGACAGTATAATACCCACAATCTAACAGATAATGATGACTAGTTTCAATTCCACCACATTGACACAAAGGCGAAGCAACTAAATTTTTTTGGAACAAGTCAGAGTTTAGAGAACTACATTTATTACGCAGTCTAGTGTGGATAATTTGATATTCTCTTTCACCAATAAAATAAAGCTTATTAGGTATAGGTTTGTCCCTGTCAAGATATGTCTTAAAGGCTGCAAGGGAATCTAAATTTCTAATGTCATCGGACAGAGCATTCCAATCGTCCACCACTGACGGAATAAAAGAATTCTTATACATTGATGATCTGAAAAAGAAGGTAGATGAGAGCACCTAATGAGTTCGCCAACACCTGTCTGTAACTATTCATTCCACAAAAATTTTGCTCAAAAAGGGGTATAAATGTGACAAAAATATTCTGACTGAGGGTTACTTGCTCTGCTGATAGAGATTTTTCCTTTTGATAGTTTACAAATGGCATGATTATGGTTGAAGTAAATATTTTCAGTAATAGCAGAGATAAACTCGAGGAAACTTTCAAAAGTTTTGGATCATGACCAAAAATAAAAAAGGCTGTAACAACACCTCAATATTTTCTTCAAAAACAGTTGTGCCAATAAGAGCTTAAAACTTGACACATTTTGCCCATACTAGTGTAAGTGTTTTTTTGTTTTCAAACATTATGCTGGAACAATGCCGAGTTTAAATGACCTTGAAAAATTGGCATTTGAAAAACTAAGGTGACAAAGTTCCATTCTGGACAAGCAAGAAATACTGTTAATATGAAGATCAAAGTGGAATTACTCAAAATCTCCACTAAGTAGATTTATTGTTTTTGCGTACTGTACTCCGTAATATTGCAACAAACATGTATACAACGTTTGAAGTTGTTCTGGCATGAGATGAAAGAGTTATTTTCCTGACAACCACTAAATGTTAATAAATGATGATCAAAGGAAAATAACTCAAAGACACCATGAAGTAGAGTTACAATTCTTGTGCACTGCAATTCCTAATATTGCATCAAATAAGCATACCATATTTCAAGACATTCCTACTTAAGATGACAAAGTTTTGCTCCATACTAGCATGAAATGCTATAAAAATTAAGATCAAAGGGGGGATACTTAGTAACTTAAATTAGTGCTAGGAAGAGTTATAGTTCTTGCACACTGCACTACATATTTTTTCAACAATCATGCATACCAAATGTGATGATGGTCAGACTAGGGATGACTTAGTTATATTCCGGACAAGTAGAAAATGCTGAAAAAATGATGACCAAAGGGAAACAACCCAAAGACAGCTTGAGATAGAGTTATGATTCTTTTGCTCTGCATTCAGTATTATTGCTACAAACACAAATGCCAAGTTTCAAGTCAATTGGACTGAAGATGACAAAATTATGCTCTGGACAAAGAATTAGACCTTGATCACCCAAGTCATGGATAATCCCATAATACTTCCCGTCTTCAGCAGGCATATTAACCCTTTACCACACGATCCCAACCAACTGACGGAATAAAAGAATTCTTATACATTGAAGTTCTACAAGCAATGCCTTGGAGATCGTTAGCTCGTCGCAGGTTATAATTCGTAGAATTTCCAACCGTATCTGGGACTAAAGACGATAAATAGGCAGGAGTAATGCCCTTAATCATTTTAAGAAATAAGATTAATTTGTGTTTTTTCCTTCTATGTCTCAACGATTCCCATCCTTCATTTATAAGATAATCCAGTGAAACTAGTTTAGTGCAGCCAGTCACAATTCTTGCCGATTCATTTGGAACTTTTTCAACATCATTTTTTAAGTACTCGGGAATATTATCCCAGATATTATCAGCATATTCTAAGACTGGTCTTATGAACGAAAAATAGATTATTTGTAGTGTGTGCCGATCTAGCTTAAACTTTAATGCTCTCATGATATTAACTCTATTCCATGCTTTTTCCAATGTTATCTTCACATGATAATCCCAAGATCCATTACAGGAAAAATAAAGCCCAAGATGTTTGTGCACTTCTACGTTAGGTATATTAATATTTGACATGTTAAGATCCGGGTGAACAGGTTTCAGTAGTTTCTTTGATACGATAAGGGATTCAGACTTTGCGGGGTTGAATTTCACTAGCCATTTCCTCGCCCAATTTTCAATTTTATGTATATCCGCCTGAAGGTTAGTAGCAGCCAAAACTGGGTCGTGAACAACAAGTGATAGACTAGTGTCGTCTGCAAAAAGATTTGTACTGGAGTTAATGTCTTCAACTATATCGTTAATGTAGACTAGGAATAAGATCGGACCTAAGATCGAGCCCTGAGGCACTCCTGCATTGATAAAACACGAGTCAGAAAGAGAACCGGGAAGCACCACTCTTTGAGAACGATTTGTAAGATAGTTTCTAAACCAATTGAGAAGTTTACCGTCTATACCAGATTGTTTCAATTTGAAAAGAAGACCCCTATGCCAGACTTTGTCAAATGCCTTACTTATGTCAAAGAAAATTACCCGGAATTCAAGTCCATCGTCTAAGGCTTTACAAATTCTATCATACAAAACTGATAACTGATTAACCGTCGAGTCCCTAGGCAAAAATCCCGACTGCTGGGGGGTGAAAAAGTCTGACTCTTTTAAAAAGTTAAAAAGATGTTTAAAAATAATTCTTTCGAATGTCTTTTCTATTGTATTCAAAAGTGAAATGGGTCTATAATTCGACGGTATTGATGGATCACCTGATTTATATACGGGACATATATATTTGAAATTTTCCATAATACGGGGACTTTTCCGAAATTAAGCGATTGATTAAAAAGTTCACATAGAGGCCTAGCTATTTGATGAGCACACTCACGTAAAACTCGGTTACTTATACCGTCCGGCCCAGACGCTTTACCAAGCGGAAGGATATTCAGAATGTCTAGGACCTCACGCGGGTTTATAACTAAATAGTTAAGGCTAAATCCCCGAGGCGTTCGAAAATCCGCTGGGAGTTGATTCAATGAATCATCGATGGAACTCTGACATGCAAAGAAAGAGTTTAGAACGTTTGCCTTCTCATGGTCGTCAACAACCAAAGAATCTGTAGCAGTATCAAAAAGTGGTGGTATAGAAGTACATGTATTTTGTTTAATGAGGGATTTCAATGTTTTCCACCAATCTCTAGATGTTAATTGACCTGATCTGAGTTTATTAGATACCATTTCGCAATGTGAATTTTTAGATTGACGTATAAACGAGATGATTTCATTTCTTAACTTTCTGAAATTAGACCAGTGCATAGCACTATTTGTCTTTTTAGCTTTTTTATATGCTCGCTTTCTCTGTCGGATATTTCGTTTTATAGCAGAGGTCATTCACACTGAATCTAAAGGACGAATAGTTATTTCTTTCCAAGGGATATATTTTCCGGATACATAAGTTAGCAAATTGGTGAAATTCTCAGCGTGGGAATCGACATCGTTATCATATATTCTATTCCAATTAAAATGGCGTAACTCGTTTCTAAGTTCTTCATAATTCCCCTGGTCATATTTCCAGATTTTCCTTTTAAAAGTTTTAATCTTAGGTTTAATAAAGTTGAAGACACCAAAAACAGGACAATGATATCGGACATTATTATCAAGGCAAGGTTCTCCTATACCCGAAGTCAGGAGGGAATCCTTATTTGAAACTAGAAGAAGATCGATTAATGAATTAGAATTCTCTGTAAAATGGGTGGGTTCCTCAATGCATTGAAACAATTTATATTGGCTGCATAGTGTTTGTATTTTATTAAAATACATCGGATTCAACTGGTTAAAGTTAAAGTCACCAATAATTATAATATCGGAAATATTTGTATCAGTAGCGAGGCCAATCGAATCTTCTATCAGGGAGGTATATGCTGCGTCAGAGTTTGGTGGACGATAGAACGCTCCATACAAGATTTGTTTTTTGTTACTAAGCATAAGCTGGATCCAAATACATTCAAGACCATTTGGTTCAAGATCTGATCTCCTGATATAAGAGAAGTTGTTTTTGATATATACTATCACACCCCCATATCTATCATGTGACCTGTCCTTTCTCTCCGGGTTTTGGAATGATGGAAAGAGTAAATCAGTAGTAGGACAGTTATCATTTAGCCATGTTTCCGAGAAGGATATGACATCAAACTGTGAAAATTCTGCATACAGTATACCTATCTTATTTTTCAAGCTTTGTACGTTATAGTGGACTGTGGAGAGGTGATGAGGAAGATTCAAAAAACTATAAATATCAGTTGAAGAAGTGCTGTGATCAAGATTGTTTACTGGTCCTGGATTTGGATGAACATCACCAGCCAGATAAATAATAAATGTGACCCAAAGTGGAATAATGGTAGCTATAAAGCCAAGAATAGCAGATAATATGAAACATGACAGGTCAATATTCTGGGAATGTTTATTACTTATAGTAACGCGATTCTTGTGATAAGGAAGTACTCTTACTTTTAGTGACGCTGATAGCCTAAGATCTGTTTCTAGAGAAAAGATAAACACTGGGGATGAACACTGCATTACAATAAGTAGGAAAGCCATATAGAGACTAAGCCGAAATCTGGAACGACGCATCAGCCTGCGGTTAAATATTTTTTTACGTTTCATTTCATGTTATCTTATTCTTTAGAACTAGGAAAAGGGTGATGCAGAAGACGCGTCTATTCATTTGAACAGTGAACTTTATCTGATTTTTTATTATTGTAAGGTTTAGGGAACATCCCATCCGCACGAAAAAGTGGAAAGACGGTAATAAAAAACTAGAAATGAGTATCGAAAGAACAACTGTACAGTACAACAAAATGACCGCGAAAAGTACAAAGTGAAATATGTACAAAAAATATATAACAGGAATACAAGTATCTTCAGTCATGAAAGTGGTAAAAATCGTGTGAAAAAAGAAATATATAGAGCTATACGTGGTTTGAAAAACGGACTCAAATATGATCGAAGTATCGAACATACAATGCATATCGGGGACTTGACGTAAGACAATTGGAAATACCAAAATTATGTTAACTCAAAGGTTTTCTCGTAAGGGAATGTCCCCTTCGGACGGTGCAGGTCAAAGATCAGGCCACACGTTCTGTGCAGCCTGACCCTGCCCCACACCACCCCAAGGAGTACTGAGTCCAGCAGCCCTTTGGCTGGTATTAGGGCATAAATGCACAGACCGGTCCCAACCCACACCCTCCGCAAGACCGACCCGCGATGGCGGACTGCATGAGTCCTCCACCGCGGCCCATGTCCGCAGACAGCAGGACAGAGGCCAAAAAACAGAATTGGAAGGACAAAATATAAAATCGGGCCACCACCATTCAAGGCTTGACCTTCGATTTTATAACAATACAGTTTTAGAATAAGTTTTTACCAAGCAGTGGTCAACATGACAACTCGACAGCAAGCAACTTACGGTCTGGACTTTTTTGACATGGATCAGTCTGCACAATCATGCACTCCGATCCATATCAAAACCGTCCAAACAGTAAATAACATTACAACGCGGACTTTTTGAAATAGATCAGTCTGCACAAAAGTGCACTCCGATCCATGTCCAAACCGTCCAATCAGATACCAACGATGCCAGTCAAAAAAAACCCCGATATCCTTGTGTTATCAGACAGTGGTTAACATTATAGCGCGGACATTTTGAAATAGATCAGTCTGCACAAAAGTGCACTCCGATCCATGTCCAAAACGTCCGATCAGATACCATCGATGCCAGATAAAAAAAACCAATATCCATGTGTTATCAGACAGTGGTTAACATGACAAGTCAACAGTAAGTAACTTAGGGTGTGGACCTTTTTGAAATGGATCAGTCTGCACAATCATGCACTCCGATCCATGTCCAAACTGTCCAAACCGATACCGACAATGCCAGACATTACAGTTGGTACAATTTTTAATATATCTGGATAATAAAGAAACATGGAGCACGTGTGGGTCATTTTTACAGCGTATATGAATACACACAAGATCTAACCAATCAACTATGGCACGTGCTGTTCTGTAACAATGCTTTTTGTTTACAATACATAACTTAAATTCACTGCTTCGTCTATTTTTAGCAGGCTTGGGTTTTTCTACTTAACCCCTATCCACACAGTCCCAGACGAAATTCCTGACATCAATTTGGAAAGGGGAGATAATGCTAGATACCAGCCTTCTCTCCCCCTTCCACAGTTTTATATACCATGGAGTCAGCAAATTCAAAATTCTATAACTCGATCCATAAAATCAACATAGAGTTTGCTTTTAACTATCATTACTGAAAATATTATCAAAAATCAGTCCCCAAACTGAGGTATTCCAAACCTAATTCACACCACCAACTGCTAAGTCAGCTATCACAAACATCACAAAAAGATAAGAACGGACTGGCCCGTAAATTAAGTATTAACCCTTACCATACCATATAAAAGAAATCAGACTTTCGTACCAATTGACGAGACAAAATAAAGCTTTCTGTATTGATTTTTGAAGGAACTATACTTTTTAACAGACAGCGCAGATCTAAGATCAGACTTCACGTTCTGCGCAGTCTGATCCCGACTTACGATGACCGCAGGAGCTCAGTGCGTCTCTTTAGCAGCCCAAGGGTCAAGACCCAACTTTGACAAAAAATCATCGTACGGTTTGACTTTAATGGATGGACTGTTCTCCTTAAGCTTCGCAAGGACGTTTCCATTTGTTGTCCAATAACTGTGTAAATGACCCTTCTTTTTAAGATCAGACAGGGATTTAACTAGTCTATAGTTGGCACCAGTGAGATCTTCACATACAAAAACTTTGTCCTTGTTTTTCTTTAAATTTGATTTTGAGCGAAAGACCTTCCACTTAGTGTGGTACGAGCAAAATTTAACTAGAATCTGCCTCTGTTGGTTGTCAAATCTGCTGGGGCCCACTGGATGACACCGGTCGATGTCAGCCTCAGATATTTTACTTTGATCAGGATTCAGTAAGTGTGTGTTAATAAAGCTCACCACTGCTTTCGTCATATCATGTTCCTGAAGTTTTGGGTCCAGCTTCATATTGTTAAACCTAAGGGAATTCCTCCGACCATATTGCTCAATATCATTTAAACTTGTTTTAATCGAGATGTTTTCTACAGTAAGTTCCTTCACTTTACTAGCAAGATTGTTAACCTCTCTCGACTTCTCAATAAGCTTCTTCCTCTGATCATCAATTTGCAACTGCTGTTTGTTAATTATCACCATCTGGGTATCTATTGTTTCTTTAAGTTTATTGTTGCTTTCAATCAGCTCTTTTAAGATTCCTGTTTTTATGGTATCGATAGCTGATGTCACTGCTGTATCAATTGCCGATTTAACAGTCGGAACTATTATACTTTGGATCGCCGGAGTGATTGACAATATTAGAGAAGGGTTGTTGAAGGCTTCAATCAGAGATTCCGCTGACAGACTGGGGGATTTGGATTTGCGCGATGTCTGTGCACGCTGCTTCACATTGGTCCTATATAAAGGCGAGGCTTTGCGTTTAGACGCAGTGGGAGTATCTGACGTACTAATATCCATCGACAGACTTTGTTGGCTTTGTTGACTAGACTGAGACATTTGAGACATAGTTTCATTGTATTCAGATGTCTCATTCAACTCCTCAATTATTTCTGATTTAGATTTAGATGCCATATTCAGCTACGATTAAAGTACAGCACCGCAGTGTAACTTTATGCAACACAGGCTTAGGCACAAGTATATAAATGAATAGAAAAAATTAGGAGTGATTACACTTGTAGTGCACGTGTAAGACACAGATTTGGTATTATACCTGGATAAAGCGCCCCGTGTGTATTGTCACTCAAAATCCTTTGTTCTCGATACGAAAATTTTTAACTGCTTTAAGGTCACAGAATAGAGCGAGAATCCTCTTAAAACACACATACAGCACAAGCTTAAGTCCTTTTAAGTTAATAGACCAACCATCCTTTTTACACTTTTTTCTGAAAACTACAAAATTTCACGATTTTAGATAAGCGGCGATTCGCGTGAGTACACTGGACGCCATCTTGAAATTTTTAAAAAAGGTTGACATTGCAAGAATTTTTTTTTTTTTTTTGTATGATTTGACCCTTTACCATACAGTGTGGACTTTTAATGACCCTGAGAAAGAAGCCCTTTGAAAATATTGTGGGAGGAGAAAATACTGGTAATCAGCATTTTCTCCTTTTCCCACAAAGTTTTCTACAGAATCGAAGAAAAATTGTACTATTCAAGCCACCATTTAATTGTTGTCTGCAAATGCTTTCAATCTGGATAGATCTAAAATTTTGCCATGTGTTAAGGGTGAAGGTTGGGTACATTTATGGACAAAAAGTATCAATATAGTTGACCCAAAGACTGAAGCTGCACCTCTGAGATGAGGGGATGCTGTAGATGGCTAAAAAACGTAAACTACAGAAAGAAATATCTATAGGCAGTGCAACAATATTTATTATCTACATTTCAAAAACAGCTGTGTAATAGTAGAAACATATACAAATACATGTGCCGTATGTCTAATTAATAGGAAAAAAGAATATGAACTGTGGTGAGTTTAAAAGTATAGGAAGTTCTGAAAAAAAAAATTATACCAAGATATAGGAATCATTCAATAACTTGACAACAGTAAACCTAATTGGGCAGTTTGATTGCATGATATAAAATCTTTATAATGTCTTTGGCTTTCTCTGTACAAGGAGAATACCATCTCTAACTGGGAGTAAAACCTGAGGAAAGACAAAAAAAAACAAGAAACAAATTAAAGATCTTTTTCCTGAAAAACAGTCCTATTATCACAAAAAAAGAAGGAATATTATTGTATGGCAATATATTGAAGTATGACAAACTAGTTTTCATATATGGCTTGCAACACGCGAAAAGTAGAATTCTGACATTTGCGTAAAGTGCCATCTAGGATCAGCCTGCACAGTTCGCACAGGCTTATCCTAGACGACACTTTCCCTTTCTATGTGATTTTCTGTCTCGCGCAAGTCTGCTATAGCACAAAATCTAATGTAGTTGAAAAAAGCCGTCTGGGATTAGCCTGCATGGACTGTGCAGGCTGATTGGAGACAAAACTTTAAACAAATGTCTAAAATGTCCTTTTCACGTGTTTTGAGCCATGTCATCTTCACAAACTCTTTACCACATGGCAAAAGTTTAGACTTCTCCAAATTGAACACATTTGCAGACAACAAATGTGTTTCAAATAGGGATGGTTGAATGAGAAATGGTAGCAAAAATTGTGAGAAATGTGGAAAATAATGGTATTAACAAGCACTTTCTCCTTTTCTCAAAATGTTTTCAAAAGCCTTCTCTGTCAGTGACATTTAAATTTTGTGTAGTAAGGAGTTAATCCCGTGCAAGGCATTGAAATGTTAGCAATATATGCAGAGGTAAGATCACTGCATATGCAAATGTCTTAGGTCAAAGAGATAAACCCTTTACCAAACAATCCCTGGTTTTTATGACCCTGAGATATAAGCCTTTTCAAAACATTGTGGGAACAATGTTTTCTACCCAGCTGGAAACAAATTTCAAATTTCGAGTTACGTTTATTTTGCCGTCTGTAAGTGCTTTCAATTTGGACCTGTCTAAAATTTTGTCGTTTGATAGAGATAAACCCATTTCATCAATTTGGTGATCCCACAGTTTATTAACCCATTACCACACAATCCCTACTTTTGACGCCCCTGAGAAAGACGCCTTTAGAAAACATTGTGGGAAAAGAAGAAAATGCTGGTAACTTTTCCCACAATGTTTTCTACCCTTCACAAAACAAAATTCAAATTTTCAGTCACTTTTATTTTGTCGTCTGCAAATGCTTTCAATTTGGATCAGTCTAAAATATTTGTCTTGTGGTAATGGGTTAAGAAAAAGTGGGAATGCATCTAATGGCTTGGGAAGAATGTTATGCAAAGGACTGACAAAGGAAAAATGAGGAAAGCACACACTGTATATTGGTGCAGTAGCTACATTGATGTCACTGAAACAATGTTTAGAACGGCCAAACAAAACATACAAACAAATCATTAACTGTTTACCAAACAATCCCTGGTTTTTACGACCCAGATGGAGAAGTCTTCTGAAAACATTGCGGGAAAAGGAGAACATGCTGGTTACCAGCATGATTTTATCCTTTTCTTACAACGTTTTCTATTTTTTCGAAGGTCAAGTTTCAATTTCAATATAGAACTACACAACAAACCATACAAACAAATCATTAACTGTTTACCAAACAATCCCTGGTTTTTACGACCAAGAGGGAGAAGTCTTCTGAAAACATTGCGGGAAAAGGAGAAAATGCTGGTTACCAGCACTTTTTCCTTTTCTTACAACGTTTTCTACTTTTTCGAAGGTCAAGTTTCAATTTTTGAGTCACATTTATTTTGAAGTCTGCAAATGCTTTCAATTTTGCTATAATTCTGTTGTTTGGTAAAGAGTTAAGAAGGAGGAAAAAGGATTCTACCTTGAAAACATCATCTTGTGTCATCATAAAGTCGTTTAAACCTTTAACGGCCTTGCCGTTGTTTATTTGCCTTTCCATAAAATTTTCAAATATTTTCGCTTTTTTTGTTTCTGACTCTTCTTCTAGACAGTAAGGTACTCCAGCTAATAGGGCATTATCAAAGGCAATGATGCCATTCTCAGCCAGTAGGTTTTCTGCCTTGATGATCTGAAAAAGAAGGTAGATGAGAGCACCTAATGAGTTCGCCAACACCTGTCTGTAACTATTCATTCCACAAACATTTTGCTCAAAAAGGGGTATAAATGTGACAAAAATATTCTGACTGAGGGTTACTTGCTCTGCTGATAGAAAGTTTTGGATCATGACCAAAAATAAAAAAGGCTGTAACAACACCTCAATATTTTCTTCAAAAACAGTTGTGCCAATAAGAGCTTAAAACTTGACACATTTTGCCCATACTAGTGTAAGTGTTTTTTTGTTTTCAAACATTATGCTGGAACAATGCCGAGTTTAAATGACCTTGAAAAATTGGCATTTGAAAAACTAAGGTGACAAAGTTCCATTCTGGACAAGCAAGAAATACTGTTAATATGAAGATCAAAGTGGAATTACTCAAAATCTCCACTAAGTAGATTTATTGTTTTTGCGTACTGTACTCCGTAATATTGCAACAAACATGTATACAACGTTTGAAGTTGTTCTGGCATGAGATGAAAGAGTTATTTTCCTGACAACCACTAAATGTTAATAAATGATGATCAAAGGAAAATAACTCAAAGACACCATGAAGTAGAGTTACAATTCTTGTGCACTGCAATTCCTAATATTGCATCAAATAAGCATACCATATTTCAAGACATTCCTACTTAAGATGACAAAGTTTTGCTCCATACTAGCATGAAATGCTATAAAAATTAAGATCAAAGGGGGGATACTTAGTAACTTAAATTAGTGCTAGGAAGAGTTATAGTTCTTGCACACTGCACTACATATTTTTTCAACAATCATGCATACCAAATGTGATGATGGTCAGACTAGGGATGACTTAGTTATATTCCGGACAAGTAGAAAATGCTGAAAAAATGATGACCAAAGGGAAATAACCCAAAGACAGCTTGAGATAGAGTTATGATTCTTTTGCTCTGCATTCAGTATTATTGCTACAAACACAAATGCCAAGTTTCAAGTCAATTGGACTGGAGATGACAAAATTATGCTCTGGACAAAGAATTAGACCTTGATCACCCAAGTCATGGATAATCCCATAATACTTCCCGTCTTCAGCAGGCATATTAACCCTTTACCACACGATCCCAACCAACTTTTAACACCCCTGTGAAAGGAGCCTTTTGAAAACATTGTGGGAAAAGGAGAAAATGCTGGTTACCAGCATTTTCTCCTTTTACCACAGTGTTTTCTACCCTTCCCAGAACAAACTTCAATTTTTCAGTCACCTTTATTTTGTCATCTGCAAATGCTTTCAGTTTGGACCAGTCTGAAATTTTCTTGTGTGGTAAAGAAATAAAAGGGAGAAAATGCTGGTAACAAGATTTGTTCCTTTTTAGTACAATTTTTTCCACCCAAAACAAATACTGTCATGTTAACCTCCTTTATCTGTCATATTCACATGTTTCTGATTTGCTTTCACTATGGACTGTTTAAGAAATAAATTTCTTTCTATTGTGGTTTATTATTCAATAAACCACAGTTGTGAATTATGAGGTACAATAAATAATCCATGAGGGCGATAGCCTGTGTGATTTATTTATTGCACCTCATAACTCACAACCTGGTTTATTGAATGATAAACCATGATAGAAAGAAAATTATTTCAATTCTAACATGGCCAATTCTTAATGAAAAGAAAATAAGTTCAAACCTGGAGTAAACAGATTATATTACATTGAATAACCCACTCATTGAATGATGTCACTTGGTATAGGAATGACGTCACTCTGCATGAATTGTCACAGATTTTACCACGCTTTCCGTGCACTGTGTTTATAGAACCGAATTCGCGTGTCATGTTAGAATTTGAATTTCATCATCTGGTGAAGAATCAAGCCAGCATTGGTCAGTGTACATTTTGTTTGACGTGATGGAAATGTTAAACACTGTATTCAACACAGATTCACTAGTACCAAGGTTGTGACTATTCACCCAACTATCCTGTATTTTTGTGACTCTAAGGTAGAAAGCTTTTGAAGACATGTTAAATGGAGAAATACTAGCATTCTCTCCTTTACCACAATGTTGTCTGCCGTTTAACCCTTATCCTGCTATATAAATAAAATCAAATTTTCAATTTAATAAATATTAGTAACTCAAATATTGCTGTTTCAAAGCTATATTTTGGAAAATAATATTTTCTTGTCGGAGAGTGTAGATCAAAGATCAGACTGCACATTCTGTGCAGTCTGATCTTGATCTATACTGTCCACTAAAGCTCTAGCAGCCAAAGGGTTAAAAGAAAAGTCCTATCATTTTAGCCAAATTTGAATTGTGGTCTGCAAAGGTTGAGTCCAACATTTTCCTGTTTGTTAACCCATTACCAAATGACAAAATTTTAACCTGGTCCAAATTGAAAGCATTTGGAGGCGACAAAGTAAAAGTGACTGCAAATTTAAAATTTGTTTTGTGAAGGGTAGAAAAAATTGTGGGAAAAGGAGAAAATGCTGATTACCAGCATTTTCTCCTTTTCCCATAATGTTTTCTGAAGGCTTCTTTTTCAGGGGCACCAAAAGTAGGGATTGTGTGGTAATGGATTAAAGGGTAAATCTTAAGGCTAGGAGCTCTACAGCGCATTGTTGATTGAAATCAGATTCCATTTTCTCTGAGTATCATCTCGATTAATAACGTGTGCAAAAATCACCCAAATTCTTCATGGAATCACAGGAATTAACTATTTTTTACCTTATAGTATTCCAAGTACCCATCTTCATTGGCATCTACAAATATTACATCAAACTGGCGCTTGTCTTTGGCAAGCTGCATCAAAGTATCACTTGCTGGTCCTGAAAGTAAAATTATTTCTATTTCCTAAGAGAGTTAAATATGAAGATAGGGGTATTTACCCTAGGAAACAAGCAGGGAGGCCTAGTCATAACTCAAATTTCTAGGAGACTCAAACGACTTATTATTTGGCAGAGTGTCTAATTATATCCTTCTGTCAAACTTATTATTTCACCTGTGAATGCTTTTAATAAAGGCTAGTCCAAAAACTATTGTCTAGTCAACTGTACACCACACGATCCAAATTCTTAATAAACCCAACAGAAAAACCACATAAACATGTTTTGGGAAAAAAAGAAGATGCTTTGAGCAAGCACAATCACTTTTTCCACAAATGTTCTCTAAACCTTCAAAAAAATAAAAACCATGTCTAATCTTCCTACATCATTTAATATGTTGTCTGAAATTGCTTTCAAATCGGGCAACATTTGGTAGAGCTAAGTTTCATAATGTTTGTTGTCAGGTAAACACTTTACCAAATGATTAATTTCAAACTTATCGAAATTCAAAGCTTTTGTAGACAACAAAATAAATGTGGCTGAAAGATAGGAATTCACTCAATGAAGAGTAGAAAACACTGGTTAAAAAGAAAAAAAATGCTGGTTACAAGCAATTTCTCCTTGTCCCACAATGACATTAACCCATTACCACACAATCCCTACTTTTGACGCCCCTGAGAAAGAAGCCTTTTGAAAACGATGTGGAAAAAGGAGAAAATGCTGGTAACAAGCATTTTCTCCTTTTCCCACAATGTTTTCTACCCCTTCCAGACCAAATTTCAATTTTTCAATCACCTTTATATTGTCGTCTGCAAATGCTTTCAATTTAGACCAGTCTAAAAATTTCTCATGTGTAAAGGGTTAATACGCTTCTTCCTCAGGGTTGATAAAACTGGTAATTGTGTGGTAAAGGGTTAAGGGTAAACAAGAAATTGCAACAAAAATCTCACATAGCAGTATTGTAGTGCACAACGATGTACAAGTAATTTACTAAATGTCAGACAGGTACAGCGGACAAGCAAAGAGAACTAGGTGAAAGTTTTGATTGCTGACCTATAAAATGACCATTATTGAATTGTGTTGAACTCTTTTCTCTCCAACTTTATAAACTATTCTGCTTCAAACAGTGTTGAAAATGAGATCCATTGAAACCCTGGGGTCTTTTTCCAGTTGACTTAACTGACAAAAATTAAGACTGCTCCAAATTGAAAGCATTCACAGAAGACAAAATTAATGTGACCAGCATTTTTTTCTCCTTTTCTCACAATATTTTCAAAAGACTTCTTTTTCAGGGCCGTGAAAACCAGGTTTTGTTTATGAAAGGGTTAAATAGAAAAGTAGGTGGTACAGATCTAAGACCGGACAGCATGTTCTGTGCTGTTGGATCTTGATCTGTGCCCTCTGCAAAAGATTTTATTTCATCTGCTACAGTGGATGGATTAACTCTTTTCCACATCGCACGATGTTGTACCAGACCGAAATGGAAAACATTTGCAGACAACAACTATATAGCTATCAAAACGATGATGTTTTTTGATAGGGCCAATAGCATTGCAGGAAAAAGGAAAATAATGCTAGTTACCAGCATTTCTCCTTTCCCACCGATTTTTCCGAAAGCCTTCTTCTGTTGCTTAACCCATTACCACACAATCTTGAGTTTTAATGACCCTGAGAAGACGGCCTGTTGAAAAATTGTAAGATAAAGAGAAAATGCTGGTAACCAACATACTCTCCTTTTCCCACAATGTTTTCTGGGCTATCAGATAAAAACCCATTATTTGTGCCATGTAGATGTAGTTTTCTGGAACCGCTTTCAAATTGAACCTGTCTAAAATATTGGTGTGTGTGAAAGAGTTAACCCTTTCCCAAACAATCCCTGGTTTTTACGGGACTGGAATAGTAGCCTTTTGAAAACATTGTGGGAAAAGGAGAAAATGCTGGTAACCAGCATTTTCTCATTTTCCTACAATGTTTTCAACCCTATCATGGAAAGAAATCATCATTTCAGCAAGAGTTTAATTGTCGGCTGCAAATGCTTTCAATTTGGTCTAGCCCAAAAGTTTGTCATTTGGGAAAGGGTTAAAATCACTGCAGTACAGAATAAAACAGTAATAAGACTGCCTACTACTATGCAACATAAGAATTTTACTGTAAACCCTTATTTAAATGTTGAAAAATTTGGTTGCATCTTAAACATATTGTGACAAAAAGAGAGTATTTCTCAAAACGAGTGATTTTTATCACTGTCATAGTGTTTTACACTTCTTCAACATCCTTAGACTCTGTTAACCCTTTACCAATGATCCTTAGATAGAAGCCTTTTGAACACATTGTGGGCCAAGGAGAAAATGCTGGTAATCGGCATTTTCTCCTTTTCCCACAATCTTTTCTAACCTATTGGAAACAAATTTCAATTTTTGAGTTATGTTTATTTGGTCGTTTGCAACAGCTTTAAATTTGGACCAGTCTAAAATTTTGTCTTTTGGTAAAGAGATTACATTTCTCAAACATTTTGTAATTTGATAGAATTAACAAAGTCCATAGTGCTTTATGAAGTACACGTACACATAGACATACTTTATTACGTATACATATACATGTATCTTGTAATATTATATATGATTTTACCATACCTGTGGTCATGTGATGTGTACAATAACAACCCCATAGAATATAACAAAAGCCAAGTTCTACCGTTTTACAAAAATACTGAGAAAAAAAGGAGATAGTACTTATACGATAATTAATGAGTAACATAAACTTGTATAGTACATAGAGAGCACACCTTGACGGGGTGGTCGCTGAGCGTGAAATGGACACTATAATTTGTCATTTTGAGCTTTACCTTAGAAAATATTTGAAATAGCCCTTTACTCCATAGACACCATAGAAATGCCTTATGGGGTAAAGGGATAATGTAACAGAATAAGGATTTGATGGAGAACGAGACATAAAATTGCTCGAAAATAGTGCTGAGCAAGACAAATACAATGCATAATATAAAACGACTTACAACATTCCGTTGCTAGCTTATAGACACTAGTCAAATTACTCAATTTGGAACAATGCATTTTTAAAAGTTTCGCAATGAAACATACAACTTAGAAAGGTACGTAATTTAAAACAGTGTGGGGTAGGACGAATAAAATGCGTAATATTTGACATCTTGCAACGACCCGTTGCTAGTTTAGAGATACTAAAACTTACAAATAGTACTTAACCCCTGGACTGCTATGCGTGACTTCAGGACCTTGGGGACACTGTAGATCAAGACCAGACAGCACAAAATGTGCAGTCTGATCTTGGATCCACATTGCCAGATAAGATGTTTCCCCACTAGAATATCTTTGAAAAAAAAAGAACAGTGCGATTATTAATATCGTCTTGACACGTTGATTTCACTTATTTATTTAGCAGGCCAAGGCTTATAGTATATAAACGGGAAATAATTGATTGAACGTGTTTAACGCCGTTTTCAACATTATTTCAGTTATTACACATTTGTATTCAACAATGACAATCTCTGTGTTGTAGCACAGGTAATAAAACGGGAAAGGTTTAATAAGATTCTTACATTACTTGAATTAAGTAGCTGCAACAGCTTAAACATATTCGGTCGGACGCGGAAATATTTCCTTATGTAGTTTTTACGAAAGTCACTATATGCTGGCCAAATTAGAATAAAATGGTACTCATCTTCAATCTCTCCAGAATTGCATACTGTACAAACTCTATCAGACCTTTCAATTCTTTGTCTACCATACCTGCCTGATTCAATACGTAAATTGTGGGAGGAAATTCGAATTTTTGTAAGCGCGCTCCTGTTTTGTTTAGTGTTCAAAATTCTAATATAATTTTCTAATCCCCAATTTGGCTTGATATACTGATAAAGAGACTTGAGAACCCGATTATTTTTTATATCCGATGACCATGTCTGTTTAAAGCAATCTAAAAGTCTTGTTTTAAATATAGAAATAAACCTAGTTTCATCAATGTTATTTTGGTAAAGCCAGTAGTCAGAAAAACCAAAAGTATCTAATAAAGTCTTGACCTTGTTTGCCCAATTATTTTTTGAACCTGATTTACATCTTTCAAGAGAGTTTTGATAAATTCTTTTTAAGATGACATTATCAGTGTGAAGTAATTTTAGCCAATACTTAAGGATAAGAACATATCTTTGTATATATAACGGAAAACGCCCTAATTCACCATATATAGCTGCATTACCGGAATTCGATCTAACCCCAAGAATTTGCTTACAGAATTTTAGTTGAACGCGTTCTAGCTCCTTAGACTTTGAAAACCCCCAAATTGGACATCCAAAATTGAGAATCGAACCTACGAAAGCGTCAAATAGTTGAAGAGATATCTCAGGACATAATTCAATTTTCTTAATGTTATACAATAAAATATTCATGGCTTTAAGAGATTTACCAATAATGTATTGATTATTTAAAACGAATGATCCAGTATAGTTGAAAACTGTACCCAAATAGTTTATATTGTCTACAACTTCAAGTGCTTGTCCATTGTAAAACCATTTCTCGGTCGGCAATATATGTCCTCTCTTACGAAAAACTACTATTTTAGTTTTGCCAATATTAACTTCTAAACCCCAATACTGACAGTACTCATGTAGCTGGTTAAGGCTATTCTGAAGGTCCTCTACTGAGTTACCTACTACTACCATGTCGTCTGCAAAGAGCAATACAATAATACAAATATCGATTATACTAACTCCTGAATCCATTTGATTTTGCAGAAAGAGCTCCAAGTCCTCTAGGAAAAGTGCAAACCCTGTTTTAATCCTACTGCTATATCAAAAAAGTCTGAAAGTGAATTTAAGTGCTTTACGCATGATTTAACAGTTACATACATGGCTTTAAATATTCTAAGTATTTTACCGTCTAAACCCATTTTCAGCAGTTTAAACCATAAGGCATTACGATACACTGAGTCGAATGCCTTTTAAAGGTCTACAAAGGCACATGGAAAGCGCTTTTTATCTTGCATAAAATGTTCAATTAAATTTTGTAAAATAAAACATGCGTCAACTGTGCTTCGCCCTCTCCGGAACCCAAACTGAGCGTCAGATAGTAAATCATTGCTTTCGAATCATTTTTCCACTCTGCTGGTCAGAATACTTGTAAATAGCTTCCCCAAATTACTCATAATGGTTATCCCTCTATAGTTGTTTGGCACAGATTTGTCACCTTTCTTATAGACTTGTATAATATAACCCTCTGACCATTTTTGTGGGAAATAACCTGAATCAAATACCGTATTAAATAAGTCCGTTAAATGCCCCGTTAAAATATCGTCAGCTTCCAAAAAATATTCATTTATCAAATTATCAGTCGGACAAGATGCCTTGTTGCGGTTTAATTTTCTGATTGCAGATTGCACTTCCTGGTAAGTTATCTTAGTATTTAATTCTGTAAATGTTGGGTTCTCGATATTAAAGTTAGCAGACGATATAAAACTTTCGACCTCCTCTATAAGAGAATTACCTATATTACTATACACATCTGAAAAATGTTGCTTAAAGTCCTCGATATGAATAGGTGACGAAGAGACAAACTTGCACTTACCGAAATGTTTCCAAAAGTCTCTAGGTCTAAGTTTTTTTAACTCAGTAAGTTGCTGTGCTTTTTTCAACATAAACCCTCTTTTCTTTTTACGAATTAATGTTTTATACTTTGTTTTAAACTCACATAACTGCAACCTATTTTCATAGGATTTACAACGATTAAACTCCCGTAAATACTGCTTGTATAAACTCTTTGCCTCATAACATTCTGTATCGAACCACTGACTTTCGGCATAGCGAGATCTCGTTTTGTTAAGTGATTTACGCTTCATAAATAACGGGTCCGCGACTTCACAAATTTTGCTCGAAAAGCTAGAGACCATACTTTCGATAGAGTGTGTATCACTCAAATTAACATTATTTAAAATCTTATTAAAATCTGGCAATTTTCCTATCAAACGCCTTCTAAAGACATCCCTTTTATCCTGGTCCCATGAGTAAGTATAATACTCATCAGAAATATTCAAATCGATAGGTATGTTCGGCAGGCTCTTTCCACCGAAAAGGTTAAAGCGCAAACTTGCATGATCGCTATACATATTAAATGACCCAATCTGAAATGAAGTGACACGTGGAAAATCGTGTTCTCTCAGTAATAAATAATCAATTGTGCTACATGCTTTTTTATTGAAATAAGTGAACTCGCCACGGTCAAAATCTATACCTAGCCTGCCATTGGCTAAACGCAACGTGTTTGTTATGCAAAAGTCTAACATACGTATTCCTCTAGTATTTACTACCTTATCCTTGGTGGCCCGTGCTAAGGGTCTATCTGGCATGTAGTCTGTAAAATCAGTCTCACATGTAAACCGATCACAGTCTATAAAATCTGACTTAGTTCCCACCCTACAATTCCAGTCCCCTGCCAATAATATACTTCCCAAATTTTCATAAGAAGCGATATCTTGTGATAACAAGTCAAACAAATCAACATCAACGGAGCTAGCTATCGGTGCATTTTCTATGAAGTACACGTAAATAAAAAGAAAGTGCATTAATCTTTTGAGTGACAGTTTTTGATCTTCATATAACCATACATGTGCTGATATGCTTCAATCTTTGTGTGACACAGTTTTTCCAACTCATTTTAACCCTAATCTTTTCAAATAGATAGTGTCAGTCTGAGTTTGAGAGATCTACCCACAGCCTCTTGATCCTTCGACTGAACAAATGTTTATTAACTAGCATTCTCCCTAAGAATCATGCAGATGGTGATAAGTGACTAGTCACAGAATTCATTGGTTTTACCTTCATTTAATCAGACTTGTTGAAAAACTGTCCCAAAACAAAGCATTCCCTTTTTCTGACAGTGGTTGCCATGGAAACGAGAAATAAAAATTGCACAGAGATTGGTCAAAAGTTGTCGGCAAAAAAAATGAAAAATGACACTTTTCAGGGTGGTTTTTGACAGATCAATATTGTTTAGATTATTTATACTAATACTTTTGTTAAAAGGAAGACACGAGTACTACTGGAAATTACATAGAAAAATGAAAAATGTCACTTGCATTATGTTGCATAGCAACAGAAATTTAGCCATAGAAACCAGTTTTTCAAACTTCCAATTTTTAACATTTTCAAACCAAATTATCTTCTAACAGCAAAGGTGCATATGAAAAATACAAACAGTGCCTAAATCAGCAATATCTGATCTTTCACAGCCAACAATAAAAAAAGTCAAAATGTTTTTACTTTTTGTTACCATGGCAACAAAACTATTGAACCGTCAGTGATTTTACAAAAAAGTGTCGATTTCAAAGCAAATTATCTCCCTTCTGCAAAGAGAAATATTAACAGTGTATATACATATTAAATAATCCACTTCTGTTCAACAAATAGAGAAAAATTTAAGTTCTGCAACAATCCAAATATTAGTTACTTTGGCAACTAAATTATCGAACAGTTTGCCATTTTAACAAAAATCAGCACATTCAAAGTAAACTACTGCCCTTTTAGATTATCGATACTACTACTTATGTCAAAAGGATGGCATGAGTAGTACTCGAAATTACATAGGAAAATATAGAAAAATATAAGATGTCACTTGCATTGTGTTGCACAGCAACAGAAGTTTAGCCATAGAAACCAGTTTTTCAAACCTCAAATTTTGAAGATTTTCAAGCCAAATTATCTTCTAACAGCAAAGGTGCATATGAAAAATACATATAGTGCCTAAACGAGCAACATCTAATTTTTCACAGCCAACAATGAAAAAAACTCAAAATGTTTTTAATTTTTGTAACCATGGCAACAAAACTATTGACCCGTCAGTGATTTTACAAAAAAGTGGCAATTTTAGAGCAAATTATCTCCCTTATGCTAGGAAAAATATTAACAGTGTATTTACGTATTAAATGGATCCACATCTGTTCAACCAATACAGAAAAATTCAAGTTCTGCAACAATCCAAATATTAGTTGCCATGGCAACCAAACTATCCAACAGTTTGCAATTTTAACAAAAATCAGCAAATTCAAAGTAAACTACCGCCCATTAACAAAGGATTACATTGATAAGTAATAATTACTTAAATTACCCACATCTGTTTGTCAATATTAAAATGTAAAAGAAAATAATAATGGCCCAATCATGTTACCATGGCAACCAAATCAATGAACCATCACAAATAACAGCCTGTTCAAAGCAAATTAACCCCTTCCAGCTAAGAAGCATCTGAATAAATTAAAAATACTTTAAATTACTAATTTGTGTTATGCACATACAAAAGATAAAAAGTATTCAACACCTCAGAAAAAGAAAATGTTACCATGGCAACAGAACAGTAAACTTATTCCCATAAAATATAGCAAAGTCAGTGCAAAGTATCTTCCGTTGAATAAAAAAGTATTTTATGAGTTCCGAAAACATTTTAATAAACCAAATACCTTAAAGGAAATGCTTTAAATGCTTCTAAAACAAGTAACCATGGTTACCAAATCAACAGTGATTTTTAGCTGTACTGGCTGAAAGCAACCAGAGCTTATATCATGGTATGGTTTCCGTCGTCTCTCCGTCTGTTAGTATTTTTCTTGTTTACGCAATTAAGTCTACATTTGTTGTCAGATTTTGGTGAAACTTGCACAGTTTGTTTATCCCATCAACACCTTTAACCCTATTGGTTTTGAAAAAAAAAATCCATCAAACATTTTAGGAAAAGTAGCCTTTTGAAATTGAAAATTTCCATTAGCTGTTTGAAGTTGAGAATTTCCATTTCTTGTTTACGCGATAAAGTCTGCATTTGTTGCCAGATTTTTGTTAAACTTGCACAGTGTGTTTATCTCATCAATAGCTTCAACCCGATTGATTTTGGAAAGAAATTCAACAAATATTATGGGAAAAGTAGCCATTTAAAGTTGAAAATTTCCATTGCTTGTTTACGCGATGTAGTCTGCATTTGTGGCCAGATTTTCGTAAATCTTGCAAGGTTTGTTTATCTCATCAATAGCTTCAGCCCTATTGATTTTCGAAAAAAAAAAGTCCGTACAGTATAGGAAAAATTTCCATTGTTTGTGTACGTGATTTAGTGTCCATTTGGTATCAGATTATTTTGAAACTTGCAGAGGTTTGTTTATCCCATCAATAGCTTGAACCATATTGGTTTTAAAAAGAATCCAATAAACAGTGTGTGGGTATGGGAAAAGTAGCCACTTAAAGTTGAAAATTTCCAATTCTTGTTAGGCAGTGAAGTCCACAGTTTCGATCCAGTTCTTTTTGCAACATTCAAAGATTGTTAGGTTCATCAAGGGCTTGAGCCCTATTAAGAGTGAAGAAAATCTACTGATCTGTTCGGGAAAAGCAGCCATTTGATAACTTAGAATTGCTTACGTAACGCATGTTTTTGAATGAAAACAAACATGCCATGAACTATATATGGAGGGGTATGAACATTCTTAATTGTTGGTCATTCTATTTGATAGATAATTGTATTTTCTCAATTTTACCAATATGTTGCCACTTTGCTGCCATGGTAACCTGGAGTATGATATGATATGCTCATTGTTACTTTTTTTCATGGACAACACATTAAATTAGTAGCGATTCCTAAAACCAAAGTTATTCAGTTTACTTACTCTTGTCTCTACAATTATGCTTTGAAAATAAGCAAAAATTGCAGTTTTATGCCAGTGTCGAGATTAAGGTTTCCATGGAAACCAGAGTTTTTAAAGGAATAAAATTCTTTTTAAAAAATTCTGAAGAGGACCATGGTAGGATCATTTCTGTGAAGTTTCATCAAATTTGGACGGGTAGTTTTAGAGAAGAAGATGTTTGAAATAAAATTTAACTTATGCACGCATGTACAATACAATACAATACAATACATTTATTTGCTTCAATGTAAACAATGTACACTTTGCAAAATATCAATGATGAAATAACAGAGTAGTCAACGTGATTTTTCATTTAATTGAAATTATCAAGCGGGAAAGAGAGTGAAGAAGCTATTCCGTAATTGAAAATTATACGTGACTTGTTTTGATTGAAGATCTTGTCCATTTTTTTAGCGAAATTGGAATAATTCTATTGTTGAGAGAATAGCTTGAATTATTTTCTGGTGTTTATATGGTATTCAAACTACTTTCGTATCAAGCTTTTGAAAACATTGTAGCAAAAGGAGACAAATCACCCAGAAGTCAATATCTCGTGTTTTTTTTTGTTTTTTTTCCCCGAAATAAAGCCTTTGAAAACATGCGAATTTTTGGTACTTCTTTGGTAATAATTTATAAAAACAATATGGCAAAGATGATATGTAATGCGACTATTGAAAACAGAAAAGTGGAAGGTGACGTAATTCAGCAAAGTTAACATATATACATTATACAATATACATCTATTCAAATCATTACCAAACGACAACATTTTAGGCTTGTCCAAATCGAAAGCATTTGCAGACGACAAAATAAAGTGACTGAAAATTTGAAGTTCGTCTTGCGAAGGGTAGAAAACATTGTGGGAAAAGGAGAAAACGCTGGTTACCATTATTTTCTCCTTTTCCTGCAATGCCCCTCAAAGATCTCTTTCTCAGGGGCGTTAAAAGCTGGGGTCATGCGGTAATGGGCCAAATTATGCCTCTATAACTTATAGAAGGCCTTTCCAAAACTTAGAGACATCCACAATGACATAAAAAACATTAATATTTGATACAATTTAAAACCTTTGAAAACATAATGGTTTTAGGCATTTTCATCAGTATTTTGGTGATTTATCATTATGAGAGTGCAGCTTGTCTTAACATAATAGCATGGTTGATATATTTTGCCAGGTTATATACAACTTTTTTATTTGTATAAGACATCAAAATTTCAAACTTGTTCAATGTTGGCCACCGACAGAAAAATGGTTTTAGAAATTGTCTTCGTAAAGCTCGATAAAATGGACATGCTAACAAGAAATGATATTCACTTTCAGTTACGTTCATGTTACAGACTTTACAAATTCTTTCTGCTCGAGGAATATTCTGATATCTGCCCGTTTCTATTTCTAAGTTATGAGACGCGGTTCGAAATTTGCATAGGGCGATTCTTAAATTTTTGTCCGAGATAAAATTAAGATATTTTTCTTGTGTAAATGAGTGCTTAAAAATACTGTAATAATGAAGACGTGGAGAGTTGTTTATATTTGAGTACCAAGATTGATAATATTGATCATATATGCGTTGTTTGATAAGCTGAAAGTTTATTAATTCAATTTCTTGATTTATCCACAAGTTATTGAATCCGAGTGACTGAAGAAGTTTTTTAACATGATAGGCCCAATTAAGTTTATTATACGAAAAATTAGAGTCAGTGTCTTTTTTTAACATTTTGTACACTAGTCTAACAACACTGTTTTGTGGCAACTTTAAAATTTTTAACCAGTAACGTATCATATCGCATTTTCTAATAACGCTTAGAGGAACTCTTCCGAGTTCTCCGTAGACGCTTGATAAATTTGTTGACTTTTTTACACAGAGAACTTTTCTACAAAATTTATTGTGGATAACTTCAACGTCTGTTCCGGAGCTGTATGACCAAATTTCAGAAGCATAATGCATTACAGGTAAAACTAAAGAATCAAAAAGATCACATTTTTTCTTAATTGTAAAATCAAATTTGTTAAATACTGTAAATAAACTGTGAAGAGACTTAGATGCGTTCTCAGCAAGTTTTCTCTGTGATCGTAACCAAAAACCATTTTTAAAAAGGTACATACCTAAATATTTAAAACTTAAGACAATTTCGAGTTTTTGTCCGTATAGGAAAAAGTCATATGTTGAGTGATTTCTACTTTTCTCAAAGATCATAACTTTAGTTTTTGCAGTATTAATTTGCATCTGCCATTTGTTGCAATATGTTTCAATATTTGTTAGCATTGACTGAAGACCTTCGGGCGTTGTAGAAAACAGAGCTTGATCATCAGCAAATAGTAATAAAAAAAACCTGAATTCATCAATTGTAAAAATTCCGTCAATTTCAGCATTTATATTTTCTATAATGTCATTGACGAACATAATAAAAAGTAAACTTGAATTAGGATCCCCTTGCTTTACGCCGAAATAAGAATCTATGGTAGATGAGACATTGTTATTAAATTTAACGGCAGCTTTCACTGTCGAATACATAGCTTTTAAGGCATTTACCATTTTAGAGCTTATGTTTTGAGATAACAGTTTTTGCCACAGTAGCGTGCGGTTTATTTTGTCAAAACATTTTTCATAATCGATAAAGACAGTGTCTAATTTCTTACCCGCGCTTAAAACTTTTGTTATTATTGAATGAAGTATGAAAATGCAGTCTATTGTACTTTTGTTTTTTTGATATCCAAATTGATATTTACTTATATTATCATGTTTTTCGTTCCATGACTTTAATCGATAATATATAAACTGTGAATAAATTTTTGATAATATATTATTGAGAGTTATTCCTCTATAATTTTTTGGATCAGATGAATCTCCGCTTTTAAATATTGGTATTATGTATCCCAGTCCCCAACTTCTTGGGTAAAGAGAATTTTCAAAGAATGAATTGAAAATATCTAAAAGTATTGGTCCTATGAAACTGTATGATGCTTTTATAATTTCCGCAGATATGTTGTCCGGACCTGTAGCTTTTCCGTTGTTTTGACTAAAAACGGCTGTTTTTACCTCTTCGGTTGTAAAGGGTTTATCTAGATCGAAATCCGAAATATTTGGATAATTATCATTTTGTGATGTATTTTGGGTATAATCGTGATTCGACAATAATGTTTTAAAATGTTTGTAAAACTGATCAATATTAATTTCTTCATTCGTTATTTTCGTAGAAGAGGCGCGTACTCTTTTTATTTCTTTCCAGAAATTTCGAGGGTCTCTTTTTGCAATATTTTCAAGATTCACTGATTCTTTTTTCATGTATATCTGCTTTGCCCTTTTTCTCGTATTGTTATATTTATTTTTTGTCTTTATATAGTTACGTCTATTGTCCTCTGTATTATGTTTACTGAATTCAAATTTAGCGATATTAAAGTTTTGTTTTGCTATTTTACTTGCCTCATTAAACCATTTTGGTAATGGGTTGTACTGACCATTTACATGCACTCGTTTACCAAAAACAGCTTTTGCGTTTTCTTCCAAGAAATTTGTCAGAAAATTCACACGATTTTCAACACAATCTGAATGTGAGATATTTTCGATTAATTCGGCTATTCTATTTTGTAAAAGATTTTCAAAAACAGCGATTTTATTTTCATCAAAAATTATTTTATCGATTGTTTCCTCAAAGGATCTATTTTTTTTATTCTTGATTTTTCTTCTTGAGAATACAAAATACAAACAACGATGATCAGAAAATTCATCCCACTCTAGTATGTTAAAATATTTTAAGTCAGTTATGTCATCTTTATTTAAAAGGAGATAATCAATGACACTCATGCTGCGGTCACTGCAATATGTAAATTTTCCTTTTACGTCATCATAAAAACGCCCATTTGCGATAATATGATTTGTCGATTTACAAAGCGCAAGCAGACGACGCCCAGTGCTATCCACAGTGTTGTCACTGCTTGCACGTGACTGAATACTAGTATACGAGTCATTGCAAGATAGGTCCTGATTTAAGATAAAATCTTCATCTACAGTATCTGTTAAATTAGACGTTCTTGCGTTTAAATCACCTGTAACAAAAGTTTTACCTTTATTACTATACTTTTCAATTCCCTTTTCTATTTCATCATAAAAATCAAAGTCATCGCTGGGTATCAAGGTAGAATTAGATGGAGGGACATAACATAAGCAAATAAAAACATCTTTATTAAAATTAAATAAAGTAGCATTAATTCTTAGCCATAACAGACCCCGAGAGTCAGTTTCTACTATATTTACTTTGCCTTTTAAACAGTGCTTATAATAGACTGTTAAGCCTCCACTATAGCGACCTTTCTTTGTATTTGTTTTCTTATTCCCAGGTAAATGAAAACTATGATAATTATTTATTTCAACATTCTGGTGATTTTTACTTAACCAAGTTTCCGATAAAAGTATTAGGTCATAACTTTGTATTTTTTCTAGAAAATCAGGTTCTGAGAGTTTTCTGTATAAACCATTTATGTTCCAAGAGATGATATGTAGCTTCTTTTCACAAGCCTAACTTTTCACTTCCTCAAAGCGACCACCTGGCTGCTGCTGAACCATAACTTTTGCTCCTGACCATTTAACCGATTTTCCTGCAGCTCTCTCTCTGTTCATTACCGGGTACATTTCACTCCTCTTCTGAAGAAACGCTTTTGTCTGCTGAACACCAACACGCTGATTCGAAACCTTAAGTTGGTCATTTTTCGCGATTGCTGCTTTCCTCACCATCTCTCTCTCCTTATAATAATGAAACTTTGCTACAATAGGCCTACACTTTGAACTTTTCATCTGACCGATTCTGTGTACTCTATCAAAAGAGACAACATCTGTAATATCAAGTTTATCCCTTATAAAGGCTTTTATGGTGTTTTCACAATTTTCATCATCTCGTTCTGGGATTCCATGAAAGAGTAAATTATCTCTCATACTTCGAAATTCTAGCTCATCTGCCTTTTCCATGAGTTTTTCATTTTTGGCTTCCAACGCTTTAACGGCAGAATCAAATTCATTACATTGTTTCTCTAAAGTTTCTACTTTTGACTTAGTTGACGTGATTAGTTTTTTTGAATCTTCAAACTCTTTATTCATGTATTCGGAGCCTCGTTCTGTCTCAATTAATCTAACCTCCAAAGACTTCACTTTACTTTCTAGGTTATCAACTTTAAAGTTTATTCTATCTACCGTTTTCTCAATTTTATCAATTTTGGCCACCGATGCTTTGATGGTTTTTATGTCCTCCATTATTTCAACAGCCCACTGAGGGGGTGTGGCACCGAAGGGTGGTGGAGATTGCAGAGCTTGCATGAATCCTGCAGGGTAGTTAGGTTGTTGATAACTCATATTGGGTATAGGATAAAATGTAGATTGGTTTTGTGGGGTTTGGAGGTATGAACCAGAAAGATCGTCCTGTGAAACAGGAATAGCAGATGTTCGAAACCTTTTGTTTACGTTA
The DNA here is from genome assembly GCA_943736015.1 of Tridacna crocea. Lineage (NCBI taxonomy): Eukaryota > Metazoa > Mollusca > Bivalvia > Cardiida > Cardiidae > Tridacna > Tridacna crocea. The sequence continues at coordinate 46,948,619 of OX031067.1, read as the reverse complement.
GAATTATCGTGACCGACTGTTGTTGTTGACAAACTATTTTTAGATGCAAGTGTTTTTACAGAACCCGAACCTGTTTTACTACCCGGTACACCCAAATGTCCGCTTTCTTTTTCTAATGGTGATGTAGCAGATCTTTTTCCTCCCGATTTTTCACTGTTTGAGGCTGTTTTTCCACTCTTTCTCCTTCGCGGCATCAGCAACCAGAGTTCACATACCTCTTATATCAAACTTGGTTCAAGTAACGCGCAAATCCGACAGTTATTTAGATTTATTTCGAGAGCAAATTTAGACACGTTTTATATAGACATCACGTGACACGTTTGATATGTACACACATATATACACACGGACAGACACACAGACGCAAGACGGATACCTGGCCATGACATAAGCCCGCTGGCCTTCTGCCAGTGGAGCTGATGAAACTGACATGCCATGAACCACATATAGAGGGGTATGAAGATTCTAAATTGTTGTTCATTATATTCGACAGATAATGGTATTTTCTCAATTTTACTGATACATTGCCACTTTGGCTGCCATGGTTACCTAGTATATGATATGATATGCTCATTTTTATTTTTTCATCGACAACATGTTAGATCAATAGATATTTCTAAAACCAAAGTTATTCAATTTATTTACTCTAGTCTCTACAATTATGCCATGAAAATAAGCAAAAATTGCAATTTTATGCCAGTTTCGAGATTCAGGTTGCCATGGAAACCAAATTTAGACACAAAACCAAAATATCTTGTTTGCAGCTTCTCAAATTTGTATTAATACTTCATATATCATATTAACTGATGTTCAAATATTTGTGTTAAGTGGTCATTTTTTTGCATAAAATACAGCATTTTCCAAATTTTACAAATCTGTTGTCACTTTGATTGCCATGGTAACCTGACGTAAAAACATTTTGACCTTTTTTATTTTTTTATTTGTAACCCAATACATTAGTCTTTATGCCCAATATTGAAACCTTAAATCCTAACTTTGCTGTTAGGAGATAATTGAGATAGAAATTTGTCAATTTAAGCCACCAGCATAAATGCGAAATACAGCCTTTGTTCGTTGCCATAGAAACACATTCTGCAAGCTTATTTTTGCTATTGCATTCTTGATATTGTAAGCCAATACATGGGTGATTATGTTATAATAGCACAACTCACTGGACTTTTGGTGACAAATATGCTGTATTAACTTCAAAGTGCTTAATTTTTCAAGTTTTAAAAAGCAAAAAATATGCTTCTGGGGGCAAAAACTTTCTGTGCCCGTTGCCATGGTAACAGCATGACAATAAAAGTTTCCCTTTGGCTTTTGAACTTTTGTGACTCAAGGAATCAGTTGCACTAACTTTTTTTGGTATTCTGAAAAAGTCACTTATCACCATTTCTACAGGGCCTGCATGATTCTTAGGGAGAATGCTAGTTAAAACTCCAAACTGTGTGCTAAAGGTTTAACCCATTACCGCACAATCCCTACATTTAACGACTCTGAGAAAGAAGCCTTTAGAAAACATTGTGGGAAAAGGAGAAAATGCTGGTAACCAGCATTTTCTCCTTTTCTCACAATGTTTTCTACCCTTCACAGACCAAATTTCAAATTTTCAGTCACTTTTATTTCTCATCTGCAAATACTTTCGATTTGGACAAGCCTAAAATAATTTCGTTTGGTAATGAATTAAGAGAGCTCCAGACAGAGGGAGTGATTTTGATTTCAAACTTGAGAATAGTATTTATTATCTACTAAACCATATGTTGTGGATACACATCAAGATGGTTCTAATGACTACTCACAAGACAGGGTTTCGAATAGAAATAATGGATTTAGAATACCATCACTCCCTCTTATCTGGAGCTCTGGTTTAACCCATTACCACACAATCCCTACTTTTGTCGTCTGCAAATGATTTCGATTTGGACAAGCCTAAAATATTGTCGTTTTGTACTGGTTTAAGCTAAACATACACATACATACCTACTCTTATATCTATCTTTTTACCATGTGGTGATTTATCAAAGAAACCTCTAGCAATTTCGTTAAGAAATGGATCGAAATCACACGTTACAACTTCCCCGTCTTCCGGTAGAACTTCGGCGCAGGCAAGTGCACCATATCCCGTAAACATTCCAACTTCCAGGACTTGTTTTGCTTGTGTCATCATCACTATACTTTGGAGGAATTTACCTGAAAGTATAGTTTTTATTAACCCATTACCACACAAACCCTACTTTTGACACCCCTGAGAAAGAAACCTTTAGAAAATATTGTGGGAAAAAGAGAAAATGCTGGTAACCAGCATTTTCTCCTTTTCCCACAATGTTTTCTACCCTTCACAAAACAAATTTCAAATTTTCAGTCACTTTTATTTTGTCGTCTGCAAATGCTTTCGATTTGGAGAAGTCTAAAATTTTGTTGTTTGGTAATGAGTTAATCTTTTTATTCCATGTCATAGAAGAATGTTATTACTGTAGAATCTCAACATTCTAAATACAAACAGAAACAAGATATTAGTTAAAAATTTACATTATACGGTATTAACTCTTTAACAAAATGTCAAAAGTTTAGACTCTTACTGAAGGAATTTACAGATCACAATATAATTCAAATGATAGTTTTTGTTCTTGAATACCTTGAAAACATCATGGGAAAAGGAAAGAATGCTGATTATCTTTAAAACTCTGGTTCTGTGACAAGGAGATTCTGTCATTAATGCTTTATGCTTTAGCAGTCAAAAATATTTTAAGCTCTTTCACAAGGAAAGTATTTGTAGACAATATGGACATTTTGTTCCCTAAAACATAACTTTGAAATAACAAAGTTTAAGTTGCAACAATCGAAATGATAATTTCATTTTAGTTATTCAGCAGGATAAGGGTTAAATATTGCTCAAATGGTTGATTCTGTCTTTGAATTGAAAGAAAACATTATGGAGAAGGAAGAAGTGCTGCTTTCCTTTTTTTTTTCTAACAAGAACCGTCTTTCATACACAATGAAAGAACAAGTGGTTAGGTACATGTACATGTGTTTAATACAGCATTTTAGTCTTCAAAAGACATAAACATTGTAAATGCAGCTTTTTCTGGGAAACAAGCTCCATAACTATTGTAAGCAACCCTTTTGCAAATGTCAAATTTTGGACTCTTACAAATTGAAAGTATTTGCAGATGCCATATACCTGTAAATGGTACAAATACAATGAAGTTCTTTGACAGGATAGAAAATATTGTGAAAAAAGAAAAATCTGGTTTGCAGCATTTTCTAATTTGTTCACAGTATTTTCCAAAAGCCTTAACGACTGGGTTGATAAAGACTTACAATGTCATAAACACCACCCTCATGTTCACATATCTATTATACCAGCTGAGTATATTTCATGGCAGTAAGATTTTTGAAACCAAAAACCAACTCAACACCAACATTAGGATTTAACCCTTTACCACACAATGACGACTTTTAACGAGCATGAGGAAGAAGTGTTTTGAAAACTTAGTGGGAAAGAGAAAATGCTGGTGACCAGCATTTTCTCCTTTTCCCGCGAAGTTTTCCACTCTATCTAAGAAAAATTGCATCATTTGATCCACTATGAAATTATCATCTGTAATTAATTTTGATTTGGATAGGTATAAAATTCTGCCAAGTGGAAAAGGGTTAGTCTGCAGATCTGCACAGCTTGAATGAACTTTTTATAGAAAAAAGTTGACAAATAAGCAGAATAAGAAAAAGGGGAAAAAAAACATAAATCAAAAACTTCAGAGAGAGGACGAGCATGTAGATAATATTCGACATACACACAGATATACCGGTACATACAATGGACAAACAGATACCATATGTATCTTTTACAACAGAGAGACAGACTGGCAAAAAGACAGACAGACAGAGGCAGACAGTGAGACAGACCTTCCAAGGAACCAGACATCATCATTGGACTGAGTTTCCATTTTGTCTTGCCCTCCTCAAAAGCCTTTGCAAAAGGATATGTAATGGTTTCCGTTAACAGTGTTTGCAGGGTTTCACTTGGTTTAGTTGTAATTTTTTCACAGTAATCAAGCCTGTCCTGTAACATGAATGAGTACTATATTTTGCCTAACTCTTTCGTTACTGTATACCGGTAATCAAATTGCATTTTTTTAAATGCTACATAAACAGTTCTGCTGCAAGATCAGGGTCTGTATCCACCAACCATTCTTGAGAATATTCTTAAGTCTTATTCTCAAAGGTTTTCTAAATTTGTAAGTAACATAACTTCAAATTGGCTAAACCGAATGGTTTAGCCAATCAGAAATTGTGTTACTTACAAATGTAGACAATTCTGAAGAATAAGACAAAGAATGTTCCTAAGAATAGTTGGTGAATACGAGCCCTGGAGACAGTTTTGTCAACATTCTGAATGCAACAGTGGACAGTGTAGATTAAAGATCAGACTGCACATTCTGTGCAGTCTGATCTTGACTGACAGTGTCTACGAAAGCTTTTGTTTCATCTGTGGTATCTAACTCTTTCCCAAACGACAAATTTTGGACTCTTCCAAATCAAAAGAGTTTGCAGACGACAATTTTTGATTTTGAGAAAATGGCAGAAAGTTCTCAAAAAGGGTAGAAAACACTGTGGGAAAAGGAGAAATTGCTCGTTACGAGCAATTTCTGCTTTTCCCACAATGTTTTCAAAAGACTTTTACTGCAGACACGTAAAAACCAGGGCTTGTTTGGGAAAGGGTTAAATGTGTCTAAAAGGGTGGTCGGAGAGGAAACATTGTTGGAAAAGGAGAAATTCCTATTTACAAGCATTTTTTTCCTTTCCCATATTATTTTTAAAGTGTTTTTCCTCAGGGTCATTAAAATTTTGGATTGTGTGGTAAGGTGTTTATTCTTTATGACACAATCCCAAATATTAACAATCCTCAGAAGGAAGTTTTCTGAAAACATTGTTTGAAAAGGGGAAAATACTAGTTACCAGCGAATTCTCCTTCTCCCAGCTTCCTTTCTTCTCTTTCAGTATTTTATCATTTTGAGCAATATCTTATGTGCTCATTTATGAAAAAAATACATTACAGTGTAACAGGCAAGCATAGCAGCAAGTGAGCGTGTGAAGAAACTGTAAAGATGAACAATTAATTCATGACACTGCAACTTTTTTTTTTGGTCACCATCATATTCCTTTTTAACCACACAAACCCTGCTTTTCATGACCCTCAGAAAGAAGCCTTTAGAAAACATTGTGGGAAAAGAGGAAAATGCTGGTAAACAGCATTTTCTCCTTTTCCAACTGTATTTTCTACCCTTCACAAAACAACTTTCTAATTTTTCAGTCGTTTTTACTATGCCGTCTGCAAATGCTTTCCATTTGAACAAGTCACAAATGTTGTCGTTTGGTAATAAGTTAAGTTTCACTCTGAAAACTATATGCAAAATTTGCAATAGTCTAAAGCATTAAATTTCACACATGGATACACGTAACTAACTACAAGTAGATGATACCTTGCTCAGTTTGATAGACAGCTCAATTCCATCTCGAATGGACTTGTCCACTCCTTTTTCCTCACACTCTTGAAGCACTTTTCTTAAAATCCTCACTGCCGGATCGTAGCGCCTGTGATCCACACTTGGTGCCGCCATCCTGTGTTATATACTGCAGGGAACTCAGAATTTTACTTGGAGTCAAACACTAACCCAGACTACAGGTTAAATGCCCTGCAATGACATTAAATCCCCTACAAAATGACCCTATTGTCCGTTTCCTTCCAAAACCTTGTAACAACAGCTTGAAACAAGCTGAAGTAACGAGGTTTAGGAAGTAAACCAACACTATGCTTTTAACCCTTCCCCATGTGACAAGATTTTCACCTTCTTCAAGTCCAACAAAAATCATGTTATCATGAGAGGAGTTATCTGTAACAGTGCTTAGTACATAAGATATGGTAACCTTTTACATCATGATCATATGTCTTGTCTAGCTCCTAGCTTCCACAAAATCCCGACTTTTAACGACCCTGAGAAATAAAGCTTTTGAAAATATTGTGGGGAAAGGAGAAACTACTGGTAACCAGTATTTTCTTCTTTTTTCACAATGTTCTATATCCTTCCCAAACTAGATAATTTCAATTTCTGAGTCACATTTTGTCGTCTGCAATTGCTTTCAATTTGGACCAGTCCAAAATTTTGTTGTTTGGTAAAGAAATAACTCTTTTTACCAGAACGGTTTCTTTGACACATTATTAAGTACCACAACTGATTTACAAGTACAGCAACTTGAAGGAAAGTGAATACATTTCTTGTCATGTTTGATAAACACTGAGGAAAAAGGAGTGATGGTTTGTCCAATACTAAACCTTATTTTTAGATTCCCTCAATGTTTTCAAAGGCTGTAAGCTGTATGGATGCTGTGCAGTAATTGGATAAGTGATATCTTGACATTTTGTGGAACCTTTCGCACACAATCCCAAGGTTTTAACAACTAAATTGAAAGCCACTTTCAAGAACATTGTGAGAAATGGAGAAAATGCTGGAGGCCAGCATTTTCCTCTTTATCTGCCACGTTTTCTATTCTAACAAAGAAAAGTTTCAGGATTTGAGCCGTTTTCAATATGTCATCTGCAAAGGCTTTGAAACTGGACAAATCTGGAATTTTGTCAAGTGGTAAAGGTAAAGTGTAAAACCCTATTTTTATCACTTTATAACTACATGTATCATCTTCATTGTAGCTAACTCTTTGCCAGGTATAGAAATTTCAGGTGGCTACATCTTTAAATCATTATGCAAATGATAAATGTGTACCAAATAATGCAAGTTGTCTTTGATAGGATTAGGATACATTGCAGGAAAAAGAAACAAGAGGGCCATGATGGCCCTAGAAAGTTCACGTGAGTCAATAGGCAAAATTCACTCTACAAGTGTAATTCAATTTCTAACAAACTGTAAAGTCAATTTAGCTTAAAATGTGGCCTCTGGGGAATCAACAAGGAATTTCTGTAGGCCGACCTAGTGACCTAATTTATCATCCAATGTGCGCCACTTTAGGACTCATAAAAAAAATTATCAAGACAAACATCCTGAATAGTTTAGAAGTTAACTGAACAATAAATGTGGCCTGAAACGTTTTCAGCTCCGGTGTTGATGATGATGATGATGATGATGATAAGCCCTGCTGTTTATACTTTTAAATTCTTTTAAATCCCTCAGATATTAAATAAGAGCTCTAGATCTATTTAAGCGTTTTAACTTTGCACAGGGTGCTAGTGATAATTTCAAGCAATGGGTTTGTCTTTCATCATGTGTAGAAACTAGGAAAAAGTCAAGTTATTGTAGGTATAATTTTGATTCTCAGCGAAACCCAATAATTGTTTTACCAAAAAAAAAAATTCAGATTTTTTTTTTAAGCAACCAACAGTTCTTGGCTTTGGCCGGCCTTGGATAAGATATCCAATGATGTAAAGATCATAGAATCTTGAATTTCGAATAACACATCACAAGTAAACTGACAAGATCTGGTAAATTTTTTCAGCCATTGAGTTCCGAGTAGTGTAAGATGAAATATTTTCAGCTGTCTGTAAGCTCTATATCTGAAGACAGATCTGTTTCATCCATTGTGTTATCATCATACAGCATTTCCTCTATTGAAACCACTAGTTGAGCAGTTGTCTGTGTCCTTAATCCTTCTTGCTTTACAGTATCATTATTTTGTATTTGTATCTAACACTGCTTTCAACATTATTTCAGTCATATTATAAATGGCAACAGCTTAAACATTCATGTACATTGTATTTCCTGGGTTTCATCAGTACTAAGCTAGATGTCCGATGTCTTAATGTGCATAACATCATGAATGGAAAGATTTGCTGATGGCCAGCATGTTTCTTAAATTATCTTAAAATTCATTTTTTCATATCCCATAATAACAGTCAACTCTTGAGCCATATTAATTTGTCGACTCAAAATGTTTTGAAATTGACAAGTTCACATCTTTCTCCTGTCTACATTTTTCGTTTGAAGAAGTAATAGATAAAATCAATGCATGCATTACTCTATTACATGAATTTCACAACAAGAGGTTGAAATTGGAGAAGAATACCTGAGGAAATGGGTAATGGCGGAATAATTGTGAAAAATTTTGTCAATTCTTCAGTTACTGATTTCGAGTAAGGGCACTTTAGCTGACAGCGTAAATGAATGTCAAACTGCTCAGAACGTGATAAAGCATTGTTGTACAGGAAGAACCGGCCGGTATCCAGAATTTCCCCCTTTTTACACACCCTTTCTTCCCTCTGACAGAAAACCCTATTATTTGTAACCTATTCTATTTCGTGTCCGTATATACTTTTTAATTGGATAAGTCTCACATTATGCCCTGTGGTTTAAGAGTCTTTGCCTACAGAGAAAACATTTCAGCGGAGCCAATTCATTGTAGCTTAAATGATGGTTTCTGTCTTTGATGAGGTAGAAAACATCGTGGTAAAAGGAGAAAATGCTTATTACAAGCATTTTTCTCCTTTTCTTACAATGTTTGCAAAAGACATTTATTTTAGTGTTGTTTAAACTCGGGATTGTGTGGTAAAGAGGTAAGGGATAAGTTCGACACAACGCAAGATTTTCCATTAACGACATTTCAAAACAGATCTCACATCTAGATCTAGGTTTTCTCATTTCTTATACGGCTTCTTTGATGGTTCAGATCTAATATGAATAATTTCAGTTTTCAAATTGGGTCACAGCGAAACACCTTTATGTCCTTATTTGGGTAGTACATACACAAGACTGATTGTTTGGGGATGGCCTATTTCTTCACCAGTAAACTGGCCTTAAGATGATATTCTAATGATCGTATATTGACTATTAGGACCAAACACTTGGGCCCGTATTCACCAACCATTCTTAAGAACATTCTTAGTCTTATTCTTCAGAATTTTGTCAGAGTGAAAGTAACAGAACTTCTGATTGGCTAAACCAAATGGTTCAGGCAATCAAAAGTTCTGTTACTTTCACAGCAGTCAGGAAATCTTGAAGAATAAGACCAAGAACTTTCTGAAGAATGGTTGGTGAATACGGGCCCTGAAGTCCAGATACCAATACGTTTGCAAGGCAGCACTTTGCACTAACTTGATAAACAATCTGCAAACTTATGTTTGACATATGGACGGATGGACAAGCGGGTGGACGGACAAATGGACAGGCGGGTAGGTGGACTAACAGACTCACAGGCAGCTCAACAAGACCAGCAGTACCCTGATCCACGTATTTCTAGAGTTATTTAAGCAGTACTTCGAACTGCGCAGGCTAACATTTGGCTTGATGCTTTTGGCAGATGCATTAAACCCCCTTTTCACAGAAAATGACTCATTTCTGAATGTTCCAAGACGAACAGTACAAAGATAACTTAAAAATGCCATCATATTGAAAGATGAACTAAAGTCTAAGTACGATCGTTACTGTAATCGATTCAAATCTAAATAATATCAACTTCTTGAAGACATTAACATATCTATTTGTTCCCTAAATACCCATGACTAATCACTGTTTTGCCGATAGTTACGTTGGAAAGCAGTAAGTGGCTTTGGAAGAATATATTTCTAAATATTGATAAAAGAAACTCCGTGAAAGCATTGATCACATCGATAGGTGCACTGGCCACTGTGATACAGCTAAAATAGCGTTGAAGACGGAGATACTACTAAAATAATGTTGAAGACAGAGATACGACCAAAATAACGTTGAAGACAGAGATACGACCAGGAAAACGTTGAAAACAGAGATACGACCAGAATAACGTTGAAGACAGGGATACTACTAGAATAACGTTGAAGACAGAGATACAACTAAAATAATGTTGAAAACAACGTTTAATATCATACAATTAACCTATTACATATGCACTACCCAATCTTATTGATAAAAAATTTCTTTTTCGCCCAGAATATTTGTTGCATAGCCAAACCCTCTTTATCTTGAATTTTATTTCAGTGTGTCAGGACTTTGTATGTTACAGTTCATAATGAAAAGATAATAACTCTTTCAAAGCCAAATGCGAAAACAGGGACCTTTGCAGATGGCATAGATAGAGATCGGACTGCAGAGAAATTGCAGTCTGATCTTGAAAAACACTGTCTATCTGTCCAATCGAGTCTATGAGATGAATATGTTTTTGAGTTTGAGAGCGCTGTAGTTCCAACCGTCGGGTAAGGTCAAGTTACAAATTTGGCATCAGAAAAGTTACCTCTTTATTTCGAGACAAAAAAATGTAAACCATTTGCAGATAAAAAGTTTAGAAAGCATTGTTGGAAAAGGAGAAAATGCTGGTTACCAGCATTTTCTCCTTTTCCAACAATGTTTTCAGAAACCCTTTCAGTCACAGTCATTAAAACTCGGGATTTCTTAGTAAAGAGTTAAAAAAAAAACGGTAAAACGGATATAAACATCGATTCATGTTGTGAATAATAAATGTTGTGTGAATGTCCTTCTTTACCCGCAATTTAGCTTTTTTTTCTTTTGGTTTGAATTTCACTTAGATATTTGGAGAAAGAAAAAGAGCGGTACAGCGTATAATTTATTGTAATTCAATATGTAAACTCTTAAGCTGGTAAGAACGACTTACCGACCTTTAGCGGACAATGCAGATCAAGATCAGACTGCACAGACCATGCGCTCTGATCTTGGATCTACACTGTCCTATCCGGAGATATTTCCCCGCCAAAAAATGACTTTAAATAGGAATGTTTGGTTTTTTACTGTCGACTTGAAGATTTCATGTTAGTTATGTAGCAAGTCAAAGGTATTGACTTGTAAATATTGACCCTAAGTCCTACTATATATTTTCAATGAAACTTTTAAGCAGATACTAAAATCCCGAATGATGCTACATGTATTTTAAATCTGTTTCTTTTCTTGTTTTGAGAAAAATATCCTTCTATAAAATAGATTGTATCCAAGATCTGACTGTACGTTCTGTGTTGTATGATCTTGATCTACACTGCATATGTTTGAACATGATTTAAATTGGCCCAAAATTCTCCTAAATAAGTTAAATGAAACGTTCAAGCCGACAGTAAAATCACGAATGATGCTATTGCAAATATTTTTTGAAGAAAAAAACATCCCATGTCGGACAGAGTGGATCCAAGATCTGACTGCGTTGTCTGATCTTGATCTACACTGTCCGTAAAAGGTGAGTCGTGCTTAGCCGTCAAAGGGTTGTTATGCTTCATTTAGGACCTGGGCTGTCTAAATTTAGATCTTATCGATGTATTTTAAATAGGTTACATTATTCATGCGGAACTAACAATGTAGAGCCTGTTTTAGCTATTCGTAGTGTGTAAGACATGGTCGTAGCTTCATTTACTATAAGTTCATTTACTTCAGGCTCACACATATAAAGTAGACTCAAACCGGATACCACGAATCGCAAATAATCATTTACTACAGTGTTTGCAATTCAATAGAAAAGAAAATCGTCTAAAGAGTGACCTTTTTCTCCCGGATGTTCGGTACAGTCCGGTTTTGAGCCCGTGAAGCCATAGTGTCCAAAGCATACTGATGGTTTGAATAAAACTCTTTAGAACAGAAAAAAAAATCTGTGGAAGGTTTTTTTTTTCATCTATTTATGCCTTGGTTACTTAGACGGTAATGTATATAATTATACTGCATCTTAATCAGGCAAGCTATCTGAGGTTTAACTTCTCCTAACAATGCTGTGGCTATAGGGTAACGAACAACAGCTCCGATTGTACAAGAAATACGTTTGACCCATTTACCACATAATCCTTAGTTTTAACGACCCCAAAAGAGGAGAAAAATAATAGAGTCGCAACAGGTTTGAAAGTTGTTATTATTTTAACAAAAAAAAAAAAGAGTAAAGGTTATACGACCTAGTGAGTAATAGGTCTTCCGTGACGCTCTCTCTACGTTATCGAGATTTATGTCAACCTTGCGAGTACAAAATACAATTTTGACGAAGTCAAAAATATTTGAGTCTGCCCTGGCAAATATATTTGAGACGGCCCCTAGAGCCCTGAATCTCGGGTGTCTTGAGACGACCCCTGTTTATTGTCTGCTAGAAATCAGTCGCCATTTGGAAACCGCTGAAAGCGGGTGAATTCTTGCAGTACTACAAAACTACTGAAATCATTGCAATCACAAAGGTGGGTACAAAATCCGCCATACACACAACTATCATGGAAAGGACAGGCGCCACATACTCATTAATCATGGAAAGTACAGGACGGGTGGAGGACGGGGAAGATGGTGGCAAGAATTCACCCGCTTTCAGTGTATAATTATACACATCTGGCATTCGTTCATTTGTGAGGCAATATTGAAGGTTAAATTAAAATACTAAGACGATCTGCTGTCTTTCGAAATTGAATTGCGTACCCGTCCGGGTGGGTACGCAATTCAATTTCGAAAGACAATTGAACTGCTCTGTGGCGGATTTTGTACCCACCTTTGTGATTGCAATGATTTCAGTAGTTTTGTAGTTGTTTGATTTATTCTTGCTTTCTTGTCGTCATTTTGATTAAATGACATTATCAACAGATCGTATTTTAATTTAACCTTCAATATTGCCTCACAAATGAACGAATGCCAGATGTGTATAATTATCCGAGAAGGGAATTGAACCTTTATAATCTGGAATGGACAGCTGCTACTCAGAGACGGGGACGATTCAAATATATTTTAGAAATATACATACCGGTATGAAAATCCGCGCAACACAAAAATAACACTGCCATTTAATGGTGTCATGTGTCATGGACTGATCATCTTTTAAAATAGGTAACGATTTGGATTTAATATCAGAATGCATTTCTGTTTTTGAAGGTATCTGTTTTTAAATACTTTTCTGTGACAGTTAATGTAATATGCAGTTGGATTGTAGACGAAGGGAATGTTACAAAAAAATACATGTATAACACAAATCACGACCTTGTACGTTTAGCCCTAACATTTTCGGTAAGCTTAGAACTAGATCGAATTGCACCTCCGTACAGTCTTATCTTGATCTGCACTTTTCGATACTTTCTTTTTTGTTCATTCAGCTGGACTAAATCCGTCCGTCCTCAACGATGGATGGGTCGGCTGATAACTCTAGGTCAGTTTGATTTGAATGAAATGTCGAACGTTGTGTATGATTTACATCATATATAGCTAATTCACACCAGCGAAATGCCTTCCGTTGTACTTATTGGTTTATAGGATAGACACCTAAAATGTATGTTCCTATTTGAAACAGATACCGTAATTGTATGCATATATACTTGTTTTGACGACGATGACACGTTCACTTTATCTAGTTACATTACATAGATAATTTAAGACATTTTCTGTCTCATCTTTCTTTGTGGTAAGGTTTCATATTTGTTTGCAAAATTGCAACATTTCTGAAGTTAAATTATCAGGATTCATGAGTAAAGTTTTATACGTAAAGTAGGATGGACGGAAAGTTTTATACGTAAAGTAGTATGGATGGATGAATGGACGAACTGGCAAATGGACGAGCTGGCGGATAGACAGACGGATGTATAGACGGATTCTGACCTCAAAAGCTACTTCTTAAATCGGAAGGTGTCAAAGGGTTATTACAGAAAGTAACTTTTTCCTAACGCATAGAGTTCATCTAAAATTATATTAAATTATTTTTATACTCGACGTAGGTGAAATGGAAGGAAGAAATCAGAGATATACAGTGACAAATTCCACAACGGATAATGACCAAGACGTTGAGGTTAGATGTGGGTACGGAAAGTGCCGACCGAAATTACTCGGAAGTTGCAACAACTCGAAGATAATGTTGGCTGTTATGTGTTTCTATGTATTTGCGCAAGGTCTGTATAATAGTTCATGTATTGTGTACATAAACTGCCAAAAATAAATATCCTTTTATCTTTTCTCACATTTATTATTTCTTTTGTATTGAAAAGCATCGTCACTTGAGCCATATATTTATTTTACATCCTCAAATGCTCTTAATTTGGAAAACTCTCAAAAGTTTTGTAGTCAAGTCCAGAGTTCAAGACCCTGAAACGCAGGATTCTAGTTATATTTAGTTTTTCCTTTTCTTTACAATGTTTTTAAAGGCTTCCTTAATATGGTCATTAAAACATGTGATTTTTAAGGGGGGTAGAACATAGGAACGATCTCCACTGTTTATTTTCCAGGTTTTATCGTGAACGGAATTTACAACGTAAATGTATCGACTCTAGAAAGACGGTTTTTGTTAAAGAGTACAGACATGGGACTGGTCAATGCATCCTACGATTTTTCTGCTTCTATCTTTGGTGTTATTATTAGGTGAGATAACCTCGTAGAGTCGAATCCAACGATTCTTCTGCTTCTGTATTTGCTGTCACTATTACGTAAGATAACTTCTACAGTCGCATTCTACGATTTTTCTGCCTCTGTATTTTTGTTTAACTATAAAGTGAGATTACCTCTAAATTTGTATCTATCATTTTTCCGTCTCGGTATTTGGTATTACTTCCAGATAAGATGACCTCCAGAATGGCATCCTACGATTTTCCACCTCTTACTGCAATGTCATTTTGGGGGCAACATAACCCTCTGGAATAGCATTCCACAATTTTCCCACCTTTGTATTTGATGTCATTATTAGGCAAAATAACCTCTAGAAGCGCACCCTTAGATTTTATTTTAGATTTTTCTGTGTTTGGTGTCATTACCATGAAAAATAGCCCTAGTGTCGCATCCTACAAAAATTTTCCCGACTCTGTATTTGGTTTATCTATTGGTAAGATAACGCCCATAGCCGCATGTAACGATTTCCTCGCTGCTGTATTTCATGTGATTCTTCCAAGTTATAAAAATTCCTAGAGTTGCATGCTACGGGTTTCCGCCTCCATATTTGATGTCATTATTGTGCAAGGTAAATCTAGAGTCGCATCTTACGATTTCTCTGCATCTGTTTTTTTGTGTGTGTTATTGTAAGGTAAGATAATCTCTAGGGTAACGTCCTGCGATTGTTCTGCCTCTGTAGTTGGTGTCAAAATTGGCATAAGTTAATATCTGGGGTAGTGAATATTTACTTGCTGATTTGCTGCGGATCACTTTTGTGTTACTTTCATTGATAGGTAAAGAAACGGTCACTTTGTCGTTTGGTTAAGAGTTAAGTATCGGAAGATTTATTGTATTTATGATAAAAACCTCTATCTATATTTGCATCCTTGTTGTTAACGTTTTGCCGAACGATAAAACGAAAACAAAAGTTTTCGCATTTAAAACAAATGTAGGCGTTAAATTTAATTCTCCTCAAGTGATGGTTTTTTTCCTATGGAACGGTATAAAATATTCTGGGATAAGGAGATTATACTGCATACCAGCATATTTTTCCTACTCCCACAATGTTCTCAAAAGCTTTCTCTCTAAGGGTCATTAAAACTTACGATTGTGTGATGAAGACTACAATGGTATAATTTCTTCTGTTTTGCAGTTATTTTGGCTCCGGTCGACATAAAGCTAGATGGTTATCAATATCGTGTATATTCATGATAGCCGGGTCTATACTGACCGCTTTACCTCACTTCACCGCAGGAAAATATGAATGGGGAGAAACCATCAGTAATATCTGTGAGGAAAAAGGTTAGTGAGAAACTCTAACTCCTATCCACTTTGACGCCAATACTTCTTAATTCCAGAAGTTAAATCCTCTGGTTAACTTTTCACCACTGAAAAAAATGAATTGAATTTTCTGAAAGGCTAAAAGTACATTTTCTCTGCAAGATAATTGAAATAATAATGAAATTGGTGTTTAAGTGTTAAACACCATAAATCAAACATCCAATCAATTCTAGAAAAAGGTTTTCAACCTCAAACAAATGATCATCAATTTAGATTGTCTCCACTGCATTTAGTTTTTTTTTTCCAAACAGAAAACTTTGAATAATTATATTGATGACAGTTCTTGCGACTTATGGGCTGCAAATAAACATATGTTTAGCTACGACACAAACCAACAACACAATAAGTTGGAGTACTGAGAGCAAACAACAAAAGTAGCCATTTGACATTTCAAACGAAGGGTTTCATTGGGTTCAAAATTTGTTTCATGCCGCCTGTGAACAGTCTTAGTCGTATCACCAAGTTCACGTCCTTTCCTAGTTTCACCAGCATAAGGGTGGGGCTCTTCGAAGATTTTATTTTAGTGATCTTACCAAAGGACCCTTCAACCTAACCAGCGGAGCTTATACTCCAATGGTAAACAGATCCCTGCTTTCCGATCAACTTAATTGTTTTAGAGCCAAATGTATAAACTCGGCCTCTTTTATTGGCAGAAAATACAATCCTACGAGTCTCAGAAGGATTTTTATCTTATATAAGCCAGAACAAACAAGCAGATGGCATAGACCCAAGATCAGATTGCACGTAATGTGCAGGAAAATGAGAAAATATTTAAGGTCTTAACTTCACGTGATTGTTTGGTGAAGCGGTTACAGATGCAACTGTATTTCACACAGATAACAGTACTAGTATTTCACCATCCTGCGAGCCATCCGGTTTGCAGCGGTACATTGGTCTGTTTGCCGCGAGCATGGTGCTGTTTGGGGTGGGCGGAGCCACAATATATACAGTAGGGACTGCCTACATAGATGACAGTGTGTCTGCTCGCCATTCACCAACCTACATGGGTAAAGTCTTCACTGTATTTTAAAAAGGAAGTTCTGTAATCTTAAACATCTATTATTGTACTTTTTAATCTAGTAACATTTCGATATAGTGAAATTAGAACAAAAGGGCCAAACTTTTCCAGAAAAAAATCCCGTTTTTTTTTTAATCAAAGGCATGATCAATACACAATGCAATACAATATTTCATGCTATTTATCCACAATAGCTGATGCAACAAAATACAATTCAACAAAGATGGCAAAGATAGATGAAGGATCCAAGTTTGTCAGAGTTCTTTATGCCCAACATCCTCTATTATGTTATAATATGTTGTATTGTTTTATAAATCACAGTTATCACCCTCATAAACAACATGGATTGTTTGAAGTGTTTCGGCAAGGTTTTTCAATGTCGAGACCAGAAACCAACGCCATGTTTATATGCCATACTAAATTCAATAATTGGTCTTTATATGAAGTTATACTTGCACGTTGCCGATAAGTCTTCCCTTAAAAGTCTGAATTAGAATATCATAACAGAACAGTTGTTAACAATACCTACTTATGAACAAGAAGTAAACGAAAGAGATCTCTTTGGCTCAGTGGTTAAGGTATTGGCCTTTCGTTCGGGAGTTCTAGGGTTCGAATCTCGCCCGGTCCCTTATTTCTGCCATGCATTTATTCATTTGTTTCTCTGTTACGGGTCGGTGTCTTTGGAAAGAAAGTAGTGTAAGTACCGGTGTGAGAAAGCCAGGAAACACATGTGCGTCACCGATCGCCATGATATGACCTTAGCTGTTAAAGTGGCGTTAAACCCCAATACAACCTACCAAATCTTTGTTACGGACTTTGTTCGTAAGGCTAGGAAGCTGTGAAAACACTGATAAAGAATAGATATAAATTCTATGCCATAAAGAAACTCAGGAAACAACCACAGTGATGTTTTATAGCCTTCAGAGAATCAAATGCATTTTCTATCTTCGTAGTCTGTACTATCTTGCAACCGCTAGAGCTAAAATTTGACACAAAGATACAGGAATGATAATAGTTTCATAAAATACAGATGCAATTTGTTAAAAACTGGATTAAAACTAATACAGATGTATCATTTAATACAGTCCTTGGACAAGGCAGTGACGAGTTTGTAAGTAATACACAAGTTTTGGGAAACAGTATTTAGAGTTTCGTAAATGAAATGCACTTACTTTTCAGGAATATTCTTTGGATTTGCTGCCTTGGGGCCTGGTATAGGTTACATTATCGGCGGTTACTTTCTCAATATATTTGTGGATTTTGACAGGGTGGACACATCAAAGTAAGACTTTATAGTCGTATCTGTTACAACTAATGAAACGTTGGATACTGTAGAAAATCACCAGTTTGAATTAGATTGGGTCATGCTCTATGAATACGAGGCTAAATTATCAACTACGGCAGACTTCGCAGTGTGCGCAGGCTACTGGGTGATACTTCTTTCTTTTGGTTTAATTTTCCGCATATCAAAGGACCTGTGCATCTCGTGAGTAAGTCCGTTAAATGGATTTAATTGATGCACCATTATGTTGTGGTTTGCTTTGTATCATGGACCACGGAGAATAATTAAGTTCCCTTTGCTAGAGAATAGCTCAGACTATCTCATGTACCCTTCCTAAAGTAAGTTTTACGACGTATTTCTTTCATCAATCAAACTGTTCAGTTTTCAGAATATTCAAAAATTCTTTCATATTGAAAAAAGAATGGAATAGAACTCTAAGGAAACATAAAAAAGTCGTTTATGCAGATGAGGTAATTCTATTATTATAACACAGACAGGTTCACTCTTTTACAATAGGTAATAAGTATTGTAAGTAGACAGGTTCACTCTTTTACAATAGGTAATAAGTATTGCAAGAGCTGTCTTGGTACCCCGTATTCGGCACAAGGATGAAAATTTGATTGTCACATTCGCAGTGTCGTCTTTATGCTAGGTTCCTACTGCCGATCAAATCAACACGTCTATTTCGATCACCGTAATTGCCTGACTAAGCTCGACAAAAGATATGTACAAGACCTCGGTTCCGATCTCTACTCGATCATAGCTGACCGACCCCTACGCAATCATTCACTACTCAAACCAACAACCACTCCGATCTGTGCTCGATCATCCTGACCCAACACAATACCTTCAGGATCTCTAATCAACAGACTGGACCTATGCTCAATCTCTCCCCTCTCTTAATCTGACCGTCATGGAATCGAGCTATTGCCGCTCCTGACCCCTGGTATGCTTGGCAGGCAAATCAATAGGTGGAGCTGTTGCTGTCTGTCATTCCTTCCTTACTGATCAGGGCCTGGAGGCGTTGGGGTTGCACGTGCAGCATCTACAAATTGTATCAGCATAAACATGAGTCGTCTTTCTGCATTTTGTAACATCTTTTTTGTAACGGTTGTAGATAAATGTTATCTCTTCCGGTTGTGAGAAACATGTGAGAGATCAGCGACCCACATTACATGTATATCGTGTGTTACTCACGTGTGCTCGTGGTTGAACGGTTAAACAGGTCCGTTGCGGTCCGGTGGCAACCAAGTTCATCTGGATCAACTGGCTGATAGAGCAATCGGGTATTACTCGAGCACAAGTCCGGATGATCGGGCACAGATCGGGTATTGTTTCCCTGTTAACTCGACTCTCGACTCAATCGATACTCGATTGCCTCCCGATCACTTCTCGTGCCCTTGGCTATTCAATTTTCTCTGGCATGTCCAAGTTCTCAGTAGGGAAGCCCAAAGTGATGCCAACCAAGTTAGACCTGCGGAACGACCCAGACAAACCTCCGATCGTTTTATACGGCTCAATAAAGTTGTCTGATCGGTTTGCAGTTGGAACCTCGTTTACTAAATAAAAGTTAACGTGCTTGACCACCAAGAACATAGGTAGGTGGAATAAAGATTTGGGATTTCTTTTCTTTGCAGCCTCTCTATAGATTCAGATGACGTCAGATGGGTAGGCGCTTGGTGGCTTGGACCAGTATTTTGTATCATTTTCTTTGCCCTGTCCGGGCTAGCTTTGTCGTGTTTTGGTGCAGAATTGCCATGTGTGTACATCTTGATATAGGTCTATCTGCCTCTGCCTCTGCCTCTGCCCTCCCCTCTCTCTGTCTCTCTCTCTCTCTCTCTCTGTCTCTCTCTCTGTACATTTTTGTTTGATTGGGTTTGTCGGGACCTTATCTTCCTGTTTAATTCTAGTATTCTGCATCGGTTTTCAGTTGTTTTTTTTTAAAGGAAGGTACTTTTGGTACTTTTTTACTCTATAGGTAATGTTTAACCTGTCACACTATTCCAACAATAGAATTCCAGTCGTATGTTTCGAGAACTTCCTGTATGTTTCTGAAATGCATTGTTCGAATGATGATAATAATAATAATAATAACAGGTCTTGGGTGACTAAACATCACCTTTAGTTAGTGTTACAACTTATCAATGGTAATTATCTTTATTATCACTATTACTAGCGGCAAAAAAAGTTCGGGAAACACGTATATCCCAGTTACATAATGGAATTGGTACAAAACAGGAAGTGCAAACTCCAGCTAGACCGGAAGTTAAGCAAGTGCCACGTGTTTTACTCAGTCTGGTAAAAAATCCACCATTTTTGTTCACGACTGTCGCTGGCATTACAGAAGCATTTGCCATATCCGGTTTATCCACATTTACAGCCAAGTTTGTGGACAATGCTTTCAATGTGTCTGCAAGCAGAGCAGGAATACTATCCGGTGAGTTGTTTTTTCTACTGATAAGTAAAAAAGACTGCTTGTTTTGTAGATCATACTATAACACTCGATCATGTACATAAGCAATTCTACAGATGCATTTGGTAGACAGAGAGCAAATTGGTAAAGTTACACAGGAGAAGTGTTTGCTTCCGTGTTAAACACTTACTATGAATTTTCACATCGTGCCAGAAAGAGCTATAGAAGTAACCCGTTAGCTTAAATATATAGGGCATATGTCTGATGACATATAGATTATTTTAACAGTGTGAATTTCTGTGTGGTCGAATCATGCCGAATTGCGTGTTTAAAGAGGTTTGTATCGGATGAGCAACTCGACATGATCCAACCACGCAGAAATGAATACAGTTCTAATATCCATTTTATTATAAACCATGGTGTGTTCAAGGTAATTATTCTGCATCCACTAAGTATGAGGTTGTTTTCTTTTGATGAAGAAGAATATGGTCTAGTAAGAATCGAAATAGGCCTAATTTTCTGTCTGTCATGGTTTATTGTTCAATTTACCACTTTGTGAGCTATGAGTCGCAATAGTTCCGACAGTTCTTAGCATTGTTGGAAGGGGAGAGAATGCTTGTCTGAAGTTTTTTTTATTCTCTTCCTTTTACACAAGATGAATGGCCATTTAAAGGACTTTCGTGGCTGCCACGAGTGAAAATATTACCGATGGTGTTCACGAGATGAAATAAATTTCGATCTTTCACCGAAAAAAATAAATACCCACTATATATTTTGTACTTATAGATAAATGAATACAATGTCATGTATTGAAGTATCTTTAAATACAGGTGTTCCAATAGTTGTTGGCCTGGCTGGTGGCATTGCGTTTGGAGGTTTTTTCTGTCGTTGTTTGAAGCTGAAAGTGAAGGGCATGTTAAAGTTTTGTTTTGCGACCTGTTTGATAAGTGCATTCTGTTCAGCAGCGGTTTTTGCTACATGTGACCAAAAACAGATTTCAGGGGTTCAGACCACATATCTCAACAGGTAATAAATTCATTATATCCTAGAAAAAATGGTGCTGAGATTTTGAGGCTTTTCTATGGACGCATAGAACTGTAGTTGCCAACAGAAAAAATATGAATCCATAATATATTCGTCGGATACTAAATTTCATTGATTTACTGTATTAATATGTTGACCCGCATATTTTAAATCAAGACGAAAACTTGATCCACTCAGACTTAATTGTACTCTGAATGTCAAACTTGATGGTTTCACGGTGGTTAGGTAAATCTTTCTTGTGTAAGGAAGATTATTGGCAGTGATACATGTGTATTTACCTAGAGGCTTCTTGGAACCAAAACTGTTTTAGATCTACCAGATCTAGATAGTTTAAATTGACCACTATACTACAAAAAATCTACACCCTATTGCATTGATTTTTCCACTGAATCATCTGCAAGATTATATTACGGGCCTACGCTACCTTGCACATGTATATTTTCAGTGTTGGGGAACCTTCACTTATAGCAGATTGTAACTCTGGATGCTCGTGTACAACAGAGTTTTACGTGGCATCTTGTGACGAAAACGGTGTTCAATACTTCTCGCCAAGTCACGCCGGATGCCGTGTGACTTCGGATGATGAAAAAGTTAGGCATTAATCTGCATCAAGATTCTTTACACGTGTAGTCTTAACTTCGGTCTTGTTTCCCATTGGTTACGGTGAGTTTCATTCCGTCGGTGATTGTACAGACTATGTCATTGTTAATGACTTAGAATAAAACTCTGAACCTACTGAAGAATGTACGAAAAAAGCAATTAGGTGTAGAAGGTAATTACCTCTTTATGCAAAAGCACTTTAAATATTGTTTAAAATTCATGGTGTTTTTGTGGCTTGAAATAGATTTCTGTAGGTCTTAAATAAGCCATCTTCGCGAGCCAAGGTTACGATCACTACGTAAATCTTACCTTGGAGGATCGAGCTCGATTTCGAAATTCCCGCGACACGCCCCCTATTGGATGCTGGTTGTTACCCCCTTTTACATCATATTTCTGATAGCAAATGGTATATCGTTTTACATACCGTTTATGAATACAATAATTCAACATGAACCTTCTTCGACATCCCATTGTCAGGTGCTGGAATATAGCCCAAAACCTCCGATAAGTAATTGATCACACTGAAACTTTCTGTAAATATTGTTCGTCTATGTTTTTATTTTTGTGATAAATCATTAAAGATCCTGCACACATCCACTGAAATATCCATATTCACCTTCTATTTTTATTCGAAATGTCGCGATCTTGTTCTATTTCTATTAAAAATGAAAAGAGCTTGATGCAACCAATGAAAATGCGTATCGCCGGAGTGTCGAGATCAAGCTCGATCCGCCAAGGGTGTTCAGTGTATCGAAGTGGATCGTCACCCTGGGCTTGCAAAGATTGAAATAAGCACGAATAGTAGTTATCTGTAACATGATATTAAAACATTATATCTTAAACAATTAACAAAAATAGAAAGAGACCTCCGTTCTCCGCTCAAAGATAGAGGAAATAAGCAACAAACTTAAAACTTTTAAAAAGGAATATTAAAGCTTAATATTTTGAATAGTCAAATCGAAATCAACAATTACATATTCTGCGACCAAGATACGTCATCACATCATATTAGAAACCGTGTTTGAAGCTGTGTAGACCTATATGGATTTTTTTTTCTTTTGGACTGCATTTGACTGGCATGCGACGCACGTATTTTTAGTCAGAAAACTTACTAGTATATACAGCAGCTTTTTAATTTTTGACTGATACGAAGTCTCCCGGTCTGCAGTGGCACTGTATTTTTAGACCGGGAAAAAATGAACAACGGACTATTATGAGGTAATAGAAACAAGATTTGATAGAAAAGTAGGACTACATAAATACAGGTGATTAAATGCTAAACCATTCCATGTCTTAATTTTTTTCAGAAATATGAAAACTGTTCGTGTATAGCAGCACAATCAGGGCAGAGTCCTGTGTTGACGGAGGGTAGTTGTGACACCGGCTGTAATCTGTTGTATGTCTTCCTTATTGTGTGGTTCCTGCTGTCTTTTACCACACTGGCGGCTGATGTCCCCGCGGAACAGGCTGTTTTGAGGTAATGTGGATTGATGGTTGGAGAGAGGAAATGGAGAAATGGCATAAATTGATTTTAGGGGTTCAAACACGGTCAACCTGTATTGTAGCTATTACTGTGGTATGAAAGAAGAGGAATTTATCTTATGTGTTTTTAAAATGAACACAAGCTTTCAGCGGTACAACCGCCTTCTTCAAGTGTGGTCACACTTGAAGAAGGCGGTTGTACCGCCGAAAGCTTGTGTTCATTTTATAATTAAACGTTACATATCTCAAGAAGAGGATATATCATGGTTATGTGTTTTTGTTTTTAAAAAAGAAAACAAAAAGGATAAATAGTTACAATATTTAATTTAAATCACTGTCTATATCTTCTTGATGATTTTCCAGCCACACAAAAGACACAACTTTTATATTTGTAAACAACAAACAAGGTTTGAAGGCAAAGAAACTGCTTTTTTTTAATCGTCTCTGTCTTTCCAACTGTTGTCTACTAAGGTACTTTGCACATATAATTTTGCACATGTTTAATTTATTGTTAATGCTTCTGCAATTCGAAAATCTTTCAGATCGATTGACGAGAACCATAGAGCAATTATGTGTGGAGCGAATAGATTTTTTATCCGACTTTTAGGTATGTATGAAAATGCTATACATAGTATAATCTTTCTTCATTCATCGTAATACTTTTTCTATTCACTTCTATTAACCGCTACATTTATCCCAGTCACTGATTTTTCTGTGATATAGTGGGCTTCTCTATTACTTCATTATATGTATTTTAAGGTACGGTTCCCGGCGCAGTGGTATATGGCGCAGCCACAGACACCGGATGTTTAACGTGGAAGAATGATTGCGGGGAGGACACTTCCTGTTGGATTTATGACATTTCTGTGGTGACCCGGAACTACTTCATCATTACCATAGTAACCAAACTTCTGTCACTGACGTTTTTCTTCTGTGCATTCTGGTTTTACAAACCACCGAAAGACACAGGCGTTGAGATCGATCTAAGTGATAAGAAAGAAATAAAAGACGATAAATTCGTTAATTCATCTTTCGATCAAGTGGAGTGATATAATTTATAGAACAGACCATTGTAAAATGTTTAAGCGAAAGTAAATGCAATATCAAATGAACTCTAAAAAAGTGGGAAAAGGGTTTGAAGCCATATGCTATTGTTGTTTCTATTTATTCCTCTGAAAATATTTTCTTTGTGTTAATATATGTGAATCCATTTGTATTCCATTTGGTTACTAAAAAATGAAATTAAATATTTTATCTGTAATGTTGTCAGTTGCCTTTTGAGAATGGGGAAAACACAGACGCAGAAGAAAAAATATGAGAATTATACGAGATCATTTGTTCTTTTAAGATCCCTTTTTGTTATGTTTGTAGTATGTTTTTGTAATTTCGACAAGATTTATTTCCTTTGAAGAATTATATATTTTTTTTTTTGCATCGCAACATGATATTTTCTTCTCATTTTTTAACTCAGCAAAAATAATATCATCATCATCTAAACCTTTTACCGGGCAGCAAAGTTTTGACTTCTCTATTTTAAAAGCATTTGCAGGTGACAAATTAGTTGTGGTTCATCTGATACGTTTAATGAAAGGGTAAAAAAAACACCAGCTTTATTCTCCTTTTACCCAGAAATTTAAGGGAAAAAATCTTTCCCGGGCTAGTAGTACTTCGTTCTGTTTGGTAAAGATTTCACGTACATGTATTGACAACAATGTATAACAAACTAAGTTTTTAATACTGTTGTGGACTCTTTGAGATAGTTCAACGTTACTGCACAGAATGCTGAGTATGCTCTTGAGTTTTGAAAACCATGCCAGGGTCTATCAAACTATTTATCTGAATGTTAAATGGGATCTTCCACGTTATCTCTTCAACATTCTGAAGGTCTCTGAAACTTCATTTATTTACAATTACTATTCTTTTACAGTCCTACATTAGGAGGATTTTCAAACATCGTTGGAAAAGAAGCAAATGGTCCCCTGTTATATTGGTCATTCCAGGGCTGGCAGCTTCCTGTCCTCCATATGTTTCTATTTTGAGTCGCACCAGAGTGCATTCTGTGCGATGCACCCTTTTCTGTGGAACACATTTTTATCGATCTTCATCCAATATTTTCCAAACACTTTAGTGTTGATGTATAAGTGCTCTCTCTGACTCTGTCAAGACTGACGCAACCACTGTGATATTGTTTTTAAACCTTTTATTCAAATTCAGACTTTCTTCTTCTTTCTGTATATCTAGTTTATTCTTTTACATAATCATTTCATCGAGTGAAGTGACGCTTCAAAACAAAGCCAGTTTGACGTATACCTACAACCCATATGGAGCGTATATACAGACACTGTTGAAATATGTTCAAGATGCGTTGGCAAGTCAAATTCAATGTCAGGTCTGGATAATCGACGACGCAGACTCTCCTGGTAATAGAGCTTCAAGTTACACTAACAAGGGTTTGTACGAAAGAGCAGCCCTGATAAGCAAGTCGAATCTTTAAGTTTCCTTTGTTTCACAGACTTGTTTGCCCTCAAAAAATGATTCCTTTTATTTTAGAGACGAACTAAAAGTTTTAAAAGTTTGATGTACTAGATCTTTTACCGGTCGACAAAAAAATTCTACTTGGCCAAACTGAAAGCGATTCGAGACGGTTAGAAAAAAAAATCTGGTTAAAAAAACGTCATAAATTATCAGGGAAAATATGTGACCAGCACAGAACTCGGGACCCTTTACTTACAGAGCGAGTGCTAATCACTGAGCTACGTATTCCGTTGAATTGACAAGTGAACATTTAGTACATTTTTGTGAAAGGTAGAGAAAAAAAAAAAAACATGGAAAGTTGTTGGTTATCCCATATTAATGAGAAACGAGTCGGTATGTTTGCCTTGTTAATATCTTGGACAAGTTCTAAATTTGGTCATATAGACATATCTTTATTTTTGACCAATCACAAAACACTGTCAATTTATTCTATCTCAAACCAAGAAGTAGGTCTAAAGCCAGAGCATTTAGCTACATCGAAAAATAAGGATGTCAACAAAGCTTGTATAATTACTTTTGTTAGGCCATCAAGACCCTCCTAAGAAAGTCTTCCAATCTCTGCATTACGCACCTTGGATATTATCTCCTTTTGCGTCTGCTTTATTATGCTCCCCGAAGGGCGAGCATATAGTCACCGCTTCGTCTGTCCGTCCGTCTGTCCGTCCGTCCGTCCGTCCTTCCGTCCGTCTGTCCGTCCGTCCGAAGCGATTTCTCCACAACCCTTGGACCAAATTGGATGAAACTTCATATATGAACTCCTTAGGGTAATGCGCCGATATACTTTTCCCGGATTTTCAATTTGACCCCGTGTCATGGAAAAAAGGGGCTTCATGCAAAATTGCAATTTTTACCAATATCTCATTCAGTTTTTGTCAGAATATCATGAAACTTCATGGTTATATTGCTTATGGAAAGTTTTAGCATGTGCCTTTGCTATTTTTAAATTTGGCATTTTTTAAGTTGACGTTCTGTCATGGAAGAAGGGGGCTTCTTGCAAAATTCCAATTTTTACTCATATTTCATTCAGTTTTGGTCAAAATTTCATCAAACTTCATGGTTATATTGTTTTTTCGAAGTTTTACCATGTGCTCTTTTTCTTTATCTATGTGTTTTTCAATTTGATCCTCTGTCATGGAAAAAGGGGGTTTCTTGTAAAATGAAAAAGGGGCCCTAATGCAAAATTGCAATTTTTACTAATATCTTGTTCAGTTTTTGTCAACATTTCATGGTTATATCTTGTTTTACAAGTTTCAACATGTGCCCTTTGTTTTTGCAATCTATGAATTATTAATGCGCAAATACGTCTTTCCTGGTTTCTCAAATTAAAGCTGCATCACGGAAAAAGGGGATTTCATGGAAAAAATTGTTTTTCACTAGGTTCTCCAGTGCTCAAAACTTTGTGAAATTTCAAATCTGAACTTGTTGGAACGTTGCCCAGGTACCTCTCTTTCTTTTTCTCAATTTCAGGCTGCGTCTCGGAAAAAGGGGGCTTCATGTAAAAAATTGTTTTATGTAATATTGAATACAGGACTGCTCAAAATTTTATTAAATTTCGAATTTTGAATTATTATTAAAAAATGCCACAAACCACACACCTGTTGCATTTATTGCAATGATCCAATATTGTCTTATGGGAAAAGGGGGTTTAAAGGGGGCTTATTGGGCTTATTGTCCTCTACAAGTTTGTGTTGGCTATCTCTAAGATAGTAATTGCCTTTTCACTTCAAATTTTGGAGGGGCATGAACAGGTTCTTCTAGGATAAAAGAAGTGAATTTATATCAATTTCTTACATTTTATGACAAGCACTTGTTCGGGGAGCATAACCTGTCTCTGACGGCTCTTGTTTTGCTATACAGGCCTACTTTTTGATGCCTCGACTAATATAAGTTTGTTGAAGTATAGAATAATTTCGCAACACCGGAGCCGGACAATGATTTGGAAACTGGAGTTTTTCATGTAGAGATTTTCAATTTTAACATTTATAATGTTACTAGAATTGGGATGAATAGTTCAAGATAGTTCTAGCATACACTCCGACCTTTCATTCCAAACAAATGGCTAAATTTCGACAAAGTCAACCCAAAGTTCACCAATGAGGGACGAGTGAACGGTGTCGTACTGAATTTCATTATCAATGAAAACAATTTTTGCCAACATGTGAAGAAATTATTGGATAGGTGCACTGGTCAATGCAAAATATCTGAACCACAAATATAAACAACTTGACTCTTCAAATGTGTTGTTGCAATTTTTTACTGATTCTTTTACAAAGCAATTCCTAATTGAAAAAGCCTTGCATAATGAAGCCTGAGAAAGCATTGAGGGGAATGAGAACACGCTGATAATCAGCACCTTATCATGTTTTATTTTTTCCAATAACCTTTTCACAAAAATATATTAATAAGTATTTCTTCTATTGTACAATGGAATGCGTGGCTCAGTGGTACAGCATTCTCTCAGGGTTCCAAAGGTACCGAGTTCGAGTCCTGCAGGGTTCACTTTAATCATTTTTTTTCCTCCGTAATTATGACATTCTTTTTTATCCAAATTTTTGTGTTCTTGTCTCGACGTACTTTCAATTTGAAAGCTTGTTTTTATGTCGACTGGTAAAGAATTCAGTATACAGAACTCCTCGTTAGCTTGTCATAGAAACCGTGAAAATTGGTGCTATATATCGGGGGCATTCAAATCAGTGAAACAAAGGAAACACGTGAAGATATGAATTGTCACGCTCTTGTAACTGAAATACCCTTTAGAAACGGCGAGAAAGAAATCAAGCATACAAAAACTTCTAATTGTTTAAGTGGGGGAAAAATAGCAGCGCCATAGTAGGATTCATCTGAAGCACAATTATAAATAACTTGACTCCTCAAATGTGTTGTTGCAATTTTTTACCGATTCTTTTACCAAGCAATTCCTAATTGAAAAAGCCTTACATAATGAAGCCTTGGAAAGCATTGAGGGGAATGAGAACATGCTGATAATCAGCACCTTATCATGTGTTTTTTTTTTTTCCAATAACCTTTTCACAAAAATATATTAATAAGTGTTTCTTATATCGCATAATGGAATGCGTAGCTCAGTGGTAGAGCATTCGCTCAGGGTTCCAAAGGTACCGAGTTCGAGTCCTGCAGGGTTAACTTTAATTGTTTTTTTCCTCCGTATTTATGACATTTTTTTTAACCCAATTTTTTATGTTCTTGTTGATTCGAAGTACTTTCAATTTGAAAGGTTGTTTTTTGTCGACTTGTAAAGAATTTAGTACACGAAACTCATCGTTAGCCTGTCATAGAAACCGTGAAAATTGGTGCTATATATCATGGGCATTCAAATCAGTGAAACAAAGGAAACACGTGTAGATATGAATTGTCACGCTCTTGTAACTGAAATACCCTTTAGAAACGGCGAGAAAGAAATCAAGCATACAAACACTTCTAATTGTTTAAGTTGGGGGAAAAAATAGCAGCGCCATAGAAGGAGTTCAGCCGAGTCGTTTATTGCAACAGACTGTGAACGCAAGAGTTGCAAGTCCAAATCGTTGTTAAAAACCAACATTTTCTACTATTCCACAATGTTCTTTACCCTTTGAAAGATAAATCTATTCGCACCATCTGGTTTATCGTTTTCTAATGGACAAGTTTAAAAAGAAAATCGTCGTCTGGAAAAACAGCTGGCAGTGTGAATGACAGGACGTGCTTTGTAATTGGTGAAGCAAGATCAGAAACATATGCAAAGGTGCACAGTTCGTACTGATATTCACGCCTCATATTATAAATAAAAAGGGTGAAAGACAAAATATAAAAAAAAAACATTTACTGGACCATCTGTCAAAGAAACCCTCTTTAATTTTACCCAGGGTACGATAATTGTGGGGACGAACAGCTTTCACAAAAAATTTCTTGATTTCGAGCACAAAAAACAAGCCACCAGAAAAGGGGACCGAAAGTTTAACTCTATATTTCGACTATTTTATATCATTTTCGGAGCGCCAAAAGCTTGCTGTATTATCCAGAGGAACTCCAATTACATTTTGGTAGCACGAAATTACAAGAATTGCATATCATGTGGTTGCAAATTCAGATTTTTCCATGTGGTCCCTTTTTACGTGCTGCAAAAGTTTTTCTTCAATATGGCCGGCTATCGGCCAAAACTTTCGCAGCACCTTAAAAGGGGTAATTTCCATGTCGCGCATCAGTGTTACTTTTTGCCGGATACCTATTGTCATGCCGCGACTGGATTTGCACGAGCAGTTCGATTTAGGCTTACCCCCCTTTTACTGGGTGGAGGTATAAATATATCCTAAAGCGCCCGTGTAGCTCGTGCAAATCCAATTGCGGCATGACAATAAAAAGCTACACGGATGGCAAGACCGTACAAAATATGAATTTCTCCTTTTCCCACAATGTTTTCTACCTTGCTTTAAAACAAATTTTCAATGTTTGATTTACTTTTGTCATCTTCATGTGCTTTCAATTTGGACCAGTCTAGAATTTCGTTTACCAAACAATAAAATTTTAGACTAGTCCAAATTCGAAAAAGGACCAGACGACAAAATAATTGTGACTATAAAAAATTGAAATTTGGTTTGGGAAGGGTAGAAAATATTGTCGTAAAAGGAAATGATGCTGGTTACCAGCATTTTCTCCTTTTCCCACAATGCTTTTAAAAAATCTTCTTTCTCAGGGTCATTAAAAGTCAGCATTGTATGGTAAAGGGTTAAGACAAATAGTTTCATGTATTTACTCAGTGTCCAAAGCATGCAAGGCTTGGGATTTGTTGTTATTGTCAACCCTCGAATTTTGTACCCCACTTCAAAATTTTAGACTGGCCTAAATTTGAAAGCAAATGCAGACGACAATTTAATTGTTACACAAATTAGAGACTTTTCTTTGAAAGGGTTAAAAACATTGTGGGGAAAAGTGGAAAATCTTGGTCACCAGCATTTCCTCCTTTGTCAACATTGTTTTTAAACCCTTTTTCATAGGTACGGACATCTTTAAAAAAAAAGTATTGTATAATGTGGTTAAGGGTTAACTGCACGAAATTCTCACTTTCATAAAACCTGTCCCCCCTTTTGTGTCCAGTGTGATGGGGTGGGCTTATCTGGATGAATCCATTTATGTTGAATGGGTTTAACTCTTTCAGTATATTTGACCCTTTACCTTACAACAACAAAAAATAAAACTTGTCCAAAGTGAAAGAATTTGCAGAAAAATCACTCAAATGTTTCTCAAATTATGTAAGTTTGCTTTGATAGAATAGAAAACAATGTGGAAAAAGGTGAAAATGCTGGTTACCAGCATCCTCCTTTTCCCACAATGTTTTCAAAAGCTTCTTTTTCTTGACTGAAAAAAAATATAATTATAATGTAAAGGAGCATTTTCTCCTTTTTCTCACAATGTTTCAAAAAGGCTTCATTCTCATGATTAATAAAATTGACTTTAAAATTTGTGAGGGTTAAGAAGTCAGTCCATTTAACTTGGAAGGTTCCATTTATCATTTCGCAATGCCTGTATATTCATATTAAATTCTACCTCTGGAACAGTTCACTTTATTGGAATGTGGAAGAGTTCAGTTATTGTTTACCCTTTCAGACTAGAAAAAACTTGGACTTGACCAAATTCTAAGCTTTTGACATAAAAAAAAAACTTGGAAGAGTCCAATAATTAAAGTAAAGTTGGAAGAGTCCATTCTTTCTAAATTTATAGCTTACTCATCATTGAATTCGGAAGAGTCCATTATATTCATTTATAGTTTTTTTTTTACAGATAGAAGAGTCCATATTACTTTTTGTCTGGTCTCACTATCAACTGAAATTGGAAGAGTCTATTATTTATTTTCAGGGTTTTTTTTAAATATGGAAGAGTCCATTCTACTTATTGTTTGGGGTCTTATCATTCATTCAATTTGGAAGAGTCGATTTCATTTTGAACAAGTTTTAGTATAGAAATTATTGAAATTGGAAGGGTCCATTCTAGCTTTTTTCAATTCCATTGCTTATCATAGAATTTGGAAGAGTCCATTCCATTGAAATGCAGTTTCTCATCATTCTTTGAATTTGGACTAGTCCATTTCATAGAAAAAAATATTTTCTCTTACAATTTCTCAATTTAGAAGTGTCCATTATTCACTTTGGGTTACTTTTTTATCTTTCTAGTTGGAAGAGTCCATTTTAAATTGTTTCTGTTGACTTGGAATTCATTGAATTTCGAAGGGTCCACTTAATTTTGTCTGGAATTTTTCTCTAAAAATCAAATATTTTGGAAGCGTCCATTTAATATATTTCTAGTTCTTTTACAAATCATTGAATTTTGGAAAGTCCATTTCATTAACAAGTGAATGAATTTGGATAAACCCATTCAATCATGTTTAAGACTCCCCTTACAATTCACTGAAATTGGAAGAGTCCATTTATTTTCAGTGAGCCTATTTTTGTAAAAACTATCCCAGTTGCCTTTTTTCCGCCTTTAAAAAAATGATCTTTTAATTTCTTAGATTTGGATGAGTCGACTTATTCTGGATTTATTTTTCTCTCTCTCTCTCTCTTTTTAACCCTTCTCATAGTAGCTTGTAAACATCTAAGATTTGGACAAACCATATACTACACTGTAAAATCTTGGACTTGTCCAATTGGAAAGCATGTACTGATGACCCTTTACCACACAATGACTTTTATTACCCCTGAAAGAGAAGGCTGAAAACATTGTGAGAAAAGGAGAAAATGCTGGTTGCCAGCATTTTCTCCTTTTCCCAAAATGTTTTCTATCCTAAGAAAAATATTTTTATTTGAGCCACATTGAAACTTTCATCAGCAAATGCTTTCAATTTGGACTGGTCTAAAATTTGTTTGTGTGGTAAAGGGTTGAAAATATGCTCAAAAGATGGAAAGCTTTTTGGAAATGATGGAAAACATTGTGGGCGAAGGAGAAAATGCTGTTTAACAGATCTCCTTTTCCATCGATGATTTCTAAACCTTCCATCATGGCTGGGAAAACACTATCATTGTAATGGGCTAGTTCATTTTGGAAAAATAAGACATTTCATTGTTTTCATTGCACGTGTGTTTATTTTAGAATGTGAGTGAATGTCAAATGTTTGTTGGGCCAGTCCAAATATTTTCCCTTTATACCTTCACCACACAATACCAAGTTTTAACGATAACGAAAAAGAAGACTTTGGAAACTATTGTGGGAAAAGGAGAAAATGCTGCATATTCTCCATTTTCCCAAAATATTTTTTCCCCTCAGCGAATGAATTTCAATGTTTGATTCATGTTAATTTTGTTACTGCAAGTCCTTTGAGTTTGAACAGGTCCATAACGTTGTCTTCTAAGAAAGGTTTAACTGTGTATACATGTATTGGATAGGTCCATTTGATTATTGTGTGCATGACAAAATATTGCGACATGCTTGCAGTTTGCATTTGTCATATTCCCGCAATATTTTCAGAGGAATTTAAAAAAATTACATCTGCACCCCTCACAACATTTTCTTCTCTCAGTGACTAAATTTCAGTGTTAGATTCATGTTCACTCTTGTCATGTGGAAGCGCTTTGAGTTTGGGCAGGTTCATAATTTTGTAACCCTTCCAAATGAAAGTACTTCTAGACAACAACAAAACAAAAATCTAAGTTAAAAAAAATGCCACAATTAAAGTGAAAAAAAAATCTGCTTCCTACAGGAATCGAACTCGGTACCTTCAGAACGCAAGGCGAATGCTCTGCCACTGAACTACGTATTCCACTGAGCGTAAGTGAAAAACTTATTAATATATTTTTGTGAAAAGGTAATTGGAAAAAAAAAACACACGAAAAGGTGTTGATTGTCAGCATTTTCTCAATTCCCCACAATGCTTTCTTAGGCCTCATTAGGTAAGGTTGTTGTTACAACTCGGAATGGTTTGGTAAAAGAATCAGTAAAAGTTGCAATAACATATTTGAAGAGGCAAGTTGTTTATATTTGTGCTTCAGATATTTTGCATTCACCAGTGCACCTATCCAAGAATTCATTCACATGTTTGCAAAATGGGTTTTATTGTTACAAAATTCAGAGCGACACAATTCACTCGTCTCTCATTTCTGAATTTTGCATCAACATTGTCAGATTTAGTTTTTTTTTTTTATCTTTGGTTTTCTTTTTCACATAGATGAAAGCCAAAACATCAGCTTCGTTTGTTTTAACGACCTGTATAGGCGTTAAACCATTTAAACCACGATACGGTATGTTGTTATAATTAATGGCGACGTTGTCTAGGGAATCGATGTAACGATGTGTCTCATCATTCTGTAAAGTGAACTTTTGATCCTGCGCTGAACACTTTCGACATTGTTACCTTTTGCTGGATTTTGCGTTGTAAAACATGACCATCTTCATCTTTCGTTAGCATTTTAACTCATTACCGCACGAGAAAATTTTGGACTGGTCCAAATTGAAAGCATTTGCAGACAACAAAACAAAGGTGACTGAAAAATAGAATTCTTTTCTGGGAAGGGTAGAAAACACTGTTGGAAAAGGAGAAAATGCTGGTTACCAGCATTTTCTCCTTTTCCAACATTGTTTTCAAAAGGCTTCTTTCTCAGGGGCGTCAAAAGTAGGGATTGTGTGGTAATGAGTTTAAATCAGCGGTTAACAAATTCCGATCCTCTATCAGCTCGAATCTTCTTCGGCTTCTGCTGACGTAAAATAATCTTCATTGCTTTTATGACAGCTTTCGCCGTTTTGAATTTCAAAGTTCGTACTCATAATTTTCTTGACAAGATATCAAGATGGATTTTTATATGTTGTTGTGACGTCATCGATGCAATGAAAAAAGCTCAACAAAAGATTGAAAAAAAAGCGTAAAGCCAATGGATTGACGTCATCCGATCATCGAAGATTTTGCTCACCGAGGATTTTGCTCAATGAGGATTTTGCTGCGAATACCGAGGATTCCTCCTGTACTTTTGACACTACTCTCGTAACCTGGAGACTCCAGCCTCATGCCACACTAGATCCACTGGGTTTTTCGTGGGAGTATCCTTGGACAAGACACTCCAGAGTCCTTGCCTAGTACTGGTAAAACCCAGAAAATACATGAATATGTGAGCTGTCTCCGTGATAAGACTGAAATGATGCGGAAAGCCGAGTAAACACCATTCATTCAATCAATCAATCGATCAGTTCTCCTGAACATTAGAGCAGGATCCTCATTTGGTAAAGCATTACTTGCATTTAGAAAGAGACACAGACAGAGTTGTTATTTATTTTATTTTATGCCGAATTTAGAAGACTAAACCGGTAATTATGGATAACAATTTGTTGATAAAGAATGATCATTCTTTCAGTGCTATATGCGACAACATGATATTTAGCAGACAGGTTAGATCTAAGATCAGACTGCACATTCTGTGCAGTCTGATCTTTGATCTAAACTGTCTGCTTGATTTGACGATCCTATAAGATCAGAAAAATCTGTCTTAGTTTCAGTGGATCATATGTTATCTATATTTCTTTTCAGTCGTCAAAAGAGTTTATATATTTGGTACTGAGAGAATTACAGTAGGTAAATCTGCATTGCAACCT
This sequence comes from Tridacna crocea, assembly GCA_943736015.1. NCBI lineage: Eukaryota > Metazoa > Mollusca > Bivalvia > Cardiida > Cardiidae > Tridacna > Tridacna crocea. Next base: position 46,913,058 of record OX031067.1, on the reverse strand, counting down.
GGAGATGCAGACTTGGGGTTAGGGAACCAAATGGCAGAGGCGCAGAACATATGTCTCATGGCTAAAAGCTCATGGGTCGATGCTTTGTCCATGCACGAGTGTCCTTGGGCTAGGCACTGCATATCTCTGGCCCAGAACAAGTGAAAACCTTCATTGAAGGATGTGACGAAATGAGCATGAATTATGGAAGACTAATGAAAATTGTAAAATAGAAAGAAACTCAATCACTCACAACAAGAAAATCAAATAGATATGTTGGACTAAAAACATTCTGGCTAAAATTTTTGTAACTCTTTTAAAAACCGTCGAATGTTTTGATAGCTCTGAGAGCGAAAACTGTTGAAAATATCGTGGAAAAATGAGCAAATGCTGGTGAAAACTGTTTTCTCCTGTTCCCAAAATATTTTCTTCCAACCAAAGAACAATTTCAAAGTTTTAGGCACATCCATTTTAAACGTCTGCAAATGGACGAGTCTAAAATTTTATCCAATGGTAATGAGTTAACTCTTTACACCATTTTTAGACACAGCTTAATTAAAAGCACTTACAGGCCACACATTTGATTTGACCCAATTTATGCGCTCCCTCGAATATATTAAAAAGTGTGGGTCAATGTAAAATAATAGTTACCAGCATTTGCTTCTATTAATCACTGTTTTAACCCATTACCACACAATCCCTACTTTTGATGACCCTGAGACGGAAGCCGTTAGAATACATTGTGGAAAAAGGAGAAAATGCTGATAACCAGCATTTTCTCCTTTTCGCACAATGTTTTCTACCCTTCACAAAACAAATTTCAAATTATCAGTCATTTTTGTCGTACATTTGGATTCCTACTAAGGACTTGAACAGTTCACTTGATTTATTTGGCAAATTAAAGATTAAAAAAAACTACATAATTATCAAATTAGAACAAACCTAATCTTCAAATTGACGTTCCTGCTACGAATAAAATTTAGTGTTTGTATAAATTATGATAGAGACATATAAACAAAGAGTAAACAAATAATTAAAACTCTGTAAAACATTTGAGCTAGACTTGGCCACGTCAGACGGATAAACTGTTATTGTTCTACTGTAGCGCTCACCATCTGCTGATCTGGAAAAAAAGAAATACGCACAAATATATAAAGGCCCATCTACAGAAGCAAACAATTGTTTGCAAACACCACCACACGGTGTTTGGAGATGTTTGGACATGTTCAATCCTGTCTTTTTCTGTTTTGTGAAGTTTGTTGGTGTCTTGGTATACTGACCAGACAGAAGCTGTCTTTTTATCATTCAATGGGTGAATCGATTGATTTTCAAACATCACCAAACATTGTTTACCATTGTTTATTGCAGTATAGATATTTTTAAAGATAATAATTTACACAAGCTTTCGGCGGTACAACCGCCTTCTTCTAGTGTGATCCTGTGATACAATGCCTGCAGTAATGTTCAGTTGTTTAGAACTCAAAATTACTGCAGTTGTAAACAACTGAACATTACTGCAGGCATTGTATCACAGGATCACACAATGCCTGCAGTAATGTTCAGTTGTTTACAACTCAACATTACTGCAGTTGTAAACAACTGAACATTACTGCAGGTATTGTATCACAGGATCACACTAGAAGAAGGCGGTTGTACCGCCGAAAGCTTGTGTACATTAAATATTATAATTAAAAGTTACATTTCTCAAGAAGATGATATATCATGGTTTGCAGTGTAGATAGATACATGTAGATACCCAGCAGACAAACATGAACAAATATCATCGAACACAAGTCTAATGGTGTTTGCAAGGAAATGTATGTTAGTGTTGAAACTCCGTGCTTTTGTCGATTAAAATTGGCAACACTCTAGCAAAAAAGGGCCTGATGCATATATGGCTTGTAATACGAGGAAAAAGGGCCTTTGGACATTTGCGTAAAGTGTCGTCTCGGATCAGCCTGCGCAGTCCGCACAGGCTAATCCGAGATGGCACTTTACGGGTACATTAGAGTTTGTGCTACAGTAGACTTGAGCATAACAGAAAATTGCTTAAAAACGGGAAGTATCGCTTCGGATAAGCCTGTGCGGACTACGCAGGCTGATCCGAGACGACACTTTACGCAAATGTCTGAATGTCCCTTTTCACGTGTTGCAGGTCATATGTGATGCATTATACCAGGCAAGTCCTAATATAATCGTGGATCCATAAAATCCCTTTCTCCAATGAGCACCTATAAAATAGCAAATTTAGTGCACACACTGTTAGTTTGTAAGATTGACTATATTTTTTATCAGGTTAATGGTAAAAATGGTAATAGAAGGGACGTAACATATCTGTTATATCAATTATTTATCTTTAAAATGTATTTTCCTGTGTCATTGCCCAGTGGCCTTGACAATTTTAAATATGGAGTATATTTTACATGTGTATTTGTATCAACATAATAAATAAAGTTTAAACTGAATATGGAGTGCAACACGTGAAAAGGTGCATTCGGACATTTGCGTAAAGTGTCGTCTCGGATTAGCCTGCGCAGTCCGCGCAGGCTAATCCGAGACAGCACTTTACGACTACATTAGATTTTGTGCTACAGTAGACTTGCGTAAAACAGAAAATCACATAAAATCGGAAAGTGTCGTTTCGGATTAGCCTGTGCGGACTGCACACGCTGATCAGAGACGACACTTTACGCAAATGTCCAAATGACCCTTTTCGCGTGTTGCACTCCATATAGTCATTGTCATTGATAGTTGACCTAGCCTGTTTGATATATTGATAGAACATTGATAGGAAGGGGTTTGTATCGGATATAGTAGATTACATTGCTTTGTTATAACGCATTCTGTAATAAACCTGCAAATGTAATAAGTATTACAAACTGCGTTGTGAGTACATGAAATTTAATAAAAAGTTATGCAACGCGTTTTGTAATAAACTTGCAAAATGTAATAACCTTTGTTCCCTGGGCCACAGTTCTAAGATGTTGAATAGAAGGACAGACTTCTTTTAAATTTAATAGATATAAGGTTTTGTCATATGCTAATAATCTTTGTTCCCTGGGCCCCAGTTCTAAGATGTGGAATAGAAGGACAGACTTCCTGCCTAACAAAGAGTGGATCCGATGTAGAGTCAAGCTCAACATAGAGCGCATCCAAGCTAGAGTCAAGCTCAAAATAGAGTGGATCTAACCTAGCGTCAACCTTAACAAATAGTCAAGCTTAACAAAAAGTGCATAAAAACTAGAGTCGAGCTTAACAAAAAGCTGATCCATACTGGAGTCACCTTAACAAAAAGCGGATAACAACTAGAGTCAAGGTCAACATATCGCGGATCCAAACTGGGGTCAAGCTCAACAAAAAGCAGATTTTAGACTAGAGTCAAGCTCAACATAGCACGGATCCCAACTAGAGTCGACCTTAACAAAAAGCTGATCCAAACTGGAGTCGAGCTTAACAAAAACACAAAAAACGGAGCCAAACTAGAGTCGAGCTCAACAAAACGGATCAAAACTAGAGTCAAGGTCAACAAAACCCGGATCAAAACTAGAGTTACGCTCAACATAGCCCGGACCAAAAATAGAGTCAAGCTGAACAAAAGCCCGGACCAAAACTAGAGTCAAGCTCAACATAGCCCGGATCAAAACTAGAGTCAACCTCAACAAAAGCCCGGATCAAAACTAGAGTCAACCTCAACAAAAAGCGGATCAAAACTAGAGTCAAAGCTCAACATAGCCTGGACCAAAACTAGAGTCAACCCTAACAAAAGCCCGGACTAAAACTAGAGTCAAGCTCAACAAAAAGCGGATCAAAACTACAGTCAAAGCTCAACATAGCCCGGACCAAAACTAGAGTCAACCTCAACAAAAGCCCGGACCAAAACTAGAGTCAACCTCAACAAAAAGCGGATCAAAACTAGAGTCAACCTCAACATAACCCGGATTAAAAACTAGAGTCAAGCTCAACAAAAGCCCGGACCAAAACTAGAGTCAAGCTCAACAAAAAGCGGATCAAAACTAGAGTTAAAGCTCAACAAAAGCCCGGACCAAAACTAGAGTCAACCTCAACAAAAAGCGGATCAAAACTAGAGTCAAGCTCAACATAGCGCGGATTCGAACTAGAGTCAAGCTTTACAAAAAGCGGATTTAAAACTAGAATCAAGCTCAACATAGCCCGGATCTAAACTAGAGTCAAGCATAACAAAAAGCTGGATGAAAACTACAGTCAAGCTCAACATGCGTCCCCTATCCGCCATGCAAGCCTCACCTTCGAAAAAATCAATATTTTTTTTTCGGGATTTTTGCATTTTTCCGTAGCTTTGGGGTCATTTTAAGGCTAAAAAAAAATTTATTTCAAAAAAAAAATATTTGAGGGAGGAATTTTGAAATCGTCGTTTTTGTGGCAATTTAGCCCTAAAATCCGAAAAAGGAACACGCCCATATCTCCCAGAATCCTCGATCGATTTCCATTTTTTTTTCACAGATTATTAAGATGGTCATTCTCTATCGACATGCAAAATTTCAGAAAAATCGGTTCAGTAACAATGGAGAAAAATGAGATCAAAATGTCATTCTTCCCAAATCCGCCCCCCACCCGCCCCCTACCCGCCCAAAATTGGAAAAAAAAAATTTTTAATTGCAACCAAAACCAAAAATCTGTATATGCAGCGTGTAGCGCATTTTATCAGCTACATTTTGTGCAAGTTTCGACATGATATGATTAAAATTGAGCATGTTATGGCGAAAAAACAGGCTAAAGTTTCGCCGATTTTGGCCATTTCGGGGGGGGGTGGGGTAAGACTTCCCCTAATATCTCACGAACTAATTATGACTTAACACTCATTTAACTATGTGAATGTAGCTAAATGATGCGACAATCACACAGAAAAAATCTAGCATTTTCCGCCCTAAAACAAAAGATGTTTCGGCTCCATAAGCAGTGCAAAACGGCAGGAAAACTGATTTTGTCCAAAATGTGGGATTTCCGTACGCTTAGATACTCTTCAAAATTGTCAATTAAGGTGCAAAAACGCGTTTTTATCCTTTGTCTATTTCTTCCCAACAATCCTGCCAATTTTCGTGCGTTAATTTCGATATTTGTTAGAAAAATGACCGAATAAAGGGAAAATATCACTCCATTTCATGGAAAATTGGGGGGGGAGGGGTAAAATTTTCCTACATATCTTTTTTAAATTTCAGAATTAAGCCTTAATTTTGTGATTTATTTGTAGCCATATAACAGGGCTACATTTTAAAAAAAAGAAATACGGCTTCCGCCCTGTTTAGACGATGTCATTTGTCAACGAGCAAGGGGGAGGGTCGCGAAAACCCGTAATTTCGGTGATCCCATGCTCCCGAAACCGAAATTGTAATAAAAAAACGCCTTTATTTTTGAAGATATCCAAGAAAGTTTGGTATCATTTTGAAGCGGAGACCTTATACAATTTATTTATACTAATTTCAGCCCTTTGAAAACGAAATTGAATGAGTTTGGACTAAATACCCTGACCTAACCCAGGCTAAAAAATGAAATTTCGCTATATAACGCTCATATTGCTCCTTTAAACTTGTCAATTAGTGTTTGAAAAGTATATAAACTTGTTCAGCATATCATTCTCTATATCTTGGCCGAGTTTCGTGCAGAAATCTTGAAAATTGTCGGAGTAATTACGGAAAACGTTTGGAAAAATTCACCTTTTTTAGGAATTTCGGGGGGGTGGGGTGGAAAAATCGCTAAAATCTCGTTTAATAATCATTATTAAGGTAATATTTTACTAGCATCATGTAGCCAGATAATAGGGCTACATGTTTAAAAAAAAGGAGAGCTTTCCGACCAGTTTAAACGATGTTATTTTTCAACGAACAAGAGGGGGGGGTCGCGAAAACCCGTAATTTCGGTTATCCCATGCTCCCGAAACCGAAATTGTAATAAAAAACGCCTTTATTTTTGAAGATATCCAAGAAAGTTTGGTATCATTTTAAAGCGGAGACCTTATACGATTTATTCATACTAATTTCAGCACATTGAAAACGAAATTGAATGAGTTTGGACTAAATACCCTGACCTAACCCAGGCTAAAAAATGAAAATTCGCTATATAACGCTCATATTGCTCCCGTAAACTTGTCAATTAGTGTTTGAAAATTATATAAACTTGTTCAGCATATCATTCTCTATATCGTGGCCGAGTTTCGTGCAGAAATGTTGAAATTTGCCGGAGTAATTACGGAAAACGTTTGGAAAAATTCTCCTTTTTCCGGAATTTCGGGGGGGGTGGGGTGGAAAAATCGCTAAAATCTCGTTTAATAATCGTTTTTAAGGGAATATTTTACTAGCATCATGTAGCCAGATAACAGGGCTACATGTTTAAAAGAAAAAGAGAGTTTTTCGCCCAGTTTAAACGATGCTTTTTTTCAACGAAAAAGGGGGGGTCGCGAAAACCCGTAATTTCGGTGATCCCATGCTCCCGAAACCGAAATTGTAATAAAAAACGCCTTTATTTTTGAAGATATCCAAGAAAGTTTGGTATCATTTTAAAGCGGAGACCTTATACGATTTATTCATACTAATTTCAGCACTTTGAAAACGAAATTGAATGAGTTTGGACTAAATACCCTGCCCTAACCCAGGCTAAAAAATGAAATTTCGCTATATAACGCTCATATTGCTCCTGTAAACTTGTCAATTAGTGTTTGAAAAGTATATAAACTTGTTCAGCATATCATTCTCTATATCTTGGCCGAGTTTCGTGCAGAAATCTTGAAAATTGTCGGAGTAATTACGGAAAACGTTTGGAAAAATTCACCTTTTTTAGGAATTTCGGGGGGGTGGGGTGGAAAAATCGCTAAAATCTCGTTTAATAATCATTATTAAGGTAATATTTTACTAGCATCATGTAGCCAGATAACAGGGCTACATGTTTAAAAAAAAAGGAGAGCTTTCCGACCAGTTTAAACGATGTTATTTTTCAACGAACAAGGGGGGGGTCGCGAAAACCCGTAAATTCGGTGATCCCATGCTCCCGAAACCGAAATTGTAATAAAAAACGCCTTTATTTTTGAAGATATCCAAGAAAGTTTGGTATCATTTTAAAGCGGAGACCTTATACGATTTATTCATACTAATTTCAGCACATTGAAAACGAAATTGAATGAGTTTGGACTAAATACCCTGACCTAACCCAGGCTAAAAATTAAAATTTCGATATATAACGCTCATATTGCTCCTGTAAACTTGTCAATTAGTGTTTGAAAATTATATAAACTTTTTTAGCATGTCATTCTCTATATCGTGGCCGAGTTTCGTGCAGAAATGTTGGAATTTGCCCGAGTAATTACGGAAAACGTTTGGAAAAATTCACCTTTTTTAGGAATTTCGGGGGGGGTGGGGTGGAAAAATCGCTAAAATCTCGTTTAATAATCGTTTTTAAGGGAATATTTTACTAGCATCATGTAGCCAGATAACAGGGCTACATGTTTAAAAGAAAAAGAGAGTTTTTCGCCCAGTTTAAACGATGCTTTTTTTCAACGAAAAAGGGGGGGTCGCGAAAACCCGTAATTTCGGTGATCCCATGCTCCCGAAACCGAAATTGTAATAAAAAACGCCTTTATTTTTGAAGATATCCAAGAAAGTTTGGTATCATTTTAAAGCGGAGACCTTATACGATTTATTCATACTAATTTCAGCACTTTGAAAACGAAATTGAATGAGTTTGGACTAAATACCCTGCCCTAACCCAGGCTAAAAAATGAAATTTCGCTATATAACGCTCATATTGCTCCTGTAAACTTGTCAATTAGTGTTTGAAAAGTATATAAACTTGTTCAGCATATCATTCTCTATATCTTGGCCGAGTTTCGTGCAGAAATCTTGAAAATTGTCGGAGTAATTACGGAAAACGTTTGGAAAAATTCACCTTTTTTAGGAATTTCGGGGGGGTGGGGTGGAAAAATCGCTAAAATCTCGTTTAATAATCATTATTAAGGTAATATTTTACTAGCATCATGTAGCCAGATAACAGGGCTACATGTTTAAAAAAAAAGGAGAGCTTTCCGACCAGTTTAAACGATGTTATTTTTCAACGAACAAGGGGGGGGTCGCGAAAACCCGTAAATTCGGTGATCCCATGCTCCCGAAACCGAAATTGTAATAAAAAACGCCTTTATTTTTGAAGATATCCAAGAAAGTTTGGTATCATTTTAAAGCGGAGACCTTATACGATTTATTCATACTAATTTCAGCACATTGAAAACGAAATTGAATGAGTTTGGACTAAATACCCTGACCTAACCCAGGCTAAAAATTAAAATTTCGATATATAACGCTCATATTGCTCCTGTAAACTTGTCAATTAGTGTTTGAAAATTATATAAACTTTTTTAGCATGTCATTCTCTATATCGTGGCCGAGTTTCGTGCAGAAATGTTGGAATTTGCCCGAGTAATTACGGAAAACGTTTGGAAAAATTCACCTTTTTTAGGAATTTCGGGGGGGGGTGGGGTGGAAAAATCGCTAAAATCTCGTTTAATAATCGTTTTTAAGGGAATATTTTACTAGCATCATGTAGCCAGATAACAGGGCTACATGTTTAAAAGAAAAAGAGAGTTTTTCGCCCAGTTTAAACGATGCTTTTTTTCAACGAAAAAGGGGGGGTCGCGAAAACCCGTAATTTCGGTGATCCCATGCTCCCGAAACCGAAATTGTAATAAAAAACGCCTTTATTTTTGAAGATATCCAAGAAAGTTTGGTATCATTTTAAAGCGGAGACCTTATACGATTTATTCATACTAATTTCAGCACTTTGAAAACGAAATTGAATGAGTTTGGACTAAATACCCTGCCCTAACCCAGGCTAAAAAATGAAATTTCGCTATATAACGCTCATATTGCTCCTGTAAACTTGTCAATTAGTGTTTGAAAAGTATATAAACTTGTTCAGCATATCATTCTCTATATCTTGGCCGAGTTTCGTGCAGAAATCTTGAAAATTGTCGGAGTAATTACGGAAAACGTTTGGAAAAATTCACCTTTTTTAGGAATTTCGGGGGGGTGGGGTGGAAAAATCGCTAAAATCTCGTTTAATAATCATTATTAAGGTAATATTTTACTAGCATCATGTAGCCAGATAACAGGGCTACATGTTTAAAAAAAAAGGAGAGCTTTCCGACCAGTTTAAACGATGTTATTTTTCAACGAACAAGGGGGGGGTCGCGAAAACCCGTAAATTCGGTGATCCCATGCTCCCGAAACCGAAATTGTAATAAAAAACGCCTTTATTTTTGAAGATATCCAAGAAAGTTTGGTATCATTTTAAAGCGGAGACCTTATACGATTTATTCATACTAATTTCAGCACATTGAAAACGAAATTGAATGAGTTTGGACTAAATACCCTGACCTAACCCAGGCTAAAAATTAAAATTTCGATATATAACGCTCATATTGCTCCTGTAAACTTGTCAATTAGTGTTTGAAAATTATATAAACTTTTTTAGCATGTCATTCTCTATATCGTGGCCGAGTTTCGTGCAGAAATGTTGGAATTTGCCCGAGTAATTACGGAAAACGTTTGGAAAAATTCTCCTTTTTCCGGAATTTCGGGGGGGGTGGGGTGGAAAAATCGCTAAAATCTCGTTTAATAATCGTTTTTAAGGGAATATTTTACTAGCATCATGTAGCCAGATAACAGGGCTACATGTTTAAAAGAAAAAGAGAGTTTTTCGCCCAGTTTAAACGATGCTTTTTTTCAACGAAAAAGGGGGGGTCGCGAAAACCCGTAATTTCGGTGATCCCATGCTCCCGAAACCGAAATTGTAATAAAAAACGCCTTTATTTTTGAAGATATCCAAGAAAGTTTGGTATCATTTTAAAGCGGAGACCTTATACGATTTATTCATACTAATTTCAGCACTTTGAAAACGAAATTGAATGAGTTTGCACTAAATACCCTGCCCTAACCCAGGCTAAAAAATGAAATTTCGCTATATAACGCTCATATTGCTCCTGTAAACTTGTCAATTAGTGTTTGAAAAGTATATAAACTTGTTCAGCATATCATTCTCTATATCTTGGCCGAGTTTCGTGCAGAAATCTTGAAAATTGTCGGAGTAATTACGGAAAACGTTTGGAAAAATTCACCTTTTTTAGGAATTTCGGGGGGGTGGGGTGGAAAAATCGCTAAAATCTCGTTTAATAATCATTATTAAGGTAATATTTTACTAGCATCATGTAGCCAGATAACAGGGCTACATGTTTAAAAAAAAAGGAGAGCTTTCCGACCAGTTTAAACGATGTTATTTTTCAACGAACAAGGGGGGGGGTCGCGAAAACCCGTAAATTCGGTTATCCCATGCTCCCGAAACCGAAATTGTAATAAAAAACGCCTTTATTTTTGAAGATATCCAAGAAAGTTTGGTATCATTTTAAAGCGGAGACCTTATACGATTTATTCATACTAATTTCAGCACATTGAAAACGAAATTGAATGAGTTTGGATTAAATACCCTGACCTAACCCAGGCTAAAAATTAAAATTTCGATATATAACGCTCATATTGCTCCTGTAAACTTGTCATTTAGTGTTTGAAAATTATATAAACTTGTTTAGCATGTCATTCTCTATATCGTGGCCGAGTTTCGTGCAGAAATGTTGAAATTTTTCAGAGTAATTACGGAAAACGTTTGGAAAAATTCACCTTTTTTAGGAATTTCTGGGGGGTGGGGTGGAAAAATCGCTCAAATCTCGTTTAATAATCGTTATTAAGGTACCATTTTACTACCATCATGTAGCCAGATAATAGAGCTAAAATTAAAAACAAAAAAAAATTAATTCCTATCATTTTAAAAAACAAAATATTTGAAAGCGCGGGGTAGGGGGGGGGTCGAAAATACGAAATCCAGGTTTTTCGGTTCTCCAGACACCGAAATAGTAAATATTCGGTCTTTATTTTTTAAGATATTGCAAACATTTGGGTATCATTTTAAAGCGGAGACTTTGTACAATTTATTTAAACTAATTTTTGCAATATAAAAACGATATTAAATGAGTTTGACCTATTTGTACCTATTTTGGACAAATCCCGCTGCATTTGTTCTGCTTGGCTTTCAATACTTCCATATACTTTTTCCATACTGTTTACAGTAGTGCCAAAAAACTTTTTACGGAGATTCAAATAGACATTCTAAGCTACAGAATGATGCATAGAACATTAAGATCGACCTATATTTAAGAGTTGTAGAGCCCCGAAAATGTTCTCGAATTTTTCGACTTTTCAGCATTTGGCCCACTTTCAGAATGGTTTTTCTACTTTTTCCACACGGTTTTCAGTGGTGGCAAAAAGCTTTTTACAGGGATTCAAAAAGACATTCTCAGCTACAAAATGGTGCATCGGAATTTAAGATTGGCTTATATTTAAGAGTTGTAGGGCCCTGAAAAGGTTTATTGAAGAGGTCGAATTTTTCGACTTTTTAATAATCGGCCCATTTTCTGATTGGTTTTTTGTCTTTTTCCACACTGTTTTCAAGAGTTGGCAAAAGCTTTTTACAGGGATTCAAATAGACATTCTCAGCTAGAAAATGATGCATAGAACATTAAGATCGGGCCATATTTATGGGCTGTAGGGCCCTGTAAAGGTTTATTGAAGAAGTCGAATTTTTCGACTTTTTAGAAATCGGCCCTTTTTCGTATTGGTTTTTCGTCTTTTTCCACGCTGTTTTCTGGAGTTGCAAGGAACTTTTTACAGGAATTCAAATAGACATTCTCAGCTTCAAAATGGTGCATAGAACTTTAAGATTGGCTTATATTTAAGAGCTGTAGGGCCCTGCAAAGGTTTCCGTGCGTGAAGCTGAACAAATCTGGCGGAATTGTACCTATTTTGGTACGATCCCGCTGGATTTGTGTAGCTTGTCCCTCAAAACTTTCATACTGCATAACTTTGCTTCTTTTTCCACACTGTTTTCTAGAGTTCCTGAAAGCTTTTTACAGGGATTCAAATAGAGATCCTCAGCTACAAAATGGTGCATAGAACATTAAGATCGGTCAATATTTATGGGCTGTAGGGCCCTGAAAAGGTTCTTCGAATTTTTCGACTTTTTAGAAATCGTCCTATTTTCGGATTGGTTTTTCGTCTTTTTCCACAATGTTTTCTGGAGTTGCAAAAAGCTTTTTACAGGGATTCAAATAGAGATTCCCAGCTACAAAATGATGCATAGAACATTAAGATCGGTTTATATTGAAAGGCTGTAGGACCCTGAAAAGGTTAATTGAAAAGGTCGAATTTTTCGAGTTTTCAGAAATCGTCCTATTTTCGGATTGGTTTTTCGTCTTTCTCCACGCTGTTTTCTGGAGTTTTGAAAAGTTTTTTACAGGGATTCAAATAGACATTTGCAGCTACAAAATGATGCATAGAACTTTAAGATTGGCTTATATGTAAGAGCTGTAGGGCCCTGCAAAGGTATCTGTGCGTGAAGCTGAACATTTTCAAAGCTCTGGCAGAACCGAGAGCGTTCAGTAGCAAGATGAATTTTCTGTTTTTGAATGATTTTGGGGGGTTGAGAATTGCTCACCCCTTTTTGTCAATGGGCTCTTAGTTGTAGCCCGATTATCCTTATCGGGACAACTTGTAGACAAGGAATCTTATGTTGCGACTTCGCAAAAAGCTAATCGCATCAAAAAATTCCTTAAAGAAAATGAATGATAACCCGCGCTCGTCATCAATGACAGCTGTGCGGGTAAACATACCTTTTCTTAGTGCATAGAGCTCCAATATAGAAAACTCTGCATAGTCAGGGACAATTATCACCCTAACCGGTCTACTCATTGTGCAGACCTACTTCAAATTCTTACATCCGGTCATCGATTTTGAAGTAGTAGATAAACAGCGACGGAACAGGTATCACTTTAATAAAGGGAGACAATCTTTTCGGGGGGTATAACTAAGAGATATGTGTTTATAGTTGAAATTCTCCATCATGGAGTTATTAAGCGTTTGGGGTGGGGTGAGGAAATATCACCCCTTAATGCAAATTTGGCTCTTTTGAAGCCCAATTATCTGATTTCCTGGAGGGACAACTTGTACGTCTGGAATCTTATCCTGCTATCTCTCAAAAAGACAGTAGCAAGATGAAATTCCTGCAAGTCCATGAATGAGATCCCACGCTCGAAACCTATGACAGCTGAGCGGGTATTCATACCATGGCTGTGCACATAGTCCTCCAAGACAGACAATTTTGCCTCGTTAGGGACAATTATCACCCTAATTGGCCTATCCATCGTGAAGACGGAGATGAAATTTGTATGGCTAGCAAGGTATTAGTGTGTTTTTCATATTTTACATAATTAGGTTCATTTCTCTTGTAACGATCTTCATCTCTTTTATTAAGAAACAAGTTATACCTAAAATGCAATGAGAAATCCATCGGAGTTAGAAAATGGCACATTGATCTATGGGTAATTGTATAAATATACAGAAAACAATTTTAAAATTTAAAGGGAGATAATTTCTTGAATGTAATAAATCTGCGGAAAAATATTTTAAAATTTAAAGGGAAATAACTTCTTGACGGGTAAAGGAATTATCTTATCATTTTTATATGATAAGAGTTATGGGTTTTCGTGATCTTTATGTACCTATTTGGGTACATTACCGCTTTTGCTACTTTTTCCATATTGTTTTCAGTAGGCATTTGAAATCTTTAACATGGTTTCAAGAAGGCTTTTTCAGCTACACAATGATGCATAAAACTTTAAGGTCGACCTAAAATAGAAAACAAATACGGCAAGCTTACATTTCTTTGGAGTGAGCAAGTGTTCCAGTCACAGGAGCATGAGAACATCACAAACAGTTCGTTCAAGAACAGTTGTTAAAAGTCCAGATGGCTGTCTACTGAAATGGAAAGATAGATCCGACATTATCAAAGCATTGAAAGTACCAAGAGAGCGTTCAGTTACCATCAAATATATGATAGCATCCAGGCCACACCAACGAGGAGGCGCTCTCACCATGGCCCATGGGGATTGAGACACAGACCGTCTGGGGACGATCCGTGTCTACGTGATTGCGTGCGTGGATATTTAGTAATTGCTTTTGTGACTGCAAGACCTTATGTGCATGTGATTGTGTTTTAAAGTTTAAGACCTGGGCCAAGTGAAAACTCCATGCTTAGCGCATGTTAAATCACAGGACCATCAGTCTGTCATTCGTTTCGGTGGCTATGTATATGTGATTGTGTTATTTAACTGAGGAATTATGTTTATGTGATTGCGTTTTAAGTTTAAGACCTGGGCCAAGTGAAAACTCCATGCTTAGCGCATGTTAAATCACAGGGTCATAAGTCTGTCATTCGTTATGTATATGTGATTGCGTTATTTAACTTAGAAATTTGCGTTTATGTGATTGCGTTCTTTAGTTAAAGACCTGGGCCAAGTGAAAACTCCATGCTTAGCGCATGTTAAATCACAGGACCATCAGTCTGTCATTCGTTATGTATATGTGATTTAGTCTGTCATTCGTTATGTATATGTGATTGCGTTATTTAACTTAGAAATTTGTGTTTATGTGATTGCGTTCTTTAGTTAAAGACCTGGGCCAAGTGAAAACTCCATGCTTAGCGCATGTTAAATCACAGGGTCATAAGTCTGTCATTCGTTATGTATATGTGATTGCGTTATGTAACTTAGAAATTTGCGTTTATGTGATTGCGTTCTTTAGTGAAAGACCTGGGCCAAGTGAAAACTCCATGCTTAGCGCATGTTAAATCACAGGACCATCAGTCTCTCATTCGTTACGTATATGTGATTTAGTCTGTCATTCGTTATGTATATGTGATTGCGTTATTTAACTTAGAAATTTGTGTTTATGTGATTGCGTTCTTTAGTTAAAGACCTGGGCCAAGTGAAAACTCCATGCTTAGCGCATGTTAAATCACAGGGCCATCAGTCTCTCATTCGTTATGTATATGTGATTGCGTTATTTAGTGAAAGACCTGGGCCAAGTGAAAACTCCATGCTTAGCGCATGTTAAATCACAGGACCATCAGTCTCTCATTCGTTATGTATATGTGATTGCGTTATTTAGTGAAAGACCTGGGCCAAGTGAAAACTCCATGCTTAGCGCATGTTAAATCACAGGGCCATCAGTCTCTCATTCGTTATGTATATGTGATTGCGTTATTTAACTCAGAAATTTGTGTTTATGTGATTGCGTTCTTTAGTTAAAGACCTGGGCCAAGTGAAAACTCCATGCTTAGCGCATGTTAAATCACAGGGCCATAAGTCTCTCATTCGTTATGTATATGTGATTGCGTTATTTAGTGAAAGACCTGGGCCAAGTGAAAACTCCATGCTTAGCGCATGTTAAATCACAGGGCCATCAGTCTCTCATTCGTTATGTATATGTGATTGCGTTATTTAACTCAGAAATTTGTGTTTATGTGATTGCGTTCTTTAGTTAAAGACCTGGGCCAAGTGAAAACTCCATGCTTAGCGCATGTTAAATCACAGGGCCATAAGTCTCTCATTCGTTATGTATATGTGATTGCGTTATTTAGTGAAAGACCTGGGCCAAGTGAAAACTCCATGCTTAGCGCATGTTAAATCACAGGGCCATCAGTCTCTCATTCGTTATGTATATGTGATTGCGTTATTTAGTGAAAGACCTGGGCCAAGTGAAAACTCCATGCTTAGCGCATGTTAAATCACAGGGCCATCAGTCTCTCATTCGTTATGTATATGTGATTGCGTTATTTAACTCAGAAATTTGTGTTTATGTGATTGCGTTCTTTAGTTAAAGACCTGGGCCAAGTGAAAACTTCATGCTTAGCGCATGTTAAATCACAGGACCATCAGTCTGTCATTCGTTATGTACATGTGATTGCGTTATTTAGTGAAAGACGTGGGCCAACTTAGAAATTTGTGTTTATGTGATTGCGTTCTTTAGTTAAAGACCTGGGCCAAGTGAAAACTCCATGCTTAGCGCATGTTAAATCACAGGGCCATCAGTCTCTCATCCGTTATGTATATGTGATTGCGTTATTTAGTGAAAGACCTGGGCCAAGTGAAAACTCCATGCTTAGCGCATGTTAAATCACAGGGCCATCAGTCTCTCATCCGTTATGTATATGTGATTGCGTAATTTAGTGAAAGACCTGGGCCAAGTGAAAACTCCATGCTTAGCGCATGTTAAATCACAGGGCCATCAGTCTCTCATTCGTTATGTATATGTGATTGCGTTATTTAACTTAGAAATTTGTGTTTATGTGATTGCGTTATTTAGTGAAAGACCTGGGCCAAGTGAAAACTCCATGCTTAGCGCATGTTAAATCACAGGGCCATCAGTCTCTCATCCGTTATGTATATGTGATTGCGTTATTTAGTGAAAGACCTGGGCCAAGTGAAAACTCCATGCTTAGCGCATGTTAAATCACAGGGCCATCAGTCTCTCATTCGTTTTGTATATGTGATTGCGTTATTTAACTTAGAAATTTGTGTTTATGTGATTGCGTTCTTTAGTTTAAGACCTGGGCCAAGTGAAAACTCCATGCTTAGCGCATGTTAAATCAAAGGGCCATCAGTCTCTCATCCGTTATGCATATGTGATTGCGTTATTTAGTGAAAGACCTGGGCCAAGTGAAAACTCCATGCTTAGCGCATGTTAAATCACAGGGCCATCAGTCTCTCATTCGTTATGTATATGTGATTGCGTTATTTAACTTAGAAATTTGTCTTTATGTGATTGCGTTCTTTAGTAAAAGACCTGGGCCAAGTGAAAACTCCATGCTTAGCGCATGTTAAATCACAGGGCCATCAGTCTATCATCCGTTATGTATATGTGATTGCGTTATTTAGTGAAAGACCTGGGCCAAGTGAAAACTCCATGCTTAGCGCATGTTAAATCACAGGGCCATCAGTCTCTCATCCGTTATGTATATGTGATTGCGTTATTTAGTGAAAGACCTGGGCCAAGTGAAAACTCCATGCTTAGCACATGTTAAATCACAGGGCCATCAGTCTGTCATTCATTTATGTGGCTATGTATGTGTGACTGCATAATAAACTTGTCTCTGATTATGATATGATGTTGTTAACTTTAAATCTTTACCGCACAATCCCGAGGTTTTACGACCCTGAATTAAGATCATTTTGAAAACATTGTAGGAAAAGGAGTCATTGCCGGTAACCAACATTTTCTATGTGATTGCGTTCTTAGGTTTAAGACCTGGGCCAAGTGAAAACTCCATGCTTAGCGCATGTTAAATCACAGGGCCATCAGTCTGTCATTCTTTATGTATATGTGATTGCGTTATTTAACTTACAAATTTGTGTTTAATGTGATTGCGTTCTTTAGTTAAAGACCTGGGCCAAGTGAAAACTCCATGCTTAGCACATGTTAAATCACAGGGCCATCAGTCTGTCATTCATTTCTGTGGCTATGTTTGTGTGACTGCATAATAAATTTGTATCTGATAATGATATGATGTTGTTAACTTTAAATCTTTACCGCACAATCCCGAGGTTTTACGACCCTGAATTAAGATCATTTTGAAAACATTGTAGGAAAAGGAGTCATTGCCGGTAACCAACATTTTCTACTTTTCCTAAATTGTTTTCAAACCATCCCAAATAAGACTTTCTGAGTTTTACTTTATACATATTTTCGTCTGCAAAAGCAAATTTTTGGAACCGACTGCATAATAAATTTGTCTCTGATAATGATATGATGTTGTTAACTTTAAATCTATACCGCACAATCCCTAGGTTTTACGACCCTGAATTAAGATCATTTTGAAAACATTGTAGGAAAAGGAGTCATTGCCGGTAACCAACATTTTCTACTTTTCCTAAATTGTTTTCAAACCATCCCAAATAAGACTTTCTGAGTTTTACTTTATACATATTTTCGTCTGCAAAAGCAAATTTTTGGAACCGACTGCATAATAAATTTGTCTCTGATAATGATATGATGTTGTTAACTTTAAATCTTTACCGCACAATCCCGAAGTTTTACGACCCTGAATTAAGATCATTTTGAAAACATTGTAGGAAAAGGAGTCATTGCCGGTAACCAACATTTTCTACTTTTCCTAAATTGTTTTCAAACCATCCCAAATAAGACTTTCTACATATTTTCGTCTGCAAAAGCAAATTTTTGGAACGGACTTAAACTGTGTTGGTTGTTAGAGAGTTCTGATATGTGATTGCGTTCTTAAGTTTAAGACCTGGGCCAAGTGAAAACTCCATGCTTAGCGCATGTTAAATCACAGGGCCATCAGTCTGTCATTCGTTTCGGTGGCTATGTATATGTGATTTCGTTAACTTGAAAACATTGTAGGAAAAGGAGTAATTGCCGGTAACCAACATTTTCTACTTTTCCTACATTGTTCTCAAACCATCCCAAATAAGACTCTGAGTTTTAGTGGATTTTTGGGTTTTAGTTTATAGATACTTCTTTTGGGTTTTTTTTTATTCACATCCAATCTTCCCTATCTGATCTGGGGTCTGAATAGCACCCGTAGTCCCAAAGCAGTTCTGTCCCGGCAGGTATATCTCTTGCAGCCTCCATTAAAAGGAATATGTTGTCCATGTCACTCTTTATTTTTATAATTATGTTATTGTCCTTTCGACTGTGGTTGAAAAAACGTCCTTTTATTGTCCTTCCGGGATGGCATTCACAATTTTTTACAGCGTCACAATAATAATATTTTCCATTGTAGCCAAATTTCAACATGTATCTATTGTCTTCACGATCTTTGTACAGTTCTTCGTATCTAAAATCACCGGTTTGTTCGTCAACTATTTCACCATGATAATCACATATTATCTGTCCTTGTTTTATGTCCTTTGCGGCAAAGGCACCTCGGCCCTTCGCCGCACTAACTTTTCTAATGGTTACAAATGGCCAGCTTTGTTCGTTTATCTGAGTTTTTATTTCAGGCCCTACTGGTGGTGTCCTTCTGGTCGGTTCGATGTTTATTGCCCGTTGATGCGTCTTCTTGGCATACTCTTCGTTCATAATTTTCTTGGCTGCCTGTGTGACTTTGATATTTTTTGTCCACTTATTGTCAGCCATGTACTTGTCAATGGCTTGGCTGAATTGGCTGGGGTCATTCAGTCTCTTAAGGGCATCTGCGATTTGTTTTGCCCGACACATATTTCTTGTGTATGTCACGTATGACTGTCCAAATTTGACTAGCTGTTTGTTTCCTTCTACTGGAATTTTTAGTTTTTCCATTGCTTCACGTACATCAGCTCTTGTGGGCAGTCGTGTATTGCTGTCGATTGGACCCAATTCTGCTTTAAGCATATTTTCAAAAGTCTTTTTCTTTGACTTCTCTTCTAATGAGGATGATGATGATGATGACGAGAACGTTGGTGTTGTTGCTGAGGATGATGATGATGGTGGTGAGGAGGAGGAGGAGGATGAGGATGAAGATGGTGGTGATGCTCGGGATGATGATGGCATTGCAGGCTCGCCTGGTGTGAAAGTTGCTCTGTCAAGTCTTGCAAAAAGTTCGAGTACGTCTTGCTTGGCACTGGCCGATACTTCAGATGTCAGTGTTGCTGTTTCATTGACGTACGAGGTAATTGTTTTCCCCGTATTTTGGCCGCATTTTTGTAGTATTTCGCCAATAAGAGGTATCCCAAGTTTGTGCGGTACAGATTCGTCCGTCCCTAATGTGTAGTGTTTGGCGGCAGTGGCTTCTGAGTGAGTCAGCATACCATGAACGATTCTCTGCTGGTCCTTTTCCAGGTAGATATTTCCCAGAGTCGTCAGAATCTTTCTGAACATCGTGTGGTTGAGCACCTTGCTCAGTTCAGGGTCGTACTTTTCAAGGAATTTGGTTAAGTCGTTTGTAGCACTGTGTATGGTCTTGCCATTGCTGTTTATGAACAGAAAGTCTTTATCTGAGGGAAGGGGATCTCTAACATATCTGTAGTACGTTGTAAGCATGTCCATTAATTCCTCTGTCAGATACATGAACGCCACATATTGCGCTCCAGTCTTGTGCTCGGCTGTTGCTAGATAGTAATACACAGATCCGTTGGCAGCTGTCTTGGGGTTTTTTCTGGCCATTTTATATACGCTGGCCTTCATGTTCTTGTACACCAAGGGTCGGTTGCCACAGGTGAGGCTTAACAGGTTGAAGAAACCGTTGACAAGGGACACTTCCCTGGTAGTTAATTTCGTCGTAGGAGCTTTCTCCAATAACTTTTTGACGTCAGCCTTGCATGTCTCGAATGTTTTGAACACACGTAGAAGGTAATCCTGGTATTTTGCTGACCCTGAGTAGATGTCAGTAGCGTGCTGTTCATTTCTTCTCTTGCAAATTTCTTTGCCATTAGCTTTTTGCAGCTCTTTCACTCTCTGGACGCACACAGATCTGTGGATGTGTGATTGGTGGTGGACAGAGATGTACTCTTCATCTTTCAGCGATGAGGCTAGCAGGTGATTGATGACTTTTAGATAGTTCGCTATGGAGTTTGGTGCAAGCTGAATCTTGTGCCTCAGCGTTGAAATCAGTTGGTCAACATTGCCGGCCGTTAGATGCTTCCAACGGAATCCGTCTACTCTGTGGTTGGGTGCGCAGAATTTCATGATTTTACAGGCAATTGATAGGTTGTTGCTGATGCTATGCTTATTGCCTTCTGAGGTTCCAGACATCGACGTATAATGGGCCTTTAATAGTTTCAGTACCTTTAAATGCTGTACATACTTGTCTTTGGCATGAACATGTACGTCCATGTGGTACAGTTTGTATTTCTCAGCCATGATTTTCGTCTTGCACAGGCCAATTACGGCAGTTTCAGGCTCTGACTCTGGGTCACTGCTGTCACTTCTGTCACGTGGCGCTAAATCGGGGACCTTGCTGATCTGCAGTGGCGAAAACCTACTAACACTTGTTCCAGGCTGGGGTGACAGTGAGGGTTCACGAGCTTCAGGAATTTGGTCATCTTCAGACTCGCTACTGTCTAGCATGCGTCGTGCATTTGAGGACGCTGGTCTAATGTTGTCTTCACTGGTCGTAGATGTAGGGGATATAACTTGTTCTGCTGTTGTGGTTGGCATGTCGTGGGATGTTGACGGTTGTGGATCTTCGCAAATGTGTGAAGACGTCTCTTGGTATGTTGCTGTTGGTGACATTGGTTCATCCACGTTGCTAGGACCAGGTTGAGGGGATGCAGG
Organism: Tridacna crocea; assembly: GCA_943736015.1. Lineage (NCBI taxonomy): Eukaryota > Metazoa > Mollusca > Bivalvia > Cardiida > Cardiidae > Tridacna > Tridacna crocea. The sequence goes on along the minus strand of OX031067.1, from coordinate 46,891,906 downwards.
GGCGATTCTCCTTCTCTTAGCAGGTACAGGTACTGGTTCGTAGATAATATCATCAGTACTCGATCGTCTTCTGGTTGAGGCAACAGCTGGCAAAGGAACAGGGGGTAACTCGCCATTTCTCGACAACTTGCTCTTGAACATTATTTCTTTAGGAATAGCTGTGCCTTTCAACACAGCGGGCTGGGTACTTGGCCTTTGTTGCCAATTGGATAGCTGCTCCACGGTCAGGTTCTCCACATATCTTTCAGTTTTTGTAATAAATACAGGAACGCGGCAATCAGTCAGGATAAACTGGGCAACTTGAAGATAGGTGTCAGGAAATTTCTTTTTCAGACGTAAGACGTCAACTGATGAGTAGCCTGCTGCAACGACTCGTTCTTTTTCCTTAATGGAATCCTGTATCCTCTGCGTTGGAGAAATGTCAGACGAATGACATCGATCAATGTGAACGTCACAGCGTTCAAAGGCCACTCGACAGTAAGGACATGACTTCGGTACCCTAAAAAAAGAAAAGGATTTTGTTACCTAGTCAATTCTTTATAATTTTCAGAACATGGAAAATTTTCAGGTTTCTGTGAATGAAGCTGAACAAATCCGGCGGAATTGTGCCTATTTTGGGACATTCCCGCTGGCTTTGTTCGGCTTGGCCCTCAATACTTTCAAACCGCAAAACTTTGATACTTTTCCTGCACTGTTTTCATATTTGCTCAAGTACTGTTGACAGAGTTTTAAATAGGCTTTGTCAGCTACAAAATGATGCATAGAACTTTAAGATCGGTTAATATTTAAGAGCTGTAGGGCCCGGAAAATAATTCTTGAAAAGGTCGAATTCTTCGACTTTTTTGAAAACGTCCTATATTCGCATTGGTTTTTCGTCTTTTTCTACACTGTTTTCTGGAGTTGTGAAAAGCTTTTTACAGGGATTCAAATAGACATTCTCAGCTAGAAAATGATGCATAGAACATTAAGATCGGTTTATATTTAAGGGCTGTAGGGCCCTGGAAAGGTTTCTTGAAGAGGTCGAATTTTCGACTTTTTAGATATCGGCCCATTTTCGGAACAGTTTTTCGTCTTTTTCCACGCTGTTTTCTGGAGTTGCAAAAAGCTTTTAACGGCGATTCAAATAGACATTCTCAGCTAGAAGATGATGCATAGAACTTTAAGATTGGCTTATATTTAAGAGCTGTAGGGCCTTGCAAAGGTTTCTGTAAGTGAAGCTGAACAAATCTGGCGGAATTGTACCTATATTGGTACAATCCCGCTGAATTTGTGCAGCTTGGCCCTCACTACTTTCATACTGAATAACTTTGCTACTTTTCCCATACTGTTTTCTACATTTGCTGAAAGCTTTTAACAGGGATTCAAATAGAGATTCTCAGCTACAAAATGATGCATAGAACATTAAGATCGGTTTATATTTAAGGGCTGTAGGGCCCCGTAAAGGTTTCTTCAAATTTTTCGACTTTTTAGAAAACGGACCATTTTTGGATTTGTTTTTCGTCTTTTTCCACGCTCTTTTCTGGAGTTGCAAAGAACTTCTTACAGGATTTCAAAAACAGATTCTGAGCTAGAAAATGACGCATAGAACATTAAGATCGGTTCATATTTAAGGGCTGTAGGGCCCTGAAAAGGTTATTTGAAGAGGTCGAATTTTCCGACTTTTAAGGAATCGTCCTATTTTCGGATAGGTTTTTCGTCTTTTTCCACGCTGTTTTCTGGAGTTGAAAAAAGCTTTTTACAGGGATTCAAAAAGACATTCTCAGCTAGAAAATGATGCACAGAACATTAAGATCGGTTTATATTTAAGGGCTGTAGGGCCATGAAAAGGTTATTTTAGGAGGTCGAATTTTTCGACTTTTTCGACTTTTTAGAAATCGTCCTATTTTCGGATTGTTTTTTCGTCTTTCTCCACACTGTTTTCTGGAGTTATGAAAAGCTTTTTACAGGGATTCAAATAGACATTCTCAGCTAGAAAATGATGCATAGAACATTAAGATCGGTTGATATTTAAGGGCTGTAGGGCCCTGGAAAGGTTTCTTGAAGAGGTCAGATTTTCGACTTTTTAGATATCGGCCCATTTTCGGAACAGTTTTTCGTCTTTTTCCACGCTGTTTTCTGGAGTTGCAAAAAGCTTTTAACGGCGATTCAAATAGACATTCTCAGCTAGAAAATGGCGCATAGAACTTTAAGATTGGCTTATATTTAAGAGCTGTAGGGCCTTGCAAAGGTTTCTGTAAGTGAAGCTGAACAAATCTGGCGGAATTGTACCTATATTGGTACAATCCCGCTGAATTTGTGCAGCTTGGCCCTCACTACTTTCATACTGAATAACTTTGCTTCTTTTCCCATACTGTTTTCTACATTTGCTGAAAGCTTTTAACAGGGATTCAAATAGAGATTCTCAGCTAAAAAATGATGCATAGAACATTAAGATCGGTTTATATTGAAAGGCTGTAGGGTCCCGTAAAGGTTTCTTCAAATTTTTCGACTTTTTAGAAAACGGACCATTTTTGGATTTGTTTTTCGTCTTTTTCCACGCTGTTTTCTGGAGTTGCAAAGAACTTCTTACAGGATTTCAAAAACAGATTCTGAGCTAGAAAATGACGCATAGAACATTAAGATCGGTTCATATTTAAGGGCTGTAGGGCCCTGAAAAGGTTATTTGAAAAGGTCGACTTTTTCGACTTTTTAGAAATCGACCTATTTTCGAATAGGTTTTTCCTCTTTTTCTACATTGTTTTCTGGAGTTGCAAAAAGCTTTTTACAGGGATTCAAATAGACATTGGCAGCTAGAAAATGATGCACAGAACATTAAGATCGGTTCATATTTAAGGGCTGTAGGGCCATGAAAAGGATATTTGAAGAGGTCGACTTTTTCGACTTTTTAGAAATCGTACTATTTTCGGATTGTGTTTTCGTCTTTCTCCACACTGTTTTCTGGAGTTGTGAAATGCTTTTTACAGGGATTCAAATAGACATTCTCAGCTAGAAAATGATGCATAGAACATTAAGATCGGTTTATATTTAAGGGCTGTAGGGCCCTGGAAAGGTTTCTTGAAGAGGTCGAATTTTCGACTTTTTAGAAATCGCCCTATTTTCGAATAGGTTTTTCCTCTTTTTCTACACTGTTTTCTGGAGTTGCAAAAAGCTTTTTACAGGGATTCAAATAGACATTGGCAGCTAGAAAATGATGCATAGAACATTAAGATCGGTTCATATTTAAGGGCTGTAGCGCCATGAAAAGGTTATTTGAAGAGGTCGACTTTTTCGACTTTTTAGAAATCGTACTATTTTCGGATTGTTTTTTCGTCTTTCTCCACACTGTTTTCTGGAGTTGTGAAATGCTTTTTACAGGGATTCAAATAGACATTCTCAGCTAGAAAATGATGCATAGAACATTAAGATCGGTTTATATTTAAGGGCTGTAGGGCCCTGGAAAGTTTTCTTGAAGAGGTCGAATTTTCGACTTTTTAGATATCGGCCCATTTTCGGAACAGTTTTTCGTCTTTTTCCACGCTGTTTTCTGGAGTTGCAAAAAGCTTTTTACGGCGATTCAAATAGACATTCTCAGCTAGAAAATGATGCATAGAACTTTAAGATTGGCTTATATTTAAGAGCTGTAGGGCCTTGCAAAGGTTTCTGTAAGTGAAGCTGAACAAATCTGGCGGAATTGTACCTATATTGGTACAATCCCGCTGAATTTGTGCAGCTTGGCCCTCACTACTTTCATACTGAATAACTTTGCTTCTTTTCCCATACTGTTTTCTACATTTGCTGAAAGCTTTTAACAGGGATTCAAATAGAGATTCTCAGCTACAAAATGATGCATAGAACATTAAGATCGGTTTATATTGAAAGGCTGTAGGGCCCCGTAAAGGTTTCTTCAAATTTTTCGACTTTTTAGAAAATGGACCATTTTTGGATTTGTTTTTCGTCTTTTTCCACGCTGTTTTCTGGAGTTGCAAAGAACTTCTTACAGGATTTCAAAAACAGATTCTGAGCTAGAAAATGACGCATAGAACATTAAGATCGGTTCATATTTAAGGGCTGTAGGGCCCTGAAAAGGTTATTTGAAAAGGTCGACTTTTTTGACTTTTTAGAAATCGCCCTATTTTCGAATAGGTTTTTCCTCTTTTTCTACACTGTTTTCTGGAGTTGCAAAAAGCTTTTTACAGGGATTCAAAGAGACATTGGCAGCTAGAAAATGATGCACAGAACATTAAGATCGGTTCATATTTAAGGGCTGTAGCGCCATGAAAAGGTTATTTGAAGAGGTCGACTTTTTCGACTTTTTAGAAATCGTACTATTTTCGGATTGTTTTTTCGTCTTTCTCCACACTGTTTTCTGGAGTTGTGAAATGCTTTTTACAGGGATTCAAATAGACATTCTCAGCTAGAAAATGATGCATAGAACATTAAGATCGGTTTATATTTAAGGGCTGTAGGGCCCTGGAAAGGTTTCTTGAAGAGGTCGAATTTTCGACTTTTTAGATATCGGCCCATTTTCGGAACAGTTTTTCGTCTTTTTCCACCCTGTTTTCTGGAGTTGCAAAAAGCTTTTTACGGCGATTCAAATAGACATTCTCAGCTAGAAAATGATGCATAGAACTTTAAGATTGGCTTATATTTAAGAGCTGTAGGGCCTTGCAAAGGTTTCTGTAAGTGAAGCTGAACAAATCTGGCGGAATTGTACCTATATTGGTACAATCCCGCTGAATTTGTGCAGCTTGGCCCTCACTACTTTCATACTGAATAACTTTGCTTCTTTTCCCATACTGTTTTCTACATTTGCTGAAAGCTTTTAACAGGGATTCAAATAGAGATTCTCAGCTACAAAATGATGCATAGAACATTAAGATCGGTTTATATTGAAAGGCTGTAGGGCCCCGTAAAGGTTTCTTCAAATTTTTCGACTTTTTAGAAAATGGACCATTTTTGGATTTGTTTTTCGTCTTTTTCCACGCTGTTTTCTGGAGTTGCAAAGAACTTCTTACAGGATTTCAAAAACAGATTCTGAGCTAGAAAATGACGCATAGAACATTAAGATCGGTTCATATTTAAGGGCTGTAGGGCCCTGAAAAGGTTATTTGAAAAGGTCGACTTTTTCGACTTTTTAGAAATCGCCCTATTTTCGAATAGGTTTTTCCTCTATTTCTACACTGTTTTCTGGAGTTGCAAAAAGCTTTTTACAGGGATTCAAAGAGACATTGGCAGCTAGAAAATGATGCATAGAACATTAAGATCGGTTCATATTTAAGGGCTGTAGCGCCATGAAAAGGTTATTTGAAGAGGTCGACTTTTTCGACTTTTTAGAAATCGTACTATTTTCGGATTGTTTTTTCGTCTTTCTCCACACTGTTTTCTGGAGTTGTGAAATGCTTTTTACAGGGATTCAAATAGACATTCTCAGCTAGAAAATGATGCATAGAACATTAAGATCGGTTTATATTTAAGGGCTGTAGGGCCCTGGAAAGTTTTCTTGAAGAGGTCGAATTTTCGACTTTTTAGATATCGGCCCATTTTCGGAACAGTTTTTCGTCTTTTTCCACGCTGTTTTCTGGAGTTGCAAAAAGCTTTTTACGGCGATTCAAATAGACATTCTCAGCTAGAAAATGATGCATAGAACTTTAAGATTGGCTTATATTTAAGAGCTGTAGGGCCTTGCAAAGGTTTCTGTAAGTGAAGCTGAACAAATCTGGCGGAATTGTACCTATATTGGTACAATCCCGCTGAATTTGTGCAGCTTGGCCCTCACTACTTTCATACTGAATAACTTTGCTTCTTTTCCCATACTGTTTTCTACATTTGCTGAAAGCTTTTAACAGGGATTCAAATAGAGATTCTCAGCTACAAAATGATGCATAGAACATTAAGATCTGTTTATATTGAAAGGCTGTAGGGCCCCGTAAAGGTTTCTTCAAATTTTTCGACTTTTTAGAAAACGGACCATTTTTGGATTTGTTTCTCGTCTTTTTCCACGCTGTTTTCTGGAGTTGCAAAGAACTTCTTACAGGATTTCAAAAAGAGATTCTGAACTAGAAAATGACGCATAGAACATTAAGATCGGTTCATATTTAAGGGCTGTAGGGCCCTGAAAAGGTTATTTGAAAAGGTCGACTCTTTCGACTTTTTAGAAATCGCCCTATTTTCGAATAGGTTTTTCCTCTTTTTCTACACTGTTTTCTGGAGTTGCAAAAAGCTTTTTACAGGGATTCAAATAGACATTGGCAGCTAGAAAATGATGCATAGAACATTAAGATCGGTTCATATTTAAGGGCTGTAGCGCCATGAAAAGGTTATTTGAAGAGGTCGACTTTTTCGACTTTTTAGAAATCGTACTATTTTCGGATTGTTTTTTCGTCTTTCTCCACACTGTTTTCTGGAGTTGTGAAATGCTTTTTACAGGGATTCAAATAGACATTCTCAGCTAGAAAATGATGCATAGAACATTAAGATCGGTTTATATTTAAGGGCTGTAGGGCCCTGGAAAGTTTTCTTGAAGAGGTCGAATTTTCGACTTTTTAGATATCGGCCCATTTTCGGAACAGTTTTTCGTCTTTTTCCACGCTGTTTTCTGGAGTTGCAAAAAGCTTTTTACGGCGATTCAAATAGACATTCTCAGCTAGAAAATGATGCATAGAACTTTAAGATTGGCTTATAGTTAAGAGCTGTAGGGCCTTGCAAAGGTTTCTGTAAGTGAAGCTGAACAAATCTGGCGGAATTGTACCTATATTGGTACAATCCCGCTGAATTTGTGCAGCTTGGCCCTCACTACTTTCATACTGAATAACTTTGCTTCTTTTCCCATACTGTTTTCTACATTTGCTGAAAGCTTTTAACAGGGATTCAAATAGAGATTCTCAGCTACAAAATGATGCATAGAACATTAAGATCGGTTTATATTGAAAGGCTGTAGGGCCCCGTAAAGGTTTCTTCAAATTTTTCGACCTTTTAGAAAACGGACCATTTTTGGATTTGTTTTTCGTCTTTTTCTACGCTGTTTTCTGGAGTTGCAAAGAACTTCTTACAGGATTTCAAAAAGAGATTCTGAGCTAGAAAATGACGCATAGAACATTAAGATCGGTTCATATTTAAGGGCTGTAGGGCCCTGAAAAGGTTATTTGAAAAGGTCGACTCTTTCGACTTTTTAGAAATCGCCCTATTTTCGGATAGGTTTTTCCTCTTTTTCTACACTGTTTTCTGGAGTTGCAAAAAGCTTTTTACAGGGATTCAAATAGACATTGGCAGCTAGAAAATGATGCATAGAACATTAAGATCGGTTCATATTTAAGGGCTGTAGCGCCATGAAAAGGTTATTTGAAGAGGTCGACTTTTTCGACTTTTTAGAAATCGTACTATTTTCGGATTGTTTTTTCGTCTTTCTCCACACTGTTTTCTGGAGTTGTGAAATGCTTTTTACAGGGATTCAAATAGACATTCTCAGCTAGAAAATGATGCATAGAACATTAAGATCGGTTTATATTTAAGGGCTGTAGGGCCCTGGAAAGTTTTCTTGAAGAGGTCGAATTTTCGACTTTTTAGATATCGGCCCATTTTCGGAACAGTTTTTCGTCTTTTTCCACGCTGTTTTCTGGAGTTGCAAAAAGCTTTTTACGGCGATTCAAATAGACATTCTCAGCTAGAAAATGATGCATAGAACTTTAAGATTGGCTTATATTTAAGAGCTGTAGGGCCTTGCAAAGGTTTCTGTAAGTGAAGCTGAACAAATCTGGCGGAATTGTACCTATATTGGTACAATCCCGCTGAATTTGTGCAGCTTGGCCCTCACTACTTTCATACTGAATAACTTTGCTTCTTTTCCCATACTGTTTTCTACATTTGCTGAAAGCTTTTAACAGGGATTCAAATAGAGATTCTCAGCTACAAAATGATGCATAGAACATTAAGATCGGTTTATAGTGAAAGGCTGTAGGGCCCCGTAAAGGTTTCTTCAAATTTTTCGACTTTTTAGAAAACGGACCACTTTTGGATTTGTTTTTCGTCTTTTTCCACGCTGTTTTCTGGATTTGCAAAGAACTTCTTACAGGATTTCAAAAAGAGATTCTGAGCTAGAAAATGACGCATAGAACATTAAGATCGGTTCATATTTAAGGGCTGTAGGGCCCTGAAAAGGTTATTTGAAAAGGTCGACTTTTTCGACTTTTTAGAAATCGCCCTATTTTCGGATAGGTTTTTCCTCTTTTTCTACACTGTTTTCTGGAGTTGCAAAAAGCTTTTTACAGGGATTCAAATAGACATTGGCAGCTAGAAAATGATGCATAGAACATTAAGATCGGTTCATATTTAAGGGCTGTAGCGCCATGAAAAGGTTATTTGAAGAGGTCGACTTTTTCGACTTTTTAGAAATCGTCCTATTTTCGGATTGTTTTTTCGTCTTTCTCCACACTGTTTTCTGGAGTTGTGAAAAGCTTTTTACGGCGATTCAAATAGACATTCTCAGCTAGAAAATGATGCATAGAACATTAAGATCGGTTTATATTTAAGGGCTGTAGGGCCCTGGAAAGGTTTCTTGAAGAGGTCGAATTTTCGACTTTTTAGATATCGGCCCATTTTCGGAACAGTTTTTCGTCTTTTTCCACGCTGTTTTCTGGAGTTGCAAAAAGCTTTTTACGGCGATTCAAATATACATTCTCAGCTAGAAAATGATGCATAGAACTTTAAGATTGGCTTATATTTAAGAGCTGTAGGGCCTTGCAAAGGTTTCTGTAAGTGAAGCTGAACAAATCTGGCGGAATTGTACCTATATTGGTACAATCCCGCTGAATTTGTGCAGCTTGGCCCTCACTACTTTCATACTGAATAACTTTGCTTCTTTTCCCATACTGTTTTCTACATTTGCTGAAAGCTTTTAACAGGGATTCAAATAGAGATTCTCAGCTACAAAATGATGCATAGAACATTAAGATCGGTTTATATTGAAAGGCTGTAGGGTCCCGTAAAGGTTTCTTCAAATTTTTCGACTTTTTAGAAAACGGACCATTTTTGGATTTGTTTTTCGTCTTTTTCCACGCTGTTTTCTGGAGTTGCAAAGAACGTCTTACAGGATTTCAAAAACAGATTCTGAGCTAGAAAATGACGCATAGAACATTAAGATCGGTTCATATTTAAGGGCTGTAGGGCCCTGAAAAGGTTATTTGAAAAGGTCGACTTTTTCGACTTTTTAGAAATCGCCCTATTTTCGGATAGGTTTTTCCTCTTTTTCTACACTGTTTTCTGGAGTTGCAAAAAGCTTTTTACAGGGATTCAAAAACACATTGGCAGCTAGAAAATGATACATAGAACATTAAGATCGGTTCATATTTAAGGGCTGTAGCGCCATGAAAAGGTTATTTGAAGAGGTCGACTTTTTCGACTTTTTAGAAATCGTACTATTTTCGGATTGTTTTTTCGTCTTTCTCCACACTGTTTTCTGGAGTTGTGAAAAGCTTTTTACAGGGTTTCAAATAGACATTCTCAGCTAGAAAATGATGCATAGAACATTAAGATCGGTTTATATTTAAGGGCTGTAGGGCCCTGGAAAGTTTTCTTGAAGAGGTCGAATTTTCGACTTTTTAGATATCGGCCCATTTTCGGAACAGTTTTTCGTCTTTTTCCACGCTGTTTTCTGGAGTTGCAAAAAGCTTTTTACGGCGATTCAAATAGACATTCTCAGCTAGAAAATGATGCATAGAACTCTAAGATTGGCTTATATTTAAGAGCTGTAGGGCCTTGCAAAGGTTTCCGTAAGTGAAGCTGAACAAATCTGGCGGAATTGTACCTATATTGGTACAATCCCGCTGAATTTGTGCAGCTTGGCCCTCACTACTTTCATACTGCATAACTTTGCTACTTTTCCCATACTGTTTTCTACATTTGCTGAAAGCTTTTAACAGGGATTCAAATAGAGATTCTCAGCTAGAAAATGATGCATAGAACATTAAGATCGGTTTATATTGAAAGGCTGTAGGGCCCCGTAAAGGTTTCTTCAAATTTTTCGACTTTTTAGAAAACGGACCATTTTTGGATTTGTTTTTCGTCTTTTTCCATGCTGTTTTCTGGAGTTGCAAAGAACTTCTTACAGGATTTCAAAAAGAGATTCTGAGCTAGAAAATGACGCATAGAACATTAAGATCGGTTCATATTTAAGGGCTGTAGCGCCATGAAAAGGTTATTTGAAGAGGTCGACTTTTTCGACTTTTTAGAAATCGTACTATTTTCGGATTGTTTTTTCGTCTTTCTCCACACTGTTTTCTGGAGTTGTGAAAAGCTTTTTACAGGGTTTCAAATAGACATTCTCAGCTAGAAAATGATGCATAGAACATTAAGATCGGTTTATATTTAAGGGCTGTAGGGCCCTGGAAAGTTTTCTTGAAGAGGTCGAATTTTCGACTTTTTAGATATCGGCCCATTTTCGGAACAGTTTTTCGTCTTTTTCCACGCTGTTTTCTGGAGTTGCAAAAAGCTTTTTACGGCGATTCAAATAGACATTCTCAGCTAGAAAATGATGCATAGAACTCTAAGATTGGCTTATATTTAAGAGCTGTAGGGCCTTGCAAAGGTTTCCGTAAGTGAAGCTGAACAAATCTGGCGGAATTGTACCTATATTGGTACAATCCCGCTGAATTTGTGCAGCTTGGCCCTCACTACTTTCATACTGCATAACTTTGCTACTTTTCCCATACTGTTTTCTACATTTGCTGAAAGCTTTTAACAGGGATTCAAATAGAGATTCTCAGCTAGAAAATGATGCATAGAACATTAAGATCGGTTTATATTGAAAGGCTGTAGGGCCCCGTAAAGGTTTCTTCAAATTTTTCGACTTTTTAGAAAACGGACCATTTTTGGATTTGTTTTTCGTCTTTTTCCATGCTGTTTTCTGGAGTTGCAAAGAACTTCTTACAGGATTTCAAAAAGAGATTCTGAGCTAGAAAATGACGCATAGAACATTAAGATCGGTTCATATCTAAGGGCTGTAGGGCCCTGAAAAGGTTATTTGAAAAGGTCGACTTTTTCGACTTTTTAGAAATCGTCCTATTTTCGGATAGGTTTTTCCTCTTTTTCTACACTGTTTTCTGGAGTTGCAAAAAGCTTTTTACAGGGATTCAAATAGACATTGGCAGCTAGAAAATGATGCATAGAACATTAAGATCGGTTCATATTTAAGGGCTGTAGGGCCATGAAAAGGTTATTTGAAGATGCCGACTTTTTCGACTTTTTAGAAATCGTCCTATTATGGGATTGTTTTTTCATCTTTCTCCACACTGTTTTCTGGTGTTGTGAAAAGCTTTTTACAGGGATTCGAATAGACATTCTCAGCTAGAAAATGATGCATAGAACATTAAGATCGGTTTATATTTAAGGGCTGTAGGGCCCTGGAAAGGTTTCTTGAAGAGGTCGAATTTTCGACTTTTTAGATATCGGCCCAATTTCGGAACAGTTTTTCGTCTTTTTCCACACTGTTTTCTGGAGTTGCAAAAGGCTTTTTACGGGGATTCAAATAGACATTCTCAGCTAGAAAATGATGCATAGAACTTTAAGATTGGCTTATATTTAAGAGCTGTAGGCCTTGCAAAGGTTTCTGTAAGTGAAGCTGAACAAATCTGGCGGAATTGTACCTATATTGGTACAATCCCGCTGGATTTGTGAGGCTTCATCCTCACTACTGTCATACTGCATAACTTTGCTACTTTTCCCATACTGTTTTCTACATTTGCTGAAAGCTTTTAACAGGGATTCAAATAGAGATTCTCAACTACAAAATTATGCATAGAACATTAAGATCCGTTTATATTTAAGGGCTGTAGGGCCCTGAAAAGGTTCTTCGAATTTTTCGACTTTTTATATAAAGAACCATTTTTGGAATTCTTTTTCCTCTTTTTCCATGCTGTTTCCAAGAGTTGTGAAAAGCTTTTTACAGGTCTTTTTTTTTTTTACTTTTTCTATACTGTTTTCAGTACTGCTAACTCAAGAGAAATAAGTAAGTCTTTTACTTTTTTTTCATTGGTCAAAAGATAACGGTGGGCGGGACTATTCTCACCTGTCTTAATACCTGGCAATACGGCGGTTTTTAATTGGCTAATCATTAATTAATACCTATGCTAATTGCCTGGAAACGCAATCAATTATTTACCTAATCAACAAAATACATACACTCTTCGCACCTTACAAAGTGTTCTCCTTTTCCCACAATGTTTTGTACCTTAGCATATATTTATTTTTCTACCAGCAATATTTTACATAATTCACCTATGTGATAGAATACAGATCAAGATCAGATTTCCGATAAGGCCCATAAACAATGTTAGCAGGTTTTTAAAACACTGTGGGAAAAGGAGAAAATGCTATTCAGAGCATTTTCTCTTATTTCCACAATGTTTTTGACCATGATTCGATTTACGTCGCTGCTTACAAACATTTTCTCCCTATCCTGCTGATCACATTCCATCCAAGTCTGACTCTCCCAAATTTAAGCAGAAGACTCCTTTTCTCGCACTGTTTTATATCTCTATCGCCTGTGATGAACTACATTTTACATACAAAGATCCAGTATAGATCAGGATCAGACATCTGATAGGATCAACAACTACAAGACCCGAGCAATGGTCTTTTTCTGAAACACGGCTTTTGAAAACATTGTGGAAAAAGGAGAAAATGCTATTTTGGGCATTCTATCTTATTTCCACAATGTTTTTTACCATATTTTGATGTTACTTTTTTAAATTGCTCCTGACAAGCATTTCCCCTTTTCTTGCTAAGAAGGGTTATATGAAGATCAGACTTCATACAGAGGATGAAGATCAGACGCCATACAGAGAATGAAGATCAGACTTCATACAGAGACTGAAGATCAGACGTCATACAGAGATATAAGAGCAGACTTAAGACAGAGAATAGAGATCAGACTTCTTTGCATTTCCTTTTGAAACACGGGTTTTGAAAACATTGTGGGAAAAGGAGAAAATGCTATTTCGGGCATTCTATCGTATTTCCACAATGTTTTTTACCATATTTTGATGTTTTTTTTTTAAATTGCTGCTGACAAGCATTTCCCCTTTTCTTGCTAAGAAGGATACAGATGAAGATCAGACTTCATACAGAGGATGAAGATCAGACGTCATACAGAGAATGAAGATCAGATTTCTTACAGAGACTGAAGATCAGACGTCATACAGAGATATAAGAGCAGACTTAAGACAGAGAATAGAGATCAGACTTCTTTGCATTTCCTTTTGAAACACGGGTTTTGAAAACATTGTGGGAAAAGGAGAAAATGCTATTTCGGGCATTCTATCTTATTTCCACAATGTTTTTTACCATATTTTTTTAAATTGTTGCTGACAAGCATTTCCCCTTTTCTTGCTAAGAAGGATACAAATGAAGATCAGACTTCATACAGAGGATGAAGATCAGATGACATACAGAGATTTAAGAGCAGACTTCAAACAGAGAATGAAGATCAGACGCCATACACTTACCTCTTTTGCTTGACCATCTTTATTCTATATCGTCTGTTGTTCTTCGAGGTCTAGGGATCTTCTTCTTCTTTCTTCTGTCTTGCACGTTCAGTCACAAATACACAAAACACTCACAAAACAAAAAACAAGCACAACAGGCACAAGAAACACGTAAAGTACACAGAAAAAAAGGCACAAAAACACAATGACACACAAAAAAACACAAAGACTTAAAACAATCTTTCAATTAAAGCACTGAGCAGTACGAAAAACCTTTACCAAGAAACAATCACTTAAAAGGAGATGCAGATATTGGAAAGAGCCAGGTGAAAAAATACCAAAAAACAATCCGCCCAAAAACACGGATGCAGAAATTTAGAAATATCAATTTTAGAGAGGCAGAGAAAAAATACTTTACCAAAAAAACAATCCGTAAATCAGCAAAAGCACAACTTTGAAAATATCAATTAAGGCTCAAAGGTAAGAAAAGAAACACAAATGATTTAGTAGTTCTGAAAAGAACTTTTCGGAAATAGGTATTATTCAGAGGATTGAATAAACACTTACTTCGTAGGAACTAAATCACAAAAAAATAAAAACAGAAAAAATAAATTCCAATAAATCCAAATTGAGAATAGAATAAGAATCCAAGTGAGCAAAAGCACAAAACTTAGAATGTAAAGATGTTCAAAATTTTCAAGGTATTTATACCTGAAAATGGATCCATGGCAGGAAATGAGAATTTGGAAAGGAATTTATTACCTGGGCCATAACAGGAAATAATGCCAAGTTTTGACAAAATAACAAAATCTGACAGATTTTGAAGAAATTTATTACCCATGAAGGAAAGAAAAATGGAGAAATAAGACGCTCTAAAAAGCACATTTTAAAATCATCCTTTCTTAATAAAGAAAGAAAATGCTGCATAAATTTTAGCCTTCAACGTTTAATTTGCCAAAAAATCGCACCCTTTAAATTTACTGGTAAAGGATTTGCCGGGTCAGAAAACATTGCGGAAAAAGGAGATAAAAGACGATTACTGGCATGGTCTCCTTTTCCCACATCGTTTTCAATTTCTTTATTTGTGAAAGTCGTTTGCAAAACATTGCAGGGTAATCGAGATCGAGTAATTTCCAGGATTTTTCTGCGGGGCCTCTAATTTTTATCTTTTTGCCACACTATTTCTTTATATACATGAAAATACAGGATATATTTTTCAAATACGATTACTAAATTACATTTTAATGCAAAAATTTATGTTCAATCACTTCAATTAAGAAAGTTATAGCTTGTTGAAAGTAGTCTGATCAGGTCGAATCCGCCGATTTTCGGAAAGCCGCATATTTGGCAAACAGATTTTTCCACTTTTTCCGTACTGTTTTCAGAACTGCTAAAAACTTTTAACAGAGTATCAAAAAGACTTTCTCAGCTACACGATAAAACGTTAAGATCGGCTTAAATTTAAGAACTATGGGGCCTGGAAAAAGTTTCTTCATCTGGTCAAATGTTTGACTGTCTAGAAATCGGCCCAATTTCGGAATTGTTTTTTCGACTTTTTCTACACTGTTTTCAGGAGTACCAAAAACTTTTAACAGAGTTTCAAAAAGACTTTCTCAGCTACACAATGATGCATAAAACTGTAAGATCGGCTTAAATCTAAGAACTGCAGGGACTGGAAAAGGTACCTTCTTCAGGTCGAATTTTTTATTTTTCAAAAATCGGCCCAATTTCGGAATAGTGTTTTCGACTTTTTCCACACTGTTTTCAGGAGTACCAAAAACTTTTAACAGAGTTTCTAATAACTGCAGGGCCTGGAAAAAGGTACGTTCATCAGGTCGAATTTTTTATTTTTCAGAATCCGGCCCAATTTCGGAATAGTTTTTTTCGACTTTTTCCACACTGTTTTCAGTAGTGCTTAAACACTTTTAACAGAGATTCGGAGAGTCTGACTTAATCATTCTTTTCTGATCTCAGTCCATGAATATGATTAGACAGATTGATCGGCAACCGTGGAAAAGGATAACAGACGAATTCTTAATCAAAAATTATACTTTAACCTACAGACCTATAAATATTCGAGTTTTGTATTTGATAAGATTGAGATCAGCAGAGATCAGCATAGAAAAATGCTGTTACTTTTAAATAGCGGGGCAAATGAACGAAAAACGGATTTCCCAAGATTTCCAAGTTCAATAATATTGTAATTACATAGGTTCTAGATATTTATTGCCCTGGAATTTTTTTGATTTTGAAAATTCTGTTTTTGAAACTGGCTTATTTGTCCATTTCTTCATTCCTCTCCCGATCCTATGGTTTGTCAATAACTGCCAAATATTGTTAATTTGTCACACCTTCAGCGAAATCACCGACATTCGTGTTTGTTCGCACCTGGAAAATTGATCGCATTCCTTTGCTAATCCCTATTTCCTGCCAGGTCTAATTTCTCCTTTTCCCACAATTTTTTTTTTCTGATCTAATTCTTATTTAGGATTTTTTAAAGTCGGGTTAGTGTGGTAACCAACAAATAATTGATAGGGCCTTGAAAAAGTTTCCTGATGAGGTCGAATTTTTCGACTTTTGAGAAATCGGCCCATTTCGGAATGTTTTTTTTACTTTTTCCACACTGTTTTCAGTACTGCCCAAAAAATGTTTTCGGCGATTAAAATAGACATACTCAGCTAAAGAATGATGCATAAAACTTTAAGATCAGATTATATTTAATATTAATTATTATTATTATATATTCTGGGGAGCATCGGCCCATTTTTGAAATGGTTCTTCTACTTTTTCCACACTGTTTTCAGTAATGGCAAAAAACTTTTCACAGAGATTCAACTAGACATTCTCAGCTACACAATAGTGCATAAAACTTTAATACCAGCTTATATTCAAGAGCCTATATAGCTTTAAATTTGCGAGTGTCGTTATTGACCAGATTGAGATCAGCAGAGATCGGCAAAGGGAAATGCTTTTACTTTAAATAGCGAGGCAAATAACAGAAAAACGGAATTTTCAAGATTACGATTTTCATTAATATTGTAATTGCCTGGATTGAAGACATTTATTGCCCTGGAATGTTTTGGGTTACAAAATAAAGTTTTTGAAACGGACTTATTTGTCCATTTTCTTCACTCTTCTTCGGCTCTTAAGGTTTGTCAATAACTGCCAGATGTTAATTTGTCACACAAAGTTAATCTGCCGACATTTGTGTTTGTTCGCACCTCGTAAAGTGATTGCATTCCTTTGCTAATCCCAATTTCCTGCCAGGTCTAATTTCTCCTTTTCCCACAAAGTTTGTTTTTGGAAAAATAATTTTTACTTAGAGTTGTTTAGAGTCGGGTTTGTGTGGTAATGAGTTAAACCGTATAGATAGTAAAAGGAAAAATGTCAGAGATCAACTTTTTTCCCTGTTTTCATTCCATATTAACTAAAGATCAGACCGTCTAATCCATGCTTCCCATTATTTCTAAAGAATAATATTTCAGCTTATATAGCTATAAATTATCGAGTCTTGTAGCTGGGAAGATTGAGATCAGCAGAGATCGACCTACATTAAGTCTAACTTGTTTTATAGTTTTTTGCACCTGCCACACTGATTTTCTCCCTATTATTGTATATTTTCTGGGGGTTTAGAATTGAAATCTTTAAGAAACAAAAGCCCAGGCTTTGGCATCATTCTCGTATGATTTTAAATCTGATCCAAGCTTTACATCGTGAGCAATGACTAATTTTGCAAGAATACCCCTTTCCGACCTTTTTCTGATCTCAGTCTATCATCCTGCATAATGCGTTATAGGGCCAGTCTAACACTGTAAGAAAATCCGTTTTCTCGGTCAAAGATATCTTTTCAACCTGCTACAGGGAAAAAAAAAGGACAAAAACATTGTGACAGTTGCCTAAAAAACTTATTTCAGAGTCTAAACTACCCCTGTCAATAGTAATTGTTAAAAATTTCGCTGTCATGGACATCGGTGTATTCGATGAATATAAATGATTGAATTTGTTCATTGATAAGACTGGGATCAGCAAGCATCAGTATACAGGAATTCTATAGTTGTAAAAAAGTTCTTCACATAGCAATGGCTTAAGAATGTGTTGGCCATGGCTAGGGACGCTTTAATTACACGTTTTGCCCTGTTCGGACTTACACGTTTTTTCAAATAGTGGTTGCGCCCAAGTCCTATATTGAAATTATTTCATTTTTGCCGAGCTGCATCTGCATAGCAATAACGATCGGTCCTGAAAGTTTGGAAGAAATCAAACAACTATTTTTTCATTTATAACGTTTGAAAAATGCGTTTGTCTTCTGCTGAAACACGGAGAAAGCGTGTTTTCTAACCCAGTAACTGATATGTGTAACTAAGGCGAAGAACACATGTTTTATGCCTGGATCAGCGTTACTTAATGATCAGACAGTCTAATGAATGCTTCTCCATTTCCACGTTCTGGCAATGATTGTTGATAATAAAAACCTTTGCACGTCGTTCTGTATTCATAAAATGCAAAGTAGCGCTGCATTAAGTGCTACTTATTTTATACTTTTTTTTTCCACCTGCCACACTGATTTTATCCCGCGTATTCTTTCATTTTGGAGAAACTGAAATTAAAGTCATTGTTAACGAAAGCCAAGCCTTTTCACATCGTTCTCAAATGTTTTATTTTCATTCTGATCTAGTCTTTACATCGTGAGCAATGATCAAATTGGCGAGCGTACCCCTTTCCGACTTAATATTTCTAGTCTGATCTGAGTCCCTTGTCCTTCTCCCACACTGTTTCTTTAAACATGTATGGGTAAAAGGTTTATATTTTTGGGTCCTGGGCCTTTGGCTTATTGACAATAGAGAAAGATCTTTCGGGTTTGAGGGTCTTGGGCTCGGGCTATGGACTAAATCTTTGATTGACAATTGAGGATAGGACTCTCGGGTTTGAGGGTCTTGGGCTCGGGCTATGGACTAAATCTTTGATTGACAATTGAGGATAGGACTCTCGGGTTTGAGGGTCTTGGGCTCGGGCTATGGACTAAATCTTTGATTGACAATTGAGGATAGGACTCTCGTATCGTGGGGACTCGGGCATAAGGACTAACTTCTTTGATTGACAATTGAAAGCGACTTTCGCGGCTTTTGGGAGCCTTGAAAAAGGCTGTTTTTTTTTTGCCCTGAAAAGGACAGTTTAATTTTTTTTTTGCCCTAAAAAGGGCAGTTTAATGTTCTGACGAAGACCGTCTCCTTGGGGGGAGAATTCAACGGCATTCTGATTACTGTCTGGCATGGTCTAGGCCGGACACGGGGCGCTGCAGCCACACGGGCAACATATCCATCAATTGCGGTCTGCACGATGGCTCGGCCCCTGGGATTCAGATGGACACCATCGCCAGAAACATGTTTCTCCTTTAATTTCTTCGCAACCCAAATGGTATTCAATCCGAGACATCGGTTGATACCATTTCGGGTCGCAGCGAAATCTGGATTCTCTGAGCTGCGCCGCCACAGATCGACGACGTGCACATTATCGTGCCCCACCGCCTTCCGGAACCAGCGCAGCTGCTGCGCTATAGCCGTGGCTGCAAACTTTGGTGATGGCGAAATCCTGAGCCAGTGGTCTATGTCGTTCGATCCAATTACGATGACCACGACGTCTGCTTCTTTGCAAGCTTCTAAAAAGGCGTTCCAATCAGCATCAGAATGGCATGTCTGAAGTCGACGTCCTCCTTTCGCAAAGATCTTCCAGGCTTTAAGATGTCTGGTGTGTGAGTCTCCATAAATGATAGTCTTCATCTTGTTGGGTTGAAATTGAAGAATCTTCCTTTCTCTTTTGCCTCAGTGAATGCAATGTAAAGAATGCTGAAAAAACCGGGGTTTATAAATGCTTAAGTTTACTTTTGACATATTGAGTGGCATGTGTCAAAGAGGATGCTGAGCACGTCAGATTGGCATCTTGAGTGCTAATTGCAAATTCACACCTGTCAACCATGACTGTTAGTTACAGGTAGGTTGGAATGTTAAGCCGATAATCGATACATGCAATCAAGGCATATTCTTAGATCGATCTTAATTAAAGATCAGACCGTCTAATCAATGTTCTCATTAAAGATCAGACCGTCTAATCAATGCTCTCCATTTCCGATGTCCTTACGCTGCCTTCAAAGAATGAATACCTATACATGCAATCAAGGCATATTCTTAGATCGATCTTAATTAAAGATCAGACCGTCTAATCAATGCTCTCATTAAAGATCAGACCGTCTAATCAATGCTCTCCATTTCTGATGTCCTTACGCTGCTTTCAAAGAATGAATACATTTACATGTGAGCACTGATTAAACTGGCAAGCCTACCCCCCCCCTTCCGACTTAATTTCCCAATTCTGATCTCAGTCCATGAATATGTATAATCAGATTTATCTGCGACGTTAGAAAAGAAAAACAGACGAATTCTTAATCTAAAACAATATTTCCACCTATATAGCTGTCAATTATCGAGTTTCGTTATTGATAAGATAGAGATCAGCGGAGATTTGTAACACCGCACCGGATGAAACCCAAATCATTTTCGACTTTTTCCACCTGCCGCACTGATTTCCTTCACTTATTTCATTTATTCATTGACATATTGAAATGAAATTTATAAGTAACAAAAGCCAAGCCTTTTCACATCGTTCTCGTATGTTTTTTATTCCGATCTAGTCTTTACATCGTGAGTAATGATTAAACTGGCAGGCGTACCCCCCCTTCCGACTTAATTTCCCAATTCTGATCTAAGTCCATGAATATGTATAATCAGACTTATCGGCGGCGTTACAAAAGAAAAAAGACGAATTCTTAATCCAAAATAATATTTTAACCAATATAACTTTAACTTTGCGAGTGTTGTAATTGATAAGATTGAGATCAGCAGGGATCGGCATAGGGAAATGCTTTAACTTTAAAACAGCGGGGCAAATAACAGAAAAACGGATTTTTCAAGATTACAAATTTTATTAATATTGTAATTGCCTGGATTTAAGACATTTATTGCCCTGGAATAGTTTGGGTTAGAAAATAAAGTTTTTGAAATGGACTTATTTGTCCATTTTTTCATTCTTCTTCCGCTCTTAAGGTCTGTTAATAAGTGCTAGATGTTGTTAATTTGTCACACCTTCAGGGAGGTCGCCGAAATTCTTGTTTGTTCGCACCTCGTAAAGTAATTGCATTCCTTTGCTAATCCCTATTTCCTGCCAGGTGTAATTTCTCCTTTTCCCACAAAGTTTTTTTTTTTTTTTAAATAATTTTTACTTGGGGTTGTTTAGAGTCGGGTTTGTGTGGTAATGAGTTAAACCGTATAGATAGTAAAAGGAAAAATGTCAGAGATCCACTTTTTTTATCGAGTCTTGTAGCTGGGAAGATTGAGATCAGCAGAGATCGACCTACATTAAGTCTTAGGTTTTGAAATGAAATCTTTAAGAAACAAAAGCCCAGGCTTTGGCATCATTCTCGTATGATTTTAAATCTGATCCAAGCTTTACATCGTGAGCAATGACTAATTTTGCAAGATTACCCCTTTCCGACAGTATTAACCTTTTTCTGATCTCAGTCTATCATCCTGCATAATGCGTTATAGGGCCAGTCTAACACTGTAAGAAAATCCGTTTTCTCGGTCAGAGATATCTTTTCAACCTGCTACAGGGAAAAAAAAGGACAAAAACATTGTGACAGTTGCCTAAAAAACTTATTTCAGAGTCTAAACTACCCCTGTCAATAGTAATTGTTAAAAATTTCGCTGTCATGGACATCGGTGTATTCGATGAATATAAATGATTGAATTTGTTCATTGATAAGACTGGGATCAGCAAGCATCAGTATACAGGAATTCTATAGTTGTAAAAAAGTTCTTCACATAGCAATGGCTTAAGAATGTGTTGGCCATGGCTAGGGACGCTTTAATTACACGTTTTGCCCTGTTCGGACTTACACGTTTTTTCAAATAGTGGTTGCGCCCAAGTCCTATATTGAAATTATTTCATTTTTGCCGAGCTGCATCTGCATAGCAATAACGATCGGTCCTGAAAGTTTGGAAGAAATCAAACAACTATTTTTTCATTTATAACGTTTGAAAAATGCGTTTGTCTTCTGCTGAAACACGGAGAAAGCGTGTTTTCTAACCCAGTAACTGATATGTGTAACTAAGGCGAAGAACACATGTTTTATGCCTGGATCAGCGTTACTTAATGATCAGACAGTCTAATGAATGCTTCTCCATTTCCACGTTCTGGCAATGATTGTTGATAATAAAAACCTTTGCACGTCGTTCTGTATTCATAAAATGCAAAGTAGCGCTGCATTAAGTGCTACTTATTTTATACTTTTTTTTTCCACCTGCCACACTGATTTTATCCCCCGTATTCTTTCATTTTTGGAGAAACTGAAATTAAAGTCATTGTTAACGATTCTGATCTAGTCTTTACATCGTGAGCAATGATCAAATTGGCGAGCGTACCCCTTTCCGACTTAATATTTCTAGTCTGATCTGAGTCCCTTGTCCTTCTCCCACACTGTTCCTTTAAACATTAATATTGTAATTGCCTGGATTTAAGACATTTATTGCCCTGGAATAGTTTGGGTTAGAAAATAAAGTTTTTGAAATGGACTTATTTGTCCATTTTTTCATTCTTCTTCCGCTCTTAAGGTCTGTTTATAAGTGCCAGATGTTGTTAATTTGTCACACCTTCAGGGAGGTCGCCGAAATTCCTGTTTGTTCGCACCTCGTAAAGTAATTGCATTCCTTTGCTAATCCCTATTTCCTGCCAGGTGTAATTTCTCCTTTTCCCACAAAGTTTTTTTTTTTTTGGAAAATAATTCTTAGTTAGGGTTGTAAAGAGTTAAACCGACTAATAATTGATAGGGCCGTGAAAAGGTTTCTTTGTGAGGTCGAATTTTTCGACTTTTCAGAAATGGGCCCATGTTCGGATTGTTTTTTCGACTTTTTCCACACTGTTTTCAGTAGTGTAAAGAAGCTATTACGGAGATTCAAATAGACATACTCAGCTACAGAATGATGCATAAAACTTTAAGATGGGCTTGTATTTAAGAGCTGTAGGGCCCTGAAAAGGTTTCTTGATGAAGTCGAGAAATCGGCCCATTTTCGGAATGGCTTCTCGACTTTTTCCACACTGTTTTCAGTACTGCCAAAAACCTCTTTGCGGAGATTCAAAAACATATACTCAGCTACAAGATCATGCTTAGAACTTTAAGATCGGCTTAAATTTAAGAGCTGTACGGCCCTGAAAGTTTTCTTGATGAGGTCGAATTTTTCGACTTTTGAGAAGTCGGCCCATTTTCTAAATTGTTCTTCTACCTTTTCCTCACTGTTTTCAGTAGTGCGAAAATTCCTTTTACGGCGATTCAAATACACATACTAAGCTACAGAATGATGCATAGAACTGTAAGATCGGCTTATATTTAAGAGCTGTAGGGCCCTGAAAAGCTTTCATGACGAGGTCGAATTTTTCGACTTTTGAAAAGTCGGCCCATTTTCGGAATTGCTTTTCTACTTTTTCCACACTGTTTTCCGTAGTGCTAAAAAACTTTTTACGGCGATTCAAATAGACGTACTCAGCTACAAAATGATACATAAAACTTTAAGATCGGTTGATATTTCAGAGCTGTAGGTCCTTGAAAAGGTTTGTTCATGAGGTCGAATTTTTCGACTTTTCAGAAGACGGCTCGTTTTCGGTTTGGTTTTTCGACTTTTTCCGCGCTGTTTTCACTCTGCTAAAAATCTTTTAACAGGGTTTCAAATGGGCTTCCTAGGCTACAATTTAGTATTTAAAACATTGCGATCGGAGTTAAACTAAGCACAGGAAATAAGATCAAAGGGTTTTGAGAGGCAAGCGTAAAAAATGTGCGGAAAAATACCAAAATAGGTCCTTGTCTGAGGATATTTTAGGCGTGCCATTGAATAACTCGTCATTGCTAGACGCCTGCTTTTTCCACAATGTTTTGATTAATATTATTAACAGAATATTACGAAAGGAATTGTTATCAACGTCAGATTGTGTCGGGATCCAAATTAATGAAACACAGATTAAGATCAGACGCCTGAAAGGTCTACTTTTCCAAATAAAGATCAAGATCAGACGCCGGGAAGAAATAGATCTATTTGCGCCGGGTCTTAGTCTGTCTTTCATATTGAACACAAACACAAAGTAATTAAAGGAAAAATAATAGGGAATATTAATCAGGCGTCTGATCTTCGTCAATGTTTGATATGATATTAGTAATCTTTATCAAACACTTGCTGATCTTCGGTCGTGCATGGTTAATTCTATATAAATGACTTCTTTAAAGGCTACTCAATATCATGAATGAGGACAAATAAAACATTGTGGCAGAGACCCAGAAAACTGTTTGCATGAAGTGTGCCGATCTGCATATTTTCCATATATTGATTAATTGGCCGTAATTAACTAATTAAGTTACCTAAGCCAATCAGATTATTTCGTTCTGAAGTTTTTTGCATTATTGACCAATGAAAAAAATGGATAGGTTATCGGTACCATGTACGGGAAAAGTAATTAAGTAATTAAGTTACCTAAACCAATCAGATTATTTCGTTCTGAAGTTTTTAGAAAGAGACACGCCCACTCTGCATTATAGACCAATGAAATAAATGGATAGCTTACCGTTACCATGTAGGGGAAAAGGACCCGATGATGAAGAATTTAATTGAATATTAAAAATTGAATTACGATGCAAAATCATTTTTTCTTATTGAAAGGGTTAAGCGAAACCACTATAAATGTATTAAAAACTTTGAAAATAAGAAAATTGTAAGAAATGAGAAAGTTGATTTTTCAAAATGTAGAAGACGAAATACGCTGTCAAAATTAAAGTGTAAAATAGAAGATTAAAACGTAACTTTTTTATCCATTTTCAAAACCCCAATAAAGTATATATGTACGTGTAGGTAGAATTATTTCCTACAAAATGATGTTAATTTCACGTATCTAGCTTAAAAACTGAGCGAGCAATGGCTAAAAAACGTCGACAGTCAAACTTTTATTCTAAGGGAAATAACTCGAAAAACTTTATATGAGCCGTGAACTGGGAAAAGGGGGCTTAATGCAACAGCGTTGTAAGTATGGATCTATTTGCAATAACGGTAGAGAAAATCAGCGGTAAAAGTGTTCCATTCTGAGGAGCACATTGACGGTAAATATGTTTAGCCCCCTTTTTCCATAGAGCAGTACTCACATGCGAATACTCATAAGCCCGTTTTATATGGCTCGGGGGAACAAAAAAACAAAGTCCAACTTGCTCCTCAGAGTGGAACAGCCAGGAAAAATAAAGTGTTCCATTCTGAGGAGCACATTGACGGTAAATAAATTTAGTGGTAAAACTGTTCCATTCTGGGGAGCAAAATCTGCGGGCAGTGAGTATTGGTTTTTACGGCGACATCAACTCATCTCCGTGAATTTCGACGGTAAATACTCGCACAGGCCGTACTTTCCGCGCATATCTCGCGGCCGCAGCAGTTCTGTTCCGTAGGCTACGGCCTCAACATACTCCTCTTTCGTAGCTCGGGAAAACGATGGACTTAACCTTAATTTCTGAACAAACACGGCTCAGGGAGCCTTACGGCGAGCCCGATGCCGGCCCAGAGCAATGGCTAATGGTTCAGCAGCGGTCAATTTCTTCTGTTAGTAATAAACACAGGAATTTGGAAGAAAAAGGACAATGCCTTTTTTAGTTAAATTCCGTTCTTGAAGTCGATACCATATTTGGGTCTTTTCATTAAGAAAGGGAAATAACTCGAAAAACTATATGAGCCGTGAAAGGGAAATAACTCGAAAAACTATATGAGCCGTGAACTGGGAAAAGGGGGTTTAATGCAAAAGAGGAATTCGGAAGAAAAAGGACGATGCCTTTTTTGGTTGAATTCCGTTCATGAAATCGATACCTTATTTGGATTTTTTCATTAAGAAAGGGAAATAACTCGAAAAACTATATGAGCCGTGAACTGGGAAAAGGGGGTTTAATGCAAAAGAGGAATTTGGAAGAAAAAGGACGATGCCTTTTTTGGTTAAATTCCGTTCATGAAGTCGATACCTTATTTGGATCTTTTCATTAAGAAAGGGAAATAACTCGAAAAACTATATGAGCCGTGAAAGGGAAATAACTCGAAAAACTATATGAGCCGTGAACTGGGAAAAGGGGGCTTAATGCAACAGCGTGATATATGATTAGTATGGATCCATAAGATCGACTATTTGCAATAACTGGCTTAATTGTGAGGTATATATATACATAAAGCACCCCTTTTTCATTGAGCAGGACTCATCAATGAGCAGGACTCATGAATAGTCAAATGCCCGTTTTATATGGAAAACCTTGGAAAGAAAAACGAAGTCGAACATGCTCCTCAGATTTGAACACCCAGGAGAAATTTAAAGTTTGACGGTAAAGAAAATTGACAGTAAAAGTGTTCCATTCTGAGGAGCACGTTGAAGGTAAAAAAGCAATTAGCCCCCTTTTACCATGGAGCAGTACTCACATGTGAATACTGATAAGCCCGTTTTAAATGGCTCAGGGGATTTAAAACCAGTCCTACATGCTCCTCATAGTAGAACAGTGGGGGGGGGGAAAAGGGGTTCCATTCTGAGGAGCACGTTGAAGGTAAAAAAACAATTTGCCCCTTTTACCATGGAGCAGTACTCACATGTGAATACTGATAAGCCCGTTTTAAATGGCTCAGGGGATTTAAAAAACAAAGTCCTACATGCTCCTCATAGTAGAACAGTGAGGGGGAAAAAAAGTGTTCCATTCTGAGGAGCACGTTGAAGGTAAAAAAAACAATTTTCCCCCTTTTACCATGGAGCAGTACTCACATGTGAATACTGATAAGCCCGTTTTAAATGGCTCAGGGGATTTAAAAAACAAAGTCCTACATGCTCCTCATAGTAGAACAGTGAGGGGGAAAAAAAGTGTTCCATTCTGAGGAGCACGTTGAAGGTAAAAAAAACAATTTGCCCCTTTTACCATGGAGCAGTACTCACATGTGAATACTGATAAGCCCGTTTTAAATGGCTCAGGGGATTTAAAAAACAAAGTCCTACATGCTCCTCATAGTAGAACAGTAGGGGGGGAAAAAAGTGTTCCATTCTGAGGAGCACGTTGACGGTAAATAAAAGTGTTCCACTCTAGGGAGCAAAGATCTGCGTGCAGTGAGTATTGCTCATTACGGCGACAGCACCTCATCTCCGTGAGTATTGGGGAGTAAATCACCGGAGCAGGCCGTATTCTCCGCGTGTATCTCGCGGCTGCAGCAGGTAAACTTCCGTAGGCTACCGCCCGTAACATACTCCTCTTCCGTAGATTAATATCTGAGCTTAAAAGGCTCTGGGAGCCCGACGGCGAGACCGAAGCCGGCCCGAGCAATGGCTAGTAGCCCACCGGCGGTCTCGCGCGTACACTATCAGCACATTTTTAGCTTGGAATAAGGACTAAAGGATCATTTTCGTAGGCAACAGTAGCTTTGGACCCGAAATTTCGCCCGAAAAGGCTCTGGGAGCCCGACGGCGAGACCGATGCCGGCCCCGCGCAATGGCTACTGGCTCCCGGCTACCTGTAGCTACCCCAGTACGGCACTCTAGGCTCGGGGATTACGATGTACTGCGCTTTTGAAGGGAAAAATTGGCTCGAAAGAGCATTGAAATGTGCGTAAGGCTCGAAGGAGCCCGACGGCGAGGCCAGGAACGGGCCGAGCAATGGCTAAAGAGCCCGGAGCACCGTTAGTATTGTTTGTGCGAGGCCAAAAATCGCCTCTGTAGCTGTCTACCGCCAGATAAAAGCCACCTGCAAGAACACTTTTTGCGTAAAAACGCCGATATGGGCCGAGCGAGCAGAGACTAGCACCCGGTAGCCGTGCCGAAATGTGCGCGAAGGAACGCACGGGAGACCCACAGTAGGTAGGTGGCTTAGCCACGGCATGTAGGATGAAGCCCCCGCCCCCCAAAGTGTGAATGTCCATTTCGTCCACAGAATGTGCCTAATATGGCACTCAAAGTGAAGCCAGAATGCCCAATTTGCCACATAGACAGGCTCAACATAGAGCGGATCGGATGTAGAGACAAGCTTAACAAACTGCAGATTAAAACTATAGTCAAGCTTAACAAAAAGCGGATCTGAAAGAGTGTCAAGTTCAACAAAGAGCTAATCGAACTAGAGTAAAGAGAACTCCAGAGTTAAGTATTATAAGAGTTCATCCTAAGTCAATCCCTCTAGAGTCAAGTACAAAGAGAGTGGATCCAAACTGGAGTCAAGCTCAACGAAAAGCGGATTAAAACTAGAGTCAAGCTCAACATATCGCGGATCCAAACTAGAGTTTTACAGGAAAAAAACATATTTTTCCACATTACTGATGAGTAAGGGACCATAGATCTTAAATACAAATACAGAAAAAACAGAGTTTTGCACCTTACTGATGAGTTAGGGACCGTGGACCTTAAATACACATACAGGAAAAACAAGTCAAGCTCAACAAAAAGCGGATTAAAACTAGAGTCAAGCTGAACATATCGCGGATCCAAACTAGAGTTTTACAAGGGAAAAACATATTTTTTGCACCTTACTGATGAGTTAGGGACCGTGGACCTTAAATACACATACAGGAAAAACAAGTCAAGCTCAACAAAAAGCGGATTAAAACTAGAGTCAAGCTGAACATATCGCGGATCCAAACTAGAGTTTTACAAGGAAAAAACATATTTTTTTCACATTACTGATGAGTTAGTGACCATAGATCTTAACTACAAATACAGAAAAAAACAGTTTTTGCACCTTACTGATGAGTTAGGGGCCGTAGACCTTGAATACACATATAGGAAAAAAAACCAACAGATTTTTGCACCTTATTGATGAGTTAGGGACCACAGGAAAAATTAGATTATTGTACCTTACCTGGTTCTAACCTCTAACGGTGTACCAATTTTCATATTATGCGATACAAGCTTCCATTCCTGATCTGCTACTGAATAATATTCAGTGTCTAAACTTGGACATTCTGTGTTAAATACCACACGACCATTGGTGACACTACAAAATTCAGTCATAATAGATAGAGCTTTGTAAATCATTCTCATTGAGTATTCATACGTGAATTGTGGGTTTACTCTGTAGGCTGCTAAGCATCGCTCAATGACCATTTGTGGACGGTGTAGATCAAGATAAGACTGCACAGAACGAGCAATCTGATCTTCGATTTACAGTGTTCGTTAAGGACACACTTTACTCTCAAATATGCTTTTAAAATAACATTTTTCTACTATAAGCTATACTATATACTATATACTATAAGGTGGGTATTTAGAATTTTTACATCTCACGAAATTAAAAAATATATATATCTCTGAAATTCATATGAAAAAATAACAGAAATCATCAATAATTAAGATTCAGAAAATTGCAAAAAAAAAATTTGATGGTATTCCCTTAAAAGGCTACGTAGCCTCTTAAGGTATTTTTAGATTTCGCGCCAAAAATCAATAAAGCATTTCGGGAATGCCAAGTGACTTGCACGTGACTCATACCGCTTAAATTCTATCACAAAACAAACGTGTAATAATTATTTTCCATAATGTCTTCTTCGGACGCTATGTTTGAAACTTCGTCTGTGTATTCCTGTATGTAAATGAGAGAATTGATCATCTAAAAATAGAACGTGTCTCCCGTCGGTGTCGACCTGGGCTGTAGTAAATCTCTAATTTCTCGTGTTGTCGGACTGTGTACGACTCCTGGGGTTTTATGAATGAAGATTAAAAGGCTTTGGGGGTATAAGGATGATTTTTTTGCATTTTTGTACAATTTTCGTCCCAAAATCTGAAGGGCAACCTTTAAAAGTTTCATTTCACTTATTCAGCAGGATTCTGCTTTAAAAGTTGGACCTGTCCAGACATGCCTTTCCAAAGATCGATGAAAGTCTTTAACCCTTTACTCCATTGATACCCGTTTCTACGCATTGCTTGTAGGAGCCTTTGGAAAACATTGTGGCAAAAGGTGAAATTGCTCGTGACGAGCAATTTCACCTTTTGTCACAATGTTTTCTATGCTCTCAAAAGGTCTCCTATACACATAAAATAGGGCTTCATCCTTGCTGTTATTTAGGGTCAGTGAGAGATACCATAGAAATGACTTATGGGGTAAAGGGTTAAGATAGGGCTCATTTCTCTTTAGCCAATTAACAAAATGTCAGTTTTGTTTTCATCGGTAAACAAGTATCTTATTTTGAAGAAATGTTATGTCCAGTAATGGTCATAAAATCACAGGGAAAACCTGCATTGGTGGCTGCCTTGGCAGATATTAAATGATGAACAAACACACCAGGGCCCCGTTTCACCAAGGTACATGTAGTTACGAACAAAATTTGCACAAGTTTCACGTAACTATAATGTTGTGGCATTAATCTGCCACATGACACATGGAAACTATAACCGTCTAAGCTTTAATCGTCTGATATTACTCGAACAAATTGACATAAATTAATGACCTCTATTACCATACAGTGTATGACAGTTTCCATGTGTATCGTGGCAGATTAATGCCACTAAACTTTAGTTACGTAAAACTTAACGTAAAATAAATCACTATTTCAGTCATAACCATTTTTGTCTGCAAATGGGTTTTTTTTTTTTTTATTTTATTTTGGTTGCGTCTAAGCTTTACTTGTTTGGTATTTACTCGAACAAATTGACATGAAATACATGACTCTATTACCACATATTACGTGCTTGAATTATTGTCCAAACTTAGCTTTAGCTAATGTCGTTTGCATGAGGAATCTTATGTACGATTTTTTAATTCTTATGCGGCAAGGAGATTTGTCGTGTCTTTAAAAGATACTTTAAATACCTATATACTATAAATATGATTTAGTTGGTTTGAGGTAAGACCTGTGTAATGGAAAACAGCTATTTCCACCAAAATACCATCCTGCAAAATTAGCTATAATTGAAAAGGAGCATTATTGAACTACTTTCACCTTTTCATTTTTTCCATTTTTCCTTCTTTGAATTATCATTTATAAATCTAAAACCACTATATTCTCAATTCAAAAACAGATAGTAATTACCTCCCTTTTCAGAAAATAAACAAAAATATCAAAAGTAATTTCAAGATAGACATAAACGGAATTTTTGATCCGTTAGAAATGTGGAAAAATATTATTGCTGCATAAATCCTTACTTATCCTACCTAATCAACCAAATAGAATTTTTGCCCCATATTCACCGGAAGTGCATTACACAGGTCTTACCTTAAATTGGTAATGAATGGCCGATAACAGAGATTTAAGACGCACTTTCTATGCACTCTGATCTTGATTCATGTCATCTGCCAAAGCTCTAATATATTGCCTATTTACCGATTACAGAATTTCCATAGCAACGGATTACATCCGATGATAGAATATTCATTCTTTAATTATTCTTTGCTTAACCCATTACCACTCAATCCCTACTTTTGACGCCCCTGAGAAAGAAGACTTTAGAAAACATTGTGGGAAAAGGAGAATATGCTGGTAACAGCATTTTCTCCTTTTCCCACAATGTTTTCTACCCTTCACAAAACAAACTTCAAATTTTCAGTCACTTTTATTTTGTCGTCTGCAAATGCTTTCAACTTGGGCCTGTTTAAAACATTGTCGTCTGGTAATGGGTTAAAGGTCAGTATCAGGTCAATTTGTTCTTCTAATACAGGGTTAAGTACTTACAGTGCACCAGGCGGAGGAATACGATATTTCACACCAAGCTGACCAAGCCTGCGAAGCTCCTTGTTGCCAACATTATCTATAAAGTCTGACCATTCGATTTTCATTAATCTGTCTTTCTCTGAAGGCGTTAAGGTCTCATTTTCCCACGAGCCTGTATGCCAGGCACGCTCAGCAACGGCTAGTAACCTTGGAAACAACATGTAGTCCATCTGGTCAGATGTTCGAATCGTCTCTGTCCATACATGAGCTTCCATACCTACATGTATAATTATCGACCGATTAAACAATGTAAGGTAAAAAAGCAATCACGGGGATTTTATGTAAGTTTTATCAAAAATATTATTTATTGTGAGATAATTTTGTCGGAGCATGGTTCAGATACATTCTTGGTCTGAGTTTGGGCCCATTTGGCGGGATGAAAGCTGCAACGACTTTATCCCGGGACTTTGTATTAGTTGTTTACGTGACGTCAACGTTACCTTGAAGTTGCGTAAACCACTGAACATTACTGCAGGCATTCTATCATAGGATCACACTTGAAGAAGACAGTTGTACCACCGAAAGCTTGTGTTCATTTCATAATTAAACATTACATATCTCAAGAAGAGGATATATCATGGTATCGTGAGATAAGTTATTTTATCGAGAAATCATTTCAAGTCTCTTTCAACGGGTGTCCAGTTTATTCAAGGCCGTCGGAAGCACAGGCACTCGGTTTCTTTGTCTTTTACTTTTGTACCTTAATTCTTCTATTCCTGCATATCTTAAATACTAGTATTTAAGATCAGCAGAAGTAGAAGAGGTAAGGCTCAAAAGTAAAAGACAAAGAAACTAAGTGCCTATGGTCGGAAGCGGTCAGGCCATGGCCGGACCAAATTTTCGGTCAAAAATGAAAAATGGCTAGACTAATTTTCGAAAAAGAAATATGTAATATAAACCTCAAAAAAAAATGCGCCAGAATACACCAGAGAGCGTCTTGTTTTCAAATTTTTTTCCGGGGGAGCATGCCCCAGGACCCCCCTCCCAGCATGGCTTAAATGCGTTATATAAACCTCAAAAAATGCGCTAGAATGCACCAGATAACGTTTTATTTTTCAAAATTTTCCCGGGGGAGCATTCCCCCCCCCCACCTTAGCATAGCTTCTCGACTTTGTTGCTCGCCACACTAGCCGCGGACCAAATGAAATTTCCTTCCGACGGGCCTGTTATTACGCTGTTCAAACGGCAGCCGTTGTTATCTGTCACGAGCTGTTCTATCATTCTGATCAGCTCTTACGATAAATACCCTTTCGAGCCAATGAAATTAATTCTATATTTGCTTTTTATAGTTTTCCTGCTCCTTCCCCTCCCATTTTAAAAATAATTGTAATGTACACCAGCACCGACTTACATCCCAGAAACGAGCAATGCTCCTCACTACATTTATTCGAGTTAAAATTATACTCTCGAAACCTCGAGGAAAATAAATTCGAATTGGGATGTTAGGGGAACGAAAGAATAACCCTCTCAATGAACAGTGTATTCACCTACCACTGTATCAAATGACACGAACAATGAACGGGAAACGCCGTTTTTCAACTACGCCTATATGAAAAACACTAAGAGGAAAAGTTACAGAGCATGTTACACAAACATTGCTCTATTTCTTACCATGCTCTCTAAAATGTGAATTACAAGGTTATTTATGTCTTACTTGTGAAGGAATTGTAAACTGCAATTTTGAAACAAATACCGTTTCCAAAAAGCTTGAAACGCACTGTAGATAAAATGTGCAATTTTAGTATCAAACTAAAGCTTATATCATCCACAATGTTTCACAATAATGTTAATTACAGAGGCGCAACAAAAGTCACCTTTGTACAAAAAAAAATGAGTAAAGGCTCGTCATTGCACATACCAACAATATTCTCTGGTTTCTTGAGCTGATAACAGTTGTTCTTGTCAAAGACATATTTAGGACAGGCAAGTTCGACGTCGGCAGCAATGAGTGCCGGGGTGAATGTCCAAGCATCGTGAGTGGATAGACCCCGTGTTGCCCAGTATAGCCCACGTTCCTCAGGGTCAGGCTCGTATGGGTGGTCAAAGTAGAGGTATGATCCGTGAGATAACACAACCTGTGTAACAGAGACAAAATTCGTGTAGAGTTTTTTTTTTTATTTCTGTAATTCTTCGATTCAAATTTTTTTCCATACACTGTGAAAATAGGGTTTTAACTCATTACCAAACAACAAAATTTTACGTTTACTCAAATCGAAAGCATTTGCAGACGACAAAATAAAAGTGACTGAAAATTTGAAATTTGCTTTGTGAAGGCTATAAAATATTGTGGGAAAAGGAGAAAATGCTGGTTGTCAGCATTTTCTCCTTTTCCCACAATGTTTTCTGAGGGCTTTTTTTCTCATGGTCGTCAAAAGTAGGGATTGTATGGTAATGGGTTAAACCTTTGCCACACAGCAGAATTTTAGACTCGAAAGCATTTGCATACGAAAACTACAGCTGTTTTAAGCTGTAGTTACGAGGTTTTTGAAGTAAACCGACTATAATTATGCTTTTCTTGAATTTTATCTCCCGTATTTCGAGAATAAAGTGTAGCGTATTGTAACGTTACCGTGCTTTATCCCAGGTATTGCCACGAAAAACGAACAACCTCCATTTTACAAGAACAAAGCGTTACGTGCATAACGTGTGTCTTATATTCTGTTCTGTAAAAGAAAAAAGTATTGCCCTCTATACGTAACCTGCGTCCTAAACTTTCAAGAACCTGTTAACCCTGAAGCTGCCGATCGCGACTTGCTGACCGTTTGCGGACAGCGTAGATCAAGATCAGACTGCACAGAACGTGCAGTCTGGTCTTGGATCTACACTGTCCGATAAAGAGATATTTTTCTTTAAAAGATATAGATCTACTTGAAATAGCATCGTTTGGGTTTTTACTATTGGCCTGAAAAGTTTAATTTGATTTATTCAGCAGGAGAAGGGTTAAGAAAATAACTCACGTAACCTACCTTATATCCCGTATTAGCAAATAACCTTGTACGATGTGGAGCATTCTTCTGTTTGAGTAGCTTCCAAACATACACGTAGATATCTCTGAAATTAAGATGAAAGAAGAACGAGTGTATCAGTAAAACGTGAAAGTTCGTGGAATTACATGTATACCTGTTTAAACGGTTCTAGAAGAACCAGGGCAAGTTAGAAGAATAAAGCATACATAGGAATTCATTCACCAAAACATTTTCAACTCAAAATGGCTACTTTTCCATTACTGTTGGTCGAATTTTTTCAAACTCAACAGGATTAACAAGAGGGCCATGATGGCCCTGAAATCGCTCACCCGAGTTTATTGACCAAACATGCACCATCTAGTTTCCCAGTGACCTAGTTTTTTATCAGACATTACCCATCATCAAACACTTTTGAGATATCAATAAGACAAACATTCTGGCCAAGTTTCTTGAATATTGGACTGAAAATGTGGCCTCTACAGTGTACAAAAGGTTTTTCTAAGATTTCATCAAGTGACCTAGTTTTGGACCCGACAATTACCCATTATCAAACTCTTTTGAGACATCACCAAAACAAACATTCTGACCAAGTCTGAAGAGTATCAGGCAGAAAATGTAGCCTCTAGAGTATACACAAGATTTTTCTAATATTTGACCCATTGACCTAGTTTTTGACTCCACATGACCTATTTTCAAACTCATTCAAGGTATCACCAGGACAAATATTATGAACAAGTTTTAGGAGTATCAGACTGAAAATGTGTCCTCCAGAGCATACAAAAGGTGTTTATAACATTTGACCTATTGACCCAGTTTTTGACCCAACATGACCCATTTTCAAACTCATCCAAGATATTATAAAGGCAAACATTCTGACTAATTTTCAAGAGTGTTGGACTGAAAATGTGGCATCCAGAGCATATACAAGGTTTTTCTAAGATTTGACCTGGTGACCTATTTTTAACCCCCAATGACCCATTTTCAAACCTGTCTGAGATATCATCAAGACAAACATTCTGACCAACTTACAAGAGTTTTGGACTGAAAATGTGGCCTCTAGAGCCTACAAAAGGTTTTTCTAACATTTGGCCTAGTGACCTAGTTTTTGACCCCACATGACCCATCTTCGATCTTGTCCGAGATATCATCCAGGCAAACATCCTGACCAACTTTCATGACTATCCGACTGAAAATGTGGCCTCTAGAGTGTACACAAGGTTTTTCTAAGATTTGACCTAGTTACTTAGTTTTTGACCCCACGTGACCCATTTTCCTACTCGTCCAAGATATCATCCAGACAAACATCCTGACCAACTTTCATGGGTATCCGACTGAAAATGTGGCCTCTAGAGCGTACACAAGGTTTTTCTAACATTTGACCTGGTGACCTAGTTTTTGACCCCACGTGATCCATTTTCAAACTCATCTGAGGTATCATCGAGACAAACATCCTGACCAACTTTCATGAGTATCCGACTGAAAATGTGGCCTATAGAGCGTACATAATGTTTTTCTAAGATTTGATCTGGTGACCTAGTTTTTGACCCCACATGACCCATTTTCGTACTCGTCCGAGATATCATCGAGACAAACATCCTGACCAACTTTCATGAGTATCCAACTGAAAATGTGGCCTCTAGAGCGTACACAATGTTTTTCTAACATTTGACCTGGTGACCTAGTTTTTGACCCCACATGACCCATTTTCGAACTCGTCCGAGATATCATCGAGACAAAGATCCTGACCAACTTTCATGAATATCCGACTGAAAATGTGGCCTCTAGAGCGTACACAAGGTTTTTCTAAGATTTGACCTGGTGACCTAGTTTTTGACCCCACGTGACCCATTTTCGAACTCATCCGAGGTATCATCCAGACAAACATCCTAACCAACTTTCATGAGTATCCGACTGAAAATGTGGCCTCTAGAGCCTACACAAGATTTTTCTAAGATTTGACCTGGTGACCTAGTTTTTGACCCCACGTGACCGATTTTCGAACTCGTCCGAGATATCATCCAGACAGACATCCTGACCACCTTTCATGAGTATCCGACTGAAAATGTGGCCTCTAGAGCGTATACAAGGTTTTTCTAAGTTTTTGACCTGGTGACCTAGTTATTGACCCCACGTGACCCATTTTCAAACTCAACCGAGATATCATCGAGACAAACATCCTGACCACCTTTCATGAGTATCCGACTGAAAATGTGGCCTCTAGAGCGTACACAAGATTTTTCTAAGATTTGACCTGGTGACCTACTTTTTGACCCCACGTGACCCATTTTCAAACTCGTCCGAGATATCATCCAGACAAAGATCCTGACCAACTTTCAGGAGTATCCGACTCAAAATGTGGTCTCTAGAGCGTACACAAGGTTATTCTAAGATTTGACCTGGTGACCTAGTTTTTGACCCCACGTGACCCATTTTCAGACTCGTCCGAGATATCATCGAGACAAACATCCTGACCAATTTTCATGAGTATCCAACTGAAAATGTGGCCTCTAGAGCGTACACAAGGTTTTTCTAAGATTTGACCTAGTGACCTAGTTTTTGACCCCACATGACCCATTTTCGAACTCGTCCGAGATTTCATCGAGACAAACATCCTGACCAATTTTCATGAGTATCCAACTGAAACTGTGGCCTCTAGAGCGTACACAAGGTAAAAAGTTGACGACGGACGACGCACGACGGACGACGCACGACGGACAGAGCACAATCACAATAGCTCACCATGAGCACTTCGTGCTCAGGTGAGCTAAAAGCTATTGATGAGATTAACAAGCTGAAAAATTCATAAAATCTGATCACAAATAAATACTTTATCATGTAAACAGGCAATGAAATTGTTCAATTT
Source organism: Tridacna crocea (assembly GCA_943736015.1). Classification (NCBI taxonomy): domain Eukaryota; kingdom Metazoa; phylum Mollusca; class Bivalvia; order Cardiida; family Cardiidae; genus Tridacna; species Tridacna crocea. The sequence goes on along the minus strand of OX031067.1, from coordinate 46,854,843 downwards.
GAAAAGACTACTTTTCCCATACTGTTAGTCAGATTTTTTTTCAAAATCGATAGGGTTAAAGCTTTTGATGAGATAAACAAACTCTGCAAGTTTCACGGAAATCTGACTAAAAATGACGACTTAATCGCGTAAAGAAGAAATGAAAGTTTTCAACCTGAAATGGCTACTTTTCCCATACTCTTTGTTGGAATCTATTTCAAAATCAATAGGGATGAAGCTATTGATAAGATAAACTCTGCAAGTTTCATGGAAATCTGACCTAAAATGAAGACTTTATTGCGTAAACAAGAAATGTAAATTTTAAACTTGAAATGGCTACTTTTTCCATGATGTTTGTCGGATTTTTTTCAAAATCGATAGGATTAAAGCTATTGATGAAAAAAACAAACTGTGCAAGTTTCACGAAAATCTGACGACAAATGAAGACTTTATCGCATAAACAAGAATTGGAAATTTTCAACTTGAAATGGCTACTTTTCCCATACTGTTTGTCGGATTTTTTTCAAAATCAATAGGGTTGAAGCTATTGATGAAAAAAACAAATTGTGCAAGTTTCACGAAAATCTGACGACAAATGAAGACTTTATGGCGTAAACCAGAATTGGAAATTTTCAACTTGAAATGGCTACTTTTCCAATATTGTTTGTTGGATTTTTCTCAAAATCAATAAGGTTGAAGCTATTGATGAGATTAAAAAAAACTATGCAAGTTTCACAAAAATCTGACAACAAATGCAGACTTTATCGCGTAAACAAGAAAAAGACTAATTCCATTTGTCTACATGACATTCTTATTTGTGCAAATTACATGCTGATTTGTTTTCTTTCTTACATCTTACTTGTATATTCCATTTGTCTACATGACATTCTTATTTGTGCAAATTACATGCTGATTCGTTTTCTTGCTTACATCTTACTTGTATATTACATTTGCCTACATGACATTCTTATTTGTGCAAATTACATGCTGATTCGTTTTCTTGCTTACATCTTACTTGTATATTCCATTTGTCTACATGACATTCTTATTTGTGCAAATTACATGCTGATTCGTTTTCTTTCTTACATCTTACTTGTATATTCCATTTGTCTACATGACATTCTTATTTGTGCAAATTACATGCTGATTTGTTTTCTTTCTTACATCTTACTTGTATATTACATCTCATGCGTCATTATTGCTAGTTCATGATTTTGATGCTAATTCTATTTGTCTTCTTTGAGTGGGTATTTTAGTTATACGTGCTTCTATTGATTTTGTCCTTCTTGACAATATGAATTTCATTCGTCTTACTTCTTTATTCCGAAAATTATTTTTGTTTCCTATGTCTGTTTTGCTTATCATTAGAATGCTGCATTCTTCTTGTTTGTGCATATTCTGGCGAAAACTAGGCGGTTTTGTGATAATACTGAGGTGAAACTATGTTACGTAGTTGAAATAAGACGAACGAAGTAGTCACTATCAAGAATAGCATTTACATGCATACGACAAGTCATATTATGATACCAGAGGGCGCTTTTATCATAATAGTTTCTCCCTTTGAGTATGTAATTCTCACGATAAGTGTAATTCTCACGATATAATTTTATAGCATATTTTACGAAAGGACGTCGCAATATCGCCACTGTTTGAGTCTAATTCGTTGTCTGCACACTGTTTGAGTCTGGTGTCAGTCATCTCTAAGCTCCGCCCTAAGTTTTTCTATTTTACCGCCCTAAACGTTTAACACGTCACGAAAACTATGCTTTCCAACATGTCTGGCGAGGATGGAGGAACACGCTGCAAAATTTTATAGTGATGCAGATGCGATACATTAGGGGCTTTGAGGAAAAAACTGAGGAAAGGAAGGGATATCCTTGCCAAAAGGGCTGAGCCCCATAGTTCAGTCAGTAGCGTGCTGGACTGGAGAACAGGAAGTCACTGGATCGATCCCCAGTTCGGCCAAAATTCTTTCGAGGTTTGATGAAAGGCATTGTGACAGGATTCATTCCGCTCTCACTGCTGTCCATTGTTTTGACTATGGTTACGTGGGCAAGCAGCCAGCAGCCTGGTCAAAAATACTCCAGGAAAGCATAGATGGGTATACCTTCAGTCTGAATGTGTCTGCTCCGATGCTATTTTTGTGACTGGTCTTCGCTAACACCTTCAGGCCAGCCATTCATTGAACCCTTCTGGAAAAAATATGATGTTACCCTTATCTTTTCGAACGGCTCAATGCGACAAAATTTCCAATGACAGCTAATAAAATGGGTATGGACCGTTAGATAAATGATTAATCTTTATGAGCACACAAAATATGCTGCAAAATACCAATTAAATCAATGGGAATTTACCTTTTTCCCAACGTAAATAAATCCAGCATAATTTGTAAACAACTAACATGGCGACTTCCGTTAGTCAGGCATGTGCACTCAACGGAATTTGAAATTTGTACAGTCTGGTTCCCTAACCCTATACAGCCAAGTTCGATCAAGGTGCGTTTGTTTACAGCAAAATTTGCAACTAAACCATCCTGTAGCGTGTCAGAGATACTGCGATTTCTGCTGAGACATGCGCATTAAAAAGATCACCATGTTTTGATTTCTGGTGAAGTAGGTCAATGATTATTTACGTTGAAAAGTACAGATTTGCACAAAGGTAAGAGTTGGATATTAACTAACATCAGTTTTTTTGTAAAGATTAATCATTTATCTAACAATCCATGCCCATTTTATTGGTTGTCATTTGCAATTCTGTCGCTTAGAGCCGTTCGAAAAGATGCGGGTAAAATCGTATTTTTTCCATACGGGTTCAATGAATGGCTGGCCTGAAGGTGTTAGCGAAGACCAGTCACAAAAATAGCATCGGAGCAGACACCTTCAGACTGAAGGTAAGATGGGTAGACTGGCTACTGAAATACTGTTGTAAATGGCACTACTGCAGTAAACGCCATGCAATCTTTACCAAACAACAAAATTGTAGATTCGATCAAACTGAAAGCATTTGCAGACCAGAAATTAGATGTTGTTAAAATAATGATTTCTATGATTGTGTAGAAAACATTGTGGGGAAAGGAGAAAATGCCGGTTACCAGCATTTTCTCCTATTCCCACAATGTTTTCAAGTTTTTTTCTGAGGGTTTTTTAAAAGTTCGAATTGTGTGGTGAAGAGTTAAATTAGAACAAGGAGTTTAGACAGGAACACTTGGAAGAAAGTACTTATCTGCTTACAATATCCTTTCTGATAATTTTTTTTGTTACAAGAATATATTACTTGGATGGGGTAGATGGGTGACAGATGTTTCGGTAACAAACGAGTTCGGTAACATAGACTTATAGAGTAAATCGATTGGATGTTTCGGTAACAAAGCAATTATATTGTGTTTATGTCCTGTGATACCTAATGTATTGATTTGTTATGTTCAAACCTTTTATTTTTGCACTTTTCACCTAGTTATCCCTTGATAGATATTATTTTTTTTCACTTTCCACCCTCTTTCGCTTGAAAGATAGGCAATCCACATGATCAATACATACAGCATGAGATGAGGTACAAAACCCAAAAATATATATGAAACATGGTGGAAATTACAAATTAAAGTTTTAAATAACGCAATAAAGCCATTCTTTGGGTGAAAAGAACATCACAATACATAAACACTATATGATTGCTTTGTTACCGAAACATCCAATCGATTTACTCTATAAGTCTATGTTACCGAACTCGTCTGTTACCGAAACATCGGTAAATGTTAACTTCAATAATCTTGCGCATGAAAAACATATTGCAGTCTTTGTAGACTACATGCCTACAGCCTTTATAAAATCAAAGAAAAAACATGGTGTGACATAATTCCGGTGGCTCGGTAGTAATACTTCAGAAATTCATTGACCACTGTATTTTTTGAGAAGGGACACTGTTTGGAAATAAAAGAATATGGACCTAGTTTCTATTATTAACCCAGGCAAATTATTATTTTTTAAAAGCTTTTTGTTTGAAATGGGCACAGGGACTTGATCTAGTATCTTTTTGGTAAATATAGACAAGGGGTCGAACATGAGGAAAGGGCAGATATTACAGGTACGAATTTAGGCCCAATTACGAAGTCAATTTTGATTCGAATTTGTCATGCAATATACCAAATCACAGCTAATTAAATACTTCTTGTTTGATCCATGTCAATGAGTTGCCTTCAGTGGTCATGAGTTATATAGAGTTTTCATATTTGTATATATAACAGACCTGTAAAAGTGAAAAGCATAATTCACTCAATGAATGACTAGGATTACCTTGGCCCTCTTGTTATTGTTTTAGATGTTTGAACTAGAAGATTTTATTTGAAAGCAAAGGGCATGGCTCGGTCCCTGTAGCTTATGATGGTTCTCCCTTTATCGTCATAAGCTGTGACATGTTTGAATGCCAGTATGGTCAATTGCGAGAGAAGAAAGAGAAGTATTGGTAAGTAATTTCTTAAATTTATCTGTATTGAATGATGAATCACTCAAAGTCAGTGTCATATTTCAGAAAGAAAAGGTCAATTACAGATCATTTCACTTACTCATTTTTTTATTAGCTCACCTGAGCACGAATTGCTCAAGGTGAGCTATTGTGATTGGTCAATGTCAGTCGTCCTCTGTCCGTCCATTCACAATTACAAAAAAATCTTCTCCTCCTAAACTAACAATCAGATTTCAATAAAACTTCACAGAAATGATCCCAAGGTGATGCACTTGAGTTTCAAAATACTTCAAAGATTTTTTAATTCCATGAAGAAATCTGGTTGCCATTGCAACCGAGAGAAAAAACTTTAAAAATCTTCTTGTCCAAAGCTGTAAGGACTAAAGCTTTCATATTTGGCATGTAGCATCATCTAGTGGCCCTCTACCAAAATACTTCAAATTATGGCCCTAGCTTTGAAAATGGCCGGCCCTATGTTGTGGGTTCTCAGATTTCACATAGAGATAAAAAAGGAAATCTTTGAAAATCTCTGTCCCAAACGGTAATGGCCAAAGCTTTCATATTTGGCATATAGCATCATCTAGTGACCCTCTACCAACATACCTCAAAGTATGGCCCTAGCTTTGAAAATGGCCCTATGTTGTGGGTTCTCAGATTTCACATAGTGAAATATTACTAATACTTTTTGCTTGTCCAGAGTGGAGTTTTGAAGTCTCAAGTCAAATTGTTTGTTGCATTGCCTGCCCTTTGCAACTATTATACCTCCTTGACAACAGTTTACTGGCAGTGGGATTGCATTGCTTGCGACAATTTGCTGCTCTTGTTTCATCATTGTTTGCCCTTGAACCTCAATATATGGTAATCATCTTCATTGTAGACTTAGTATTCAGGTGAGCGATATAGGACCATCATGGTCCTCTTGCAATGGAAAATTTCTTCACAGCATATCGAAAATTATTTTGTTGTATTAAGCCATTACCACACATTCCCTACTTTTGATGCCCCTGAGAAAGAAACCTTTAGAAAACATTGTGGGAAAAGGAGAAAATGATGGTTACCAGCATTTTCTCCTTTCCCACTATGTTTTCTACCCTTCACAAAACAAATTTCAAATTTTAAATCACTTTTATTTTGTCATCTGCAAATGCTTTCAATTTGGACAAGTCTAAAATTTTGTCTTCTGGTAATGAGTTAAACGTCCAAAATCAGTTAAGTTGCGTCATTTACACTGTAATTTCGGCCATAATATTTAGAACACAAAATTTAATTATTTCAACCTCGTTTTTTGTATGCTTTCAACCTTTTGATATACAGATTCGATACTTAAAGTGTTTGCATTGGATTTTTTAAGCATAAAAATCGGACCCTACAGAAGTGGGTCAAAAACAGCCGTGAATTACGTTACAAAACTGCGACTTGATAAGATGAATATCTACTATGAACATGATACGATATATTACTTTCATGTGTAAATCTGAACACTGCATATGTGTCTTTAAAATGAACAAGCGTCAAATTTTGGTCATTGCATAATGAGAAAGCAGTATCTCTTTGATTTGAACGTGTGATGAAATATTTGGTTGCAAATTTTAATCGCATCGAATTCTAAGAAATAAGGTAATTGTCGTGGATCTGTGTGAAAGAAATTGACGATCATTTATAGCTTATTAGGAAGCTATGTTATCCTGCATTATATGAATGCTTACTTGGTATGGATGAAAGCAACCATTTTACTGTGGTCGGCTTGTACTATGGAGTGGTAACTTGCAACGTAATTCACATGTAGAAGACAATTAAAATGAACTAATATCTAAGAAATGTACCTCCTTTTATTAAACTAAAAAAATCAAATCCGTTACGAATACTATAGCAAACTGAAAATAAATGGACCTTTAAAACTGTAAGAAATTAATAATAACACTTTTGAGATTCAACAGCAGCAATTTGCGTCAGTTTTAGATACAAATTTACAAACACTACTAAATGTACTATGTGCAGGGCATAAAAAGCGAATAAAATGCAAAAGTCTACTATTTCCTAATAGGCTATAGAATGTTCCAAACATAAATTATAACCAAACATGAGTACAGACCGTTCACTATATGATGAAAATGTTGTAATGTAATTCAAGTCAAAGCTGTAACATAATTCACTTGTACTTCAGTGACTTATTCATTCAGAAAATAAATCAAATTACTTTTAACCCTTTCCAAAAGAACAAATTTTAAACTTCTCCAAATTGAAAGCGTTTGCAGACAATAATTTTAAATTTGATAAAAATGGCAGAATGGTCTATAAAAGGGTTGAAAATACTACGGGAGAAGGAGAAATTGCTTGTTACGAGCAATTTCACCTTTTCCAACAATGTTTTCAAAATACTTGTACTGCAGACACGTAAAAACTAGGGCTTGTTTGGGAAAGGGTTAACTCTTTACCAAACAACAAAATTTAAGACCAGTCCAATTTGAAAGACTTTGCAGACGACAAAATGAATCTGACTTATAAAATGAATTTGGTTATGGGAAGAGTAGAAAACAGCGTGGGAAAAGGAAAAAATGCTGGTTATAAATGCTGGTTACCAGCATTTTCTCCTTTTCCCGGACTGTGTTCAAAAAGCCTCTATGTCAGGGTCGTTAAAAGTCGGAATTGTGTGGTAAAGAATTAAAGAAACTCAGTGTAACGCAAACTGTCTCTCGTCAATTATTGTTTACTTTTTATAGGCCAAACAACTGCTCAATGGTGGTAATTCCTTCCCGTCGGAATTTGAATATGTTTTTCCAATGCGAATTGGTTAGTTTACAGTCATTAATATAGCGTTGGCTGTTATTCAGACTGTGTCTGGCTTACCGGGCCACTTGAAGGATTATTTTTTTGCATCAACCATGGACGATACAAAGTATTCTTGGTCACTAGGATCATAGTGAAAGAAAGTGAATTATGTTACAGTTTTTGTGAATTACGTTATCATATAATTCATACATCACATTCAAATATATATCTCTTTTAATTTCTTTAATTCAGACAAGATAGAAGAATACAAATGTCAGTCGTACAAATCGAACATCACACATGTTATGAGCAGGGATACACACTAATTAAATGATATAAACCAATAATCCTTACTGTGCAATAAAGTATTCACATCCACCAAGGTCAAAAAAGATAAACAGCACCAGTAAATGACGTTTACATATGACGTAACTATGAGGTCAGTTTTTACACCGAAATTAACTCGTGTATTTGAACAGTCTGGTGTTTCGTTCAGGTAATCCTACATTCAGTGTATCGTAATTCACTGTAACGTAATTCACCCAAGCATCTAAAATGCAATTTGAATCCTTATTACTTAACACAGATAAATGATATCTTGACATATCAGAAAGGCGGACATGGTCTACCCATATTGGTGTTTAATTTCCTTTCCCACGTTTAGTATCTTAGAAAACGTGTGTAACGTAATTCACTAAAAATGTGAAAAATTGAAAATTCTAATTTGAATAAAGTGTGGTTTATTTTTTTTAACGGTAAACCCGAAACATTATTTTAGCTGTTAAATATGATGCTTATAGAAAGAGAAAAAATAAGTTTTGTGCTCTACCTTTCGTATTTCATTTTAATGCAGTGGTGTTACTTTGTATAACGTAATTCACTATGATTTAAGGGACAGTAAACAGACAAAAATATCAAAAGAACTAACAAATTACAAGCTTTATTTCGACTTTGTGCCTCATTGTTTAGCATTTACGAATAAAATGAACTGTACCATATTCATACTATGTGGTTTATGTTTGTGCGATATTTTCCGTTTATATAACCTTTTGTTTGTGACATGGCTTTTTGTTAGTATATGTCTACAATCAGCATCAAATTTTCAAATTCAAAGTGTTCAGATCTTGGATTTGTACATTTATATTTTTGGCAATATCATTTGGACTATGTGTAACATACAAAAGTAGACTGAAGGGCCTAAATTATCTTTTCATTTTACTGTGACTGGAAATTAAGTCATTGGCGCAACTTAACTGATTTTGGACGTAAAAAACTTTTTTTATCAAGCCCTCTTGTAGACAATTCAGATTGACACTTGGGTCAAAATTAATAGTATTATTATTTTTTGGCCAGCCAGTGTAGTTGTACAGGTTTTATTTTTCATTCAGGTAACTAAAGGTGTTAAGGATTATCTGCCCTTGAATTTCTAGAACCAGTTTTTTGTGTAGCTGTTTCATGGAATTTTCCTGCTAATGACTTGAAAGTTAAGACAGTCAATAACTATATGTAGTTTGTGAATGTGGTATTTTTCTTCCACATCACTCAAAATATTACAGGATTATCTGCTATTGAAGTAACGTTCATATTAATTTCCTAACAGTTTTTTCGGAGGAGTTTTTTGGAGAAGAAAAAAGCTATGTTTAACATTGGTTGGCTGTCCTTGCATCTGTCCATTTGGATGGGCAGGGCATAATGTTAATTTTGGATTCACTTTTTGTAAAAGTACCGTATTTTTATTATTCTTCATTGGGTATTTTAGTTACTGCTCCAGTAAGTGCCTTAGTGGTCCCCTTTATGTGAATACTATTGACCTCATGACAGTACATAATTTTTGGAGAAAATTGTATTTTTACATAAAGAATGCTGAAGTTTTTAAACACTCCAGAAAAACCTGCCCCTAATGCAGCTAGGCTTTAATTAGTTTGCTTTTTAGAAAGATAACGAGAACTATTCCGAGCATTAACATTGGTGTTGATGTAATGCTTTGTTTTAAGTTTTGACTGCAACACCATAATGTCTCTGCAATTAGTAAAGATATTGCTTTTAAACTTTGCACTTAGTTTAAGACCATAATTTATGGTCAAATTTTGATACTTGACCACTGATATTTGTAGAACAAAAATTGTTCAAAGGTTTACCTACAGGTAACAGATTTATCTCTTGATCTGCTCAAGTCATTGCTTTGAAACTTTGCATATGCATTTCGGAGAATAATAATGCCTCATGAAAGGAAGAAAAGCGTTTCCTCTTCAGTAGCATAAGTTTAATACCATGAATCATCATACATGTCAGTATAACAACAGCATGTAGTTGACAAATCTTGTGTGGTAAATGCCTACAATAAACAAAAAATCTACTCTACTTATCTGCATCTGCTTCTGAATTTATAAGGATGTATGGAGCGTTTTAGGTTGGTTAGAAAGTGCAGTGTAGATTATGATCAGACTGCATGTTTGTGCAAACTGATCCTAATCTGCACTGTCCAAAATGGTCATCTGAGTCAAAACATTTGTTATTATGAAATATATTTATTTTATATTCTATTAGTGTTTTCCTTTTGGGTTTCTGATATTTTGTCCCGTAGTAAACAGTGAAAGCTTCTTGGGTAATGAGTCAAGGTCACTTATGCTGCTCAAGTGTCATGGCGACGGTGGTAGGGTATTAGACCGTTTGTTACAGTACTAGTTTTATTTATAGCTAATTTCAGAATTTCAGTACAGAGGTTGAGCTCCAGGACTGTGCAAAACTGTGCAATGGATAAGTAGTTACTGATAAGCTTTTATAGTTTAATTGGTAAAACGCCTCTAGCCTTAATATTTGTAAGATTTAGAGGAGATCTGAGTTCAAGTCTCAGTGAAAGCTGAATGGTAATTGCTCACCTATTGCCCAGTATTTCTTGAGTAAGTATTGCTGAAGCTTTGTATCTTATGCTACTTTAATTGCTATAGTGTTATTGTTATATTATCAATTGACAGTTTAGGTTAATGTTCAATCTTTTGTATTGCTTAAAAAAAGAGAATAGCTAATTTTTAAGATGGAGATAGCGGTAAAGTTTTGGTGAGTCATCCGTGAAGGTAAATGCCAAACACCAATTAAAAATGTCTGAATTATTTTACTGTTAGTCTGTGAAAACCAAAGTAATTTTCAAATTTGCAATGGATAATGCATACAACTTTGCATCATGCACATTTATGTTTGGCACATCGTATATTTATAGTTGTTATTGTTCTTTTTTTTATACCGCCACAAAGGATGTAAATAGATTAAGTTCTTTTTTTATCCCCCGGAGGGATATAGTTTTAGCGTTGCCCGTCTGTTCGTCCGTGTGTCCGTCCCGGCAAATATCTCCAATACCATTTGACGGAATTTCGTGAAACTTTATACATATGTACAATAACCCATTCTCCCGGGACACTTTTTTGTTTTTTTTATTCCATGCAAAATGGCCGACTGAGAGCGATTTTAAGTTTCACTTAAGTGTAACCTATGTACACTTTTGATGTTTGGAGTCTTGTCTTCAATACTATACAAAGTTTTTACATTGAACTTGTCACATCTGTCAACCTCCATTAGGAAATGTAGGAAAAAATGTTTCACCTACATTGACGGTGCAACACCATAGTTATTTGCCCTTGCTTTTGTAATAAGGTGTCATGGAAAAAGGGGGTTTCATGTTATATTTCATTCCATTCTTGTGAAGGCAACTCCTTCCACATTTCTTGATGGAATTGAATAGAATTTTGACAGAATACTTTTTGTCATGTGACCTATTGCATATTGTCAACATTTTACGATTTGTAGCTGCGTCATGAAAAAAGGCGGCTTCATGTTTTATTTCATTTTATTTCTTGTGAATGCAACTCGTCCCATTTTTCTTGACAGAATTGAAAAAAAAATTCACAGAACATTTCTGATCATCTGACCTATCGCATATTCTCAGGGTTTTTCAATTTGTAGCTGCGTCATGAAAAAAGGGGGCTTCATGTTTTATTTCATTCCATTTCTTGTGAAGGCAACTCCTCCCACATTTCTTGGCAGATTTGAATAGAATTTTTATACGCCCGTCGAAGACGGGACATATTATGAGATCACCCATGGCGGGCGGGCGTCCGGGCGGGCAGGCGGCATCCAGTTCTTTGTCCGGAGCCTATCTCCAAAACTATATTAGCTAGGGTTATGAAATTTCATGGGTGGATACATCTCATCGAGGGGGAGTGCAGTGCACAAGAATCATAACTCTTGCTCGCTTAATTTTTGAGTTATTGCCCTTTGTTGTTTTTCATACTTGAATTTTGTCCGGAGCATATCTCCAAAGTTATAGTAGCTAGGGTTATGAAATTTCATGGGTGGATAGATCTCATCCATGGGGAGTGCAGTGCACAAGAATCACAACTCTTGCTTGCTTTATTTTTGAGTTATTGCCCTTTGTTGTTTACTTGAATTTTGTCCGGTGCATGCCCCAGCTTTACAACTTGGGGTATGACGGGCGTATCTTGCGACAATTTGCCGCTCTTGTTACATTATCATGTGACCTAACACAATGCCTCCCCCATTTCTTGCCAGATTTGCATGGAATTTTCACACGATCATACCTACGTCATATTGAAAGGTTTTGGGATTTGTAGCTGCATCATGGAATAAGGGGGCTTCATGTTATAATTTCATTTTTCACTAGAATCTCTTTGGGATTTGTAGCTGCATCATGGAATAAGGGGGCTTCATGTTATAATTTCATTTTTCACTAGAATCTCTTTGGGATTTGTAGCTGCATCATGGAATAAGTGGGCTTCATGTTATAATTTCATTTTTCACTAAAATCTCTTTGGGATTTGTAGCTGCTTCATGGAATAAGGGGGCTTCAAGTTATAATTTCATTTTTTACTAGAATCTCTTCAATTACTGGATTGGATGAGATTTTCACAGATCATGCAACCTAGCACATGTTGTCAGGGTTTTGCAATTTATCACCGTATCATGGAAAAAGGGGACTTCATGTCAAATTTAATTTTTTATCAGTGTATCTCGAACTTTTGGACATATTTTCATAGAACTTCATAATTATTTTTATTGGTTGATCAAAGCCAGTGACCAATGAGTCAATTGTGCATTCGTCTCTCCATGCATGACTCTGTTCGTAAACCTTTTAGATCACAAGTAATACCATATATCCATTCAGCTACCGAGGCAGGTGCTACAAATTTCAACACTTTAGTCTCTAGCTACCTGATTGAAATGGCAGTAGTGTGGCGGCTTATATTGTGAGAGGGATATCTTTTAAAGTCCTTGACAAAAATTGATGAAACTTCATGCATGTTTTCCATTGGATAGTCCGTTGATACATTTTTTTCCCTACATATATGAAATCCTGAAATGGGTACTTAATGTATAATCCTGTTATGGACCTCTTTTGTATTTTTTTTATGAATGAAATCCTGTGCCATGGAACAAGGGAGCTTAATGTATAATTTCATCATGGACTAGTAACAAAATGTACATGCAAAACACAATACCTTTTATACGTTTGTATCAAAAAAGGTCTTTTTCGGCGGGGGATATCATTTCAACGAAATTACTTGTTGATTCCTGAATGTATGAGATACCAAATAAAAATTACTGTTTAAAGCACGTGTGTTTTGTTTTACAGCAGTCCAAACAGAGACCAGTTACAGATTGCCAAGTGTGTTGATGAGTGACGAGAAAAAGCTCCTATGAAATCGAATTCACATGATTATGTTTTATAAGTGTTTTCCTTTCACACAGTGAATTTACTGGCCAGTCAATGCCAGTTGAACAATTCATGATTATTCACTGTATCCAACGTTTAAGTCTAGCCAGTGAATAATCATGAAATACATATTAAAGGTGTAAGTGTAGACCAAAACAGGCCATCTGCTGAGCAGACTTAAACGGTGTACACATTGAATATTTTTCGAAAAACTATATAAAGCTGTGAGTATAGTCCCAGATCGGTCTTCTATTGACTAGACTTAAACTGTCTGCACAGTGAATAGTTCTTAGACATACTAGAAAGCTGTAATAGACCCAGATCGACCTTCTGGAGAACAGACTTAAATAGCTTGCGCACACAAACACACACACACCCACCCACACGCACACCCACACCCACACACAGGTCGGAAAACTATGAAGGAAGCTATACCTTTTGACAAAGATCGGACTCCTGATTACCTGACTTAAACGGTGTACAAAATAAAGATGCTGATAAAGCTGTAGACTCAGATCGGACTTCTAGAGGATTGACTTAAACGGTGTGCACAATAAGATGCTGAAATCCTTTGAAAAAAGCTATTTACATGTATAACTTTTGGCAATGATCGGCATTGTGGTGACTAGACTCAAACGGTGTGCACTATCAAAATGCTGAAATACTATGACAACAAATGTCTTAAAAAGACAGACGGCATAATTTTGATAGATTACTTTTCAGTGGTATAAATCCATAAATGCCATCAGCATCCTATTAGCGGCAAACCTTGTGAATAGTGTCATCATAAATGTGCAAGTTACTATGGCAGCAGAGACATGCTGAATAAACATGTTCATACTTTTACCAATCGCAACTTACCCTCACTTCATTCTGAATCGGAACCAATAGGTAAGTTAAAAGCAAGCACATACAGCTACGCCCCCCCCCCCCCAAAAAAAAAGAGGGGGGGGCTATAAATTTTGACAAAGATCAGCCTTCTATAGATCAGACTTAAACGGTGTGCACAGTGAATAGTCGTAAAATCTGATTATGAAGCTTTGATTATACATTCAGATCGGCCTTCTTTTGACCAGACTTGCTAAACAGTGTCCACGATTAATAATACTGAAGTACTTATAAAACAATAAGTACAGATCCAGATCGATCTTCTTTTGACCAGACTTGAACGGTAAGCACGATAAATAATACAGAAGTACCTAATAGAATATTAAATGTAGATTCAGATTGGGATTCTGGTGACCAGACTTAAACAGTGTGCCAGATGAATAATACTCAAATACCTTATAGAGCAGTAAGTTCGACCCAGATGGGTCCACTGGAAATCGGAATTCTGATGACCTAACTTAAATGGTGTGCACGATACCTAATACTTAAATACTCAATAAAGCAGTAAGTTAAGATCCAAATTGGCCTTCTGGTGACCAGACTTAAACAGTGTGCACGATGAATAATACTGAAACACCTAATACAGCTGTAAGGTAAGACCGAGATCGGCATTCTGGTGACCAGACTTAAACGGTGTGCACGATGAATAATACTGAAATACCTTATAAAGCAGTAAGTTAAGATCAGTATCAGGCTTCTGGTGACCAAACTTAAACGGTGTGCACGATGAATAGTATACATAAGCACCTTATAGAGCAGTAGGTGTAGATTCAGATCGACCTTCTGGTGACCAGACTTAAACGGTGTGCACGATGAATGATACTGAAATACCTTATACAGCAGTAACTGTATATTCAGATCGGCCTTCTGGTGACCAGACTTAAACGGTGTGCACGATGAATAATACTGAAATACCTAATAAAGCTGTAAGGTAAGATCGAGATCGGCATTCTAGTGGCCAGACTTAAACGGTGTGCACGATAAATAATACTGAAATACATAATTAAGCTGTAAGGTAAGACCGAGATCGGCATTCTGGTGGCCAGACTCAAACGGTGTGCACGATGAATAATACTGAAATACCTTGTACAGCAGTAAGTGTAGATCCAGATCGGCCTTCTGGTGACCAGACTTAAACCGTGTGCACGATGAATAATACTGAAATACCTAATAAAGCTGTAAGGTAAGACCGAGATCGGCATTCTAGTGGCCAGACTTAAACGGTGTGCACGATGAATAATACTGAAATACATAATTAAGCTGTAAGGTAAGACCGAGATCGGCATTCTGGTGGCCAGACTTAAACGGTGTGCACGATGAATAATACTGAAATACCTTGTACAGCAGTAAGTGTAGATCCAGATCGGCCTTCTAGTGACCAGACTTAAACCGTGTGCACGATGAATAATACTGAAATACCTAATAAAGCTGTAAGGTAAGACCGAGATCGGCATTCTGATGGCAAGACTTAAACGGTGTGCACGACGAATAATACTGAAATACCTTATACAGCAGTAAGTGTAGATCCAGAGTGGCCTTCTGGTGACCAGACTTAACGGTGTGCACGATGAATAATACTGAAATACCTAATAAAGCTGTAAGGTGAGACCGAGATCGGCATTCTGGTGACCAGACTTAAACGGTGTGCACGATGAGTAATACTGAAATACCTAATAAATACTCAATAAAGCAATAAGTTAAGATACAGATCGGCCTTCTGGTGACCAGTCTTAAACAGTGCTCACGATGAATAATACTCAAGTACCTTATAGAGCAGTAAGTGAAGATCCAGATCGGCCTTCTGATGACCAGACTTAAGCAATGTGCATGATGAATAATACAGAAGTACCTTATAAGGCTGTAAGATAAGACCAAGATCGGCATTCTGATGACCAGACTTAAACGGTGTGCACGATGACCTATACTTAAAATTACCTAATAAAACTGTAAGTGAAGATCCAGATCGGCATTCTGGTCACCAGACTTAAGCAGTGTGCATGATGAATAATACAGAATTTAAGTACCTTATAAAACAGTAAGTTTTGGACCGTTTCGGCCTTCTGGTGACCAGACTTAAACGGTGTGCACGATAAATAATACAGAAGTACCTAAAAAAACTGTAAAATAAGACCCAGATCGGCCTTCTGATGACCAGACTTAAACGGTGTGCACGATGACCTATACTTAAAAATACCTAATAAAGCTGTAAGTGAAGATCCAGATCGGCATTCTGGTGACCAGACTTAAACGAATGAATAATATGGCAGTACCTTAAAGAACAATAAGTGTTGACCCAGATCGGCGTTCTGATAACCGGACTTAAACGGTGTGCACGATGACTTATTCTTGAATACCTAATAAAGCAGTAAGTGAAGATCCAGATCAACCTTCTGGTGACCAAACTTAAACGCTGTCCACGATGAATAATACTAAAATACCTAATAAAGCTGTAAGGTAAGACCGAGATCGGCATTCTGGTGACCTGACTCAAACTGTGTGCACGATGACGAATACTGAAATACCATATAACGCAGTAAGTGTAAACCTAGATAGGCATTCTTGTTACCAGCCTTATAAACGATACTGAGTGAAGTACCAAGTAAAGCTGTAAGATAAGAATCAAATCGAAATTTTGATGACCGGATTTAAACGGTCAGCACGATGACTTGAATACCTAATAAAGCAGTAAGTGTAGATCCAGATCGGCCTTCTGGTGACCAGACTTTAAAAACGGTGTGCACAATGAATAAAACAGAAGTACCTTTTAAAGAGTAAGTATACGAGTATGTCCGTATCGGTCTTCAGGTGACCAGACTTAAATGGTGTGCACGATAAATGATACAGAAATACCTTATAAAGCAGTAAGTTTAGACCCGTATTGGCCTTCTGGTGACCAGACTTAAACGGTGTGCAAGATGAATAATATTCAAATACCTTATGGAGCACTAACTGTAGACCGAGATCGGCATTATGGTGACCAGACTCAAACGGTGTGCACAATGAATAATAGAGAAGCAGCTTATAGAGCAGTAAGTTAAGAAGCGTATCGGCCTGCTGGTGACCAGACTTAAACGGTGTGCACGATGAATAATACATAAGTACCTTATTGGGCAGTAAGTGTAGACCTGGATTGGCTTTCTGGTGACCTGTCTTTAATACTGAAGTACATAATAAAGCTGTAAGATAAGACCCAGATCGGCCTTCTAGTGACCAGACTTGAACGGTGTGCACGATGAATGATACAGAGGTACCATATATAGCAATAAGTTAAGAACCGTATAGGCCTTCTGGTGACGAGACTTTAACGGTGTGCACGGTGAATAGTACAGAAATACCTTATAAAGCAGTTAGTAAAGACCAGTATCGGGCTTCTGGTGACCAGACGTAAACGGTGTGCACGATGAATAACACTAAAATACCTTATAAAGCAATATTTGTAGACCCTGATCGTCCTTCTGATTACCAGACCTAAACAGTAAGCATACTTGAAAATTATTAAATGCAATATACAACGGTAAATTCAGACTTAGATCGGCCTTCTACTGACCTGACTTAAACGGTGTGCACGAAGTAATACGTACTGAAGTACTTTATAGAGCAGTAAGTATAGTTCAAGATAGACCTATTGATCAGAAATGAACGATGTGCACGATGAATAATACATAAGTACCTTATAAAGCAGTAAGTGTAGAGCCGCATGGGCCTTCTGGTGACCAAACTTAAACAGTGTGCACGATGAATAATACATAAGTACCTTATAAAGCAGTAAGTTTAGAACCGTATCAGCCTTCTAGTGACCAGACTTAAGCGTTGTGCACGATAAAAAGTACAGAAGTACCTAATGGTGCAGTAAGTGTAGACCCAGATCGACCTTCTGGTGACCAGACTTAAACGGTGTGCATGATAAATGATACAGAAATACCTTATAAAACAATTATTTTAGACCCAGATCGGCTTTTTGGTGACCACACTTAAACGGTGTGCAGGATGATGGATATAGATGTACCCTATAAAGCAGTAATTTTTTATCCGTATCAGCCTTCTGGTGACCAGACTTAAACGGTGTGCACGATAAATGATACAGAAATACCTGGTAAATCAGTAATTTTAGACCCAGATCGGCATTCTGGTGACCAGACTTAAACGGTGTGCACGTTGAATGATACAAAAGTACCTTATAAAACAGTAAGTTTAGACCTGTATCAGCCTTCTGGTGACCAGACTTAAACGGTGTGCACGATAAATAATACAGGAATACCTTACAGAGCTGCAAGTTAAGACCCGTATCAGGTTTCTGGTGACCAGACTTAAACCGTGTGCACGATTAATAATACAGGAATACCTTATAGAGCTGTAAGGAAGCTGGAAAAATTATGGAGCAATGGGTGCAATGGAAATATAAAGTACGCAATGGAAATATATTATTTTTATTTTATTGAATAAAGTCACAATGTATTATTTAAGTTTTTATTAGTATTCATTGGTGTGTTAAAAGGTATTTTTACATGTATAAATAAAAGTAACGTTTTTGTACCCCTAAAAATACGTGTATTTGTTGTGATTGTTTCTGCCCCTATTATCGGCTTTAAATATTCTAAGACGTCCATATAGAAAAGTTACAACATTAAAAGTACTTAGAGAACAATAAAGTGTATTAAGAAAATGTGTAGCGTCTAACACTGATTTTTTCATTTGTAATGAACTTTCAGAGCTAAATAAAGAAGATTTTTTTTCTTACATTTTACGGATGTTGTAATTTCTTTTTAGATTTCCATTGCGCGGGACTGGCGCAATGGAAAAATTCGTTACATAAAGTTATTATATACGTGTTATTAAATATAGTAAACATCTATTATTTCACACGTGTTTATTTTCACTCATTGATATCATTAATGTACATAAACAGGTATAAACTTTATTAAAAAAAAAGAGGGGGGGGGAGTTCTGTACCACTAACAAATGTACTTGAAGAAGCTAATATTTTCCCATTTTGCAGGTGTTCCCAGCAGTTAGCAACATTGAAAATTTACCAAAGTCATATTAATACAAAATAGTTTACCTAAAACGGGTATTTAGTCGAGCTCTTTAAATAATTACTTAAATAAGCAATATTGAATATTTTTCAAATACATATACAGATGTTTTAACTTCGTAGTAAATTTCCATTGCGCGAGACTGGCGCAATGGAAAGGGATGTACGCAATATGGAAGGTCTCTTATCGGTAACTGGTCAACTCGTACCTAAGTCAACACGTACCTAAGTCAACTCGTACCTATTTTGGTCAACACGTACCCGAGTCAACTCGTACCGAAGTCAACTCGTACCTAAATATTTCTTATATTTTATTTTGCGACTTTTAATGTACATAAAACCAAAACAGTTGACCAAAAGAGTTGACCAAAACAGGTACGAGTTGACTAAGGTACGAGTTGACTTAGGTACGAGTTGACCAGAAACCCTCTTCTCAGATAGCGAAATTTGAAATTTACCAAAGTCATACTAAAACAAAATATTTTTTAAAAAATGGTATTTTAGTATAGCTTGGAAAATAGTTACTGAAATCAGAAATATTGAATCTTATGGAAATACCTACACAGATGTTGAAACTTGCTTTTAAATTTGCAATGCGCGGGATCAGTGCAATGGAAAGGGAAGTACGCAATGGAAAATCTTTAATCTAGAAAAATGCTAAGGTCCTTTATGCACGTACTGATTAGGTGCTCTCAATCATAGCCCATCTGATTTTTAAATTTGTATTTTGCAATTAAATGAAAAACAATTGTAGTACAGAAAAGTACATCGTAATTTTCCAACATTTTTTTTTTCAATGTTCACATAATAATAGAAATATCAGAAACCCCTGGTTTTTCACTGAAGATTAAAGCCTAATCATAGTTTGATTACATTACCGTGTAATAAACTTACTTCTTTAAGTAAGCGATTAGATAAATTGTCAATTAAACCATTAAATCCATTTACTTCATTCATGTAAAACTTGCAAATTGATTAGGCCCTTCAGTTTGTAACACAAATTAGCACAATTATTATTTTTTTTTTCATTTCCATCTTACCAGTCCTGCACAGTGTTCTTTTCCATTGCGCCAGTCCCATGCAATGGAAATCAGGGATCTTATATACGATCTCTGGTGAAGATATCAAAGGAGGTTTCATCATTTGTAATAATAAAAATAATAACAAAATTATAGTTTTTGATTCAACTTTTAGCTTACGAATATTTTCTAGACTTTAGAACATGGTTCATATCTGACTTGAGTATATTTATTTACATTGCGTACTTTCCTCTTCATTGCGTCAGCCAAGCGCAATGGAAATTAAAATGAATTTTTCAACATTAGTAAAGGTGTATGAAATACAGCCACACAATTTCTTAAAAATTTCCGGTTAATGTAAATTAAAGTAATGATTCATTGCAAACGAACACGTTTGAAATAATGCATAGTTCTTTTATTCAGTAGCATGCACGTATATATGTTTCCATTGCGTACTTTGTTTTCCATTGCGCCAGTCCCGCGCAATAGAAATTTACTAGGAAGTTTAAGCATCTGCACTGGTATGAGTGAAGTTTCAAAATTTGTGCATCAAAGAACTATCCATTGAACCCAAAAGACACACATTTTTCGGTGTAAGATACGTTTTTGATACAGTATATTCTCTAACTTTGAATTTGGTAAACTTTCCGTTGCGCAACCTGAGAAAAAACGCATGAAGGTAAAATCATATATCACTACAAATGCATTTCCTTTTTAGCGAGTTTTTCACCTGTATCAGTACTTTATTATAATATTAGTGAGAAAAAATAACGTGTTTGAAGTCAATTATAGTCATTTATTCAAAAGGTGAAGCAAAATATATTTCCATTGCGTACTTTCTTTTCCATTGCGCCAGTCCCGCGCAATGGAAATTGACTTGGAAATTTAAACATCTGCACTGAAACGTGTATAGTTTCAAAATTTATGCATCAAATAACTATCCATTGAAACCAAAAGACAGATTTGTTTTCAGAGAAAGATACGATTTGGCTACAGCATACCCTCTAAGTTTGAATTTGGTAAACTTTCCATTGCGCATCCTGAGAAAAAACACATAAAGGTAAAATCAAATATCGCTATAAATGCATTTCTATTTTAGCGAGGTTTTTACCTTTGTCTGTACTTTAATATACATTAATGAGTACAAATAAATTATTTGAAATCAACTCTGGTTACTTCATTTGATAAATGAAGCAAAATGTATTTCCATTGCCTAATTTCTTTTCCATTGCGCCAGTCCCTGCACTGGTTTGAGTATAGTTTCAAAATGTATGCATCAAATAACTATCGGTTGAACCCAAAGACATCTGTTTTTTTTTTTCAGTTTAAGATACATTTTGGGTACAGTACATGTAACGTTATATTCTCTAAGTTTGAATTTCGTAAACTTTCCATTGCGCATCCTGAGAAAAAAAAGTCATGAAAGTAAAATCATATATTACTACAAATGCATTTTTAAGCGAGTTTTTCATATCTGTACTTTATTATATGTTAGTGCTCACAGGTAACATGTTTCAAGTCAATTCTAATTACTTCATTAAATAAGTGGGGAATAATTTATTTCCATTGCGTACTTTCTTTTTTTCCATTGCGCCAGTCCCGCGCAATGGAAATTTACTTGGAAGTTTAAAACTTCTGCACTGGTATGAGTATGGTTTCAACATTTATGCATCAAATAACTATCCATTTAACTCAAAAGGCAGATAACTTTCAGTGAAAGATACGTTTTGGGTACAGTTTATTCTCTAAGTTTGAATGTGATAAATTTTCCATTCCGTAAACTGAGAATACCAACATAAAGGTACAATCAAATATCAGTACAAAGACATTTTTTATCGTTACAATGATTTTATCTGTTTTTCACCTGTATCTGAACTTAAGTATTCATCAATAAGTACAAATAACGTGTTTGAAATCAATTCTACTCACTTCATTTGATTAGTGAAGCACAATATATTTCCATTGCGTACTTTCTTTTCCATTGCGCCCATTGCTCCATAATATTTCCATTGCCTACTTTAGGCCTACCGGTAGATGCTCGGGGATCCATAATTTTTTAACTTGATTATAGATAGAATTGTAAAGAGGACACGGTTATCTCCCCTGCCTAAGAATAGCATTTTGTCCGCTATCCGCCAAAATTATTATTGGTCTAAAGGGCAGTTAATTTCTCACAAACATGCACCAAGCACTTGGAAGAATATCAAATTCGATAACGGAGTAGGAAATAACAAGGAAGAGTCAACAATTCATAATAAACACAAACGCAATTTAGCCAGTATCAAGTTGCAATAATCATGCAGGCAATAGGAAGATAGAAACATGAAATTGTCACAAAACAGTATGCAGTAGCAATAATGAAATATTAAATACAATATTCATACAAGATGTAAGAAAGAAAACCAATGAACTTGTAATAATCACAAATAAGAATGTCATGTAGACAAATGGAATTTTGGCGGATATTCCCGTCCGGAAGCATTTGCAGAATACAATTTAAATATGGGTTTTCTCTTTGATAAGGCGAGAAAACATTTTCGGAAAAGGAGAAAATGCTGGTTACCAGAATTTCTCATTTTCACATAATTTTCTCAAAAGGTTTCTTCTTTGACCTAGGTTCATTGAAACTCGGGGGTTATATGGTAAATGGTGAAATAGAAAAGTTCCACGTACATAGAAGTATGAACTGTTCTAAGCTGAATTTTCGTGATTTCTCACTGTACAGGTACAATGCAGAGCGATGGACAGGCATCACTTACCTATTTTTGAAGGTTTCCCTGTGAAAAGGTACTTGTTTGTCGTGTGCTAACATACCATCCTCCCAACATCCAAGGGATATGTTCGCTGCTGCTGTTAACTTGGCAATATTCTTCACAAAATGTGCCATTAAATCGTATTGCGTCACAAGATCTGTAAAATATAATTATGCAGTAAGTCATCTTTACTCATGGTAGTTTTGTGTTGTAGGATTGGCATTATTTTCCGGTGAAAGGAAAGTGAATACAAGTCAGAGGCTGCAAGAACAACATTATAATAATTACGACCGAGACAACACAACTCGTTTTCTTCACGCACACCTTATTGATTACATATATGTTCTTAAGGTAATCAGTGTTTATGTCGCATTCAACGACATGCGAAAAAATCATTTAATTTAGTGCCAGAATGGGACACAGCAATACTCATTCATGTAAGGAAACTACAGAATTGGCACAAACCTATCATATTAAATCCCCATGACAGTGTCCTTTGTCGACAACTTCTGATTGTCTATGATAGAAGAGACAAAATAGAGTCTGCCTGTCAAAGCAGTTTGAACTTTGTATACACTTTTTTTACACCCTACTGTAACCAATGAGTGGTTCTGAAACTATTGTTGTGCCGTTGATTATTTTGGATGAGCTGGATTAAAGTTTAACCCTTCACTACATGGCAAAATTCTAGACCTATCCAAATTGAAAGCATTTGCAAACGACAATTTTGTTGTGGCTCAAGTGAAGCAATTTTTCTTTGATGGGGTTGAAAACTTTGTTGGAAAAGGAGAAAATGCTGGTTACCAGCATTTTCTCCTTTCCCACAATGTTTTTCTACTCCATGGTTGCTAAAAGTCGTTATTGTGTGGTAAAGGTTTAAATCATTTTCAATAAGTATACAAATGTAGCTCTAGTTGTTCCAGTCTTCTTTCAAGGAAACAGAAAGTAGCAAGTTCGAATCCCAGCTTTCAAACTCTTCTCTCTGTTGCTTAGTGAAACTATCTTCGATAGAATTTGCTTACTGATTTCCCTGTTTGTTGTGACAATTGATAATATAAAAAGCTCTATCATTAACGTTCTTACCAGGGTCTTTCTCCATTAACAGTTCGCACTCTTCCGATTTCAGCCACGCACCAGTAGCTACCTCATCCCCGCCAAAATGGTATAACTTTAGTGGCATAATGTTTGCGTGCATTTTCTTCAGTTCCTCCAAAACTTTCTCAACGAAAGTATACGTTGATGTCATGCACGGGTTGATTGCGTCATCTTTAAAATGTTGGCCAGATTTATACACCGAGTTGTCATTCTCCTCAACGATTGAATAGGATGGTAAATTAGAGGAAATGCGTTCAAACTTTTTAGCCTTAGCGTGGATAGACTTAATGGCAGCCCGACTGTGTCCGGGCATGTCGAATTCTGGTATGACTTGAACATGGCGAGAAGCAGCGTATTTTAAAATCTCCTGGTAATCTTTCACTGTATAGAAACCGGAACCGGAACTGTTTGAGTATGGCCCAGAACCAAGCTGTGGCAGTAGACATTGCTCCTCATTCGGGTCATGGCAGCGCATCGAGCCGATCTGTGAAATACGATAAAAAGCAACGATAACTGTAGGACTATATGTGACTCCTTCAGAGGCAAGTTGTTATGTAGATATGATACTCAGTGACCTGTTTATAGAATAATCTTTCACAAGAAGACTCCCCTTTAAATTTACTTCAGTATGTAGATGACTTTAGAAACAGATTATTTAATGCTTGTGAGGTGGCAGAATTAAATTTAGAGGAATTTAGAGAAATGTAAAATGAAAGAAAGATATGACAAGAATTCTAAAGAAAGAAATTTTAAACCTGGAGATAAAGTTCTAGCACTTCTACCAGTTCCTGGTAGGCCTCTACAAGCAAGATATTTTGGTCCTTATTCTGCAGAGAAAAGGGTCTTAATTTATGTGATAACAACCCCTGACAGGCAAGAGCATAAGCAATTATGCCATATTTAAAATATGTAAAAAGAATATGTTGATAGGGATAATTCAAATATTTCACCGATAAATGTAGTTTCCTCTGTCCCTCAAAATCAAAATCGCATTAATCATAAAGACATTATCTTTGACAAGTTTAACCCTACTGGTTCAAAACTTCTGACATTTTAAGAAATTTAGATCAGAAACTTTCACATTTAGACAATAATCAAAAAGATGATTTGAAAAAGTTAATGGGCATTTGTTCCCCGATATTCCAACACGGACAGATACAATATACCATGATGTGGACATTGAAAATTCAAAACCAATGAAACAACATCAATGTCGAATGAATCGCAAGAAATTGGAGCATCTTAGAGAGGAAATCCGGTATCATTTGGAGAATGACTTTATTGAACCTAGTCAAAATGAATGGATTTCTCCCTATATTCTTGTACCAAAGCCAGATGGAACTTTTCGTATGTGCACCGAGTCTAGAAAAGTTAATACTGTGAACAAGACTGATTCTTTTTCAGTGCAAAGAGTAGATGACTGCATTGACAATATTGGTCATGCTAAATATGCTACTAAATTTGATCTTTGTAGAAGGATTTTGGCAGATTCTTCTCACTGAAATAGCTAAAGAAATCTTTGCATCTGTAACTCCAGATGGACTTTATCAGTATAAAGTTATGCCTTTTGGGATGAAAAACTCGCCAGATACATTTTAACGTCTTATCAACATGATAATATCTGGAATGGGCCGCTCTACAGTCTAGGGCCTACATAGACGATGTCATCATTTATAGCGATGATTGGAACGAACATCTAAAGATTATCAGAGAATTTTTCGACAGACTGAGTAAATCTAAGCTAACAATTAACCTCGTTAAAAGTGAGTTTTGTCATGCTAGTTTGACATTTTTGGGTTTTATTGTTGGACAAGGACAGGTAAAACTGTAGAAGCTAAAGTGCAAGCTATTTCTGATTTTCCCGTACCTACATGAAAAAGACAACTCTTGAGATTTCTTGGTATTGCTGGTTACTACAGGAAATTCTGTGGTAATTTTTCTGCCATTACTGTGCCACTGACAAGTCTTCTCAGCAAACGCAAAAAGATTATATGGAATGATGATTGCCCAAAAAGCTTTGAATAAAGTAAAAGCCATACTTAAAAATGAACCAGTTCTTTTAGGTCTTAATTTTGGAAAAGTAGATGCTAGTGATATTGGTGCAGGTTGTGTTTTACTTCAAGAAGATATAATGGTATAGATCATCCAGTTAGTTATTTTTCTAAAAAGTTTAACAAACATCAGAAAAACTACTTAACAATAGAAAAAGAGTGTTTATCTCTTATTCTTGCTCTTCAGCATTTTGAAATATATTTGTCATCTTCTCCTGAACCCATCATTGTATATAGTGATCATAATCCTCTGATTTTTATCCATAAAATGAAAAACAAGAATCAACGTTTACGCCGGTGGAGACTGTTTTTACAAGAATATAACATGGATATCAGACACATAACAGGTAGGGATAATATTATCCCTGACGCTTTGTCTAGAGTATAGCTTAATAATTAACATTTTTCTTCATGTATAATGTTTAAATTTGTATTTCGTTAACATTTGTCTTTATCTTCTTTCATGTACATTTCTTGGTTAATGGTATTTTCTATCTTCAGATAAAAGAAAGTTTTACTTCTTAAAACTTTCTTTTCCTTTAGGAGGGGAAGTGTTATGTATATATGATACTCAGTGACCTGTTTTCAAAATAATCTAGAACCATGAAGAACGTGTATTGGTTTTTCCATTGTGGCTATTTTTTAGAATCAGGCTCTTTACTAATCAATGGTGTCATCTTTCTAGAAAGATTAATCTAGAATTTTAGACAAGTCTAGAATTTTCCAAGCTGATATAAATAAGAGTGACATACTTGGCGATTTTGGATTTTGGAGTGGCTTGAAGGAATCAGAATTAGTGAAAAGTTTCGATTTAACTTGTGATATACATCAGCAAGTTGGAATAATTTTAATACAGGTTGCTCATTATCTACTTGCAATTTGAAACTATTGTTAATTTAGGTTTTAGGAACCAGAAATTTCATTCTTTTGTAGTCTAAACATTATTCGTAATTTTGAGGGACTTACTTTATTTCAAGATTCAAAATTTCATTCAAACTTAACTCCTATTGTACTCTTTTGTCTTTGTTCATTAATATTGTTAATTGTTAAAGGTTTGTGGCTGGTTTTCTTTCTGGTCACGCTTGGCTCGTAACAAAGTATACGTAAAAACTCAAGGTTTGTTAGAACATGTAAAAATCATCATTGTTTCTTTGCACTTCATAAAAATCTAATTTTCACAATGACTAGTTACCTGTGTATACGCCTATCACCATAATTTAATATACATTAGAGACATCAGGAACGCAATTAGTCACCTCATAATGTTAACACCAAGTTAATGAAAAAGTAATCCTAAAAAGCAGATCTTTACTAGAAAACAGTACGAATGGAAGAAAGCCTAATAGTAAGAAAACTTGACACCTCACCTGCGTCAGTTCCGGTATACCGGGTATTTCTAACCGCCATCCCTCGTCATCTGATAGATGTAAATGTAACTTGTTCATCTTGTACGTTGCCATGGCATCTATTATTTTCTTTATCTGACCTTTTTCGTGGAAGTTTCTGGACAAATCTGTGGACAGAACACTTTTAGAAGTATAAAACCATTTATTTCTTACATAAAAATAGTCCTTTATGTACCTCGTACAAAAAAAAAGACAGTGTTTTGATACCTAATTGACGTTTATTTTAACCCTTTAATACACAAGAAAAGTTTAGACTGGTCCAAATTGTAAGCATTTGCAGACGACAAAATAAAGATGACTCAAAAATAGAAATTTGTTCTGGTAAGGTAGAAAACACTGTGGGAAACGGAGAAAATGCTGGTTACCAGCATTTTCTCCTTTTCCCACAGTGTTTTCAAAGGGCTTCTTTTTCAGGGGCGTCAAAAGTAGGGATTGTGTGATAATGAGTTAAAATGAATGGAACTCGTGATTCTCTTTTCCTAGGTATGGAAACTTCTGAGAAATTAGAACCACTGCCTGGTATATATACGTTTGCTTTTAAAATAATCTGTCTACTGTTCTGTATAAACTTTGAAAAAAAAACTCATGTTCACTTTATTTCCAAAGAAAAAAGTGAAAGAAAACTCTGGATTACCAAAAAAATTGTAAAAATTAATAAGATTCTAAATTCTATGACACATACTTTGTAATGAAACAAAACTTGACAAAAGATATTGTTAGTTTGGGATTAAAAGTTCGATTAGATAGTGGTAGGTGAATGAAGTCCCTGAATAAACTTTTCTATATACATGTATGGGCAATGTCTTAACCTTCTCCCTCTTTTAACATTTAAATTGCCATAATAATAATAATAATGGAACCCAGGGTCAGTATGAAGCAACCCTTCCGAAGAATATCCTATCAAATTGAGAAACACATCTCTGTAAGTTGCCTACTTACCTAAGTTGAGTCCCCTGTATGGGAATCGAGGGTAGTCGACAATGTTAAAAACCGGAAGTGGCGTTGATATCCCAGTATATGATGCTGCTTCCGGTGAATATAGGATGCTCAATAATGTTTGAATTCCGTAAAACGCTCCCACATTGGTCATTGCTTTGACAGTAATCACATAATGGACTGGGTCTGTGGTGATTGAATAAGCCTCACTGTTATGTATAACCCTGCCATCTGGGTACTTAACTTTGTCCCTCACCAGCTGTATATAACGTCTTGCAGGTCTTGATGCTACCACTTTCATTTTCAGAATTCCTACAAGAACAAAATGCACTGATATAGCACTAACAACAACAGTGTAAAGATAACAGAAAAAGAATGTCTAGCAAATCCTGACAAAAGATTCACCGAGAAGCGAAATATCATATCAAGTAAAATTGAAAAAAACAATATGTATAATCCGAAATCGGCCTAGGCAGATCCAGAATCTGTCCAGACCAAACTAGAATACTAATTTGGTCTAGACCAAAATAGAATTCTTGTTTGGTCTAGGCAGATTCTGGATCTGCCTGACCAAACTGGAATCCTAATTTGGTCTAGGCAGATCTGGAAGCTGTCTAGACCAAAGTAGAATTCTGATTTGGTCTGGACCAAATTAGAATTCCAATTTGGTCTAGACAGATTCCGGATCTGCCTAGATACTAGTTTGGGCTACGACATATACATATGTATCGGTATACTTAATCAATATGAATTCATCTTCATTTTACAACAATGATTTTAAGTCTTCTGCCGCAAAGTCTCTTCTTGACAGATTATTAGTTAATGACAAAAACACATTATTTTAATCATATTGAGTTTTAAAAAAAAATGCGATGTTCATTTAAAGAATGTCGTCACTTCAAAAACACTTGTTACGGGTGACCACTCCTTCCTGCATGGCATTCTGCCGATTTAAATACAATACCTGGCTACTGCGTCAGGGAGATATCTCTTTGGCTCAGTGGTTAGGGTATTGGCCTTGCGTCCGGGAGTTCGGGGTTCGAATCCCGCTCGGTACCTTATTTCTGCCATGCATTTATTCCTGTGTTTCTCTGTTACGGACTTTGTTCGTAAGATGGGGGCTCGTCCGGGATCGGCCATTGAGCCATTAATCCCATTTGTTGTCCAAAATCGGACTTCCTGCCTAATAAGGCTTTGAGTCATCAATAAATGATGACTTTAAGAGGGGGTGTGTTACGGGTGACCACTCCTTCCTGCATGGCATTCTGCCGATTTAAATACAATACCTGGCTACTGCGTCAGGGAGATATCTCTTTGGCTCAGTGGTTAGGGTATTGGCCTTGCGTCCGGGAGTTCGGGGTTCGAATCCCGCTCGGTACCTTATTTCTGCCATGCATTTATTCCTGTGTTTCTCTGTTACGGACTTTGTTCGTAAGACACTCATCCCGAGCCATTTTCAGTGCCAAAAGTTATAACAACAGGCTTTTGCGTACGGTATCGATAGAAAGAAGATTGCATGTTCTGTGCATTTTTATCATGGATGTATATCATCTTCATCTTCAGTTACATTTTAGACGTTGAAAGAGGTCTGTTCCGTAATGAAAGTAGGTTAACGGAAATTATTTAATTCAACTGCAGATCAATATTGTTCTAATTTCAAGGTCTTTACAATTAATTTCTTATCGTTCTAAATCTCTACAAGATCAATCAGTTGAGACATAGAGAGATTTAACGAAAGCTTACTGTTAAAATAAATTGCCTCCGGTATAAAGTGTGCAGGTTTCAAGATAAACCAAGCTTTGGGTTCCCATTCAACCAGAACATCGTCATCCACTCTGAAATGTAATGGCGTCGGCAGCACATTTATTTTCTTGGAAATGCTCGGTCCTCGTTGTGATCTGTACATTTGGTATCTTTCTGAGGCACTTAGTGGGTGAAATGTATCGTCAATACGTCGTTTTACTTGATTTTCGCGGACTAAAGGTCCAACAAATCTCAAGTCTTCCCCATCAGTACTACTTATAATACGTGGATATTTATCAAAAGCACTCACATACCACCGAGGAAACGAGTCCGTTCTTGATACTTGGAAATGTGTCATTTTTAGCTTAAATTCAATGCCTTCCCCAGGTTTTATTTCACGAAAATATCCACCAACTGGTTCAAATCTATACAGATTCCCGCCAATATGAAACACTTTCATTCCGCCATCTTTGAAATAAAAACCGTATGGGTACGGATATGAATATGGTTCAACAATATGAAAAATGTATGCGTAGATTTCCCAGCGTTTCGCTGGTATGAAGTCACTGCCCTTGTTAAACAGTCCAAGTTTGGCCACATGGTAACCATGTCCGCCCATTCGTTCATGACTAACGAAATTGTCCAGGACGGTATAATTTATCACAAGATTATCAGCTATATAATTAATTTCGGACTGGCTTGGATGTGGAAGTTTCCGCTCTGAAAAAAAAAATGAATATAACTTTTGAAGAAAATTTAAAGACACTTCAAACACTTTTAAACTGAGAAAGGCTATTTTGAAGACCGTTTTCATGACTTAGAACATTTTTTTTTTTTGCTCTTGAGCCTGCAACATTCACTACATACTTAATTAGATAGAGTTTATTTCATCAGCTTGTGGTTAATATGGGGAAATATTTGCCGAAAAAGGGAAAGGTATGCGAAAATAACGAGTGCCTTACGGCACTCGTTGTTTTCGTGGACCTTTCCTTTTTGAGGCAAATATTTCCCCATATTAACCACAAGCTGGTGAAATAAATTATATATTATATTTCCTCTGATTATTTTGTCAACGAATGCCACTTTTAAAAGTAGTGATCTCATTTCAATAAAATAGATTTTCGGTAGGAGGAAATTATTCACTGTGACGGGGAAATAATTCCCCCCAGCTTAAATGACCTCCCTTTTTTACCCATAACATTTCTAAAAATAGACATATGAAATATAATATAAAGATTTTTGGACCATCTGCGTCTACAGTCTTATAAATTCTCCTTCCCCTGAATAATTTTAAAAGTTGTTCGTACGAGGCAGTACGAGTCGTCTTTGTGTTTAACAGACTTCCGCTCATTTTATTTGAGGCTGAAATTAACCAATTAAGCTACAGTTGTAAATGATTCGAATCTTTTCTTACTGCTATCTTGTTAAGTCAATGATTACCGAGTTCATCCAGATGGTGAACTTCTATTTATAGATATCTAGAAGCAGGTGGATAATCCTATCCTGAATGTCAGCTTCATGCGAAAATGAGAAATTTTGATTCAAACTATTTACTGATCAATGTAAAATTTTCTTGATAACAAAGTTTATTCTGATCTGTTTATTTTCTATGAAGTTTCGAGTTATCGTGATAGTTTTCTGAAACTATCATGACTTATTTCATGCTTTCCGGTAGGATATCGAGAAAAAGCAGTGAAAATATTTTTCGATCTTACACTGGTACCATCAGTGAAAATACCGATTTTCACGTTCTTCTTGCCTAGGTAAATTGCGCGTGCCTGACGACCAGATGGGAAATATGACGTCATATACCTTACATTGCTCGCGCTTGACGTAACATTGCTATGCGGGAGGGGTACGCCACGGGGAATAAGGGAAAAAAACCTGTACTGAATTTTGATAAAGGTCCTCCCAGAAAGGGTTAAAAACATGAAACAAATAGAATATGTGTTTTTTTCGGTGAAAGACCGAAATTTATTTCATCGAGTGGACACCATCGGTAATATTTTCACGAGTGGCGCAGCAACGAGTGAAAATATTACCGATGGTGTTCACGAGATGAAATAAATTTCGATCTTTCACCGAAAAAAACAAATATCCTCTATATTTATCTAGTATCTCGTGGCAGAAATACGCCACCAAAGATAAATACTCACCTCCGAATAATAGGATATACAGTCGATACTTAGAACCTGTCACCGGACCTTTACCTGTAAATCTGAAACGAAAAAAGCAGCAGCAACGAGCAGTAATATAAGAATAACATGGTTACATCTTTGCGTGCTTTTGTGAACCATTATCTCCCGCTAGATGGCATTCTATAAATACTCATCTATCTAATTTGGGCATCCTGGGTACAGAACCGAACAACTTTCCTACGCGACAGCCGTTACTTTGAATTCAAAACTAAAATAAACTTTTACTCAATAAAATGCTACCTCGTGCACTTCACTCAGCTTTGATCAGCAGTCTAGAGAAATCTTGAGGTCTCATTTCTGTTCAAACGTATTGATAAAAGCTATTTTCACCATTGCTACTTTATAGAGCGTAATATTACAGTCTGCCCGCTTTCGGGGCGAGTGATGCGTCATATAAGACAGGTCGAATCTTCGAAGAATATGACATGCGCAGATAACGTTTGTGGACAGCTCAGACAAAGCTCAGACGGACTGTAAGTCCACTCTCTGATTCCCGTCTTCTGTGTTCTCTGTTTTCATGACCATGAGGTTGACCTCCAGAATGCTATCAAGATTTTTCAAGGATTTGTGATCTACTTTTTATAAACTGAAGTGATCCATTTTAAGAGAAGTCCTAGATATCGTCAAAAAAAAAATTAAAATATCTAAATAAGTTTCGTGGTTGGCAGCCATTTTTGTGGCTTTTTTGGGAAACATAATCATCTTGAGCAAAAGATAAAGCTTTTACCCCCATATGTTAAACTTTTAAAATGAAAATATGTATATTTGCATTTGGTCGTAATTCTAAGCAAATATTGATAACTAGGTTTACCTACCCACAAAATATCACCAGAATGAAAAGTGCGCAAGAAAACAGCAACAAATACAGCCTCCGTCTCGAGCCACGTGTACCCATGGCGCCTGAGTACCGTCGTGCAAGTTTAAAGATGCTCATTTCATGGAACACAGCAAAATCATACTGTCACAGCCATTCTTTGTAAATCACGTGATGTATATGGCGTGAAGCATAATGTCATCTGTGTGCTGTAGTTATCCCTGTGAATATAAACTAGAAATGAGAGTTGATCTAAGGGACTCTGACGCTAATTTCTCTATTCATTTTTTTCCAAACAAACCAAAGAGTTCGTTTTTTGTTTATATGCGGCTTTCTACTTAATCGTTTAATTTCTAGCAATAAGGCTCCTAAAATCGTCTAAATGTACTTTTGAGAACAGTAAAATCAAGATTAGGGCCCATATTCACCAACCGTTCTTGAGAATATTCTTATAGTCTTATTCTCCAAGGTTAGTACTACTAAGCTTTTCTACATTTGTAAGTAACATAACTTCTGATTGGCTAAACCAAATGGTTTAGCCAATCAGAAGTTGTGTTACTGACAAACGTAGAAAATTCTGGAGAATAAGACAAGGAACGTTGTTAAGAGTAGTTGGTAAATACGGGCCTATGTTTCACTAAATGTGCAGCCTAATGTTAGATCTAAAGTGTCAGATGCAGTTTTGGGGATATTTATTCCAAGGAAGGAACATTCATGAATTTGCAATATTAATATTTGGCTAGAAAAAAGTACTTTGTTTTAAAATCATAGTCATTTGGATAAATTCCTCATTATCTGATATTAAATTCAGCCCACAACAAATTTTGTGGTGTCCGTGGTCATGAGGTAGAGCGTCGGCCTCATAACCTAAAGGTCCCGAGTTCGATACCCGGGAGTGAGTTTCAACTTTGGGATTTTTCATTGGCCCACACATTCGGCGCGAGTACTGGTGTAGTTCCCAGGAAGCAGAATCGAGAGAGATTAGTATAAGTTGTCAGAACTTGTTTCTCAATCGATGTAAAATAAATATGTTTAAACTAAAACAAATTTGAGCTCAAGACTTTATCTGGAGCTGTTTAACCCTCTCCCAAACGACAAATTTTAGACTCTTCTAAACTCAAAGAGTTCGCAGACAACAATTTTACATTTGATGAAAATGGTAGAAAGTTCTCCTAAAGGGCAGAAAATACTGTGGGAAAAGGAGAAATTGCTCGTTACGAGCAAGTTCTCCTTTTCCCACAGTGTTTTCAAAAGACTTGTACTGCAGACACGTAAAAACAAGGGCTTGTTTGGGAAAGGGTTAATTCTTTTTATAATCTCGCCAGATTTAGGAAAAATGGTTCTAAAATGAGTTCACCATTTGCCAAGCAATCCCTGGTCTTTACGACCCTGAGATAGTTAAGCCCTTTGAAAACACTGTTGGAAAAGGAGAAAATGCTGGTGTACATGGGTGTGCAAGTTCGAAATTCCCTCTCGTCCAGAATTATCTTCTGATTCTTGATGATGATCATCATCGTCATCATCATCGTCATCATCATTGTCGTCATCATCATCATCGTCATCATCATCATCGTCATCGTCATCATCATCGTCATCAGCAACAACTATTACTACTGCACTATAAGCTGTGACATGGGTTTAACCCATTACCACACGAGAAAAATTTAGACTGGTCCAAATTGAAAGCATTTGCAGACGACAAAATAAAGGTGACAGAAAAATTGAAATTTGCTCTGGGAAGGGTAGAAAACACTGTGGGTTACCAGCATTTTCTCCTATTCCCACAGTGTTTTCAAAAGTCTTCTTTCTCAGGGGCGTCAAAAGTAGGGATTGTGTGGTAATGGTTTAATAGGGACTATTGTGGATCAGAATGCTAAAGTACGCTTATTTGATCCGTGGTCAAATTTTGAACATGTTCAAAAATGGTCACGGATATACAAGTACTACTGAGTATGACTACAATATGGAAATCTACGGACCAATAGGGACTGCAACTACCGATGCGAGATCGTATCTGAAGCATCAAGTCCGTCCATGTTTGACGCAGGCTAAACAAAGGTTTTTGCTATCAGGTCGAGGACGGACTATGTTATTTATTTTACACTATGTTAGGAAGCAATTCTCAAATTGATTTTTCCCATTTTCGCAGGATGTTTTAAATTCGACTGTTGCAGATTTGTTTTGGAAAGGCAATGAGTGAAGGGTTGACTTGACTTGACATCGGTATGTGCACTATGATGTTTACCGACAACTAAGTACCACGTTTTGTGACATTCCTTGAAGCAGTTTGTGTAAAACCCGTCAAATACGACCCCCGTGCACAACTGTCATCGATAATTATGGATATCAAAGGCCCAATGTAAAAAAAAAATGTAAACAATTATGTGTTATTTTCCAGGTAAATTTTTACTATTTAAATTGTACCATTTAAAATGAATGAATGCTCCTTTTCGCGTATTAAAATGCATATTCATTGGTCTTCACAAATTGTCAGACCTGTATTAATTGATTTACTCTTAAATTGTATGAAAGGCATAAAACTAAATATTAGTTGTAACAAAACTAAATATTAAACACAGAACGGTCAAAAGTTGGAAGTTAGTAGTCAGTAAGGTAAGACCTGTGTAATGGAAAACAGCTATTTCCACTAAAATTCGTATCATCCTGCGAAATTAGCTATAATTAAAAATGAGTATTATTGAACTACTTTCACCGATTCATTCTTTCCATTTTTTCCTTCTTTGAATTATCATTTATAAATTTAAAAACAACTATATTCTCAATTCAAAAAGAGATAATAATTACCTCCTTTTTCAGAAAACTAACAAAAGTATATATAAAAAAAATAGTTTCAAGATAGACATAAACGGAATATCTGATCCGTTAGAAAAGTGCAAAAATATTTTTTCTGCATAAATCCTTATTTATACTTATTTATCAACCAATTAGAATTTTCACCGGAAGTGCATTACACAGGTCTTACCTTAAATTTCCGCGTTAGTGAAAAAAAAAACAACTCCATAATCATCTCGCTTGTAAACGATTCAAGAAATAACGTCGTATAACTTCAGATTTGTTTTAAGTACGTGTATATTTAAAAAGAAAGAAAATCGTCTGACTAATACATACTTCAAAATGTACATTAGCCATGCTCTGCGGAAAAAGGGGTTAAATGTCCAACAATAGACTGAGTCATAAGGTAGACTGGTCCCTGGACACACAGAAAATTGACTAGGAACGAAAAGTTTCTACCCAGGTCAGCCTGCGCGAACTGCGCAGGCTGACCTGGGTCGATACTTTTCGCAGATGCATTTTTCACAGCGCGCGGTTCTTGTATAATTATATTTTCACGTTGCATGACCATCAAGTTTACGTCAAATTAATGCTTGTTGTTCTGTTTTGTTTTGTTCTGTGTAATATACACAGCGGTTTCCACTTTCAAGATGTTACAACGTCCAAAAAAATGACACTCTTTTAAATATACATCTTTATTCGTTTTTATCCACGTTTTTAACCTTTTTTTTTTCTTTTTGTTTTGTGTTAGGAAACTATAACCATTCTTCTATCATCATGTCAAATATTGTCCCTGGTGGTTGCAAGGT